>JALAZF010000085.1:9706666-10355833 GCA_022829125.1 Lathyrus tuberosus
AAGATGTGTGAAATGATTGCCGAATACGGTAAAGGATATAAGCCACCATCTTACCATGACATTCGAGGTAAACATTTAAAGAAAAAAGTTGAGTCTATAAATAGCATATTGGTGGAGCATAAAGCTGCGTGGAAAAAGTTTGGATGTACAATAATGACGGATGGATGGACTGATCAAAAGAGAAGGACTATCATAAACTTTTTAGTCAATAGTCCTATGGGTACATTGATAGATGAATTTTCCATTTGCAAATTTAGTTTCAATTTCTCATGGTGTTTCTAAAGAATCGACTACTATGATTGGTATTGGATCATTGCGGAAAAAGACAATTGACATTGCAACTTTTGAAACAACACGAGAGTGAGTGATTCAATTTTGATTTAGTTCAAGATGGTTTTGATTGTGGTCAAATATTGAGAGATTTGGATTCACTTGATTCTCATAATTTTGATGACCGCCTTTGTTCGATCGGGTCGGTGAGTCGGTGTGTTTTACAAATCATTCAACTCAGTTTTGCGTATTATAGCTCAAGTCTTATTATTCTTGCAACTATTGAAGGTTTAATTTCAGATCCTTGGAGATTGCGAAGTCTTATTATTCTTGCAACTATTGCAGTTTTGCGTATAACAATGTGGGCAACTATTGAAGGTTTAATTTCAGATTCTTGCAACTATTGTCATAGTTTTGGTCTTGTTCATTTCAACATTGTTATAATTCAATCTTCCAAATTTGGCAAGTGCTAGTATATGGCTTGACTTTTGTGTTGGCTTCTCGGTAATATTTGAGCCAGTACAACCATCACAATTTTTTTATTTGTGATAAAAATTTGGTATGAACCAATTGTTTGAAAGAAGCTACAGACATTGAATTGCCCACATTGTTTCATTTACCACAGATTTCAGTATCTCCCTGACGATGGTGGTATTAGTGAATCCAAAATCAATGACCCTCTGAGAACGCCTGAGGTTGTGGGTGAGTCCCAAGGGTTAGTGGAACTTGTTAATAGGTTCAGTAACATGACAGGCTGGAAGAGTAAAAAGAAGACAAAAGTTGCACGCCAAACAAGCCATGATGGTGATATGCGTTCCCCTGCTGCTACTGATATCATTGGAATAAGTGAAGAAAAGAGATCCAAGGACGACCACGTGAGTTACAGTTTAGATTTACAACAAAGAATTTCAGGGACTGTGAACCTCAAGACAGGAAGTGAGAAGAAGGTTTGTTTATGCCTCAATAGCTCCTCTGAGGATGAGATTTCAAATTATCAAACCGAGTTGGTTGGAGGAAGGTCTGAAGTTATGGGTGCAGACACTAAATTGAAGACCATTCCTAATAAGAAAAAGTTGTTGATTGATGACATCTGTCAAAAGATCAAAATACCGTTCACCCCTTCATATTATGCTACTCTATTAAAAGTGGATAGCGCCTTTCCCAAAGTTCTGTCCCCTCTGCATCGCCCTTGCAGGACCGAAGGTGTAGAAGTTGATATAGCCTCCCCCCTAGTCACTAAGGCTTCTCCTTCAATAGACAACTTCATTTGAGACTCTAGTTTTATGAAGACCAATTCACGGATAAAGAAGAAATTAGATAACCTTCCGGCCAGAGTTTGGGGTTCTATTAAAAAAATGGGAATTGAGGCGGATGAAGAGGATGAAGAGTTTGAATCAATTCTTCGAAATTTGGAAGTTGATGACAGGAAATCGAAGAAATCCAAGAAGGCGGTAGCTACTGAGTTCACATGAATATTGTCTCCTACAATATTAGAGGGTGCAGGGGTGGTCTTAAGAGAAAAAGGATAGGAAACAGCATCACTAAAGGTGGTGGGGAGATATGCTTCATCCAGGAAACCAAATGCACTAACATAACAGACGAGTTGGTGTTCAGTATTTGGGGAGATAGCAAGTGCCAGTGGTCGGCAACGAACTCTGTTGGCCTGGTAGGAGGCTTGCTTATAATTTGGAAAGAAGGAATCTTAAAACCAATTTACAGTTACAGCGGCAATGGTTATCTTGGAATACAAGTAGTGTGGAAAGGGAGATATGTATACTTACTAAACATATATTCTCCCTGCAACATTAAAGAGAAAAGAGAATTATGGTCCAAGATATTAGATTTAAAAGCCAACATGGAACCAGGGGAGTGGATGTTGGGTGGAGATTTTAATGCAATCAAAAGCCAGAGTGAACAATTTGGATGCACGAGTCACAAAAGAAGATACATGGCAGAATTTGCAGAGTTTATAAACATGACAGGTTGCTTAGACACACCAGTATCCGGCTGCAAAAATTCGTGGTTCAAACCTAGAGGCAAAGCATGTTGTCGCCTTGAAAGATTTTTAATGTCTCCTGGAATTTTAAACGAGTGGAATACGATTTACCAGAGGATAGGTGAGAGAGACGTTTCAGGTCATAGACCGGTTTGTTTGGTTGCAAGAAATACAAACTGGGGCCCTAAACCGTTCAAAATCCTTTCTTGTTGGTTTGAACACCCAAGTTTTATGTCATTCGTGAAAAAAGAGTGGGAAGATAGACTTGTGGAAGGGAAGGCATCGTTTATTCTTTCTAGAAAACTGTGTCATCTTCGGGAGAGATTGAGGTGGTGGAATGCTAATGTATTTGGGTGGATTGATACAAATATCAAGACGGATGTAGGAGTTATTAACGACGTCGAAGACCTCTTTGAATTAAAGCAAGATCACATTACAGCCCAGGATTTGGCTAAGAGGAATGATGCGGAAGACAATTTCCGGAAATACTTAAGGATCAAGGAAAGTATTCTTAGACAGAAATCCCGGTCGAGATGGATTGAAGATGGGGACTCTAATTCGAAATACTTTCACGCTGCTCTCAAAAGTCGACTCAATTTGAATACGATTTCTTCTGTTAATGTTAATGGCAGGTTGATAGAGGATGTGGCAGGGGTTAAAGACACTGTGAGAGATCATTTTCTAAAGAGGTTTAGTAGAGTCAACAGGCCTTTCCCTTATGTTGGTAGTGATGGTTTCAAATGTTTATCTCCTGAGGACAGCGAGGAACTACAAACAGAGGTCGATTTGCCTGAGATCAGAAGGGCTGTTTTTGAATGTGCCGGAGATCGGAGCCCGGGTCCAGACGGATTCAGTTTTGAGTTCTTTAAAAAGTGCTGGGATATTGTAGGGCAAGATTTCTCAAACTGTATTTTAGAATTCTTTGATGGTGAGAAACTTCCTAAGACTATTGCTTCTTCCTTTGTGGTGCTCATTCCTAAAAATGACCGTTTGAAGAATCTAGATTATTACAGACCAATTTCGTTAAATGGTTCCGTATACAAAGTCGTATCTAAGATTCTTGCAAATAGACTTAAAGATTAAATTGGAAGCATCATCTCAACATCTCAAACGGCATTCATTGAAGGAAGGAATCTACTCGATGGTGTTTTTTCGCTAAATGAAGTTATCGATTTAGCCAAACGAACCAAGAAATAGTTAATGGATCTTAAGATTGACTTCGCCAAAGCGTACGATTGTGTGGAGTGGAAGTACCTGCGCGATGTTTTGCAAATTATGGGGTTTGGAGAAAAATGGATGAGGTGGATGGACAATGGGGTTTTCAACTGTTTCGCTTCGATTTTGGTTAATGGGAGTCCTACAAAGGACTTCCCCGTGTCTAGAGGTCTCAGACAAGGAGACCCGTTGCCTCCTTTCCTGTTCACTATTGCTGCTGAAGGTCTCGCGGTGTTAATGAATAGGGAGGTGGATAGAGGTAATTATTCTGGTTTTAAGTTTTCTCATGACACATCCCTTCACTTACTACAGTATGCAGACGATTCATTGCTGGTGGGAGATGGTTCGTGGAAGAATATTTTTGCAACTAAGATCATCTTGAAGGGATTTCACTTGGCATTCGGTCTTGACATCAATTTCAACAAATGTTCTCTTTATGGTATCAATATTGATGACTCGGTTCTCAAGGCGGCCAAAAATTTTCTCTCCTGCAAAGTATCAGCTTGTCCTCTCAAATTTCTCGGAATATTCATTGGTGGGAACCACAGATTATTATCTTTCTGGAAACTGATGATTGACAAGGTGCGATCTAGATTGAATTCATGGAAAGGCCGGTTCTTATCAATGGGGGGCAAAGTTACCTTAATTAATTCCGTGTTGGCAAACCTCCCAATCCACTACATGTCTTTTTACAAACTTCCTGATCAGGTGATTCGTACTCTTACGTTAATCCAAAAGCGTTTCTTGTGGAATGGTTCTGCGCAAAAAAAAAAGGGTGTCTTGGATTCGGTGGAGCGTCGTTTGTAAAAGTAAAGAAGACGGAGAACTCGGGGTCAAAGACTTAAAGCTCTTCAATATTGCATTACTTTTCAAATGGATTTGGAAAATCGTATCGTCGAATGACTTTTTGTGGAGGAACATTATCAAATGCAGATATCTTAATCCTGAATGTGATTTTTATCTTGGGGTGCTCCCTAAGTACCATGTTCCTCTATCTCTATGGTGGAAAGATCTGTTTAATATTTCTATTTTTTGTGGCAGGAATAACTTTACAGATTTGCTTTCTTATGAAGTTGGAAATGGAGAAAATGCGCTTTTCTGGTTAGCTCGTTGGGCAGGTTCTACGACTCTGGCCTCTTCTTATCCAGACCTTTGGAACTCGGCTGTGAACAAAGAAAGTAGGATCACAGATAACGGATTTCACGAAGTTGGTGGTTGGTAGTGGAAGCTGGATTTACCAATGGAGAATACTCACGAAGGAATCAGTCAGCAGGTCTGCTCTATTCAAAATCGGCTAAATGAATTTCAGGTGCACGAAGGAAGAATAGATAATGTCGTCTGGCTACATGACAGCAGCGGCTCTTTTTCTGTTGCTTCACTGTACCGACTGCTACAGCATAATGAAGGAAACAACGGTTGGACGTGTGGGGAGAGTTTGAAGGCGGCTCTCAAGTTGGTTTGGCTAGCACAAATTCCCCCTAAAGTTAGTATATTTGGTTGGAGGCTGATGCACAACAGAATTCCGACCCGGGAGAATATCTCATGCAGAGGTATTATAACCGATCCTCATGCTTTGGTGTGTCCTTTTTGTTTTTTAGAAGAAGAAAAAATCGAGCATGTATTCTTTCATTGCCACAAATCAGTGCTGGTGTGGAAATTTGTGTTTAACTGGTTAGGAATTGAGGAATATTTTCTTGGTGATATCATAAACCATTTTTCTTTTTGGATGGACTGGTGCGTGAAGAAGTATATTAACGTTAGGACTGCAGTTGGTATGTGGTTAACGGTATGTTGGGTTATTTGGTCGTATAGGAACAACATTATGTTTAGAGACGAATTTTGGGATTTCGACACAATTACTAATCGAGTCATTTTGTTTTCTTGGTGGTGGATAGGAAAGAAGCACAAAAATGCTTTTAATTGTAATTACTATGAGTGGGTACATGCCCATTGTGAATTTTTGTAGGTCCGATTTTTTATAACGGCCTTCCTTTTGTAAATGGTTGGGACACCCTCAAGTGTCCTAGAAATATAATTCAATCTTGCTTATTAAAAAAAACCACAGATTTCAGCATTAGCCATGTTTACAATTGGATTATTATCAGCTTAAAAATGTTCCGCTACTATTTTGTGATTCAAGATATGTTGTGCTGACATATCTTGAAACTATTTTGGATTCTTTGAAGACATATTCTAATTTTTGCTACTGCATTGTGATATTTTTTAATCCTACAATAAGCATACTCAAGTTTTCTATCAAACAATTGTGATTAAGTGATTAAATTTGTGTGTAACGGAAAATTCATGGTGAAATATTCTTATATGATGATTGATGATAATTTTGGGACTGGTTTCCTTTACTATTGTATATGGTTTTGTTGTTGCTAGAATGCTCATTTTGAGGGGTATTTCCTTTGATACTTCATATTTCTAAAGCATCATGAATCTTTCTAGGAGAATATCTGCCAAAACAACATTTTATCATATCTACTTTAATAGTCTTGACAAGTCTTCTAGCTTGGAAGGTTTGGTGGAGAAGTGTGTTAACTTGTTAGTGTTTCAAAACCATGATGCTACTATTTGGAACCTTTGGATTAAAGGCCTACACCATTTTTTGTTAATGTTAGTGAAATTTATTTCCTACAAGTATTGGCATTTAATTTTGTTTTAAACACATTTGTGCTCGCCACTACTTTGTCTCTGATTTTGAAGATTGAAGAATGGTTTGGGTTCTTTGATCTCCTCTTTGTTTCCCTGTTTTGTAAAGGTTGCATTTGGTTGTTTTCCGACTGACTAGTTGGCTTTTTGATGTTCTATCTCATATTGAGTGTCGTACCTCAAAAAAACATTATCCTTCGCGAATGGTCGCGAAAAACAGAGTCGCCACCGAACTTTATTCATTCCGAGAAGGAATAGGAAAATATCGAGAAAACCTTTAGGGAAAGAACATGGTCATCGCAACCAAGTTCTAGGTTTGGAAGTCCGTTTCGTGAGGGGAAGGTATTAGCACCCCCTCACGTCTGTTGTACTAAACGGGAACCACTTAATTCAATTCGTGAGGAATGTTAGCTAAGTTTGTTTGTTTTCTTCTAAGCGAATAAAGCGAAAAGGTAAGGTAAGAGTATTTTGATTACTAAGGGGAAAATGGGTGGTTTTTTATTAGGTTGCTCGCCAAGGATTGGGGCCGTTGTGCCTAAGTATCTTCACTTAAACGAAGTGAAGAATCAGAGCATCCGTAGTTCGTGGAACTACAAGTTGTTAGTTCGTTCTATCGAACAAATGTTTAGGTCGCATTCTAAGGGCGAAACATTAGCTTTTCTACTATCGGTGGAGGCTTAAGCATTTAGTTGCATGCACGTTAGAAGGAACTAAACATTGTTCTTTGAGAAAAAGTTTTAATCACACGATGGAGGGAAGTTGATTTAACGTGTTGATGTTTTATTTGGATGACGATTACTTGAATGCTTAAGAAAGGCTCCTCAAGCCCAAATAATTGGGAGAGTGAATCAAAGACTCGACCCTCTCTCGTTTTCAACCTTAATTGTGAAAGAGTTTTGATATAGTTAAAAAATTTTAAGCGATTACTTGAATGCTTAAGAAAGGCTCATCGGGCCCAAATAATCGGGAGAGTGAATTGAAGACTCGACTCTATCTCTTTTTCATCTAAGTGATTGAGAAAATGGATTTGATTTGATTTTTTATAAAAAAGTTTAATGTAGAACGGACTATAAATCTTTTAAAAAAGACAATTGTTCGAGCGTAAGAAAGGCTCCTCCTACCCAAACAATTTAGGAGAGAAATCGAAGTTGATCGGGGTTTAAATTTGCGTTCGAAACGGTGTAAGAGTTTAAACTAAATGGAAAGGAGGTCCTAATGGGTACAGGGTAAGGTCGATGGCGATGCACAAGGCAATCGGCTTACAATAGTGGGTAGGGCTTGATATATGGATCAAGTACTTTAGGGTTTTGGAATTTATTCATACAAATGACAAGATATAATCAAGCAAGTAAAAGAAGGTGATAAAATTATTTTACACTTCATGGGGAGGAGGGTACATCTTTTTGAATGTGGATAATAAGGAGACTATAAACACCAACCAACCAAACAAACATACACAAATAAATGAACCACGAAGCGATAAACAACTAAATCAGTTTTATTCATTACGTGTGCATTAGCAAAGTGGGTTAGTCTTCTAAACGACCAACTAGAAGTAATTGATCGAATAGGTCTCACTGTAACAAAGCCCAGGAGTAAGTTATGAATGCCGTGTATGGTGACCACGAGGTTGATGGCGACGCCCGAGGCAATCGACTTACAAGGGTGAAAAACGGCTCGATAAATCGAGAACTTATTTTGAAAATACTTTTGAAGGTGTATGTGAGATCAATGCCAGTATATATCATCAAGCAAAAGCACATCATAATAAAATAACAAAGGCAATAAAAATAAATAATGATCACACAAATTTGAAATGATTCAACACAAAATTAAATAAACTCATAAACTAACTAATTAGAATGTAGGCTTAATACCCTTTTTAGTCCCTTACCTATACCCTTGGGTCTATTTTGGTCCTCTTTCTTTTAAAATTTTCAATTTGGTCCTTTACGTTGTCAAACAGAATCAAACAAGTCCTTTCCGTCAAATATTGGCAAACGACGTTAGAAATTGGGGACGTGGCAGCTGAGGTGGCGACAGACAGGACGTGACAGCTGAGGTGGCAGAATAATTTTTTATTATTACATTTAATATTTAATTTTCAAACACTTAAATATAAAATAATTGGGCCAAGCCCATTTTATTTACAATAGTAACCCAATTATCAAGATTTATTATTATTGTATTAAAAAGTGCTTTATAAACACTTTATATTGGTACTAAAAATTCAATGTGGGACTTCATTTTGAAAGTAAAAACAGAATATGAAATATTAACAATCTCAACACACTACAGTTCAAAGATTTGTTTCAAAAATAACTATATACTATCCCCACTCAATTACACTCTAGTATACCAATCACAAAATCACTTTCACTAATTATTTTTCATACTAAAAAACATTTCTGCAATTAAATAATCCATTTTTATTAGATTTAACTCTCAACCAGAGAACTCCAACACTTTTAAGCAAAAAACTTGGATCACATTTGAATGCAAAATTCAGAGTAAAAAAACTCATTCAGGAGGTGGAAATTCCAGGCTTTTGAAAAAAAAGGGCAGTAGAACTTCTCATTCAGTAAGTTTTCTCTTGTTCATAATACCACGATAGTTATCTTCACTATCTTTCATTCCATATCCAAAATAGTTTATGACACTTAGTGAAAAATTAACAAACAATAAATAATTATTTTTATTATTATTAATGCATAAGAACAACACTTAAGAAATTAACAAAATAACTATGGTTCTACTATTAAAAATAGAATTACATTACGTGAATGGCACGATTAGAACAAACATATCACCATGGTTCATAATACCAGGCTTTTGAAAAAAAAGGCAGTAGAACTTCTCATCCAAGTTTTCTGTTTAAAAGTGTTGGAGTTCTTTGGTTGAGAGTTAAATCTAATAAAAATGAATTATTTAATTGCAGAAATGTTTTTTAGTATGAAAAATAATTAGTGAAAGTGATGTTGTAATTGGCATACTAGAGTGTAATTGAGTGAGGATAGTATATAGTTATTTTTGAAACAAATCTTTGAACTGTAGTGGGTTGAGATTGTTAATATTTCATATTCTGTTATTACTTTCAAAATGAAGTCCCACATTGAATTTTTAGTACCAATATAAAGTGTTTATAAAGCACTTTTTAATACAATAATAATAAATCTTGATAATTTGGTTACTATTGTAAATAACATGGGCTTGGCCCAATTATTTTATATTTAAGTGTTTGAAAATTAAATATTAAATGTAATAATAAAAAATTATTCTGCCACCTCAGCTGCCACGTACTGTCTGTCGCCACCTCAGCTGCCACGTCCCCAATTTCTAACACCGTTTGCCAATATTTGACGGAAAGGACTTGTTTGATTATGTTTGACAACGTAAATGACCAAATTGGAACTTGTTTGATTCTGTTTGATAACGTAAATGACCAAATTGGAACTTTTAAAAGAAAGAGGACCAAAATGGATCCAAGGGTATAGGTAAGAGACTAAAAAGGGTATTAAGCCTAGAATGTAATTAAATAAATGAAAATTAATATAAATAATAAAATAATTATTTATTTTTTTAGTCATATTATCTAAAAAATAGATTCAAATGAAATAAAAAATCATTTTTTTAAGAAAATAGGAAGCTAAAATCAAAAGACCAACTAACAAACTAAACTATGAGCCATGTACCACTAACACATGATGATGTAAATATGAAAATTTTACCCCATACCCCTACAATTATACCCATACCCCAACACTAAATTTTTTATGACCAAAATACCCTTATATAAATAGTTATAATTTTAGAAAATTTTCATTTCCATTTTCCATTCACTGAAGTCTTCCGGGAGTGAAACTTATTCTGCTGTGTACCAGAACACTTAACAGAAGTCTTCCGGTTCATAAACTGCATACCGAAACACATAGTACAGGTCTTCCAGTTCATAGAGTCCATACCGAAACACATAGAGTAAGTCTTCGGGAAGTAGTTTCGTACCGGAAGTCATGGAAGAAGTCTTCCGCTACTTTGGTTTTTTGAGATTTTGTATAGGAACTCTTACAAGAAGTGTTTCGGTTCTTTTACATAAAAAAATCATACCGAAACTCTTACCTGAAGTGTCCGGATCGTTTTTTTTATATTTTTTTTAATATTTTTTAAATATTTTTTTATGTTTTTATTTTGACAGTGGCGCACACACGAGGCAAGGACGGTAAAATCCCTAATCACGGTCTAGGACGGGGTGAATCATCGCGAATGGCTAAGGAAGAGCATATTGGTGCATCTGCATCAGCAGCTCAGCCTGTTGGATATCCAGGAGGACCGTACGATACCTCTATTTTGATTAAGTACGAACATCATATTGCTAGACATATATGGTTCGGTGAGGTAAATAAACTACAATTATTTGATATTGAATAAAATATGAATTTGTTATGTTGTATTTTATAATATATTTACTTTTAATTGTTTTCAGGAGAGGGGTCCGAAGAAAGAGTTGAAGGTATCAGGACATGGGTTGAAGCTGGTTCAGAGGGTTCCACAGTAGCTTCCTAGAGAGATGGAGAATTTGGTAGCTAACTCTGGTTTATCTTCACTTCAGAGAACCAGTTTGTCGAAGATAGATACGAACCTGGTATCCACATTTGTGGAGAGATGGCATCTAGAGACATCTTCATTTTACATGTCGTTTGGTGAGATGACGATTACTCTGGATGACGTCTCTTGTCTGCTTCACTTACCCATCAGGGGAGTCTTCTGGAGCCCTCAAGATATCAGTGAAGGGCTTGTTATTGATTTGGTTGTTGAGTACTTAGAAGTTTCACGGAGAGATGCACAAAAACAAGTCTGTGATTGCAGGGGTTCTTATTATAAGTTGGAGTGGTTATACGATCTATTCGTCGAGCATATAGCTGCTTCTAGTTAGGCATATGCGACTAGAGCTTATTTGTTGATGTTAGCGGGTTCTACGATTTTTGCGGACAAGACATTTACACTTGTCGAGGGATGATACCTTGCACTATTTATGGACTTAGGGGGCTTATCAGGATACAATTGGGGAGCAACTGTGTTGGCTACCCTTTATAGATATCTCGGAGATGCTTCCATGTTCAGTTGTAAGCAGCTCGGTGGTTATCCGACTCTCCTACATGTATTTATTTTAATTTAGTTTATTTTCTTTTAATTAATTTTATTTAGTATATTAATTTTATTTTTCTAGTTTATTATGTTATAATTAATTATTTTAAATTAACTAATAGTATTAATTTTGTAACAGTGCTGGATTCATGAGTATTTTCCAACACCTGGAAAAATAGGAGAGAATTGGATACCAGCTACTAATTTTGGTCTCCCTCGAGCGATGAGATGGTCCTATAAGCAAGGTGTCCTGAAGGTGGATGACTTGCAACCTATTCTGGACGAGCTGAAACCTGACGATGTCATATGGCGCCCATTCGAGAACCATAGAGCATGGCGTCAGTTTGATGAGTTATGTCTATATAAGGGGTGTCTGAGGTGGGTTGACATTATTGTTCCATACTTGCCTGACAGATGTATGCGTCAGTTTGGATACAGACAGTATATTCCACCTCCACCTCTTGATTATATGATGGCTGGTGATATTGATGTTGAGTGGATTAGTTACCATCAGAGTGTTGCCGATGTGATTCGTCTGACAGCACTGGCCACCACCCTATCTGAGACAGATGATGGATATCTTCAGTGGTATTATCATGTTTCGCATCCTCGTCTGATACCGCCCCGTCGTGATGCGCCAAGAGAGGTGCCAGTTCCCATTTACGAAGCAGGATCATCTGATCCTAGCTGGGCTCGTGTTTCTTCATTGATTCATCGTTATCTTCAACAGGTTGGTGCTGAAGAGGATGATCCACAGTTTGCTGACTTGTTCGAAGCTTTACATATTGCTCGTTCACATTGACTTATATTTATGTTTATTTAAATGTGTTAACATTTAGACTTTGTGACTTATGTTTATGTTTATGTATTAACTTTTAGACTCACTTGACCTAGTTGGGATATGCTTATGTGTTAACTTGTACACTTATGTTTAGCTTTAAAATGAATAACATAATAGTTGATTCATGTTTTGAAATAAAAAATGAATAACATAATTCATGAATCCTGTTTTGAAATAAAAAATGAATAACATAATTTATATTTCATAATGCGTTGGTAATATAGACGTAAGTTGTTGCCAATGTTGTAAACTTGCTGCAAATCCTATCATCCAAGATGTTTCTTCTGGAGAACGTAACTTCTTCCAATATACTGTCACTGGCGAAAATGGAAACCCTTCTTTCATGTTTACTTGAACAAAAAAAAATCAAAACATTAAGTAAAAATAACTAAGAAATTAGGTTAGTCACATTAACTAAAAAAAACTAAGTAAAAATAACTAAGTACCTGAACCCAATGATTTGTGTTTACAAAACCAATGCAGTAAAAGGATACATTTGCTGAAAATGAAGTTGTCATAGGGAAGAAAGTCAAGCATTCAAAACCTAAACAGACAAGTACAACATTATAACTATTCGCTATCAAGTAACCCATATCTGGTAAAGTTAACCATTTCTGTGGTGGTTGACGACCAAATGCCTCTATCATCAAAGATTCTCTCACTTCTGCTAACCGTTCACCAAATAAATTGGCATACAAACTTGATCTTTCATTATGTATTATTTCCAACCCCAAGTCTCGACGAACTATTGGCCAACCATCTTCACCATATCCATGCAATGAAGTAATGACTCTAAATCTACAATTACCATCTGATACAACATTAACTATATCATCAATATATGACCTGATGACTGTGAAGATTTTGATAATTTCAACTTCTTCGAAGCCTGTGATGGCTGAGATTTCTTCTGCGAAGATTGTGATAATTTCAACTTCTTTGAAGTCTTTGATGGTTGAGATTGCTTCTGTGAAGATTGAGATGCTTGATCAACATACTCATGATACGAATGGTCCCTATAAACATCATACCCTACTGGTTGTTTGCCTTTCTTCTTGACTCCCCCTTTGGTTTTATTTTCTCAGGTGGTGGACACAAAGAAGTCATTGTGGGAAAGGCAAGTTCAAAAACCCTACTTTTTAATGCCTTTTTCCCAACAAGATCTAGTGATCTACACCTTTTCCATAACTTGTCTATTGCATTACTCATATCCACCTCTGATCCATCATCTACGTCTTCCTCCAACTTAACTCACATACTTAGTTTCCTCCAATGAACATGCACAACATCGATTGGTATCGATATACCACCAATTCTATATCCTGTCAACTCACAAGCACAAGGTAATCCATATGTTGTTCTAAGAGTACAACGACATATTTCCTTGTTAGTTCCTACATAATCAACTCGTGTTAACTCTTTAGCAATGCGTCTCAATGCAGCTCGAGACACTGAACCACGTAAATTATTTTAAAACAGACTTACGTGGGCGTGCTCAACTTCATAATAACTCTTTTGAAAAGAAGCTCTAATGTTGCCTAGTTGTAACTTTAAGTTGTCATTCATAGCCTCCCAACATTTGACCATGTCACCAATATTGTTCCCCAACATATACTTTAACTTCCAATGAGCAGACTCAACCCTAAAAAATAATACATATTAAAATACTTTAAAAAATACAATTTAGAAATACTAAAAATAAATACATACCGATTCGTCGTGATGTTACCCAAATGTAGCACTCGATCAATCCATGCTCCAACAAATCTTTGTCTATGTGGTTTCAACCATGTGTCCTTCACATAATCAATAAATTTATTACAACTAATGCACGCCTGCTCAAGTTGGTTCAACCGTTG
This sequence comes from Lathyrus tuberosus, assembly GCA_022829125.1. Taxonomy (NCBI): domain Eukaryota; kingdom Viridiplantae; phylum Streptophyta; class Magnoliopsida; order Fabales; family Fabaceae; genus Lathyrus; species Lathyrus tuberosus. Next base: position 9,720,648 of record JALAZF010000085.1, read on the forward strand.
ATCATACTCAATTGCATCACTAATCCATACAACTTCTGTCCATAATTTGTCAATTGTCTCTTGCATGTCACTAGCCACATATTGTTTCCGTTTTACACCAACATTTTTGTTAATATGAAATCGACATAGCAAATTGATCGACCTTGGAAACACAGTTTCAATGGCTTTCACCAAGGCAAGATCTCTATCTGTCAAAATCACTTGTGGACACAAATCTTTCTTCACAAACAATTGTTTAAGCTTATCTAACACCCAACAAAACGTCTCAGTCTGCTCTGACTCAATACACGCAAATGCGACAGCAAAAGTCAACTCGGTTGATGTCATGCCAACAATTTCAAACAGAGGTTGCCTATATTTGTTTGTCTTGTAAGTGCTGTCCATAACTAACACAATAGGAAAAATATTCAACAACTTAACTGAACATGGATGAGCCTAAAATATATCTCTAATAACTTCAGAGTCATATCTTTTTCTACACCAATAAACATAACCTGCACCCTCAATAAGCTTAAACAAATGTTGTATCTCACTTCTAGGACCTCTTATCTCTTTTTCTATCGTACTCTTCTGCTTGTATATTTGCGTGATCCGAGTGACATTATCTGGATCTTGCTCTTGCAAGGAAAGCAATATATGTCTAGGTGGAACCTTTCTCTTTGTCAAATCAACAACATGTTGCTTCTGATCCGCTGTCAACCTACCAACAAATGAGTGACCTTCTAATCTATCAGGTAGACCATGGTTATGAACTCCACATTTTACATCAATCTTCCATCCAGACCTATCTTTCACTGGAGTAGACCTTATTTTAAATGGACATCCACATTTTTTCGTTGCACTTTGGGTACCACTATCAGTATCCTTGTGTTTCACACCTTTATCACAACCAAATATTAATTTGTTACTTCTTCCTCTCTTGCATGTTTCAATATCTGAATGAGTGATGATAACCGTTACTTTATTTTGGATTCCGATCTCTTTAATCCATCTTATCACCTCTTCTCGTGTACAAAATCTTTGAGTAGTTGAAAAAACATCAGGCGTATCTACACATATCTGATCTTTATCGCTTATTTACAGAGGAATTTCCGCACCTACATAAAAAAAATAAAAAAAATTAGATTTACGAAAACAAACCGGAAGTCTCAGGAAAAGCGTTCTGGTATACAAAATTTACAAATCGGAACTCTTAGGAAAAGTGTTTCGGTACACACTACGAACAAACCGGAAGACATGATGAAAGTGTTCCGGAAGAGTCATAAGTAAGTCTAAGCACCGGAAGTCTTTTTTCAACACTTTCGGTACATATTTTGTAATAAACCGGAACTCTTATCAGAAGTCTTCCGGATAATATTTTTTTATAAAAATTATTTGTTATAAAAATATTTTGATCTTCTTTTAAAACAAAAAAAGTTATTATCATATAACATCCATATAATTCGCTCTTAATTTGACAATAAAATTTCGCAATATTAATTTTCTTCTTATTCATCAAAACATAATTAGATTCAAACATAATATTCATACATTTCATTTTTAACCAAACAAATAAAAGATACAGTGATTGTGAGTTATGATAGACGAGCGGACGACAGAGGAGAAGGAAGGGATACATTGGTTCGACAGACGAATGACGACACTAGTTGGTTGAACTGTGAAATTGTTGAAGTGGTGTATGAAGTATTGAAGAGTTTAAATATAAAATGGCTAATAAAATTTGAATGAAATGTGAAAGATTTTCTTCAAAGAAAATTTAAAAAAAAAAATTGAAAAAAAATAAGACTAATTTTTTTAGAAGATGAAAAGATAAATTATAATAAACTAATGATATTTAAATGATTTTTATAATTTTTTTCATGGATATAGATATCCGCGAGCACGAATATTATTAAACTCGTATCCATATCCATTACAAAACAGATAATTAAATATCTATTTATTTTAACCTTAAATATCCATTAAGCTACCTGACTCTTATATGTGGCAGCAACAATTCCTATTTTCAAAAAAATTGATAGACTGATTTGAATAAAACGTGCATTGAATGACGCATGTGGCAGTGTACCGTTGAATTCATTATTCCATAAAAAAACTTATAAAAATACATTAATACCTGTTATTACTAAGAAAAATAAATATGGTATATTGCCTCTCAATCAAAATCTGCAGATTGAAGAAATAAAATCTCTTGAACGCTTCTCTCTCTCACTCATTATTTTTCTCAAATCATTCTTCTCTCTCTCTCTTTTTTTTTTTCCAACCGAGTCCTTATCTCTGAATATTTCTATCTCAATATTTTCTCTCTCACCCTTATGAACATAAACACACATAAGCAAGCAAGAAAAAACAAAAGAACAAATCATGCATGACGGTGAAAAAAGGAACCCTCGCGGCGGACTATTGAAGCTGGCGGAACCTTTGAAGGTCTGCGGTGGTGCACAAGAAAGCTCGCGACGGCGCAACCTCCAGAGCCTCTTGAAGGGCTCTCTCTAAGGTTTTTCTAACTTCTCAATGAGCTTTATTAAGTTTTTTTAAATGAAAGTTTTCTGCAGTCTCTGAGTAATCTTCTCTAGGGTTTTTCTGTGTAATCGCTCCTCCTTGATGAGTGAATAGTGAACGTTTATATAGGTAAAAATTAGGGACTTTTGAGCTTGAACTTACTGAGCTGTTAAATGCCATCCATTAGTAGTGGAGTTGCCGCAACTCTGCATTTCTGTGAGTGATACGGAGTGTGCTCGTACGGAGACGGATTTGGATCAAACATTTTGTCTGTAGTGAAATATGTGTGTGGTCCCATGTGCAGATGTCTATGATTGTGTCAAGGTCCCACTCTTGTTCATATTCATGTTGCGTAACAGTTAACATGTACACCAATTGTGAATTATTCAATATGCTATTCTTTGCCTATGCTGCTGCAGACTTGATCATGTGACAAACCGGTTGGATTTCTAGTGAATCTGTTCTGCAATGTTGCTGCCATGAATTGGAGATGAAGGTAGTAAATATGGATTTTCCTCTTCTTTGCCCTGTTTTACAATTGTACCATGTGTGACTTTCGTATTGAATTTTGTTTCAATTTCCTTGCTTGCTAATCCTTACATCATTTTCACTCCTTTTTTATGCATAAGGAACATGGTATGGTGTGGAACTTGTGGCTGCTTATGGAGTTTTGGATTCATGAAGTTTGAAGGGATCATAAAGCTTGAACCGTGGCCATATTGAGACTTGGAACCTATGAAATCATGTTCTTGTGAAATTTGAATTCTCTTTGGAAACAAATTGAATTGGTAGTTTATCTTTGTACCAAGCATGGTTTTAAATTGCGGTTGCGGTAGCGGATGCAGTTGCAGTTGCGTGTGTTGCAATTGCGGCCATTGCGGTTGCTGCGATGCGTATTGCGGCCATTGTAGCGTGAATTTTTATTGAAAGTTATTGGAAATATACCATTAAAAAACCCTTGATATTAATCTTTTACATTACAAATTTGATGTAAACTGAGTTTTTGGATCTCAAACTTTGAGTTACGATAAAAATATGTGATGAAACATGAGTGAAATTGTTTGATGTGAATTCTAATATAGCTGGATGTGTGATTTGAAATCACACCGCAATTGCGGTCCGATGCGGATGCGGTGACAACTGCATCAGCAATATTGCGACTGTAATTGCGGTTGCTAACCGCAATTTAAAACCATGGTACCAGGTGCAATTCCAAAATTGGTGATGTGCTTGCAATGACTTTATGTTTTATGAGATTTTGAAAAACAAAATAGGCCAAATGTGACTTGTCTCACTTTTGATCATGGAGCATGATTTGTATCTTCTACTTACTCATCAACTTGAATTTCTTTTGTATGAACTTGCAACTTTAGACTTTATATCAAATGCACCTTCTTTGCCTTAGCAATACACATTGGAATTTGAGCTATGTCAACTCTTGTAAATCTTTCTTCCATTTTGCCTTTACTTCCAATACAAAACATCCATAAGTGCATGAAAATCTCTTGCACAAATACTAACAAATGTAGCGGCATATGCATATGTCTATTAAGTAATCTCAAAAGAAAAGAAAAAGGATACAAGAAAGGTACAAAGTAAACATGAACAAGGCATGGTATCCTCTTTGAATTTCAAAATATGAAACATCCAAACCAAAACCTCTTGTGAACAAGAAAACACTTGCAATCCAAAAGGATGATTGATTTAAGAACATGATTCTCAAACCAAATGCAACATGATTATGCCTAAACTTAAGGTGAAGAGGAAAAGAAAAGAAAAAACAAGATTCCATGACCAAAATAAATGGTCATGGAGAAAAAATCCATTTGATATTTTAGAAGATGATCTTTTATGGACTTGAAAACTAAAGAGAAATGGATTATGAACATTGGAGAATTTTGACATGAATTAGAAAGAAACTTGGAATTGGATTTTGAAAATAGAATGAATGGATTTGGAATGACTTTGAATATTAGAATTTTTTTGCAAGAAACTGAATTTTGGATGTGAACTTGAAAATTTTATACTCATAACCTTGAATATCTATCAAGTTAAAGGAAAACAAACTACTCCAATATTCAACAACCTCAACTTGATCAAGAAAAATTCTGAGCCAGGAATACGCGATTTAAAACTCCTTGAAGTTTGTATTTCCTCAAATGATCAGAAGTAAGCTAAGATTGAGCCTTAGGTTTATTGATTCCCAAGTAACTTGTAGCATCTCAAACACTAATCTCCTGATGACTTTCCATTGCTTTGGACAAGACCCATCTTTGTCAAACCACCTGCCCCATGTATCCAAGTATAATGATGAAGAATACTATGGTGAAAAATGAGGGTGTGACTGTTGCCCCTATTTAAATAGCTTCGTCCGATGACATGAGGGACTAAAATCCTCATATAATTCTGGTGGGAGTTATTTAAATACAAGAATACTCGAATTTTGCCTCCAGATGCAGATGACATGCAATGAATTACTATGCTAGGTTATGCTATGCTATGCTTGAGATATGAGACAGACCCTATGATGATTATCGAGATTCCTATCAATGAGGTTTGTTGGGGATTGTATGAAGTAAGGTAAAATGACTCACTGGGGATACTTGAGGAAAATAGATAGTTCTGCCTTCTCACAGAACAAACCAAAGGTTACGGGAAATTTGTGTAATGAAAGACAAGCTCTGGGGATTCGCACATAACGCAAACAAAATTTGACAACACAGCACAGAAAAATTATCTGGAAATTTTGTCAGACAAAAAGGTACTAGAAAATATGACTTATCTGGTGGATGATCTGGAAAAACCTCAGATCGACAAAAGAGATAAACCTTGGCAAATATCTGTTGGAGTAAGTGCCAATAAGGTTGGGTTTAATAAATCAAAAAGACGAGATTATATGATATGCTTAACATGCATGATCTAGCGATATGAATGCATGCAAGAGGAATACTAGATTATTGTGGCAAACACAAAGGATTTTTGGTGTAGAGATGACTGTCATGTTTTCCTCAACACTCGAAAAAGAACCTCAATTGAAAAATAGATGGATGTTCAAGTATGCCATATTTCATCAAAATCTTATTGGAAAATGATGGGACCAAATCCTCCTTAAGGATTATTCTTCCAGTAGTGTTCCACAAGTGTTTTGTAATTTTGTGGTTTCTGGGGAAAAGATCAACTTACCTTCTAATTATTTCAATTGTCAAAGCATTTATGTATCTCAATATATTTTTATCCCCTAGCTTTAAAATTATATCATTAAAAATAAATGACATTTTGCAATAAGAAAGATAAATAACACAACGGATAGAAAAGGAAATGCCAATTTTATTTATAGTATGATAGCACATGAAAGTATGGCTTCACATGGGATATTACAGAGAAAACAAAAAACAAAAATGGCAATGGGAAAGGTTTATATTGAATCTCAATAAATGCTACTTTCCATATAACTAAAAATCCCTAAAACCTTGCTTCTGAAGAGAACCATTAGGTTAATTGTCATGCCCCTGTTTCTTCTGTGCTGATCAGACTTACTCGAAGCAGTGTTAGCCTTTTTTATTATCCCTAACTTTTTCATGGACCTCCATTTCGGGTTTTCGGTCCACCGGGATGCCCCTTTTTTCCTAAGTTGCCCTTTCAGGTTTTCAACTTAGTGAGATGACATTTTTCTTGGCGTAATACAATCGAACTGCATCAGAATTCACCGTTCGCTGGAACTCCTCACCATTCATTGTTGCCAGGATTAGGGCTCCACCGGAAAAGACTTTCTTAACAACAAATGAGCCTTCATAATTTGGAGTTCATTTTCCACGCAAGTATTTGTGGACAGGGAAGATTTTCTTGAGCACGAGATCTTCTTCTCTATACTCTCGAATACGGACCTTTTGTCGAATGCCTTCTTAAGTCATTTCTGATATAGTTGATCGTGACACAAGGAATCCGTGCGCTTCTCTTCAATGAGGTTCAACTCGTTAAACCTGTTTTGAATCCGTTCAACCTCTTCAAGTTTAGTTTCCATCAGGACTCTCATCGATGGGATTTCTACCTCAACTGGGAGAACTGCTTCCATTCCATATACCAAGGAAAATTGGGTTGCCCCTGTTAAAGTGTGGACAGACGTCTGATATCCATGCAAAGCGAAAGGTAGCATCTCATGCCAATCTTTATATGTCACTACCATCTTCTGTAAGAACTTCTTGATGTTTTTATTTACTGCTTCAACAACTCCATTCATCTTTGGACGGTATGGAGAAGAATTATGGAGCTCAATCTTAAGGCTTTCACACAACTCCTTCATGATTTTGTTGTTCATATTCGTGCCATTATCTGTGATGATCCTGTTTGGAATGCCATATCGACAGATAATATCCTTTTTTAGGAACCGGGCAACCACTTGTTTGGTCACATTAGCATAAGAAGCAACCTCTACCCATTTTTTGAAGTAGTCAATGGTGACTAAGATGAAGCGATAAACATTAGAAGCTCCTGGTTCAATTGCGCCAATCATATCAATGCCCCACATCGAAAATGGCCAAGGAGAGGTCAGAACATTCAAAGGAGTGGGGCGGCACATGAACCTTATCAGAGTAGATTTGACATTTGTGGCAGTTGTGGCATAACGAAAATAGTCAGTTTCCATCGTCAACTAGTAATAGCCAGCCCTTAGGATCTTATTATCAATGGCGTGCCCATTAGCATGTGTCCCAAAGGACCCTTCATGTATCTCCTTGATTGGCACGTCAACTTCATTTCTATCTACACATTTAAGTAGCACCATGTCATGGTTTCTTTTGTATCAATACACCGTTGCTTAGAAAGAAATTGGATGCCAAATTCCTCAGATTCTATTTATCCATGGCCGAAGCATTCTCTGGATACTTTTGTCGTTCTAGAAAGCACTTGATGTCATGAAACCCTGGCTTGCTATCCGCTTATGCTTCAACTGTTTGACAGTAGGATTGTTCAGTCTATCGCCTTACAACAATGAAAGGAGCTTCATTATGGAACCTGACTTGATACATGGCATATAATGTAGCCAAAGCATCAACCACTCGATTCTCTGTTCTTGAAATATGATGGAAAGTTATGGTATCGAAATGCTTTATCAATTCATTGACATAAGCATGATACGGGAATAACTTAGTGTCATGGGTTTCATAATCTCCTATGATTTAATAGATCACCAAAGCAGAGTCTCCGTACACCTCAAGATTCTTGATGCAGAGATCGATTGCGGCTTCAAGACCAAGGATACAGACTTCATATTCTGCCATATTGTTTTTTACACCTGAAGCAAAATCTTGTAGTGAAAGGGGTGAAATTACCTTAAGGAGAGACCAAAATAGCTCTGATGTCATGTCCATTAGAATTTGAAGCACCATGAAATGCAAGTTGCCAAATTGCTCCAGGTTTAGGCCCTTCATTAGGATCTGGGATCTCACAATCTTTTATGGCCATGATATATTCGTTTGGGAAATCAAATAACAGTTGACACTACAAGAAAATACTGTTTTAGCGTCGGCCAGAAGCCCTAACTAACAACAAAAAAACCGACGCTACAAGGGGTTAGCGTCGGCTTAGTGTGGGGGTCGGGGCAGACTTTCCAAAGCTGGAAGTTAGTTACATTTAGCGTCGGCTTTTGCGTGACACTATCTTAGCGTCGGCTTTCGTTTACGCTAAAGCATCACTGTAATACCCCGTATTTTAATTACTCTGGATAATATTAGTTGTGATCAACTGAGTCCCAGTGTACTCTGAGAAATTATCTGCAAAGATAATTAGAGTAAATGTTGAATTTTGAGTAAATCCAATTAATATTATCTGACTCCGAGGTTTTATTATTTGGAGCTTTAGAGACTTTTTGGATATTTAGTAGTATTATTAACTAATAATAGTTAATATATGTTTTCTTTTCTCCCACTTGTGAAAAATAGAAAGAGAAGTGGAAAAAGATAGTATGAGCGGAGAGAAGAAGAGCAAGAGGAGAAAAGAGAAGAGAAAAAGAAGAAAAGCTAGAAGGAGAAGAACAAGAGCAAAGATCATCATCTTCATCTCATCTTGCTAGAGGTGGGTTCTAGTTAGAACTTTAGTTTTAGAGTTTTTGGAAATGTTTGATTTAGGTTAGAATTGTGGAATCGATGTTCTAACGGTTGAAATATGGTAAGAATGTGTAGCATGACTGATATATGTGTGTATATGATGTGTGATAATTGATTTCCTTGATCCATTGAGTTGTATGATTTTCCATTGGGTTTCTATGCTGAAAAATGCAGGTTTTAGAATTTTGTTACAGTGTTAACCGATTAAGCAAATGGGCTAACCGGTTAACGCGTGTAAAATCTGACTGTCTACGTGAAAGAAGGATTGGTTAACCGATTAACGAGTTTGGCTAACCGATTAAACGATTGAGCAAATTTCTTATTTAGCTACTGTAAGTCTTCTGTTAACCGGTTAACCATATCCGTTAACCGATTAACACTGTATTGAATTTTGAAAATCCTTTTAAAAATTCATATCTTTTGACTCGGGTGTCCAATTCAAGCGTTCTTTATATCGATATGAAGCTAAGGAAATATCCTATCTAATGAAAGTGAAAATACTAGTTTTGATGCCCGATTAAATAAATCGGAGGGAACCGGAATTGGTGTAACTTTATGATATGTTGAATTATATGTTTCCATTATATGATTGACTTGTGTTTACCTATTTCTCTTATTGTTAAGCATGTTTGAGAGGGTATGCATGTTAAAATATGAAATAGGTAGGGTGAGGACTATTACCATAACAATGTTGGAACCTAGTAACGACTAGGAAGTTGTTGAATAACATAGCGACGACGCTCGTGCAAGAGAGGCCGAGGCGTGCGTCTATTACCGAATGGTATGAAAATAATTACACTAGTATGGATCATGTTTTATTGTGTTTAATTGAGAAAGACAAAGAGGTCTTAAGGCGAATGTGGCCTTGTGATTGTCGAATACAATCACATTTGTGTGTGTGATCACGTAATCGTAACCGGTTATCTTGAGTTGCAGTTTCATGAGTCTCGAGCTCCTCTGAAACGTATTCATGACTACTTGGCAGGTTTGATTCCCGCGTGCAGTACGAATGACGCTTGGGGAGCGTATGCTTGTGATGGTTAATGGCCCGTGTGAAGTGACGGTTCATAACGGTTATTGGCCCGTAGAACCCGAATCCATTCGTATGTCAAGTAGGTTACAAGGATCCATGACTCAGGTCGACTTCTAGACGTAGAAGCAGATGGGAAAAGGGGATGCCTTGGTGGGGTTATCGATTAGTGATATGGTGAGTTAGAAAGACTCATGAACATGGATCCATATAGTGTGTGAGTACTCAAGGTCACTTCCCTTCCCTTTTGACTTGAGTTAGGTGTGATAGAACCTTGTAAAGCCGAGAGGACCATAAGATAGGGAACTCACTGAGATTTGATGTATCTCACCCCACGTTATTGATTATTTTACAGGTACCACAGGTTCGACGAAGGGTAAGGATAAAGTTGTTTGACTTTCCTTACTATCTTGGCTTTTTTAGGTGGCAAGACTTCCGTTGTGGAGATATTTTGAGATCATTATTTGATCTAGTTCTTAGTGTTGGAACATCTTGTATATATAATGCCGTAGTTTTTTTGTATTAGGTTTTTGGGCATGTATATGTATAATGTGTTAACTAGGGACTTATGGTATTTCAGTACCAAAACGTGAATTCATGTATGATATGGATGCTTTGACTGTATTATATTATATATGGGTGTTTCAATCACTAATTGCTGACCCTAACCACGTAGCTAATTACTGAGTTAGCGTCGGTTTTACCCGACACTAAGGAATGCCAGGTGTCATTTTTGATTGAGTTGGCTGTCATCAAGGTTTTGTCCACGTCAATATATAGTGTGAGCCAGTTGGCTGCCACTAATACTATAGATAATATGTAAACTAAGCCATCAAAGCATACACATTCTTTTGCGCATCTTTTATGGTTTGTTAGGACAAGCATTTAGATCAAAGGATCGTAACAATTTTATCATGGAAACATAATGATTCTAATACTAATGATATCAAATCATATTAAGTAAAATATTCTACTTAGGTTTTCATGGCATGCCATAGATCAATGCAAAAAGAACAATGAAATCTTTTCCCACCAGATGCAGTTAGATACATAGATCATATGGGCCCATGATTCTCTATCATGTATAAGAACAAAGATAGAAACTCACTTATTTTGACCAAAAAAAGAAAGAAAGACATTCACCACAGAATCTCAATGGTTTGATCCCACACATGTCAAAGTTTCCTAAGATGAGATTATACTATTCTATGCAGTCAGAAGCTTCACCAAACTCTAAAGCACATGAAGTGATGGAATTAAAGCATTACCTTCCCAACAACATATATTATTAAGCCTAATTTTGCTTTGGAGATAAGAGATAAAGACATTTTAAGAGAGTAGTATCCCAACAAAAGAAAGTTGCATTACAACAATAGAAAAATTAGAATATACCTATAAGCATATGCAAATTTGGGTGGAATAATAATAGTACTCAATATAATTCTGAATAATAAAATATTAACTTACATGTGTTGCCACTGCACGAGCTTTAACCCACTCCCCATTCTTCTTTTTATGGATGTGCGGGTCGATTAAGTTTTTTAGCCTATCATTAGAGGCAGTATATATGGTCACAATATATATCAGATATAATTATATTAACGTATTGCAATTACAAAGTACATATATACCAATTCAAGTGCAAAACCATGGTGAGCTCTACGACCTGTTATATGGACTGCCCCACCTTTCTTAGATGATCGATTAATCTTATTTTGTTGGGATACAACTTTGAATTCATCTGTCTTCCACTTGTCTAGAAGATGCGTCCATGTATCTACACCCATCCAACCCGGCATCCGCCCCTTTTCTCTAGCCTTTCGTTGTATATCAGACAGTCGTTTTCCACATTTCTGATGAAACAATTCTTCCATATTTGCATCATCACAACGGTCCCAATATACAAGCCTCTGACAAAATATACAAATAATAAATAAAACTCAACAATATACATCATCATCATCAAACTACTAAAAAAGGAAGGCCATGTCTTGTAAGTAACGCCAAAAGATTTCGAAAAAAAGAGCAAAGGGTGCCAAAAATGGAGGCGGAACGGTTGTCGTATAACCTATAAATATAACAAAGGGTGATAAAATTTTTAGGATCCAAATTCACCAAGCCAAACTATAGAAACAACTCTACCCAGTACTGCCAATTGCATAGCTATATAAAACATTATTATAAATAAACATGGCCCATAAGAGTTCACTACAAGAAAACACAGTTTTAGCGTCGGCCAAAAAGCCCTCGCTAATACAAAAAAACCGACACTAAAGTGGTTTAGCGTCGGCTTAGAGTGGGTGTCGGGGTGGACTTTCTGAAGCTGAAAGTTAATAATTTTAGCGTCGGCTTTTTGTGTGACACTCATGTAGCGTCGGCCCAAAGCCCCACTAAACCCCCACTAATTGCTGACCAAAATTATCTAATTAGTGCGTTAGCGTCGGTTTCCTGGGACGCTAAATACTGGCAGGTGTCCTTTTTTAATAGGGTAGAGTGCCATTAAAGTTTTTGCCACGTGCTTTTAGCCAACATGATATCCAATAGTAGCGTCGGCCATACGGCCGCCACTAATAATATTAGCCAGTGTCTTTTCTGCTGATAGCGTGGGCCACATGGCCGCCACTAATAATATTAGACAACTTATTTTCTGCTGGTAGCGTCGGCTACATGGCCGCCACTAAAAACCTTCGACATCACATTTTTTGCTTGTAGCGTCGGCCACGAGGCCGCCACTAATACTATTAGACATCGTATTTTTTTCCTTGTAGCGTCTGCGTCGTGGCCGCCACTAATCCTATTAGACAGCGTATTTTTTTCTTGTAGCATCGGCATCGTGGCCGCCACTAGTAATTAAAATTACCATATTTTGATGGTGGCGTCGGTCGTATGGCCGACACTACTGCTATTATTGTTGGTTTGGTTTAATTTGAAATCGTCACGTTCGCTTTATACCAGCGCCACTCAAACCACCTGTTCTGATCAAGACCTGTTTTACAATACCACAATTCAGGTGATCCAAAAAAATTTTACTTACAAATACATAATCTGAATACACCAACATCAATATATGAATGAGTTCCAAAATACATCAACATCAATATATTAATCAATCCACAATTCAGGTGATCCAAAACAAATTTACTTACAAATACATAATCTGAATACACCAACATCAATATATTAACGAGTTCCAAAATACATCAACATATTAGTGAGTTCCAAAATACTAGTGAGTTCCAAAATGCTGATAATCTCCTAAACGATCTACATACTAATCACTGTTTTTCTACCACACATGAAAACGAACAGTTTCGTTTTAGTAACATCATCAACCGCTTTCCTCCAAAGATAGATATGAATAAATTGTGACCTCCAAAATAAATAAGCAGATGCAACAATGAGAATTGTGAATTTTCTGTCTTTTTTAATGCACGGTTAGATATGGTTTTTCAAATGTTGTTGTGCTTTGGTAAGATTTGGGATGGTATCTGCTACTGTGGGATGGTATCTGCCATTGGGATGGTATCTGCTACTGTGGTATGGTAAGATTTGGGATGATGTGCCGCTAGGTCTTAAGGTGGGAGGCCACACCATTTACAAGGCACGATGTGCTTTTAGCCCATGGTCATTGAAGAATAGCATGCTAATCTTTAGTCAATGATACTATTACATTGCCTAACCCTATGCTTACTGACACACAAATCTAAGCAATTAAACACTACAGATTTCCCTGGCATACACTCTAATCATAGAGCAAATGACCTATGTCTCCAGCAGTTAGCACTGCACACTTGGAACCTATGTTTCCAATCGAGATTACGCTTTAGTCTTCAAACGAGAACCCTAACTCTAAAACACAATGTTATTGACCTAGATGGATAACTAAATGAAATGTCATCAAAATCACGATTTTAATCGTAAAATCACACAATTTTACAACCTCGTAAGTGGACTTGTATTACACTTACGCATTAGATTTATTCACGCATTAGAGAAATATAAATTGGACTTGTATTACACTTACGCATTAGATTTTTCCACAATATAGATCTTCGGTTTTTGCCCACCGTCGTGTTGTTGCTCTTCATTAGAAAGTGTTTGGGGAGGACTTTGCGACTGAGGTTGCGGCTGCGGCTGAGGCTGAAGCTGAGGCTGAGGCTAAGGCTGAGGCTGAGGCTGAGGCTGAGGCTGAGTATATCCTGGAGTAGGAATGAATATGAACTCCTCAGAAATCGGGTTTTCCAGTTCAGGCTGAGTAGGTGGTGGTGTTGGGTTTGTTAGAATCGGTACTGGAGGCTGAGTAAGTGGCGAAGGTGGTGGAGGCAGAGTAGGTGGTGAAGGCTGAGTAGGTGGTGGAGGTTGAGTATGTGATGGTGTTGGTTTTGTTAGAATCAATGGTGGAGGCTGAGTAGACAGTGGTGGGTTTCTCTTAGTACGTGGTTGTGGGGGGTTCGTTGAACCAGGTTTGCTATGGACTTTACGAGAATTGTTTATAGCAATAGTCCCAGGTGGAATCTGTCGTTGACGGCATAACCTATCAATAACTCTTTTTTACAAAGAAACCATTAAAAAAATAAGTATAAATCCAAGCATTATTATTTGATTAGGACAAAAAAACAAATAGGAGAAAAGGTTTAGTCATCTTACTTAGATGTGCTCGATGGTGCTTTTCTCTTTCCGTTTTGTCCGGTCATTTCAATAAAATGGTCTCAAAGCTACCAACACTGAGTAACAATGCACAATTATATTAGCCCAAAGTCATCATCACAACTGAGTAACATATTGAAAAACTACAGGCATATTTACATACAAGCATAGCAATTGAATTGAAAGATTGTGATTATTGTGCAACATTTGTCTTTTTGATAGAGAAATGATAAAAACTGAAAGATGAAGGAAGTAAGATAAATCATAAAATATGAAAGTAATTTTTTCATGATCAACAGATCAAACTGCTAGTACATATACAAATGGATAACTACATAAAGTTAAAGCCAACAACAGATTAACTACTAGTTAACCAATCTAACAAACTGGTAAACAAATTGATAATAAGTTTGACAAAACAAGTGCATAAAAGTCTATAATAAAAACAAGATAAAATGTTCTCTCAATCTTGAGTCATTGGGTCAGTTGTCATTGTTATTGGCTCAACCACGTCAATTAACCCTCCATCAGTTAAACCATGTATTTCTTCAACTTCTGTAATAGGCACAACTGGTAACATTTCATCAGATTGATAAGGAATTGCATCCCCGGTGTTGTCTATCTCGACATAACCCCTTGGTTTTGTGGTGATTGCTACACACCATCCACTCATATTCCTACACATTTCTGGATATGGGACATAATAAACTTGTTTTTCTTCTTGTGCAAGAATGAACGGGTCATACTGACGATATCGCTTATTCATCTTAATGTCAACAATGTTGTACTCAATATTAACTTTTGTGCCAGTATTATTTGTAGGATCAAACCAATCACAATAAAATAGGGAAATCTTGTTGCTTTAGCCATGGTATTCCAATTGAAGGATACGTTGGATGATGCCATAAAAATCGTTTTCTCCTCCACTTGTAACACCTTTAACATGTACCCCACAATTAGTAGTCTTTTTACCATGACTCCATTCTTGAGTGTGAAACTTGTACCCATTAACAAAGTATATGTTCCATGATGTTGCCTTCGGATTAGGGCCAAGAGCTAAGGCCTTCAGATATGGACTAGTTGTTCCATTTCTCTCATCATTCACCTAAAAATATATATCTAACCTTAGAGATTGTTTATTGTCAACCACATAATATAAATTGTGAGCAATATACTAACATAATCTTTTAGCCATGAAGGAAACTGCTCGTGTATAAGACCGGAAGCATCTTCCTCATTGATAGAATGATATTGCATGAACAATCTGACATCGATCATAAAATTGATGAGTGTATTTATAAAAATTTGTTGAGAACAACGTAGTTGTCTTACAAAAATGTACTTACTCGAGATACGGCTTAATCTCATCACAATTGATTAGGATGTGCACGTGGGCAGACTTCCATTCCTTATCTATCAACCAATAGGGTCGAGCCTTTCCACTAGGACGACCACATTTACTAAAAACTGAAAGACTTGGTTGGGAATTCTCGTGATCTGATCGAGGATCGTTCCTTAGACTTGTACTTGGCACCAAATTAAAGGTCTTGAAATAGTGAGAGAAAAAATGAGTAGTTTCACTGTGCAAGTAGGCAGTGCATATTGAACCTTCAACCCTTGCTTTATTTTTCACCGAACGCTTGTAGTCTCCCATCAATCTACACATGAAACGATTAAAAAATGTTTTTTCATTTGATTAATCTACAAAAATTGAACATCAATTACCTTTCAAATGGATACATCCAACGATAATGTACAGGACCACCAAGGATTGCTTCAGCAGGTAGGTGAATCGGGAGATGTTCCATCGAGTCAAAGAAACCTGGTGGAAAAATTCTTTCTAGCTTGCATATGATGATGGGAATGTTTTTTTCCAACCTAACAAGATCTTCCAACTTCAATGTATTACAACACAAGTCTTTAAAAAAATGACTCAACTCAGTTAGCGGCTTCCAAATCTCAATGGGCAAGGAACGAAAAGCAATTGGAAGCAAACACTCCATGAATACATGACAGTCATGGCTTTTCATCCCCTTCATCCTACCCTTGGTAGCATCAGCACACCTAGAAAGATTCGAGGAATAACCATCCGGCATTTTTAGTTCCTTAATCCATCTACAGACTAACTTTGCCTCTTCTGGTGTCAATGAAAATTTTGCCTCTGGCTTAGCCATCTTTCCATTAGGTAGAGGGCGCATCTCTAAATCCCCACGTGAACAATTATGAGGTAAATCCAATCTTGCCTTCTCATTGTCCTTTGATTTTGCAGGATCATTCATGACAGTGTAAAACACATTATCAAATACATTCTTCTCTATGTGCATCACATCAAGGTTGTGCCTTAACAAGTTGTCCTTCCAGTATGGAAGATCCCAAAATATACTTCTTTTATTCCAATTATGTTGTTTCCCATACCCTGGAAATTTGGTGGCCCAGACATTGTCTGTGACTTTTGGAAAATCACGAATAGCTTCCCAAATATCATGGCCGGTAAACATTGGGGGTGGTCTTTTTTTCACAATCTTGCTTTTTGTAAATCTCTTTTTACTTTTTCTGAAAGGATGATCCATTGGTAAAAACCTACGATGACAATCAAACCAACAACTTTTTCCACCAAATCGTAAGGTGAAAGAATCTGTATTGTCCATGCAATAAGGGCATGCTAATTTACCTTGTGTCCCCCATCCAGACAACATACCATATGCTGGAAAATCATTGATTGTCCACATTAAATGCGCTCTCATAACAAAATTCTGCTGCATAGAGATATCATATGTCCCAATACCATCTTTCCACAACAGCTGCAAATCATCAATCAAAGGTTGCAAGTAAACATCTATTTTAACTTTTGGGTTGTACGGTCCAGGTACAAGACAAGTCAAAAACATGTATGGTTTGGTCATGCACATTTCGGGAGGGAGATTGTATGGTGTGACTATTATTGGCCAACATGAATATGGAGAACTAGAGGCTTGAATGTAAGGGGTAAATCCATCACTACATAAACCCAATCTTACATTTCTTGGGTCACTAGCATAATCGGGATAAACTTCATCGAAGTGTTTCCAAGCTTTTCCATCAGATGGGTGACGCAAAACATTTGGATTGCTGGTGTTCTCACGATGCCATCTCATCTGAGCTGCAGATTCCTTTGAAGCATAAAGTCGTTGTAACCTAGGAATGATTGGAAAATAGAACATTCTCTTCACTGCCACATCTTTGTATTTTCCCATTCCACACTTTTGAGGAACATACCTAGCAGCTCCACAAACTCTGCACTGAGTTAAGGTACTATCTTCTTTAAAATATAATAAGCACCCATTCACACAACAATCAATTTTCTCAACTTTCAATCCTAACTTAGACACCAACTTCTTCACTTGGTAATAGTTTCCAGGTAAGCATTCTTTAGTTGGACAAACATCAACGAGCATTTGAGAGAAAAAATCCATGGCCTTTTGAGGAACATGCCAACTAGACATGGCAGCCAACAACTTAACTAAAATAGATAGTCTGGATTCAGAAGCTCCCTCATAAATGGGTTGGTTTGCAGAGATTAATTCATCATAAAATCGTTGAGCTTTTTAATTTGGTACCTCACCCTCACTAATTGTTTCGTTTTCCATATTAGCATTCACATTTGGGACATTAACAAATGGCCTGAAAACATCAGAGACCATTTCATTCATTGCATCAAATTGTTCTTCATCACCTAGATTATCCCCACCAGCATTCCCGCCACTACTAGATTGACCATCGAGATCCACATTCTGATTCTCTTCTCCATGATCAGTCCATGTATAATAGTTGGACAAAAAACTATATTTGTACAAGTGATGTTTGACCTCATTAGGCGTTTTCAAGAGAATGCAGACGCAATTTACACAAGGAAACCTTATCCCTCCTTCATTTACAAACTGAGGTCGATTCATCGCTTTATTGACAAACTCTTCAACTCCACTAACAAATTCATCTTTCAAACCATACCTATCGGAGTTTACTCTATCATACATCCAACTTCGATCCATTCTCTACATAACAGAAGTGATTTTAACACTCTAAAACTAACATTAACAGAAATTGCATCAAAATTGATTTCAACACATAATTGAAGAAGGAGAAAAGAGTTACCTTGAAATGGATGAATTGAAGAAGAGAGGATCTTCAACAACACAATCAAGAGGTCCTACATTGAAGATGAGAATTTTATATTTTATATTTTTTATAATGGTGTGGTTAATGATACTAAAGTGATCAAATATAAAATAAATAATAAATAAGAAGAAAGTGATCAAATAATAAATGATACTTTTTCTGCTATTGCCGCTACATCAGCTAGCATAAACTGGAATAACAGACGTATTACCCTAATAGCAAAACTAGGACAGTGTTGTGGTTTTCTTAGTGAAATTCTCTATGCTATAGAGCCACTATCCCCACTATTTGACAACACTAGGTAATTTCAGGTAGACATTATTTGTTTACATGACTACATTTACAATTGAAATGTTTATAAGGGGAAAGAAAGCATTCCTTACTTCAGAAATACAAAATGAAATAAATGCTCTCTTTCCAAATAAGATTTCAATTTGGGTCCTTAGCATCAACGTATTTAATACGTGATACAGTCCATCGCTGGGAACTCATACCTAGGTTATAACCAAGTCACTTGTAATTAATACGTTAAATAATGAGGTTATTCAGATGCTAGAAGCATAAAACATTACATGAATCTAACAAATCCCTATTTTGAACCTAGGTTATAACGAAGTCACTTGTAATTAATACCAGAAATAAGGAGATTATTCAGATGTTAGAAGGATAAAACATTACATGAATCTAATAGATCCGTATACACGTATTTAATACGTAAAAAAGTGTCCATTGCTGGGAACTCAAACCTAGGTTATAACCAGGTCACTTGTAATTAATACGTGAAATGATGAGATTATTCAGATGTTAGAATGATAAAACATTACATGAATCTAACAGATCCCTATTTCCTGTTTTGAAGCCTACAGCATTCGCACAAGGATGGCTTGCTACAAAAGGAATCATTTCAAGCAAGAAAATAGGTGCTTTACATAGTCAAACATTAACCTTAACATATTATATCTATCGTTAATAGATTATGACTGGTTTTCAAAAGATTTGAACCAAACACGACATCATATCATAACAACTACATATCAAACACAAAATTTCAGCTTAGCACAGTCCAGAAGAGTGAAGAATACAAAACAAATGAGAACACTCCTGACTAATGAGCTATAAGATACAAAAATGCATTGCACTAGTCCAACAATTAACAAATGCAACATCATAATAGCTGATCCCCAAAAACAATTATATCACTAACCATCAAAAACTCAATAAGCATACCACTAAGAATGCCCTTATAATTCACCCAATCAAACCCTTAAAAGAAAAAGAGAAAAACATAGCTTTTGGATATAGAGCTTAATTAAACAGTTAGTCAATAAGCATTCTATCATACAAGAGTTTACATAGAACCTATTTCTTTAATCAAAAAGAAAACTAGCACAAACTCTACATACTCTGAGAGCAGCTTATGACAATTAGTGAACATTTTATATGAAAAAATGACAATAAGTAAACCTATTTCGTTAATCAAAGACGAAATTAGGGTAAAATCATAATAATCTGAAAGCAGCTTATGGCAATATAAGTGATACTCTTTTTTTTTTTAAATGATAATAAGTGAACCTATTTCTTTAATTAAACATTTGAGTAAACTCTAAATAATCTGAAAGCAGCTTATGATAATAAGTGATTTTTTTTCTTTCAAAAAATAACAAGTGATTTGGAGGAACTAATCAAAACTGTTTTCGTAAGTTCGTCCAAATATTTACCCAAGTAAGTACTTAAGCCATACCATAAGCAAATAACCTCCTCCAAACATCAGAAAACCCTAAGAATGATACTAAACTGATGTGCATATTGAATGACTTGGTGAATACATGCACTAAATTATCTTCTAAAAGAAACTCCTCCATCATAATCTCCTTTGAGCCAAGTGAATAACAATTTGACTATCATAATGTTTCTTCGTGCATGCTTGAGTGATCCCTAACTCCTCAATCATGCCTCTTAATCATATGGCCTCCTTGACCAATTCAATCATTTCGATTAAGTAATAGATAACGCAAATTATCTAAGCCAGGTTTATATTTTACCTCAAACTAATACCCTAACAGCTTGGCTAACTAACATTGTTGGTCAGGAGATGAGACTATTTGCTGCAAGAAATGTTTTAGACTCTTATGATCAGTGTAGACGATGAACTGTTTGCCCAACAAATAGTGCCTCCAATGTTGAATACTTAAGACCAAGGCCATCAATTCTTTTTCATACACTGATTTAGCTAAATTTCCATCAGATAATGCCCTACTAAAAAAAGATATTGGCTGCCTCTGTTGCATCAGGACTGCACCAATCCCTCTACCAGCCGCATCGCATTCCACTTCAAATGAAAGCTCAAAATTTACTATCTAACAGTTCAACTCCATAATTAACTAATTCCATATTTCCATAACAATCAAATCAAACTAATTACCAAATTTCTAACCAACTAACTATTAATTGACTCAACTAATAGTTAACTAACACAACTAACTAATTCCATTAACTAACAATTCGATTTCTAACTAATTTTTCTAACAGTTAACTAATTGAACTACTAACTGTAACAGTTGAAGCTCATTAGCCAAACTAATTAGTTCCAAGTTCCATAACAGTTCAACTAACATCAATCAATCAAATGATTCCAACGCTCTAACTCTCCTAACAATACAACTAACCTAACAACATATCTAACTGTAACAATTCAAGCTTCCTCGCTAACAATTAACTCACTAACTGTCAAAGCTTCAAACTCTAACAACATTTTCTAACTGTCATCAAATTAACACTATCACAGTCCAAATTCCATAATAGTTCTACCAATTCAAACTAACATTTACTTATAATTAACCAATAACTAACCGTTTTCCAAACCTCTAACTGTCAAGTTTTTTACTAACAAGATATCAACTAACAGCTAACAGTCCTAATTGTTTTTTCAAATCACAAACTAACCAAATGGCCAATACCTAACTTCTAACTTCCAACATAATCCATTAACAGTTTAACAGTCCAACCTACACTACTAATTGCCAAATTTCAACTGACTAACACTTCATTCTAACTCTGTTAAGACCCATAAAAATCTAGTCTGTACAGAATTTCAATCGAGTTATATTCACATAACAGCACAAAACTAATTTCATCACACAATTGCATCACGATTAAATGCCACTTTCAACTCAGAATGCATACAATAGGATAACAGATTTTCAAACTAATATCATTGCCAAACAAAATTTCTGCACATCCCTAGAATCATAACAAGCACACACAATACATTCACACTGCAACATTCATAAATTGCAAATATACCATCCAACATTAATATATAAAGCTTACTTTGATGATATGCTTCAACAACAACTCTTGCCAAGATGCTTCCACTAATCACAATTAAGTTAAAGTTGGGTTGATTATATCAATACCCTATCTGCATACATGTATTGAAAAAATAAGTAAGGACACATACCTAAACTAATGTGCACATGAATGCAATTACTTAGAATCACAATAGCAGAAGAAAATGGCATTCAATTATTCGAAAGTGTAGAACCAATCCATTATATTTACAATAACAGGGTGAGATACTGAAGAAAGTGTAGAACCAACTTCAATGGCATATCAAACAAGAAAAAAATGTTGGTTATATGCTAGTTTTCAGAACAAAAGCAAACTCACACAGACACACTTATATCATCAGTTTGAAAGAGAGAAAATCAATCCCAATATTAACAAAGACAATAATTTATTTTATAAAACTGAACCATACAAGATGAAAGTAATGATTTAATTAATAAAAAAATGAATCGAAACGTCGAATGAAATGACGAATCCGAACAATGAATCGATTCGACAAATCGAAACGACGAATCAAAAAGACAAATAAAGGGAGTAAACAAACGGAGATTCGAACCTGAAAATGATTTCTTTGATGAAGAGAATCTCAATAAATTCTTGAAGCGATGAGAAGAAGAGACAATTTCTCGAACTGAAACGAGAACCTGAAACAATGAGAAACAGTGAGTATGAGAAGAACTGAAACGAGAATCTGAAACAATGCCAAAACTCAAAATCAAATAACATTACCCTAAGAGATTTAGGGATTTCACGAGAAACTGAAGCGATTTAGGAATTTTGAGAAACTGAAGCTTGAAGCTGAAGTGATTTCGTTGAAGGAATTTTAAGATGAAGCTGAAGTGAAGATGAAGATGAATAAAATTATAAACTAAGGAATTTTGAGAAGATGAAGCTTGAAGCTGAAGTTCGTTGAGAACCTGAAGGAATTTTAAGATGAAACAGTTTTATAAAATTGATTTAATTAATATACTTAGTTTATAATTTTATTTGATTTTACCTTAATATATAGTTTAAAATTATATTTACTTTTATAAATATATTTTTAAATTAAAATGATAAAATAAATTTATCTTATTTATAAATTTAAATTTTATTATTTAAAATAAGTTTAAATTTATAGTTTAAGTTTGTGTTATTGATTTTTAAAATAAATTTTAAAAAATTTCTCTTATAATATAAGTTTTTAATTTATAGTTTAATTTAGTTATTTACTAATTAATAATATTAATTTGAAGTTATTATTATAAATAATTAAAACAAAAATAAATAATTAAAACAAAAATAAAATTTGGGAGGGACTTGGAAATTTTCGCCCCAAATATAGCGTCGGCCTAAACCGCCGTTATAATTAAAAAAAAAACTTTATTAAAACAATAAAAAAAGGAGGCAAACAAAATTTGTGGGGGGAACTGAAAACTTTTCGCACCAATATTAGCGTCCGCTTATACCGACGCTATGAAAAATAAGTACAATATTTAGTGTTTAAATAAACATTAAATGAATTACTTAAAACGAAATAAAATAAATTCAATATTAGTGTCGGGTTAGGCCGACGCTATAGTCAAAAGACATACTACAAATGGTTTTTTGCTAGTAGCGTTGGTTTATTGAGACATATATGCAACACTATTAGCGTCGGAGTCGTGACCGACGCTAATTTATTGATGCTAAAACATATTTTCTTGTAGTGGTTTGGAAAAGCAATTAACATAATTCAAGCAATGTTTAATTATATCTAGTTACTGAAAATTCAAAATCCGTTACATCGCATCAGGCGAAATATGTATTGGATTAGCAGCAACGGCATAGAGACAGAGTGTTGCTCAAACACCACAAAAACTCGTAGTGAGTGATAATGCTTCAATTTCTTAAACTAGAAAATTTCTAATGCAAAGAACAAAACATATTGTATTAAACTAATAGATGCTAAAGCCACTGAAAAGAACGCAAGTGGATCAAAAAGATTACTTTCTCATTCAATAAGCATTTGTCAAACTGTTTGGAAGAGTTAACGAAAAGAACTTATGACATTATCCAAAAGCTATTTTCAACTTATTTTTCCAAGCTCTTCACGATAATTTATGAAAACAGTCTAATGTTTATACATAAACACTTGTGATAAGTGATTATGCTATAAGTGCTTAATTAAATTGCTTATTCAGTTATTTATGTATCAGATCAGAAACTGGAAATGAAAGAGAGAGATAAGAGCGAGAATCGATCACAAGAGAAAAGAGGGAACTGCTGTTACACCATTTAATGTCAGTGTCCCTATACAATTCAGCTAGAATTCAGATAATGTAAATGACCAATACTACTTCTACATGTACTTTAATGAGGTTGAGAAGCTGGCTGAAAGTGAAACAAGAGCATTCAATATCACAGTGAATGGAAAACTTTTGTCTGGACCTGAGATACCTGCATACCAATCAGTAGATACCATATATAGTCTAAGACCTCTGACTGGAGCCAAAAGGTATATATTTAGCCTTTCTAAGACAGAGAATTCAACTCTTCCACCCATCCTCAATGCCATGGAGGTTTATAAACTAATAGACTTCTCACTAACAGAAACAACCCAGGATGATGGTATGTTAATCTTTTAAATTTTCATGTGATTTTGTGTCATTTGTGGTGTAAAGTAAACTATATGTGCAAATTGGTTTGAATTCCCTTTAAACATTATTTTGTGTTGAATATCAAATACTAGTTGATGCTATCACAAACATCAAGAAGACTTATGGGGTGGCTAGAAATTGGGAAGGAGATCCATGTGGTCCTGGGAAGTATATGTGGGAAGGTCTAAACTGCAGTAATCATGATGGCCTCAACCCTCCAAAAATCACATCTTTGTAAGTTTGCAATCCATTAAATAAACTATATGCATAGATTGAAAAACTTTAATTTTCCACTGAAATTATGTTTGGAAATGTGATCAGGAATCTATCTTCAAGTGGATTGACATGGGAGATAGCATCTTCTATATCAAAGCTCACCATGTTGCAGTATTTGTGAGTTCTTAATCTCATTTGATAAAATAAACTACTGACTATAGACTATAGAGTGTTTCACAGTTTGACTTCAGACTAAGTTTCTAGTGTTTTGCTATGTCTTTTCAAACACAAACATGATATGAAGTTGAGAACTTACGGATTTGTAAGAAGTCGTGTGATGCGATTTTCAACTGAAAAGATGAAGGCAGAAATATTTATGTGATTTTACCAAAAATCCTAAAATGAAAAAGATAAGTTGCAGTTAGAAACAATATTACATTATAGCAATATCGTAAGTATTCATAAATAATGAACCCTTTAAAAAACAGCAGGAAACAAGTACTATATCGCAACATGATTTATTGAAATTGTTCTAAACCTAATTAGAGATCTTGTTCTTGTAAACTTCCCTCAATGCAGCCTTTTGCTTCTGAGATTCACTGTCAAAGCCTGAGCAAATAGGAGAAAACGAGTGATTGAGAAATGAGAAACAACAACAACATTATATATAATTTTTCAATGAAGCACTTGGACCGACACACCAACTCGAACCAGAAAAGATTGGAAAAGAATTCACTGTGTTTGGAGAGGTAAATGGAAATGTGGAAGTTGGTGAAACTGTATCTGGATTTGAATTAGGGTTGAAAAATGGAGGTGTTGAAATTGTTGGTATGATGGTAATTGGAGTTGTGATATCTTTTTGGACAGTGGAAATTTTTTTGGTAAATTGCTGTCTGACTTCATGTCTTTGTACATTGACATGTCTTGTTTCTTCATTTTCTGTCCTACTTGAACCTGAATTTGAAATTATGACTGAATTAGTTTGTCTGTTCTGTTTCTAAAACATGTGAATTCTTTTCCAATATTTTCTGGTTCGAGTTGGTGTGTCACAAGCCCAAGTGCTTCATTGATTGCTTACAAGTTGCGTTGGATTACTACAACCGAATATCACATTTAACTTCATTTAACTTCATTTACTATATGGTTAATTTAAGTTGCTTTGCATTACATCATAACAAAAGCAAAATCATATCAGAACCTAACTGCGACATGTTCGTACATGGAATCGCAAGACATTGCTTTCTTTTATCATTGAAACGAAAAAAAACTAATCAATACAGCAGCACCTCACAGCATCATCCGCACACCATTATATAGATTATTGCCCAAGTGCTTCATTGATTGATAACAACTTGAAACGGTGAATCGCAAAAATAAATCAAAAAGATGAACGAAAATACAAACCGAAAAGAAAAATTGAAACAACAAATCAAAACGGAGAATTGAAATGACAAATAGAATGGTTGTTCATACCTCTACACAACAACGATGGAGATTAACGAACGGTTGATTGAATTGAACGGTTGTTTTCTCTGCACAAAAACGAAATTAATAAGCGATTTGTTGGAGACAAAATTAGTGAAGATTAAATTGAAATGACGAATTGAACAGTTGTTTTCACTGCACAAAAACGAATTGAATGGTTGTTCATACCTCTATAAGAGTTGTTGAATGCAGCGAGAGTGATTGAGAGTTGGAGACGATGACTGAGAGTGACTGAGAGACGTCAACTGATGAATGGTTTTTAGGGTTCAATTTTTTTTCTTTTTGTTCAAATTAAGACGAAGACTGATGAATGGTTGAGTGAATTTACAAAATTATTTTTTCTTTTCGTACCAAACATAGTGTCGGTTGTGGCCGCCGCAAAAAATAATTATTTTTTATTATAATAAAAAAAGGAGGCAAACAAAATTAAAGTGGGAAGAAAATTTTTTCGTACCAAAAATAGCGTCGGCTGTGGCCGCCGCTACTATTATAAATAAATAATTTTTTAATACAAGTAAAAATTGGAGGCAAACAAAATTTATTTGGGGAAATGAATTTTTTTCGGCTAAAATTAGCGCCGACTATTTCCGACGCAACCAAAATAAACAAGAAATTTTCTTAGTATCCGCTTCTATTAATTAAAATAAAATAATTACTTAAAATATACATTTATTCACGTGTTAATAGTGTCAGCTACAACCGACGCTACTGCTAAAGAATTAATTAAAAAAAAAGAAATGCTTTCACACTATTAGCGTCGGCCTTTGGGGACACGTAAGTAACGCTACCAGCGTTGGTGTCGGGGCCGACGCTATATTTTTGATGCTAAAATGTGATTTTCTTGTAGTGTGATGTGCCAAATATTGTGCCAGTATGCTCCCTTTTATTGTCTTTTGGGTGACGTACTGTATATCATGGTTATCATGTTTTCACATACTAATTCGAGTTTACGTGAATAATTTTTGCTCCCTTATCTCCTTATCTTCCAATTATTTCGTTTCTGATAATTTTCAATTAAAAATTAAAATAGAATATTAAAAATTGCTAAAAATGGAAATTTTGAAAATAGGTAAAAAAAACTTACCCTAAAACATAAACTAAACTTGAGGAGAATATCAATTATGTTCATCCGGTCGTTTTGACACGAATTTAGCGCATATTAGAGTTATCGTGATGAAAATACGAACAAAACAAAGGCGTTAATCGAACTTAGAAAATGATATTTTAAACGAGATAAAAAAAAGGATGAATAATAAAATAAATGTAATAAATTTAACTAGTTAAATGATATAAGTAATATACTGAAAATTAGAATCAAATGGAGAACGTTTTTCTGACAACTGATTTAATCCTAGTATAGAAATTATTTTTTCTTCACAATTGTGGTTGGTGAAACTTAATGCTATAAGCATAAAATGAAAATATATTTATTTTTTTATTTTTTTATTCATGTAAGAAAGTGGGCGTAACCATCAATTCTTAAGCATTATTTACTGTTTCTTACATCTGTTATTTCTGTTATATAGTCCAATCAATATAAATATATATTTACTAATTTATTTTTTATTATTAATTCATTTTTTTTTTTAAATACTCACATTAAAATGCTTTTATATTTATAGAATTATTAAAATAATAAATAAAAAAATTTAATAATAACTCTTAATCTTAGTTATTAAATATAATAAATATAAATTTATAAAATAAAAAAATATAAAAATTATAAAATAAAATAAAAATAGTTTTAATAAAACTAAGTTATTAAATAATTATTTATAAAATAAATAAATAAAATAGGCTGATTATAATAATTAATTAAAATATAATTATAGACATAAAATAAATTATTCAGTAAGTGATAAAACTTACTAAAAGAATTAACACATTGTATATAAAAATATTGGGACATTACACAAAGTGAAATAATTGATTATCCTTGAGGGTAATCATTTATCCTTTGTAAATTGAGGTCTATAAGTGATTAGAACACTTCCCTAATCTATTAGCTACTCATTTAAAACATTTTTAGGTGCTTTTAGGAAATGAAAGAGGCTTTAAAAAGGTTTTGTGAGTGTATGATAGTAACCTTAGTAATTTAGGAGTTACTTTTATACTTTTACAATACTATGATAACTTAGACAAATTTAACCAGGTGAGCTTTCACACTTCCTCTGTTTCATAATTATGAAGCTTCAAGTTCCTTTGTTAGATGCACCAGTGATATAAGCACTTTACAAATCTTTATCTTTTTGCTTAATGAAGCTTGAGATATCTTTAAGTTAATCAACTTTATTAGAGAGTTGGGAATTGTACATCCCATAATTTCCAAAGATCTGAGCTTTTGTGAACCGATTAGGTAAGTAGGGTAAGCATAGATTTTGCACAAGTAAGGTAAGCATAGGTCCCTTTTTATTCAGAGGAAATTTGTAACGGTCAAGAATTCATACCTAAAATATTAATTATGACAAGTGAGAGTTCCCATAAAAACAATCATGATGAGGAGAGAGAAATATTTGTCATCATTAAGATGGCTGACATCTCAATAGTTCGCCGAGTAGGATGCCGGTCTAGGGAGGAAAGGAATTCTAAGATTATCTTGACCAAACACTTCATTCCAATAGAACTTCGTGATCGGAGGGATTATGTACATCCCTAAGTTCCTAAAGAACCAAGCTTTTATAAACCGAGTAGGTAAGTCGGGTAAGAATAGATCTTGCACAAGTCAGAGTCCAGTTAAGGGTCACATGTCAGAAATTTAAGCACACCGGTCTTGTAGTAAAATCTTATAGAAGGACAAGACGACTTCGACCTTATGAGTAGTAATAGAAAGTAATATGAACAATCACCTTGGACGATTATGAAACGTTTTCATGCTGGCAGGAGGTTATGGAAGTTGAAGAAAATGATGTTATGTGATGATTATTGAGGCGGTGAACATTTTTCTGAGTCGCCTTAATGAGGGACCTGGAGAAACACTCTTTAAAAGGCCATCAATGGTTGAAGGAGTATAATAAAGAGACTTCCTACTTGAGAAATGGGGGGACAATGATCACCTGAGAAAAAACATTTACAGACACTTAACCAATCATTTGAGGTTCTCCCTGACTAGTATCAGGGAATTCAACCTTTTAGTGTTTTTAGCAAAAACATTTGGCGCCGACCCTGGGGCTTGGTTATATTTTCCTAAGACACACAAAAATCATCATCAAAATTGCTAATAAGCCAGTTGTGTGATGTTCGGATTATCTCCTAGTCGAAGTGATCCACCTCCACCACCGAATCTAATCCAATAGCATCCATGTTTTTCAAACATAGAGTAAACAGGAAGGGGATGCAAAAGAGGAGCTTTTGGATTCCGGACCATTGTTCGAGGTGATATGGGATAATCAAGTCCTAGAGAACATCAAACCACCGCCTTTGATATTTTTTGATGGTAAACCAACCCGCAGGAAATATTATTGTGATTAATAATTAGATGGAAATAGTAGGGGCTTCTGATTCCATTAAATGTAAACTCATGGCCGAAACGTTTAAAGAATGAGGTTTGCGATGGTATTTGAGCTTGCCTAGATTCTTGGTCGTTAGCTACCAAGACCTAACTAAAAAGATGGTACAACACTTTTCAGCAAGCAAACATTGAAAAGTGTCAACTACCATTTTTTTTAACATTCGACAAGGTTCAATAAGGAAAAGTGTCAACTACCAGAGAGTATCTGGCGAGGTTCAATGATAAAACCATTAAGGTGTCTAATTCGAACCAGGAGATGTTCGTGGGGGTATTTCAACATGGCCTCAAAGTCGGACAGTTCAATGAATCCCTAGCACAAAAGCCGACATCCAGCATGGAAGAGGTTATTACCAGAGTGGAATGCTATATCAAAGGGGAGGAGATCAACATGGAAAATAGATCTCGAGACGCCAATGAAAAAAATAAGAGCTAAAAAAGAAGGAGTCGGTCATAGGAAGGAGTACCCTAAGAATGGACCTAGGGACCGGACAACGATGAGGCCATCCTGATGACCATTTGAAAAAGAGTTAGAGTACACACCATTGAATTCTAGATGGGAGAATATCTTGAGATAAGTTTATCATCTCAAATTACTACCCATCCCAAGGCGTCCAAAAGGAGTCCACGCTGTGATGGGAAAAGACGAGGGTGTATGATGTGCATACCATAAACTTCGTGGTCATCACACAGAAGATTGTCATCAACTCAAAAAAGAAATCAATATCTTAATTCAGAGAGGTCGTTTGTTGTCCTATGTTAAGGATGTCGGAGGACAGCCAGGAAAGAGAAGTCCTCTCCGGGAAGACACCATCTCGGAAAATCCTCTACAAAAGAAGGGGAAGAATACGAATATGAGGTCCGTGAAGCCAAGGTGACCCGTCATACGTTGAACACTATTGCTGGAGGATTCACAAAAGGAGGAGAAACTAGTTCGGCCAGAAAAAGATACACTCAGATTGTGATACATATCAGACAGAAGGCGCTTTCAAAACAAGATGAAAACCCGAGCGTAATAAGTTTTTCCAGAAGAGATGCCGAAGGAGTATTGGCTCACGAGTACGATCCAATGGTAATTAAAGTTCAAATCCATTACTAGAGTATGAAATGAGTCTTAGTAGATCCGGGAACCTCAGCAGATGTTTTCTGTTGGGATGCATTTGAGGGTATGAATTTTGACATCGCTAAGTTTTTACCTTTTAAAAATACTTTGGTCGATTTCTCCAGAGAGAAGGTGCAGGTTCTAGGACATTTGCCCATGATATCGACTTTTGGCAGTGGAGACAATGTGAAAAATGTCAAGGTGAGGTACTTGATTGTCAATGCTGCATCTCCCTACAACATTATTATTTGCAGACCATCATTCAATGCTTTGGAGGTGGCGTTATCCACCTTATACCTCAGAATGAAATATCCTCTCACTACGCCAAAAAGAAGTTTAGACGGCACCTAAAAGACAGCGCTTATATACAAAAGCGCTGCTAAAAAGAATAAAAAAATTTCGCTAAAAAAAAGCGCCTTAAAAGAAAGGCTTTAGAAAGCGCTTTTAAAAAGCGCTGTAAAAGACTGCCACCTTAGACCACCTTAGAAAGCGCTTTCCAAAAAGCGTTGCTATAGGTATTACTTTAGAGAGCGCTTTTAAAAAGCGCTGTCTAAAGGCCACCTTAGAAAGCGCTTTCAGAAAGCGTTCTTATAGGACTTTAATTATTTTCACTTTAGAAAGCGCTTTCTAAGGAAAAGCGCCCTCTAAAGTCCTGTACTAATTAAAATATAAAATAATTCTAAACATTTTCAGAGACACTTCTATTCATTTTCTCTCTCAACCGTTTCTCTAAACCCTTGCCGTCGTTCTTGCATGCCATTATTGCCGTCGTTCTTTGCCGTTTGCCGTCACCGTTGCCGTCACTGTTGTATTTCATTCGTGAAAATGTTGTTGTTGTTGTTCTTTTTCTCTTATCCTCTGAAAACAAAAGGTACATTGTTATTGTTGTTGTTCTTTTTCTCTTATTCTCTTAGACCTCAAGTTAAAGAGTTTAAAGACGCATGACTTCCATGTTATAATGGAACATTTTCTACCAATAGGTATACGTTCTATTCTGCCAGAAAAAGTAAGAAGCGCAATAACTAAATTGTGTTTTTTCTTCAAGTCAATTTGCAGTAAGGTGATCGATCCCGCGATCTTACCAATATTGCAAAAAGAAATAGTTATTACTTTGTGTGATCTTGAAATGTATTTTCCTCCCTCGTTTTTTGACATAATTGTTCGTCTAATTGTTCATCTAGGGAAAGAGACACAATTGTGTGGACCGACTTATATGAGATGGATGTTCTCTGCTGAACGTTATATGAAAATATTAAAAGGGTATGTGAAAAACCGAAGTCGACCAGAGGGTTGTATTGCCGAACGATACATTGTTGAAGAAGCGGTTGAGTTTTGTACTGAATATCTGTCCAATGTACAATCAATTGGACTCCCCAAATCTCATATTGTCGAAAAAAAAGAAGGAAAAAAGTTAATTGGAAATGAAGTTGCGACATTATCAAGGGTCGAACGGGATCAAGTGCATTTGTATGTTCTACACAATGAGAATGAGGTTGAGCCGTATGTTGAAATGCACAAGGATGTTCTCCGAGGTTTAAATCCTAATAGAAATGAGAATTGGATAGTACGAGAGCACAATCGAAGTTTCATACCTTGGTTTAAGGATCATATTTATTCAAAGTATTATTCAGACCGCGATTCAATAACAGAAAGGTTGAGATGTTTAGCATATGGTCCAAGTATGGTCGTGTTTTCTTATAGTGCATACGCAATTAATGGATACACATTTTATACCAAAGAACAAGATGATAAAAGTACTATGCAAAATAATGGTGTCACCGTGGTAGCTGAAGCAATGCATATTTCAAGTGTGAAAGACTTAAACCCCAAATTTGCAAATCTGTCATATTTTGGGGTTATCGAGCGCATTTGGGTGTTTGATTATGAGAAGTTTAAGATTCCTATATTTCGTTGCAAGTGGGTTGAATATAATAATGGCGTACGAATGGATAAGTCAGGATTTTTGCAAGTAGATCTTAATAGGGTGGGGTACAAAGATGAGCCTTTTATTCTAGCCTCTCAAGCTAAACAAGTGTTCTATGTCACTGATCCGACAAGTACAAAATGGTCTATAGTGCTTTTATCTAACAAAGTAATTGATGAAAACGTTGGAGATCAAGGTGATATTGATGTTGATGTTGATATTGAATCATTTACTAGAAATGATCAAGATGAAAATATTATAGCGAATGAATCATTTACTAGAAATGATCATAATGAGGGTATTTGGATCAATCCAACCGTCCGTGTTGTTAAGAGACGGGTAAAACATACTCCAAACAAGAAAAGAAAGAGACGTTAGTGAAAAAGGTACAAGTTGTAAAATTATAGCTTATATCATTCAATGGATTAGGATCATGGATTTTTATATTTGTCATTTTATTTCTGTTTTTTTCTTTCTTACAGGTCAAGTGTCTAGTAACCAAGTAGATACGCACGACTAGCACGGGCTAGAGCAACCAATATTACATGGGTCAAAGTGGAGGTATATTAATTTTCACAATATTGCTTATTAGTGATGCTACTTGATAACACAAAACATCTATATATTATTTCTTAACTAATGCATATTTTGTTTTGTTATGTAGTATTTCGATGATATGGCGTGTCCTTATTACACGAGGAAACAATTGCAAGATACTAAGGAGGAATTGTGCGAATTTTTTATTGCAAGAAGAATTCTTTCTTGAATGTATAGTTTTGTGAATGTAAATTCTAGTTTATTGAAATGTAAATTCTATGCAGGTTTGAAACCATACAATAGAATTTGTGCGAATTCTGCATGTAAATTCTAGTTTATTGAAATGTACAAATTCTAGTTTATAGAATTCTGCATTAAGTGTAAATTCTAGTTTTGAAATAGAATTTGTTGATAAATTTATTGAAATGTGAATTATACAAGTTTATGGAAATGTGAATTATACAGGTTTCTGCATAAAAAAAAAGGTTAAAATGGGATTTAAAAAAAAAATCTTCAAAATTATACGTAGACAAAAGACAGCGCTTTTGAGAAAAAACCGCTGTCTAAGGTTAAACATTAGACAGCGCTTTAAAAAGCGCTGTCTTAAGTCCACCTTTAGAGAGCGCTTTTAAGGAAAAAGCGCTCTCTAAAGGTATAAAAAAAATCATTATACGTATACATTAGACAGCGCTTTGAAAAGCGCTGTCTAAAAGCACCTTTAAAGAGCGCTTTTGAAGGAAAAAGCGCTTTCTAAAGTTAAATTTTTTTTTTAAAATTTTAAACGTATCTTTAGACAGCGTTTTTAAAAGCGCTGTCTAAAGTCCAATTTTAGAGAGCGCTTTTTCATAAATAAAAAAGCGCTGTCTTTACCTACGACAACGCTGGCTTAGACAGCGCTTTTAAGCGCTGTCATAGGCCAAGAAAAGCGCCCTCTTTTCCCTTGTTTGGCGTAGTGTCTCGAAGATGGCCGAGTAGGAGTAGTAAAAGATGATCAGTGGTTAGAAAGGAAATGTTATAAAGACAGTTTGAAGTTAAAAAAGAAAGCTCAAAGTGATGAGCCAATAAAAAATGATAATTTAAAAGTGAACCTAGTTAGTATTGATCCAAGAGAAGATCTGGTGTAGGAAAGACTGACACCCATTGAGGATGTGAAAAAGGTACAGATCGGTGCCCAATCATCCCAAATAACTCAAATTGGTTCTAATTTGTCTCCGGAGGAGGAATCCGAGATCATAGGAATATTGAAGGAGAAGATAGACATGGTCACATGGAACATGGAAACCGTCTGACATGCCTAGAATCGACCCAAACATAGTTTGTCACCATTTAGCGCTTGATCTGACCATAAAGCCGGTGTCTCAGAGAAAATAGATGGATGGCGAGGAGAAGAGAAGAGCAATAAAAGATGAAGTCGGAAAGCTCATGAAGGCAAGTTTCACTCAAGAAATTAATTATTTGACCTGGTTGGCTAATATAATCATGGTAAAAAAGAAATTAAGAAAGTGGCAAATGTGTTCAGATTTCACCGACTTGAATAAGACATGTCCCTAAGATCCTTATCCGCTTCTTCACATTTATCGACTCATCGACAGGGTTTCCGGTTTCCATCTTCTCATTTTCATGGATGCTTACTCAGGTTACAATTAGATAAGGATGAATCCATTGGATACACCCAAAATGGAGCTCATGACGAATAGGAATAATAATTAATATTGTGAGGTGATGTCTTTCGGGCTAAAAAATGCAAGGGATAAAGGTATACATGGATGATATGGTGATTAAAAACCTAGAAACCCAGAAACACGTCAGATACTTAGAAGAATCATTTGCGTCAATTAGAAATCAAAACATGAGGCTAAACCCGGACAAGTTTACTTTTGGGGTAAAGACCGAGAAATTCCTTGGGTTTATGTTGACCATCTAGGGAATAGAAGCAAACCTGGATAAGTCAAGCAATCATTGATATGAGAAGTCCATCAATAGTAAAAGAGGTACAACAATTGATGTGGCGTTTAGCTGCATAATATCTCTTTTTGACTTGTGCAGGTGTTAAGTCAATTAGTTTCTTTGCTGCAGTAATGAAATCAACAAAGTTCTAGTGGACAGAAGAATGTGATAATACTTTTAAAGATGTGAAATGTTTCCTACCTGCACCTCCCATTTTGATACGACCGAAGGAGAACCAGCCACTTATCATGTACCTACCCATATCAAACAAGGTTATGCGTTTCGTGTTAGTCCAGAAGATGGAGGAAGGAGAAAGGTCGATATATTTTGTTAGTAAGGTGACAAAAGGAGCGGAGTTGCGTTATAATAAGATAAAGCTTCTTACGTTAACAGTAGTGCTTACATCTCAAAAATTGAGATATTACTTCCAAGGACACCCAATCATTGTCAAAACAAATTACCATATTAAGCAGGTCTTGAAGAAACCAGATTTAGCATGAAGAATGGTGGCCTTGGCAGTAGAATTGTCAGAATATGATATAAGTTTATACCTCGGAGTAACACCAAGTCTCAACTGCTTGCTGATTTCCTGATTGAATTGAGTGCTTCAATTTCGGAAGATTCATCATGCAAATGGACTTTATATGTGGATGGGTCCTCTAATATAAAAGGAAGTGGAGTCGAGATAGTATTGGAGGAACCGGGTAATATGGTCCTAGAATATTATTTGTGTTTTAATTTTCATGCTAGCTACATCAAGGCGGAGTACGAAGCTTTAATTGTAGGAATTAAGTGGGTAAAGGAGGTTAGAGTAACACATTTTCCTGTTTAAACTGACTCTCATTTAATCGCCAGCCACGCCAGGGGAGAATTTCAGACAAAGGATCCATCGTTGGTCAGATACTTGCAAAAACCTCTCAAGATGTCTCAGACGTTTGTGGAATTTGAGATAAACCACATCCCCAGGGATGAGAATGTTAGATATGGTCTCTTAGCTAGGTTAGAAAACACCCAGTGTGTCGGTTTAAACAATAAAGTAATTCAAGAAATCCTGGAAGCACCGAGTACAGAAGTGTAGGAAATTATGACATTGGATAATGCAAGGGGCTGGATGGTGCATATCGTTCGATATTTGATCCAAAATTAGTTACTTGAAGAAAAGGTGGAAGCCAGTTATATTAAAAGGATGTCCGCTAGTTACCTCGTCATTGTTGATCATCTATACAAGACGTGAAGATTAACTCCTATGCTGAGATGAATTTTGGAAGAAGACACTGAGTTGGTCATGAAAGAAGTCCATGAAGGGATATATGGAAGTCACATCGGAGGAAGAGCGTTGTCGGGATAAATACTTAGAGTAGGGTATTACTGGTCGAGCATGTCAAGTTTTTGCCCCCTTCATCCACTCTCCTGCAGAATTATTGCATTCACAGCCAAGCAGAGAATTGGCTGGAGATTTAAAATCAAAGTAAGAAAAATGGGATTTCACAAAGAAGATCTGGTGGTGAAGAGGGTGACTGGCCTTAAGAAGAAAGGCAAGCTAGCTTCGAATTTGGAAGGATATTTCTGTATCTATCAAAAGTTAAATAATGGGTCTTACAAGTTAGAAAGTTTAGAGGGAGTTGAAATACCTAGGGTCTGGAATATAACTAACCTTAAGTTTTATTTTAGCTGAACTATGTAATAAACATCATAAATAAAAATTGTGGGAATGCACTTTTTTCCCTTGCAAGGGCAAGAGTTTTTAATGAGGCACCCATATTTAAAATAATTGCATTATATAAAGCAGGTAAATCGGTCCTAGGACATGATTCAGGATTAATCCCGGAGCCGGTGAGTAATCTTTGGAAGGACGAAGCGTTCCACATATTCGGTTACGGTCGAGAAACATTAATAAAACCTCTAGCATAACTGAAGTACAAGATACTTGAAGCCTCTAGCATAACTGGCTTCGGTCTGGAAACATCAATAAAACCTCTGACTTAACTAAATTCCAGGCTACATGAAGTTTTTGGCATAATTGTCTATGGTTGGGAATGTTACTAAAACCACTGACCTAACTAAAGTCCGAGCTCCTTGAAGCCTTTGGAGTAATCGGTTGTGATCGGGAAACGTTAATAAAACCTCTGACCTAACTGAATTCCAAGCTACTTAAAGCCTCTGGCACAATCTGTTGTTGCCGGACAACATTAATAAAACCTCAGGCCTAACTGAAGTATAAGCCACTTGAAGGTCTTCACTTTGGGTCAATCTGTTGAGCACTTAAAGCCTCTGGCACAATCTGTTGTTGTCGCACCTCATAAAATAGGCCCCAAGGTTTTGGGTCAATTGTTGAGCACCTATTGATTTCATTTTCTCAACGTATTAAATCGCATTCAGATGGCTATAAAGATATCTGAAACCATCGAAGTTGTTAGCCCAGAACTTGAATTCGAAAGAGGGGTGTGTTTGATAAATACTACTTGAATCCTGCATCAAAGTAGTGATTGTTAAGTCGGCTTGATTGACGTTGTCTCTCATTAAGGTCTTCACTTTATTTGGAGAAACCGACTTAGAATTCCCGAGGGAGGAAAAGAGGCAGGCTAGGGCTCTGATATAATAGCAGTCGACTTAGAAACATCCATCTTCTTCCTTTTGAGGGTAGGAGTTTGAATACCTCTCAAATCACTTTTAGAAGCGAGCTGATCTCCACGACTTGCTCTGGCTTCGGATATTAACTTCTTTTGTTTAGAAAATTTGAGATTTTTCATTGTCGCTTAAAAGAAAAGATCAAATTAAAAATCAAGAAACATGAAGATTAATAAGGTCATGGTTACGAAATAAATAAATACATGTAAGCATTACCTAAGAAATTAGAAATTTGCTCTGGGTCCTTAGCCATCTGTAATAAATCTTTAACTTTAACTACTCAGAAAGCATCCAAAACGGCCAAAGACCGGACTTTCAGAGCATTCAACTTGTCATAGTCAAAGCCGGCGACAGACAAAGGACTATTCGACCAATAGATCGGGAAACGATAGTTCCCATTCAATTCATAGATAACTTGGGGATGTCTTTTCCCATTCATAACTCGGAGGAATTTGTCCTTAAAACCCTTATAGTTGGTAGTGAAAGCTAGTAGAAAGCTCTTCCCCGGATTTCCGCTGAGAGAAACCCAACCTCCTTTTTATTCCCCATTTAACTAAAAGAATGATAAAAATAATCCTAAGGTAGGGGTTATATCCATTGTATTACAAACAATTTCAAAATCCTTGATGAAACCCCAACCATTTGGATGTAAATGAGAAGGGCTATGTTTAGGGTTTTGAGAAGATCAGACTCAAAATCGGTAAACAGGATGTGGATTTTAAAGTCCTCGATTATTCCCGAATATAAATAAAAATACTCCGCAGACACTTTTTTGGGCTGAGTGATACAGACCCTCTCACCAACCACACAAGGTT
Source organism: Lathyrus tuberosus (assembly GCA_022829125.1). NCBI lineage: Eukaryota > Viridiplantae > Streptophyta > Magnoliopsida > Fabales > Fabaceae > Lathyrus > Lathyrus tuberosus. Next base: position 9,759,208 of record JALAZF010000085.1, read on the forward strand.
CTAGTATAACATCTTCCTAATTCCTGATTGAAGAGACTAAGATATTAGAACAAAGCTTCGAGATCTAGCTTTCGTCAATGATACCATGGTCGTAACTTAAAACCTCTTTATCTATTAAATATCTTGTTTCCTCTATCTGAGTATCCAAAAATCAGAGGATGAAGACTCCGAGTCAGTGTTCCTAATAGGTGAAGGGATTTCACCATAAACTTCTCTAATAGTCTAGTCAAAATCCATTCTACTCAAGTGACCCTCACACTCACTCATGCAATAATTCTAAATTCTATCCCTATCATGAGCACTAAGGGAAATCGACCATTCTCCTGATTGATTGAAATCTCGTACTAAAGGCATAAAAAAACAAAGAGGAAAAGCAAAAACGGGAAAAGAAAACAATACCTGAGGTTGGGGATTGTAGAAAAATTGAGCGAATGATAAGATAGAAACTTTACCGCAACACTTAGGAAGATCATTAGCTTTTGGTAAAGATGAACATAATGAAGGAATAAGTCCCTTTTTATTCAGAGGAAATTTGTAACGGTCAAGAATTCATACCTAAAAGATTAATTATGGCAAGTGAGAGTTCCCATAAAAACCATCATGATGAGGAGAGAAAAATATTTGTAATCATTTAGATGGCTGACACCTTAATGGTTCGCAGAGTAAGAGCCTAGTATAGGGTGGAAAGGAATTCCAAGATTATCTTGACCAAACACTTCATTCCAATAGGACTTCATGGTCGGGTATGCATAAATCTTGCACAAGTCGGACTCCAGTTAAGGGTCACATGTCGGTAATTTAAGCACGCCGATCTTGTAGTAAAATCTGATAGAAGAACAAGACGTCTCTGACCTTATGAGCTGTAATAGGAAGCCATGTGAACACTCACCTTGGACGGTTATGAAACGTCTTCATGTTGGTAGGAGGTTACGAAAGTTGAAGAAAGGATGTTATGTGATGATTATGAAGGACGACATACGTTATTTTGAGTCTCCTTAATGAGGGACATGAAGAAGCACCCCTTAAACGATCATTAATGGTTGAAGGACTTTAAAAAGGAGACTTCCCACTTGAGGAATTTGGGGGACAATGATCACCTGAAAAAACACATTTGCAGGCACTTAAACAATCATTTAAGGCTCTCCCAGACTAGTATCGGGGAAGTCCACCTTTTAGTGTTTTTAGCAAGAATGTGAAACTATCACCATAACTTGATCAAAATAACCACAACTTAATATTCAAACATATTCATTTGATTATTGCATCAAATGATCTTCAGGTTCGTCTTAATCAACACATCTTGATCAACATATCTTGATCTTCAAACACCATCACTTGGTCAACATATCCAACACTATCACTTTATCATATCAAGCATCATAGTCTTCTTTTCTTAAGAGCATTGTCAACATCAAACCAAATCAACAGGTTGCTGTCGATTTCATACCTGCCAGCACATATATCCATATTCTGCCTCCTTTTGAAGATGACAATGCATTTCTCAAGGAGGTGGATAAACAAAGAAACAAAGGGAATACAATTTGGTTAGGTTAAAATTTCCCTGATAAATATAGAGTATACCCTACTCCCATAAGAATATACTTCTCTCTCTTTGGCAACATCAAAAAGGCGGAAATAATAAGCACATGCAATCACATAGATCATATGATTGCACAAGTAGAAGGAACGAGTAACTTGATAAAGAGAAGAACAATAACATAGTCCAGAGTAAAGTTCAAATGAGGAGGACATAAGACAATACTTCTTCCCACGGATGACAGCATTGTCGTATTTTTTATAGAGTGAATAAATAATTTAAGTTTTGATTTTTTAATATATTCTTTCTGTCCATTTAATTTTTTTTACATGTTTTTGTGAATGTGAATATTAACATGGTATTTTTCATTTTAAATTTATGAATTTAATCTTTTTATTTAACATTATATTTTACTATTTAAACTTAGAAATTTAATTTTTTTTGCGAACGTGTTCTTTTAACATGATATTTTCCGTTAAAACATTTTGAAAAATAGTATAAAAAAAAAAGAAAGAAAAAGTCATCTCTCAAAATCTTATAATTCAACTTATCTCTAGAACTCTTACTATATAATTCAACTTATCTTTAGAAGTCTTAGCATATAATTCAACTTACGTTTGAAAGAAATTTAAAACTCATAAAAAATTATAAATATGATGTGTTGGTCTTCAGTAATGCGTTGATTTAGTATTTCTCTTGACAATTTATCTTGTTCTGATGACAATTTCCACCACTTTGACGTTCTACTATTTTTGAAGATATATTAAAAAAAGAAGTTATTCAATAACTTTTTTTTATTAATATTTTTTTAAAACAGAAGTCATTAATTTAGAAGTCATATTAACATTTTTACTAATGAATTTAATCATTTTATTTCAAATGTAAATAGTTTTTATATAATATAATTTCTAAAAATCTCAATTTATTCACGAAAACTATTTACAAAAAATTTAAAATTTAATATGTTTTTTAATATTCAATATCCAAAACAAAATTATAGACATTCAGTTCGGTGATTGAAACGAATATTGAATTCATCAACGTCAACGCAATCTAAAAATTGAACATGACTTCTTCAATTCTATTGCTTCACGTCTCATTCAAAATCTAATGCATCACATTAGTATAAAAGGCTTGTAAGGATCCATTTTCTATACATAAAAAAAATCATTTTCTATACATAAAAAAAATCGTTTCCTAATACAAAAAAATGGCAGAATCTTCATCAACCAAAAGCAGTCTCTTTTTTATTTTTATTATTTTTGAAATTTTGATATCAGGGCTTGCGACGACCGAAAGCAATCTTAGATTAGCCGGCAAAGTAGTCATCATTACCGGAGGTGCCAGCGGTATCGGCAAAGAGACGGCTCATCTTTTTGCCAAACAAGGTGCACGTATGGTGGTGATTGCTGATATTCAAGACAAATTGGGAATTCAAGTGGCTGAATCCATTGGCACTGATAAGTGCACCTTTATTCATTGTGATGTTAGAATTGAAGAGGATGTCAAAAATCTTGTTCAATTAACTGTCGATACTTATGGACAAGTAAGTTCATTTTTTTAATAAAATTTCTAACAAAAATGTTATACAAATAGATGTTTCGATAATATTTATTTATATTTTTGTATTAATATAAAGAAGTCTTTGGTATTTATAAATTAACAAATTTTTTTAAATGTGTTTTGAATTTCTATTCTTTTCGATTTTACTACAGGTAGATATTATACACTGCAATGCTGGGATTATAAGTCCAAGTGATCAAACCTTGTTGGAACTTAACGTTTCTCAAGCTAACGGTGTGTTTGCAACTAATGCTATAGGAACGTCATTGTGTGTAAAATATGCCGCACGGGCGATGGTGGCGGGTAAGGTGAGGGGTAGCATTGTGTGTACGGCGAGCATAGCCGGTAGCTACGGTGTTGCGACGGGGACAGATTACTCGATGTCAAAGCATGCAGTAATAGGGTTAATGCGCTCAGCGAGTGTGCAACTTGCAAAATATGGTATAAGAGTGAACTCTGTGTCGCCAAATGGATTAGCAACACCATTGACTGAGAAATTGCTACACGCGGATGCCAAGACAGTGGAAGCGATTTTTTCAAAATACTCGATGTTGAAAGGAGTGGTTTTAAGAACTAAAAACGTGGCAGATGCAGTGTTGTTTTTAGCATCAAATGAGTCTGATTTCGTCACTGGTCTTGATCTTCGTGTGGATGGAAACTATATTACTAATTCCGATGTAATTTGAAGTATAAACCATCTCAACTTTAGGTGGATTATTACATGCATAATGTTGCCCATAATCCAAATTATGTAATAAATTCAATAAAAGAAATATAATAAATGCAAATGAAAAGAGTGGTATAATTTTGGAATTTTGATATGATAAATTTGTAATTTGTATTTTCTTATGGAAAGTGTGATCCATACTTGATTAATTTGTATCATTTTTGTATTTTAATTTTAAGAGTAATAAATTTGAAAAGGTATTATTATTGGATGTGGTTTTTAAATCTTAAAACTTTTAAGATTCAAAGTAGAATGTTTAGACTTTATATATATATATATATATATATATATATATATATATATATATATATATATATATATATATTCTAAACTGAATCATATGATAACTTGTCTGGTAATAAAGATTATCATGAGACATATTTGATACTGATGTGATGGTTCATCGACGAATAAAGAAAAGTATCTATAAAAAAAGTTAGCATTCCAATATAAAATTAGAGCAAAGGGGAGGTGTGTTCCTGTGCGGTAGTGTATAAAAGAGATTGTGTAAATTAGAGCAAAAAGGAAGTCTGTTCCTGTGCGGTAGTGTATAAGGGTGGTTTATTTGTACAGTAGCCCAACGAGCACCTTGAAGAAATTCAACCTATGTAGATTGGGTCAATCTTATTTCATCTTTATATGTGAGTTTAAAAATGAAAAATTTGGGAAACTCATTTGTAAAAGTCCTTTTTTAGATTTTATTGATACGACTTCCACTACTAAACTAAACGTGATCGACCTTGTCAATAATATAGGGAAATTTATCCAACTACAATTAACATGAATAACATCGAGGTGAGATTTAGTTTTGGAGACGTCAAGTTAATCAGTCCCATTCTTATAGAGAATGTCATGGATGATCACAAGGTACAATGTTACCCCGTCGGGCAGAGTGATACTCCGTAGAGTGCAATAATACCATGTAGGGTGCAACAATAATATATGTCATAAGTCACATAATTAACAAAAGGCGGTAGGTAATTTAGTTAATAAGGAACTTCTTTAAAACCCATTGCTAGGAGAAATAAGTTTCACCCTACCACTTCATTAATATTTAAAATACAAGAGAAAAAATATAGTAGGTTATCATATAATCCAACATACCTATAACTTAATTAATCTTGAAAATGTGAGTCAAAATACAAGAACAAAAATATGGCAGATTATCAGAAAATCTTGCCTTATTAAAAATACAACAAAACTAACTATAATAGTGTCTCAAGTTAATTGAGTTTCATATTTTGTGAATAAGGTCTTTGATTATTTTATCTAGTTATAGGTGATGTGAGATTATTTTTATCTCACTTTATAGGGACATTCTCATTTAGGTTAGAGCTTCTCAATTCTTATGGGGGTTACCACCTGCTTGAGCACCGAGTCATATTTATTTAATTCTATAGGCATAACTCTAAAATAATGTATCATGGTTGTTCTTTTCTTTGATGCAAACTCTCTAACGCAAGCCATTTTATATTTTGAGTATATCGTTTCTAGATTGCAGTTTAAGTTTGTCTCATTTTCTCCTTTGCTTAAGTTTTCACGTTGTCGGGTGGGTGTATCTATTGGCGAACAAGTGACTTCGAGCACAAGATATAAGTGAATTGTGGTATTCAAAATTCGTGATTAATTTAAAATATTATTACTTAAAATAGAAAATTTGTATTATGATGACAATGGAACAAAGAAGAATAGCAGAAAATAAACATAGTTAAACTTAAATGACATAAATAAAATGAAAAAATAAATAAATAAAGAGGGTTATAGAGATTGCACCAGGATTTGTGGTGGTTTGGCCGAATCTTTGCTTAGTCTTCTCACCAAGAATAGCTCCTTAAGAGTTCTATTAATAATTTGAGCTTTTACAGGTTATGCCCACGAAACTTTATTACAAGTTAAATGAGAGATTTTACACAGGTTGATTCCCCCAACCAAAAAAGAGCTTTTAACAGGCAAAGCTCGTGAATCAAGTAGAGATTCTATTGGCTAATCTCACGAATCAAGCCAAACTTTTTACCGTGATAAGTTCTAGAACTAAATAGAGATTTCCAGAGGTTTATATCTAGAACCAAACACAAAAACCTTCAAGAGAATCACACTCGTGAATCAACCAAACAAATCACGACATCAGTACATAAACTTCCTCACAAATATTTTTCATTCACAAGGCACTGAGGCAACTTTTAGTGAAAGATAATATAAAAATTATTGGAGGTGAGTAAAGAGGGAGAAAAAATGAAAGAATTCAGAATCCAAATGTATTTTGGAATGAGGGTAAGCCTCTTTTTACCATGACTCCATTCTTGAGTGTGAAACTTGTACCCATTAACAAAGTATATGTTCCATGATGTTGCCTTCGGATTAGGGCCGAGAGCTAAGGCCTTCAGATATGGACTAGTTGTTCCATTTCTCTCATCATTCACCTAAAAATATATATCTAACCTTAGAGATTGTTTATTGTCAACCACATAATATAAATTGTGAGCAATATACTAACATAATCTTTTAGCCATGAAGGAAACTGCTCGTGTATAAGACCGGAAGCATCTTCCTCATTGATAGAATGATATTGCATGAACAATCTGACATCGATCATAAAATTGATGAGTGTATTTATAAAAATTTGTTGAGAACAACGTAGTTGTCTTACAAAAATGTACTTACTCGAGATACGGCTTAATCTCGTCACAATTGATTAGGACGTGCACGTGGGCAGACTTCCATTCCTTATCTATCAACCAATAGGGTCGAGCCTTTCCACTAGGACGACCACATTTACTAAAAACTGAAAGACTTGGTTGGGAATTCTCGTGATCTGATCGAGGATCGTTCCTTAGACTTGTACTTGGCACCAAATTAAAGGTCTTGAAATAGTGAGAGAAAAAATGAGTAGTTTCACTGTGCAAGTAGGCAGTGCATATTGAACCTTCAACCCTTGCTTTATTTTTCACCGAACGCTTGTAGTCTCCCATCAATCTACACATGAAACGATTAAAAAATGTTTTTTCATTTGATTAATCTACAAAAATTGAACATCAATTACCTTTCAAATGGATACATCCAACGATAATGTACAGGACCACCAAGGATTGCTTCAGCAGGTAGGTGAATCGGGAGATGTTCCATCGAGTCAAAGAAACCTGGTGGAAAAATTCTTTCTAGCTTGCATATGATGATGGGAATGTTTTTTTCCAACCTAACAAGATCTTCCAACTTCAATGTATTACAACACAAGTCTTTAAAAAAATGACTCAACTCAGTTAGCGGCTTCCATATCTCAATGGGCAAGGAACGAAAAGCAATTGGAAGCAAACACTCCATGAATACATGACAGTCATGGCTTTTCATCCCCTTCATCCTACCCTTGGTAGCATCAGCACACCTAGAAAGATTCGAGGAATAACCATCCGGCATTTTTAGTTCCTTAATCCATCTACAGACTAACTTTGCCTCTTCTGGTGTCAATGAAAATTTTGCCTCTGGCTTAGCCATCTTTCCATTAGGTAGAGGGCGCATCTCTAAATCCCCACGTGAACAGTTATGAGGTAAATCCAATCTTGCCTTCTCATTGTCCTTTGATTTTGCAGGATCATTCATGACAGTGTAAAACACATTATCAAATACATTCTTCTCTATGTGCATCACATCAAGGTTGTGCCTTAACAAGTTGTCCTTCCAGTATGGAAGATCCCAAAATATACTTCTTTTATTCCAATTATGTTGTTTCCCATACCCTGGAAATTTGGTGGCCCAGACATTGTCTGTGACTTTTGGAAAATCACGAATAGCTTCCCAAATATCATGGCCGGTAAACATTGGCGGTGGTCTTTTTTTCACAATCTTGCTTTTTGTAAATCTCTTTTTACTTTTTCTGAAAGGATGATCCATTGGTAAAAACCTACGATGACAATCAAACCAACAACTTTTTCCACCAAATCGTAAGGTGAAAGAATCTGTATTGTCCATGCAATAAGGGCATGCTAATTTACCTTGTGTCCCCCATCCAGACAACATACCATATGCTGGAAAATCATTGATTGTCCACATTAAATGCGCTCTCATAACAAAATTCTGCTGCATAGAGATATCATATGTCCCAATACCATCTTTCCACAACAGCTGCAAATCATCAATCAAAGGTTGCAAGTAAACATCTATTTTAACTTTTGGGTTGTACGGTCCAGGTACAAGACAAGTCAAAAACATGTATGGTTTGGTCATGCACATTTCGGGAGGGAGATTGTATGGTGTGACTATTATTGGCCAACATGAATATGGAGAACTAGAGGCTTGAATGTAAGGGGTAAATCCATCACTACATAAACCCAATCTTACATTTCTTGGGTCACTAGCATAATCGGGATAAACTTCATCGAAGTGTTTCCAAGCTTTTCCATCAGATGGGTGACGCAAAACATTTGGATTGCTGGTGTTCTCACGATGCCATCTCATCTGAGCTGCAGATTCCTTTGAAGCATAAAGTCGTTGTAACCTAGGAATGATTGGAAAATAGAACATTCTCTTCACTGCCACATCTTTGTATTTTCCCATTCCACACTTTTGAGGAACATACCTAGCAGCTCCACAAACTCTGCACTGAGTTAAGGTACTATCTTCTTTAAAATATAATAAGCACCCATTCACACAACAATCAATTTTCTCAACTTTCAATCCTAACTTAGACACCAACTTCTTCACTTGGTAATAGTTTCCAGGTAAGCATTCTTTAGTTGGACAAACATCAACGAGCATTTGAGAGAAAAAATCCATGGCCTTTTGAGGAACATGCCAACTAGACATGGCAGCCAACAACTTAACTAAAATAGATAGTCTGGATTCAGAAGCTCCCTCATAAATGGGTTGGTTTGCAGAGATTAATTCATCATAAAATCGTTGAGCTTTTTAATTTGGTACCTCACCCTCACTAATTGTTTCGTTTTCCATATTAGCATTCACATTTGGGACATTAACAAATGGCCTGAAAACATCAGAGACCATTTCATTCATTGCATCAAATTGTTCTTCATCACCTAGATTATCCCCACCAGCATTCCCGCCACTACTAGATTGACCATCGAGATCCACATTCTGATTCTCTTCTCCATGATCAGTCCATGTATAATAGTTGGACAAAAAACCATATTTGTACAAGTGATGTTTGACCTCATTAGGCGTTTTCAAGAGAATGCAGACGCAATTTACACAAGGAAACCTTATCCCTCCTTCATTTACAAACTGAGGTCGATTCATCGCTTTATTGACAAACTCTTCAACTCCACTAACAAATTCATCTTTCAAACCATACCTATCAGAGTTTACTCTATCATACATCCAACTTCGATCCATTCTCTACATAACAGAAGTGATTTTAACACTCTAAAACTAACATTAACAGAAATTGCATCAAAATTGATTTCAACACATAATTGAAGAAGGAGAAAAGAGTTACCTTGAAATGGATGAATTGAAGAAGAGAGGATCTTCAACAACACAATCAAGAGGTCCTACATTGAAGATGAGAATTTTATATTTTATATTTTTTATAATGGTGTGGTTAATGATACTAAAGTGATCAAATATAAAATAAATAATAAATAAGAAGAAAGTGATCAAATAATAAATGATACTTTTTCTGCTATTGCCGCTACATCAGCTAGCATAAACTGGAATAACAGACGTATTACCCTAATAGCAAAAGTAGGACAGTGTTTTGGTTTTCTTAGTGAAATTCTCTATGCTATAGAGCCACTATCCCCACTATTTGACAACACTAGGTAATTTCAGGTAGACATTATTTGTTTACATGACTACATTTACAATTGAAATATTTATAAGGGGAAAGAAAGCATTCCTTACTTCAGAAATACAAAATGAAATAAATGCTCTCTTTCCAAATAAGATTTCAATTTGGGTCCTTAGCATCAACGTATTTAATACGTGATACAGTCCATCGCTGGGAACTCAAACCTAGGTTATAACCAAGTCACTTGTAATTAATACGTTAAATAATGAGGTTATTCAGATGCTAGAAGCATAAAACATTACATGAATCTAACAAATCCCTATTTTGAACCTAGGTTATAACGAAGTCACTTGTAATTAATACCAGAAATAAGGAGATTATTCAGATGTTAGAAGGATAAAACATTACATGAATCTAATAGATCCGTATACACGTATTTAATACATAAAAAAGTGTCCATTGCTGGGAACTCAAACCTAGGTTATAACCAGGTCACTTGTAATTAATACGTGAAATGATGAGATTATTCAGATGTTAGAATGATAAAACATTACATGAATCTAACAGATCCCTATTTCCTGTTTTGAAGCCTACAACATTCGCACAAGGATGGCTTGCTACAAAAGGAATCATTTCAAGCAAGAAAATAGGTGCTTTACATAGTCAAACATTAACCTTAACATATTATATCTATCGTTAATAGATTATGACTGGTTTTCAAAAGATTTGAACCAAACACGACATCATATCATAACAACTACATATCAAACACAAAATTTCAGCTTAGCACAGTCCAGAAGAGTGAAGAATACAAAACAAATGAGAACACTCCTGACTAATGAGCTATAAGATACAAAAATGCATTGCACTAGTCCAATAATTAACAAATGCAACATCATAATAGCTGATCCCCAAAAACAATTATATCACTAACCATCAAAAACTCAATAAGCATACCACTAAGAATGCCCTTATAATTCACCCAATCAAACCCTTAAAAGAAAAAGAGAAAAACATAGCTTTTGGATATAGAGCTTAATTAAACAGTTAGTCAATAAGCATTCTATCATACAAGAGTTTACATAGAACCTATTTCTTTAATCAAAAAGCAAACTAGCACAAACTCTACATACTCTGAGAGCAGCTTATGACAATTAGTGAACATTTTATATGAAAAAATGACAATAAGTAAACCTATTTCGTTAATCAAAGACGAAATTAGGGTAAAATCATAATAATCTGAAAGCAGCTTATGGCAATATAAGTGATACTCTTTTTTTTTTAAATGATAATAAGTGAACCTATTTCTTTAATTAAACGTTTGAGTAAACTCTAAATAATCTGAAAGCAGCTTATGATAATAAGTGATTTTTTTTCTTTCAAAAAATAACAAGTGATTTGGAGGAACTAATCAAAACTGTTTTCGTAAGTTCGTCCAAATATTTACCCAAGTAAGTACTTAAGCCATAACATAAGCAAATAACCTCCTCCAAACATCAGAAAACCCTAAGAATGATACTAAACTGATGTGCATATTGAATGACTTGGTGAATACATGCACTAAATTATCTTCTAAAAGAAACTCCTCCATCATAATCTCCTTTGAGCCAAGTGAATAACAATTTGACTATCATAATGTTTCTTCGTGCATGCTTGAGTGATCCCTAACTCCTCAATCATGCCTCTTAATCATATGGCCTCCTTGACTAATTCAATCATTTCGATTAAGTAATAGATAACGCAAATTATCTAAGCCAGGTTTATATTTTACCTCAAACTAATACCCTAACAGCTTGGCTAACCAACATTGTTGGTCAGGAGATGAGACTATTTGCTGCAAGAAATGTTTTAGACTCTTATGATCAGTGTAGACGATGAACTGTTTGCCCAACAAATAGTGCCTCCAATGTTGAATACTTAAGACCAAGGCCATCAATTCTTTTTCATACACTGATTTAGCTAAATTTCCATCAGATAATGCCCTGCTAAAAAAAGATATTGGCTGCCTCTGTTGCATCAGGACTGCACCAATCCCTCTACCAGCCGCATCGCATTCCACTTCAAATGAAAGCTCAAAATTTACTATCTAACAGTTCAACTCCATAATTAACTAATTCCATATTTCCATAACAATCAAATCAAACTAATTACCAAATTTCTAACCAACTAACTATTAATTGACTCAACTAATAGTTAACTAATACAACTAACTAATTCCATTAACTAACAATTCGATTTCTAACTAATTTTTCTAACAGTTAACTAATTGAACTACTAACTGTAACAGTTGAAGCTCATTAGCCAAACTAATTAGTTCCAAGTTCCATAACTGTTCAACTAACATCAATCAATCAAATGATTCCAACGCTCTAACTCTCCTAACAATACAACTAACCTAACAACATATCTAACTGTAATAATTCAAGCTTCCTCGCTAACAATTAACTCACTAACTGTCAAAGCTTCAAACTCTAACAACATTTTCTAACTGTCATCAAATTAACACTATCACAGTCCAAATTCCATAATAGTTCTACCAATTCAAACTAACATTTACTTATAATTAACCAATAACTAACCGTTTTCCAAACCTCTAACTGTCAAGTTTTTTACTAACAAGATATCAACTAACAGCTAACAGTCCTAACTGTTTTTTCAAATCACAAACTAACCAAATGGCCAATACCTAACTTCTAACTTCCAACATAATCCATTAACAGTTTAACAGTCCAACCTACACTACTAATTGCCAAATTTCAACTGACTAACACTTCATACTAACTCTGTTAAGACCCATAAAAATCTAGTCTGTACAGAATTTCAATCGAGTTATATTCACATAACAGCACAAAACTAATTTCATCACACAATTGCATCACGATTAAATGCCACTTTCAACTCAGAATGCATACAATAGGATAACAGATTTTCAAACTAATATCATTGCCAAACAAAATTTCTGCACATCCCTAGAATCATAACAAGCACACACAATACATTCACACTGCAACATTCATAAATTGCAAATATACCATCCAACATTAATATATAAAGCTTACTTTGATGATATGCTTCAACAACAACTCTTGCCAAGATGCTTCCACTAATCACAATTAAGTTAAAGTTGGGTTGATTATATCAATACCCTATCTGCACACATGTATTGAAAAAATAAGTAAGGACACATACCTAAACTAATGTGCACATGAATGCAATTACTTAGAATCACAATAGCAGAAGAAAATGGCATTCAATCATTCGAAAGTGTAGAACCAATCCATTATATTTACAATAACAGGGTGAGATACTGAAGAAAGTGTAGAACCAACTTCAATGGCATATCAAACAAGAAAAAAATGTTGGTTATATGCTAGTTTTCAGAACAAAAGCAAACTCACACAGACACACTTATATCATCAGTTTGAAAGAGAGAAAATCAATCTCAATATTAACAAAGACAATAATTTATTTTATAAAACTGAACCATACAAGATGAAAGTAATGATTTAATTAATAAAAAAATGAATCGAAACGTCGAATGAAACGACGAATCCGAACAATGAATCGATTCGACAAATCGAAACGACGAATCAAAAAGACAAATAAAGGGAGTAAACAAACGGAGATTCGAACCTGAAAATGATTTCTTTGATGAAGAGAATCTCAATAAATTCTTGAAGCGATGAGAAGAAGAGACAATTTCTCGAACTGAAACGAGAACCTGAAACAATGAGAAACAGTGAGTATGAGAAGAACTGAAACGAGAATCTGAAACAATGCCAAAACTCAAAATCAAATAACATTACCCTAAGAGATTTAGGGATTTCACGAGAAACTGAAGCGATTTAGGAATTTTGAGAAACTGAAGCTTGAAGCTGAAGTGATTTCGTTGAAGGAATTTTAAGATGAAGCTGAAGTGAAGATGAAGATGAATAAAATTATAAACTAAGGAATTTTGAGAAGATGAAGCTTGAAGCTGAAGTTCGTTGAGATCCTGAAGGAATTTTAAGATGAAACAGTTTTATAAAATTGATTTAATTAATATACTTAGTTTATAATTTTATTTGATTTTACCTTAATATATAGTTTAAAATTATATTTACTTTTATAAATATATTTTTAAATTAAAATGATAAAATAAATTTATCTTATTTATAAATTTAAATTTTATTATTTAAAATAAGTTTAAATTTATAGTTTAAGTTTGTGTTATTGATTTTTAAAATAAAATTTAAAAAATTTCTCTTATAATATAAGTTTTTAATTTATAGTTTAATTTAGTTATTTACTAATTAATAATATTAATTTGAAGTTATTATTATAAATAATTAAAACAAAAATAAATAATTAAAACAAAAATAAAATTTGGGAGGGACTTGGAAATTTTCGCCCCAAATATAGCGTCGGCCTAAACCGCCGTTATAATTAAAAAAAAAACTTTATTAAAACAATAAAAAAAGGAGGCAAACAAAATTTGTGGGGGGAACTAAAAACTTTTCGCACCAATATTAGCGTCCGCTTATACCGACGCTATGAAAAATAAGTACAATATTTAGTGTTTAAATAAACATTAAATGAATTACTTAAAACGAAATAAAATAAATTCAATATTAGTGTCGGGTTAGGCCGACGCTATAGTCAAAAGACATACTACAAATGGTTTTTTGCTAGTAGCGTCGGTTTATTGAGACATATATGCAACACTATTAGCGTCGGAGTCGTGGCCGACGCTAATTTATTGATGCTAAAACATATTTTCTTGTAGTGGTTTGGAAAAGCAATTAACATAATTCTAGCAATGTTTAATTATATCTAGTTACTGAGAATTCAAAATCCGTTACATCGCATCAGGCGAAATATGTATTGGATTAGCAGCAACGGCATAGAGACAGAGTGTTGCTCAAACACCACAAAAACTCGTAGTGAGTGATAATGCTTCAATTTCTTAAACTAGAAAATTTCTAATGCAAAGAACAAAACATATTGTATTAAACTAATAGATGCTAAAGCCACTGAAAAGAACGCAAGTGGATCAAAAAGATTACTTTCTCATTCAATAAGCATTTGTCAAACTGTTTGGAAGAGTTAACGAAAAGAACTTATGACATTATCCAAAAGCTATTTTCAACTTATTTTTCCAAGCTCTTCACGATAATTTATGAAAACAATCTAATGTTTATACATAAACACTTGTGATAAGTGATTATGCTATAAGTGCTTAATTAAATTGCTTATTCAGTTATTTATGTATCAGATCAGAAACTGGAAATGAAAGAGAGAGATAAGAGCGAGAATCGATCACAAGAGAAAAGAGGGAACTGCTGTTACACCATTTAATGTCAGTGTCCCTATACAATTCAGCTGGAATTCAGATAATGTAAATGACCAATACTACTTCTACATGTACTTTAATGAGGTTGAGAAGCTGGCTGAAAGTGAAACAAGAGCATTCAATATCACAGTGAATGGAAAACTTTTGTCTGGACCTGAGATACCTGCATACCGATCAGTAGATACCATATATAGTCTAAGACCTCTGACTGGAGCCAAAAGGTATATATTTAGCCTTTCTAAGACAGAGAATTCAACTCTTCCACCCATCCTCAATGCCATGGAGGTTTATAAACTAATAGACTTCTCACTAACAGAAACAACCCAGGATGATGGTATGTTAATCTTTTAAATTTTCATGTGATTTTGTGTCATTTGTGGTGTAAAGTAAACTATATGTGCAAATTGGTTTGAATTCCCTTTAAACATTATTTTGTGTTGAATATCAAATACTAGTTGATGCTATCACAAACATCAAGAAGACTTATGGGGTGGCTAGAAATTGGGAAGGAGATCCATGTGGTCCTGGGAAGTATATGTGGGAAGGTCTAAACTGCAGTAATCATGATGGCCTCAACCCTCCAAAAATCACATCTTTGTAAGTTTGCAATCCATTAAATAAACTATATGCATAGATTGAAAAACTTTGATTTTCCACTGAAATTATGTTTGGAAATGTGATCAGGAATCTATCTTCAAGTGGATTGACATGGGAGATATCATCTTCTATATCAAAGCTCACCATGTTGCAGTATTTGTGAGTTCTTAATCTCATTTGATAAAATAAACTACTGACTATAGACTATAGAGTGTTTCACAGGTTGACTTCAGACTAAGTTTCTAGTGTTTTGCTATGTCTTTTCAAACACAAACATGATATGAAGTTGAGAACTTACGGATTTGTAAGAAGTCGTGTGATGCGATTTTCAACTGAAAAGATGAAGGCAGAAATATTTATGTGATTTTACCAAAAATCCTAAAATGAAAAAGATAAGTTGCAGTAAGAAACAATATTACATTATAGCAATATCGTAAGTATTCATAAATAATGAACCCTTTAAAAAACAGCAGGAAACAAGTACTATATCGCAACATGATTTATTGAAATTGTTCTAAACCTAATTAGAGATCTTGTTCTTGTAAACTTCCCTCAATGCAGCCTTTTGCTTCTGAGATTCACTGTCAAAGCCTGAGCAAATAGGAGAAAACGAGTGATTGAGAAATGAGAAACAACAACAACATTATATATAATTTTTCAATGAAGCACTTGGACCGACACACCAACTCGAACCAGAAAAGATTGGAAAAGAATTCACTGTGTTTGGAGAGGTAAATGGAAATGTGGAAGTTGGTGAAACTGTATCTGGATTTGAATTAGGGTTGAAAAATGGAGGTGTTGAAATTGTTGGTATGATGGTAATTGGAGTTGTGATATCTTTTTGGACAGTGGAATTTTTTTTGGTAAATTGTTGTCTGACTTCATGTCTTTGTACATTGACATGTCTTGTTTCTTCATTTTCTGTCCTACTTGAACCTGAATTTGAAATTATGACTGAATTAGTTTGTCTGTTCTGTTTCTAAAACATGTGAATTCTTTTCCAATATTTTCTGGTTCGAGTTGGTGTGTCACAAGCCCAAGTGCTTCATTGATTGCTTACAAGTTGCGTTGGATTACTACAACCGAATATCACATTTAACTTCATTTAACTTCATTTACTATATGGTTAATTTAAGTTGCTTTGCATTACATCATAACAAAAGCAAAATCATATCAGAACCTAACTGCGACATGTTCGTACATGGAATCGCAAGACATTGCTTTCTTTTATCATTGAAACGAAAAAAAACTAATCAATACAGCAGCACCTCACAGCATCATCCGCACACCATTATATAGATTATTGCCCAAGTGCTTCATTGATTGATAACAACTTGAAACGGTGAATCGCAAAAATAAATCAAAAAGATGAACGAAAATACAAACCGAAAAGAAAAATTGAAACAACAAATCAAAACGGAGAATTGAAATGATAAATAGAATGGTTGTTCATACCTCTACACAACAACGATGGAGATTAACGAACGGTTGATTGAATTGAACGGTTGTTTTCTCTGCACAAAAACGAAATTAATAAGCGATTTGTTGGAGACAAAATTAGTGAAGATTAAATTGAAATGACGAATTGAACAGTTGTTTTCACTGCACAAAAACGAATTGAATGGTTGTTCATACCTCTATAAGAGTTGTTGAATGCAGCGAGAGTGATTGAGAGTTGGAGACGATGACTGAGAGTGACTGAGAGACGTCAACTGATGAATGGTTTTTAGGGTTCAATTTTTTTTCTTTTTGTTCAAATTAAGACGAAGACTGATGAATGGTTGAGTGAATTTACAAAATTATTTTTTCTTTTCGTACCAAACATAGTGTCGGTTGTGGCCGCCGCAAAAAATAATTATTTTTTATTATAATAAAAAAAGGAGGCAAACAAAATTAAAGTGGGAAGAAAATTTTTTCGTACCAAAAATAGCGTCGGCTGTGGCCGCCGCTACTATTATAAATAAATAATTTTTTAATACAAGTAAAAATTGGAGGCAAACAAAATTTATTTGGGGAAATGAATTTTTTTCGGCTAAAATTAGCGCCGGCTATTTCCGACGCAACCAAAATAAACAAGAAATTTTCTTAGTATCCGCTTCTATTAATTAAAATAAAATAATTACTTAAAATATACATTTATTCACGTGTTAATAGTGTCAGCTACAACCGACGCTACTGCTAAAGAATTAATTAAAAAAAAAGAAATGCTTTCACACTATTAGCGTCGGCCTTTGGGGACACGTAAGTAACACTACCAGCGTTGGTGTCGGGGCCGACGCTATATTTTTGATGCTAAAATGTGATTTTCTTGTAGTGTGATGTGCCAAATATTGTGCCAGTATGCTCCCTTTTATTGTCTTTTGGGTGACGTACTGTATATCATGGTTATCATGTTTTCACATACTAATTCGAGTTTACGTGAATAATTTTTGCTCCCTTATCTCCTTATCCTCCAATTATTTCGTTTCTGATAATTTTCAATTAAAAATTAAAATAGAATATTAAAAATTGCTAAAAATGGAAATTTTGAAAATAGGTAAAAAAAACTTACCCTAAAACATAAACTAAACTTGAGGAGAATATCAATTATGTTCATCCGGTCGTTTTGACACGAATTTAGCGCATATTAGAGTTATCGTGATGAAAATACGAACAAAACAAAGGCGTTAATCGAACTTAGAAAATGATATTTTAAACGAGATAAAAAAAAGGATGAATAATAAAATAAATGTAATAAATTTAACTAGTTAAATGATATAAGTAATATACTGAAAATTAGAATCAAATGGAGAACGTTTTTCTGACAACTGATTTAATCCTAGTATAGAAATTATTTTTTCTTCACAATTGTGGTTGGTGAAACTTAATGCTATAAGCATAAAATGAAAATATATTTATTTTTTTATTTTTTTATTGATGTAAGAAAGTGGGCGTAACCATCAATTCTTAAGCATTATTTACTGTTTCTTACATCTGTTATTTCTGTTATATAGTCCAATCAATATAAATATATATTTACTAATTTATTTTTTATTATTAATTCATTTTTTTTTTAAAATACTCACATTAAAATGCTTTTATATTTATAGAATTATTAAAATAATAAATCAAAAAATTTAATAATAACTCTTAATCTTAGTTATTAAATATAATAAATATAAATTTATAAAATAAAAAAATATAAAAATTATAAAATAAAATAAAAATAGTTTTAATAAAACTAAGTTATTAAATAATTATTTATAAAATAAATAAATAAAATAGGCTGATTATAATAATTAATTAAAATATAATTATAGACATAAAATAAATTATTCAGTAAGTGATAAAACTTACTAAAAGAATTAACACATTGTATATAAAAATATTGGGACATTACACAAAGTGAAATAATTGATTATCCTTGAGGGTAATCATTTATCCTTTGTAAATTGAGGTCTATAAGTGATTAGAACACTTCCCTAATCTATTAGCTACTCATTTAAAACATTTTTAGGTGCTTTTAGGAAATGAAAGAGGCTTTAAAAAGGTTTTGTGAGTGTATGATAGTAACCTTAGTAATTTAGGAGTTACTTTTATACTTTTACAATACTATGATAACTTAGACAAATTTAACCAGGTGAGCTTTCACACTTCCTCTGTTTCATAATTATGAAGCTTCAAGTTCCTTTGTTAGATGCACCAGTGATATAAGCACTTTACAAATCTTTATCTTTTTGCTTAATGAAGCTTGAGATATCTTTAAGTTAATCAACTTTATTAGAGAGTTGGGAATTGTACATCCCATAATTTCCAAAGATCTGAGCTTTTGTGAACCGATTAGGTAAGTAGGGTAAGCATAGATTTTGCACAAGTAGGGTAAGCATAGGTCCCTTTTTATTCAGAGGAAATTTGTAACGGTCAAGAATTCATACCTAAAATATTAATTATGACAAGTGAGAGTTCCCATAAATACAATCATGATGAGGAGAGAGAAATATTTGTCATCATTAAGATGGCTGACATCTCAATAGTTCGTCGAGTAGGATGTCGGTCTAGGGAGGAAAGGAATTCTAAGATTATCTTGACCAAACACTTCATTCCAATAGAACTTCGTGATCGGAGGGATTATGTACATCCCTAAGTTCCTAAAGAACCAAGCTTTTATGAACCGAGTAGGTAAGTCGGGTAAGAATAGATCTTGCACAAGTCAGAGTCCAGTTAAGGGTCACATGTCAGAAATTTAAGCACACCGGTCTTGTAGTAAAATCTTATAGAAGGACAAGACGACTTCAACCTTATGAGTAGTAATAGAAAGTAATATGAACAATCACCTTGGACGATTATGAAACGTTTTCATGCTGGCAGGAGGTTATGGAAGTTGAAGAAAATGATGTTATGTGATAATTATTGAGGCGGTGAACATTTTTCTGAGTCGCCTTAATGAGGGACCTGGAGAAACACTCTTTAAAAGGCCATCAATGGTTGAAGGAGTATAATAAAGAGACTTCCTACTTGAGAAATGGGGGGACAATGATCACCTGAGAAAAAACATTTACAGACACTTAACCAATCATTTGAGGTTCTCCCTGACTAGTATCAGGGAATTCAACCTTTTAGTGTTTTTAGCAAAAACATTTGGCGCCGACCCTGGGGCTTGGTTATATTTTCCTAAGACACACAAAAATCATCATCAAAATTGCTAATAAGCCAGTTGTGTGATGTTCGGATTATCTCCTAGTCGAAGTGATCCACCTCCACCACCGAATCTAATCCAATAGCATCGATGTTTTTCAAACATAGAGTAAACAGGAAGGGGATGCAAAAGAGGAGCTTTTGGATTCCGGACCATTGTTCGAGGTGATATGGGATAATCAAGTCCTAGAGAACATCAAACCACCGCCTTTGATATTTTTTGATGGTAAACCAACCCACAGGAAATATTATTGTGATTAATAATTAGATGGAAATAGTAGGGGCTTCTGATTCCATTAAATGTAAACTCATGGCCGAAACGTTTAAAGAATGAGGTTTGCGATGGTATTTGAGCTTGCCTAGATTCTTGGTCGTTAGCTACCAAGACCTAACTAAAAAGATGGTACAACACTTTTCAGCAAGCAAACATTGAAAAGTGTCAACTACCATTTTTTTTAACATTCGACAAGGTTCAATAAGGAAAAGTGTCAACTACCAGAGAGTATCTGGCGAGGTTCAATGATAAAACCATTAAGGTGTCTAATTCGAACCAGGAGATGTTCGTGGGGGTATTTCAACATGGCCTCAAAGTCGGACAGTTCAATGAATCCCTAGCACAAAAGCCGACATCCAGCATGGAAGAGGTTATTACCAGAGTGGAATGCTATATCAAAGGGGAGGAGATCAACATGGAAAATAGATCTCGAGACGCCAATGAAAAAAATAAGAGCTAAAAAAGAAGGAGTCGGTCATAGGAAGGAGTACCCTAAGAATGGACCTAGGGACCGGACAACGATGAGGCCATCCTGATGACCATTTGAAAAAGAGTTAGAGTACACACCATTGAATTCTAGATGGGAGAATATCTTGAGATAAGTTTATCATCTCAAATTACTACCCATCCCAAGGCGTCCAAAAGGTGTCCACGCTGTGATGGGAAAAGACGAGGGTGTATGATGTGCATACCACAAACTTCGTGGTCATCACACAGAAGATTGTCATCAACTCAAAAAAGAAATCAATATCTTAATTCAGAGAGGTCGTTTGTTGTCCTATGTTAAGGATGTCGGAGGACAGCCAGGAAAGAGAAGTCCTCTCCGGGAAGACACCATCTCGGAAAATCCTCTACAAAAGAAGGGGAAGAATACGAATATGAGGTCCGTGAAGCCAAGGTGACCCGTCATACGTTGAACACTATTGCTGGAGGATTCACAAAAGGAGGAGAAACTAGTTCGGCCAGAAAAAGATACACTCAGATTGTGATACATATCAGACAGAAGGCGCTTTCAAAACAAGATGAAAACCCGAGCGTAATAAGTTTTTCCAGAAGAGATGCCGAAGGAGTATTGGCTCACGAGTACGATCCAATGGTAATTAAAGTTCAAATCCATTACTAGAGTATGAAATGAGTCTTAGTAGATCCGGGAACCTCAGCAGATGTTTTCTGTTGGGATGCATTTGAGGGTATGAATTTTCACATCGCTAAGTTTTTACCTTTTAAAAATACTTTGGTCGATTTCTCCAGAGAGAAGGTGCAGGTTCTAGGACATTTGTCCATGATATCGACTTTTGGCAGTGGAGACAATGTGAAAAATGTCAAGGTGAGGTACT
The DNA here is from genome assembly GCA_022829125.1 of Lathyrus tuberosus. Lineage (NCBI taxonomy): Eukaryota > Viridiplantae > Streptophyta > Magnoliopsida > Fabales > Fabaceae > Lathyrus > Lathyrus tuberosus. The sequence continues at coordinate 9,780,989 of JALAZF010000085.1, forward strand.
TGATTGTCAATGCTGCATCTCCCTACAACATTATTATTTGCAGACCATCATTCAATGCTTTGGAGGTGGCGTTATCCACCTTATACCTCAGAATGAAATATCCTCTCACTACGCCAAAAAGAAGTTTAGACGGCACCTAAAGACAGCGCTTATATACAAAAGCGCTGCTAAAAAGAATAAAAAAATTTCGCTAAAAAAAAGCGCCTTAAAAGAAAGGCTTTAGAAAGCGCTTTTAAAAAGCGCTGTAAAAGACTGCCACCTTAGACCACCTTAGAAAGCGCTTTCCAAAAAGCGTTGCTATAGGTATTACTTTAGAGAGCGCTTTTAAAAAGCGCTGTCTAAAGGTCACCTTAGAAAGCGCTTTCAGAAAGCGTTCTTATAGGACTTTAATTATTTTCACTTTAGAAAGCGCTTTCTAAGGAAAAGTGCCCTCTAAAGTCCTGTACTAATTAAAATATAAAATAATTCTAAACATTTTCAGAGACACTTCTATTCATTTTCTCTCTCAACCGTTTCTCTAAACCCTTGCCGTCGTTCTTGCATGCCATTATTGCCGTCGTTCTTTGCCGTTTGCCGTCACCGTTGCCGTCACTGTTGTATTTCATTCGTGAAAATGTTGTTGTTGTTGTTCTTTTTCTCTTATCCTCTGAAAACAAAAGGTACATTGTTATTGTTGTTGTTCTTTTTCTCTTATTCTCTTAGACCTCAAGTTAAAGAGTTTAAAGACGCATGACTTCCATGTTATAATGGAACATTTTCTACCAATAGGTATACGTTCTATTCTGCCAGAAAAAGTAAGAAGCGCAATAACTAAATTGTGTTTTTTCTTCAAGTCAATTTGCAGTAAGGTGATCGATCCCGCGATCTTACCAATATTGCAAAAAGAAATAGTTATTACTTTGTGTGATCTTGAAATGTATTTTCCTCCCTCGTTTTTTGACATAATTGTTCGTCTAATTGTTCATCTAGGGAAAGAGACACAATTGTGTGGACCGACTTATATGAGATGGATGTTCTCTGCTGAACGTTATATGAAAATATTAAAAGGGTATGTGAAAAACCGAAGTCGACCAGAGGGTTGTATTGCCGAACGATACATTGTTGAAGAAGCGGTTGAGTTTTGTACTGAATATCTGTCCAATGTACAATCAATTGGACTCCCCAAATCTCATATTGTCGAAAAAAAAGAAGGAAAAAAGTTAATTGGAAATGAAGTTGCGACATTATCAAGGGTCGAACGGGATCAAGTGCATTTGTATGTTCTACACAATGAGAATGAGGTTGAGCCGTATGTTGAAATGCACAAGGATGTTCTCCGAGGTTTAAATCCTAATAGAAATGAGAATTGGATAGTACGAGAGCACAATCGAAGTTTCATACCTTGGTTTAAGGATCATATTTATTCAAAGTATTATTCAGACCGCGATTCAATAACAGAAAGGTTGAGATGTTTAGCATATGGTCCAAGTATGGTCGTGTTTTCTTATAGTGCATACGCAATTAATGGATACACATTTTATACCAAAGAACAAGATGATAAAAGTACTATGCAAAATAATGGTGTCACCGTGGTAGCTGAAGCAATGCATATTTCAAGTGTGAAAGACTTAAACCCCAAATTTGCAAATCTGTCATATTTTGGGGTTATCGAGCGCATTTGGGTGTTTGATTATGAGAAGTTTAAGATTCCTATATTTCGTTGCAAGTGGGTTGAATATAATAATGGCGTACGAATGGATAAGTCAGGATTTTTGCAAGTAGATCTTAATAGGGTGGGGTACAAAGATGAGCCTTTTATTCTAGCCTCTCAAGCTAAACAAGTGTTCTATGTCACTGATCCGACAAGTACAAAATGGTCTATAGTGCTTTTATCTAACAAAGTAATTGATGAAAACGTTGGAGATCAAGGTGATATTGATGTTGATGTTGATATTGAATCATTTACTAGAAATGATCAAGATGAAAATATTATAGCGAATGAATCATTTACTAGAAATGATCATAATGAGGGTATTTGGATCAATCCAACCGTCCGTGTTGTTAAGAGACGGGTAAAACATACTCCAAACAAGAAAAGAAAGAGACGTTAGTGAAAAAGGTACTAGTTGTAAAATTATAGCTTATATTATTCAATGGATTAGGATCATGGATTTTTATATTTGTCATTTTATTTCTGTTTTTTTCTTTCTTACAGGTCAAGTGTCTAGTAACCAAGTAGATACGCACGACTAGCACGGGCTAGAGCAACCAATATTACATGGGTCAAAGTGGAGGTATATTAATTTTCACAATATTGCTTATTAGTGATGCTACTTGATAACACAAAACATCTATATATTATTTCTTAACTAATGCATATTTTGTTTTGTTATGTAGTATTTCGATGATATGGCGTGTCCTTATTACACGAGGAAACAATTGCAAGATACTAAGGAGGAATTGTGCGAATTTTTTATTGCAAGAAGAATTCTTTCTTGAATGTATAGTTTTGTGAATGTAAATTCTAGTTTATTGAAATGTAAATTCTATGCAGGTTTGAAACCATACAATAGAATTTGTGCGAATTCTGCATGTAAATTCTAGTTTATTGAAATGTACAAATTCTAGTTTATAGAATTCTGCATTAAGTGTAAATTCTAGTTTTGAAATAGTATTTGTTGATAAATTTATTGAAATGTGAATTATACAAGTTTATGGAAATGTGAATTATACAGGTTTCTGCATAAAAAAAAGGTTAAAATGGGATTTAAAAAAAAAATCTTCAAAATTATACGTAGACAAAAGACAGCGCTTTTGAGAAAAAACCGCTGTCTAAGGTTAAACATTAGACAGCGCTTTAAAAAGCGCTGTCTTAAGTCCACCTTTAGAGAGCGCTTTTAAGGAAAAAGTGCTCTCTAAAGGTATAAAAAAAATCATTATATGTATACATTAGACAGCGCTTTGAAAAGCGCTGTCTAAAAGCACCTTTAAAGAGCGCTTTTGAAGGAAAAAGCGCTTTCTAAAGTTAAATTTTTTTTTTTAAATTTTAAACGTATCTTTAGACAGCGTTTTTAAAAGCGCTGTCTAAAGTCCAATTTTAGAGAGCGCTTTTTCATAAATAAAAAAGCGCTGTCTTTACCTACGACAGCGCTGGCTTAGACAGCGCTTTTAAGCGCTGTCATAGGCCAAGAAAAGCGCTCTCTTTTTCCTTGTTTGGCGTAGTGTCTCGAAGATGGCCGAGTAGGAGTAGTAAAAGATGATCAGTGGTTAGAAAGGAAATGTTATAAAGACAGTTTGAAGTTCAAAAAGAAAGCTCAAACTGATGAGCCAATAAAAAATGATAATTTAAAAGTGAACCTAGTTAGTATTGATCCAAGAGAAGATCTGGTGTAGGAAAGACTGACACCCATTGAGGATGTGAAAAAGGTACAGATCGGTGCCCAATCATCCCAAATAACTCAAATTGGTTCTAATTTGTCTCCGGAGGAGGAATCCGAGATCATAGGAATATTGAAGGAGAAGATAGACATGGTCACATGGAACATGGAAACCGTCTGACATGCCTAGAATCGACCCAAACATAGTTTGTCACCATTTAGCGCTTGATCTGACCATAAAGCCGGTGTCTCAGAGAAAATAGATGGATGGCGAGGAGAAGAGAAGAGCAATAAAAGATGAAGTCGGAAAGCTCATGAAGGCAAGTTTCACTCAAGAAATTAATTATCTGACCTGGTTGGCTAATATAATCATGGTAAAAAAGAAATTAAGAAAGTGGCAAATGTGTTCAGATTTCACCGACTTGAATAAGACATGTCCCTAAGATCCTTATCCGCTTCTTCACATTTATCGACTCATCGACAGGGCTTCCGGTTTCCATCTTCTCATTTTCATGGATGCTTACTCAGGTTACAATTAGATAAGGATGAATCCATTGGATACACCCAAAATGGAGCTCATGACGAATAGGAATAATAATTAATATTGTGAGGTGATGCCTTTCGGGCTCAAAAATGCAAGGGATAAAGGTATACATGGATGATATGGTGATTAAAAACCTAGAAACCCAGAAACACGTCAGATACTTAGAAGAATCATTTGCGTCAATTAGAAATCAAAACATGAGGCTAAACCCGGACAAGTTTACTTTTGGGGTAAAGACCGAGAAATTCCTTGGGTTTATGTTGACCATCCAGGGAATAGAAGCAAACCTGGATAAGTCAAGCAATCATTGATATGAGAAGTCCATCAATAGTAAAATAGGTACAACAATTGATGTGGCGTTTAGCTGCATAATATCTCTTTTGACTTGTGCAGGTGTTAAGTCAATTAGTTTCTTTGCTGCAGTAATGAAATCAACAAAGTTCTAGTGGACAGAAGAATGTGATAATACTTTTAAAGATGTGAAATGTTTCCTACCTGCACCTCCCATTTTGATACGACCGAAGGAGAACCAGCCACTTATCATGTACCTACCCATATCAAACAAGGTTATGCGTTTCGTGTTAGTCCAGAAGACGGAGGAAGGAGAAAGGTCGATATATTTTGTTAGTAAGGTGACAAAAGGAGCGGAGTTACGTTATAATAAGATAAAGCTTCTTACGTTAACAGTAGTGCTTACATCTCAAAAATTGAGATATTACTTCCAAGGACACCCAATCATTGTCAAAACAAATTACCATATTAAGCAGGTCTTGAAGAAACCAGATTTAGCATGAAGAATGGTGGCCTTGGCAGTAGAATTGTCAGAATATGATATAAGTTTATACCTCGGAGTAACACCAAGTCTCAACTGCTTGCTGATTTCCTGATTGAATTGAGTGCTTCAATTTCGGAAGATTCATCATGCAAATGGACTTTATATGTGGATGGGTCCTCTAATATAAAAGGAAGTGGAGTCGAGATAGTATTGGAGGAACCGGGTAATATGGTCCTAGAATATTATTTGTGTTTTAATTTTCATGCTAGCTACATCAAGGCGGAGTACGAAGCTTTAATTGTAGGAATTAAGTGGGTAAAGGAGGTTAGAGTAACACATTTGCCTGTTTAAACTGACTCTCATTTAATCGCCAGCCACGCCAGGGGAGAATTTCAGACAAAGGATCCATCGTTGGTCAGATACTTGCAAAAACCTCTCAAGATGTCTCAGACGTTTGTGGAATTTGAGATAAACCACATCCCCAGGGATGAGAATGTTAGATATGGTCTCTTAGCTAGGTTAGAAAACACCCAGTGTGTCGGTTTAAACAATAAAGTAATTCAAGAAATCCTGGAAGCACCGAGTACAGAAGTGTAGGAAATTATGACATTGGATAATGCAAGGGGCTGGATGGTGCATATCGTTCGATATTTGATCCAAAATTAGTTACTTGAAGAAAAGGTGGAAGCCAGTTATATTAAAAGGATGTCCGCTAGTTACCTCGTCATTGTTGATCATCTATACAAGACGTGAAGATTAATTCCTATGCTGAGATGAATTTTGGAAGAAGACACTGAGTTGGTCATGAAAGAAGTCCATGAAGGGATATATGGAAGTCACATCGGAGGAAGAGCGTTGTCGGGATAAATACTTAGAGTAGGGTATTACTGGTCGAGCATGTCAAGTTTTTGCCCCCTTCATCCACTCTCCTGCAGAATTATTGCATTCACAGCCAAGCAGAGAATTAGCTGGAGATTTAAAATCAAAGTAAGAAAAATGGGATTTCACAAAGAAGATCTGGTGGTGAAGAGGGTGACTGGCCTTAAGAAGAAAGGCAAGCTAGCTTCGAATTCGGAAGGATATTTCTGTATCTATCAAAAGTTAAATAATGGGTCTTACAAGTTAGAAAGTTTAGAGGGAGTTGAAATACCTAGGGCCTGGAATATAACCAACCTTAAGTTTTATTTTAGCTCAACTATGTAATAAATATCATAAATAAAAATTGTGGGAATGCACTTTTTTCCCTTGCAAGGGCAAGAGTTTTTAATGAGGCACCCATATTTAAAATAATTGCATTATATAAAGCAGGTAAATCGGTCCTAGGACATGATTCAGGATTAATCCCGGAGCCGGTGAGTAATCATTGGAAGGCCGAAGCGTTCCACATATTCGGTTACGGTCGAGAAACATTAATAAAACCTCTAGCATAACTGAAGTACAAGATACTTGAAGCCTCTAGCATAACTGGCTTCGGTTTGGAAACATCAATAAAACCTCTGACTTAACTAAATTCCAGGCTACATGAAGTTTTTGGCATAATTGTCTATGGTTGGGAATGTTACTAAAACCACTGACCTAACTAAAGTCCGAGCTCCTTGAAGCCTTTGGAGTAATCGATTGTGACCGGGAAACGTTAATAAAACCTCTGACCTAACTGAATTCCAAGCTACTTAAAGCCTCTGGCACAATCTGTTGTTGCCGGACAACATTAATAAAACCTCAGGCCTAACTGAAGTATAAGCCACTTGAAGGTCTTCACTTTGGGTCAATCTGTTGAGCACTTAAAGCCTCTGGCACAATCTGTTGTTGTTGCACCTCATAAAATAGGCCCCAAGGTTTTGGGTCAATTGTTGAGCACCTATTGATTTCATTTTCTCAACGTATTAAATCGCATTCAGATGGCTATAAAGATATCTGAAACCATCGAAGTTGTTAGCCCAGAACTTGAATTCGAAAGAGGGGTGTGTTTGATAAATACTACTTGAATCCTGCATCAAAGTAGTGATTGTTAAGTCGGCTTGATTGACGTTGTCTCTCATTAAGGTCTTCACTTTATTTGGAGAAACCGACTTAGAATTCCCGAGGGAGGAAAAGAGGCAGGCTAGGGCTCTGATATAATAGCAGTCGACTTAGAAACATCCATCTTCTTCCTTTTGAGGGTAGGAGTTTGAATACCTCTCAAATCACTTTTAGAAGCGAGCTGATCTCCACGACTTGCTCTGGCTTCGGATATTAACTTCTTTTGTTTAGAAAATTTGAGAATTTTCATTTTCGCTTAAAAGAAAAGATCAAAGTAAAAATCAAGAAACATGAAGATTAATAAGGTCATGGTTACGAAATAAATAAATACATGTAAGCATTACCTAAGAAATTAGAAATTTGCTCTGGGTCCTTAGCCATCTGTAATAAATCTTTAACTTTAACTACTCAGAAAGCATCCAAAACGGCCAAAGACCGGACTTTCAGAGCATTCAACTTGTCATAGTCAAAGCCGGCGACAGACAAAGGACTATTCGACCAATAGATCGGGAAACGATAGTTCCCATTCAATTCATAGATAACTTGGGGATGTCTTTTCCCATTCATAACTCGGAGGAATTTGTCCTTAAAACCCTTATAGTTGGTAGTGAAAGCTAGTAGAAAGCTCTTCCCCGGATTTCCGCTGAGAGAAACCCAACCTCCTTTTTATTCCCCATTTAACTAAAAGAATGAGAAAAATAATCCTAAGGTAGGGGTTATATCCATTGTATTACAAACAATTTCAAAATCCTTGATGAAACCCCAACCATTTGGATGTAAATGAGAAGGGCTATGTTTAGGGTTTTGAGAAGATCAGACTCAAAATCGGTAAACAGGATGTGGATTTTAAAGTCCTCGATTATTCCCGAATATAAATAAAAATACTCCGCAGACACTTTTTTGGGCTGAGTGATACAGACCCTCTCACCAACCACACAAGGTTCTAGTATAACATCTTCCTAATTCCTGATTGAAGAGACTAAGATATTAGAACAAAGCTTCGAGATCTAGCTTTCGTCAATGATACCATGGTCGTAACTTAAAACCTCTTTATCTATTAAATATCTTGTTTCCTCTATCTGAGTATCCAAAAATCAGAGGATGAAGACTCCGAGTCAGTGTTCCTAATAGGTGAAGGGATTTCACCATAAACTTCTCTAATAGTCTAGTCAAAATCCATTCTACTCAAGTGACCCTCACACTCACTCATGCAATAATTCTAAATTCTATCCCTATCATGAGCACTAAGGGAAATCGACCATTCTCCTGATTGATTGAAATCTCGTACTAAAGGCATAAAAAAACAAAGAGGAAAAGCAAAAACGGGAAAAGAAAACAATACCTAAGGTTGGGGATTGTAGAAAAATTGAGCGAATGATAAGATAGAAACTTTACCGCAACACTTAGGAAGATCATTAGCTTTTGGTAAAGATGAACATAATGAAGGAATAAGTCCCTTTTTATTCAGAGGAAATTTGTAACGGTCAAGAATTCATACCTAAAAGATTAATTATGGCAAGTGAGAGTTCCCATAAAAACCATCATGATGAGGAGAGAAAAATATTTGTAATCATTTAGATGGCTGACACCTTAATGGTTCGCAGAGTAAGAGCCCAGTCTAGGGTGGAAAGGAATTCCAAGATTATCTTGACCAAACACTTCATTCCAATAGGACTTCATGGTCGGGTATGCATAAATCTTGCACAAGTCGGACTCCAGTTAAGGGTCACATGTCGGTAATTTAAGCACGCCGATCTTGTAGTAAAATCTGATAGAAGAACAAGACGTCTCTGACCTTATGAGCTGTAATAGGAAGCCATGTGAACACTCACCTTGGACGGTTATGAAACGTCTTCATGTTGGTAGGAGGTTACGAAAGTTGAAGAAAAGATGTTATGTGATGATTATGAAGGACGACATACGTTATTTTGAGTCTCCTTAATGAGGGACATGAAGAAGCACCCCTTAAACGATCATTAATGGTTGAAGGACTTTAAAAAGGAGACTTCCCACTTGAGGAATTTGGGGGACAATGATCACCTGAAAAAACACATTTGCAGGCACTTAAACAATCATTTAAGGCTCTCCCAGACTAGTATCGGGGAAGTCCACCTTTTAGTGTTTTTAGCAAGAATGTGAAACTATCACCATAACTTGATCAAAATAACCACAACTTAATATTCAAACATATTCATTTGATTATTGCATCAAATGATCTTCAGGTTCGTCTTAATCAACACATCTTGATCAACATATCTTGATCTTCAAACACCATCACTTGGTCAACATATCCAACACTATCACTTTATCATATCAAGCATCATAGTCTTCTTTTCTTAAGAGCATTGTCAACATCAAACCAAATCAACAGGTTGCTGTCGATTTCATACCTGCCAGCACATATATCCATATTCTACCTCCTTTTGAAGATGACAATGCATTTCTCAAGGAGGTGGATAAACAAAGAAACAAAGGGAATACAATTTGGATAGGTTAAAATTTCCCTGATAAATATAGAGTATACCCTACTCCCATAAGAATATACTTCTCTCTCTTTGGCAACATCAAAAAGGCGGAAATAATAAGCACATGCAATCACATAGATCATATGATTGCACAAGTAGAAGGAACGAGTAACTTGATAAAGAGAAGAACAATAACATAGTCCAGAGTAAAGTTCAAATGAGGAGGACATAAGACAATACTTCTTCCCACGGATGACAGCATTGTCGTATTTTTTATAGAGTGAATAAATAATTTAAGTTTTGATTTTTTAATATATTCTTTCTGTGCATTTAATTTTTTTTACATGTTTTTGTGAATGTGAATATTAACATGGTATTTTTCATTTTAAATTTATGAATTTAATCTTTTTATTTAACATTATATTTTACTATTTAAACTTAGAAATTTAATTTTTTTTGCGAACGTGTTCTTTTAACATGATATTTTCCGTTAAAACATTTTGAAAAATAGTATAAAAAAAAAAGAAAGAAAAAGTCATCTCTCAAAATCTTATAATTCAACTTATCTCTAGAACTCTTACTATATAATTCAACTTATCTTTAGAAGTCTTAGCATATAATTCAACTTACGTTTGAAAGAAATTTAAAACTCATAAAAAATTATAAATATGATGTGTTGGTCTTCAGTAATGCGTTGATTTAGTATTTCTCTTGACAATTTATCTTGTTCTGATGACAATTTCCACCACTTTGACGTTCTACTATTTTTGAAGATATATTAAAAAAAGAAGTTATTCAATAACTTTTTTTTATTAATATTTTTTTAAAACAGAAGTCTAATTTAGAAGTCATATTAACATTTTTACTAATGAATTTAATCATTTTATTTCAAATGTAAATAGTTTTTATATAATATAATTTCTAAAAATCTCAATTTATTCACGAAAACTATTTACAAAAAATTTAAAATTTAATATGTTTTTTAATATTCAATATCCAAAACAAAATTATAGACATTCAGTTCGGTGATTGAAACGAATATTGAATTCATCAACGTCAACGCAATCTAAAAATTGAACATGACTTCTTCAATTCTATTGCTTCACGTCTCATTCAAAATCTAATGCATCACATTAGTATAAAAGGCTTGTAAGGATCCATTTTCTATACATAAAAAAAATCATTTTCTATACATAAAAAAAATCGTTTCCTAATACAAAAAAATGGCAGAATCTTCATCAACCAAAAGCAGTCTCTTTTTTATTTTTATTATTTTTGAAATTTTGATATCAGGGCTTGCGACGACCGAAAGCAATCTTAGATTAGCCGGCAAAGTAGTCATCATTACCGGAGGTGCCAGCGGTATCGGCAAAGAGACGGCTCATCTTTTTGCCAAACAAGGTGCACGTATGGTGGTGATTGCTGATATTCAAGACAAATTGGGAATTCAAGTGGCTGAATCCATTGGCACTGATAAGTGCACCTTTATTCATTGTGATGTTAGAATTGAAGAGGATGTCAAAAATCTTGTTCAATTAACTGTCGATACTTATGGACAAGTAAGTTCATTTTTTTAATAAAATTTCTAACAAAAATGTTATACAAATAGATGTTTCGATAATATTTATTTATATTTTTGTATCAATATAAAGAAGTCTTTGGTATTTATAAATTAACAAATTTTTTTAAATGTGTTTTGAATTTCTATTCTTTTCGATTTTACTACAGGTAGATATTATACACTGCAATGCTGGGATTATAAGTCCAAGTGATCAAACCTTGTTGGAACTTAACGTTTCTCAAGCTAACGGTGTGTTTGCAACTAATGCTATAGGAACGTCATTGTGTGTAAAATATGCCGCACGGGCGATGGTGGCGGGTAAGGTGAGGGGTAGCATTGTGTGTACGGCGAGCATAGCCGGTAGCTACGGTGTTGCGACGGGGACAGATTACTCGATGTCAAAGCATGCAGTAATAGGGTTAATGCGCTCAGCGAGTGTGCAACTTGCAAAATATGGTATAAGAGTGAACTCTGTGTCGCCAAATGGATTAGCAACACCATTGACTGAGAAATTGCTACACGCGGATGCCAAGACAGTGGAAGCGATTTTTTCAAAATACTCGATGTTGAAAGGAGTGGTTTTAAGAACTAAAAACGTGGCAGATGCAGTGTTGTTTTTAGCATCAAATGAGTCTGATTTCGTCACTGGTCTTGATCTTCGTGTGGATGGAAACTATATTACTAATTCCGATGTAATTTGAAGTATAAACCATCTCAACTTTAGGTGGATTATTACATGCATAATGTTGCCCATAATCCAAATTATGTAATAAATTCAATAAAAGAAATATAATAAATGCAAATGAAAAGAGTGGTATAATTTTGGAATTTTGATATGATAAATTTGTAATTTGTATTTTCTTATGGAAAGTGTGATCCATACTTGATTAATTTGTATCATTTTTGTATTTTAATTTTAAGAGTAATAAATTTGAAAAGGTATTATTATTGGATGTAGTTTTTAAATCTTAAAACTTTTAAGATTCAAAGTAGAATGTTTAGACTTTATATATATATATATATATATATATATATATATATATATATATATATATATATTCTAAACTGAATCATATGATAACTTGTCTGGTAATAAAGATTATCATGAGACATATTTGATACTGATGTGATGGTTCTTCGACGAATAAAGAAAAGTATCTATAAAAAAAGTTAGCATTCCAATATAAAATTAGAGCAAAGGGGAGGTGTGTTCCTGTGCGGTAGTGTATAAAAGAGATTGTGTAAATTAGAGCAAAAAGGAAGTCTGTTCCTGTGCGATAGTGTATAAGGGTGGTTTATTTGTACAGTAGCCCAACGAGCACCTTGAAGAAATTCAACCTATGTAGATTGGGTCAATCTTATTTCATCTTTATATGTGAGTTTAAAAATGAAAAATTTGGGAAACTCATTTGTAAAAGTCCTTTTTTAGATTTTATTGATACGACTTCCACTACTAAACTAAACGTGATCGACCTTGTCAATAATATAGGGAAATTTATCCAACTACAATTAACATGAATAACATCGAGGTGAGATTTAGTTTTGGAGACGTCAAGTTAATCAGTCCCATTCTTATAGAGAATGTCATGGATGATCACAAGGTACAATGTTACCCCGTCGGGCAGAGTGATACTCCGTAGAGTGCAATAATACCATGTAGGGTGCAACAATAATATATGTCATAAGTCACATAATTAACAAAAGGCGGTAGGTAATTTAGTTAATAAGGAACTTCTTTAAAACCCATTGCTAGGAGAAATAAGTTTCACCCTACCACTTCATTAATATTTAAAATACAAGAGAAAAAATATAGTAGGTTATCATATAATCCAACATACCTATAACTTAATTAATCTTGAAAATGTGAGTCAAAATACAAGAACAAAACTATGGCAGATTATCAGAAAATCTTGCCTTATTAAAAATACAACAAAACTAACTATAATAGTGTCTCAAGTTAATTGAGTTTCATATTTTGTGAATAAGGTCTTTGATTATTTTATCTAGTTATAGGTGATGTGAGATTATTTTTATCTCACTTTATAGGGACATTCTCATTTAGGTTAGAGCTTCTCAATTCTTATGGGGGTTACCACCTGCTTGAGCACCGAGTCATATTTATTTAATTCTATAGGCATAACTCTAAAATAATGTATCATGGTTGTTCCTTTCTTTGATGCAAACTCTCTAACGCAAGCCATTTTATATTTTGAGTATATCGTTTCTAGATTGCAGTTTAAGTTTGTCTCATTTTCTCCTTTGCTTAAGTTTTCACGTTGTCGGGTGGGTGTATCTATTGGCGAACAAGTGACTCCGAGCACAAGATATAAGTGAATTGTGGTATTCAAAATTCGTGATTAATTTAAAATATTATTACTTAAAATAGAAAATTTGTATTATGATGACAATGGAACAAAGAAGAACAGCAGAAAATAAACATAGTTAAACTTAAATGACATAAATAAAATGAAAAAATAAATAAATAAAGAGGGTTATAGAGATTGCACCAGGATTTGTGGTGGTTTGGCCGAATCTTTGCTTAGTCTTCTCACCAAGAATAGCTCCTTAAGAGTTCTATTAATAATTTGAGCTTTTACAGGTTATGCCCACGAAACTCTATTACAAGTTAAATGAGAGATTTTACACAGGTTGATTCCCCCAACCAAAAAAGAGCTTTTATCAGGCAAAGCTCGTGAATCAAGTAGAGATTCTATTGGCTAATCTCACGAATCAAGCCAAACTTTTTACCGTGATAAGTTCTAGAACTAAATAGAGATTTCCAGAGGTTTATATCTAGAACCAAACACAAAAACCTTCAAGAGAATCACACTCGTGAATCAACCAAACAAATCACGACATCAGTACATAAACTTCCTCACAAATATTTTTCATTCACAAGGCATTGAGGCAACTTTTAGTGAAAGATAATATAAAAATTATTGGAGGTGAGTAAAGAGGGAGAAAAAATGAAAGAATTCAGAATCCAAATGTATTTTGGAATGAGGGTAAGCCTCTTTTACATAGGAAAATATATAGTTAAAAAAAGGAAATGATCTATGTGCTAAATTGAATGCAATAATTGATTATTTGATTCTATAATCAATTATGTAGTGTCATACCCCCAATTTTAACCACCAAGATTTCCCATCATTGTGCAAATTGTTACCACAAGATGGATTTACCTTTATGCCTCATCAATCTCCTCAAAGATAGTTGAGCTTTCACTACAACCAAGAATTAGGGTTTTTGAGCCCTCCCAGAACACTTAGACAAAAGATCAATCAATGAATGACATGATCTTCAACTTGTCTAACCTCTTAAAACATCCACAAAGGATCAAGAGAAATCCCACATCAAGAATCAAGCACAAAGTTGTGAAATTCCAAGTGTTTTGAGCCTCGAAACACCCGATGTCGCCGAATTAGGGTTTTGGACGACCGTGACCTCCAGAGTAAAATTTTCACAAGAGGATGAGCCAAGACTCCAAAATGTGACTCATTATGCTCAAATAACCCTAGAGATCCATTTACAAAGTTAAATTACCCTCAGAGGATGCATTCCTCAAAAGTCGGGAATTAGGGTTTTACGCGCCGAACCGCTGCGGAGCCAAAAGTCAAAACATGATTTTTTTTTTGGCAAAAATGATCCTTATGATTCATATTTTCATAAAATGTGACTTATAATGTCATTTGAACAAGAATTGGCCAAGAAATCAAGATAACTTGAAAAAAGGGTAACCTTGAAAAACTGAAAATTGTTCTAAGTTATTAAGTTTGAATGAGTTTGGTACCAACTTCCAAGGATCATAATTTGTGATCCAAGCAGCCATTTTGGGCGATTCAAAGCCTGATTTGTAGATCTTCCAACATTCTACAAAAGCATCAACTATCTCAAACTCCAATTACTCATGGATTTTGAGTTATGGATTGATCAAAATGACAAAAATGTAGAAAATGACACTTTTCCAACACTTAGTGAAAATCTGCCTAAGTTATCAGCCTTGGACATCAATGTTCATGAGGATTTTTCAATTGGATTCAAATAGTTTCAAGACAAACTATGATCACACATGTATTGTATCATATGAGGGCTTTCAAAAAAGCACAAGAGCCTCCCATAACTCAATCTGAGCAGGGAGATATGATCCCCTCAAAATCACCATTTCCAACTGTCTTGTACAAGGAAGAATTTGGTGTTTTGCTCGATTTGTCAAATTTGGACAACTCCAAGCCTGGTCATCTATTTGGACACATCAGAGGATGAAATCAAAAGGGAATGATCTGATCCCCAAGCCTCTCAAGTCCAAGGATCTACATGTAGCTATGTCATCCTAAAAAGGCAAAAAAGTGCCAAGACTCTAATTATGTTTCAATGCATTCAATGGATGCATCAAGGTGGCATGAACTGAGGCAAACTTAACTGAATGAGTCAAGCCTTATCTCTGAACCAAAAGACCATAGGCCTGTGCTCTAACCTCAAGTCAATGGCTAGAGGAGACTTGAGATTCCATTTGATCCACATTGGCCACATACCTGCTGCAGTTGCCACACACTATTGCAGCCAAAACAAACTTGACACACTATAAATAGAGCTCATTTGTGATCAGTTTGAGTACACCAAAGCACCTAAACTGATGCTTTACTCAAAATCTTTTCTTTACTCCAATTTTGCCTTATAACTCAAGTCACTATCGGGTTTTGAGATTGAGAGTGATTCCAACCAAACCAATCACACACACATACGCACACACCTCATAAACATCATGTATGAGTGATCCATTACACAAAATCACATCTGGTACTTCAAATTCACAAAATCACCAGCCAATTGCTCAAGTTCTTGACAGAGTTGCAGTTGAGGTACCACAACTAGTTCCAGCTCATTTCAATCCACTCCAAGCATTGAAACACACTCCTTGGCACCTAAGGAAGCTGCCCAAATCATTGGAACCTAGCTGCAACACCTCTATCATCAAATTCGATCACCACTTGCAAGAGGTAGGCATGAACCCTTCAAACTCTATGATCCATGCATCATGAATGAATTTTTGAGTTACCATCTTGTTTATGCATGTTTGTAGAGTAATAACCCTCAATCAATTGCCATGAATCCATCGTGTATGGAATTTCATTCTGTTCATGCTGAAATTAGGGTTCTTGAAGTTTTATGTTGATTTCTTCCTCCATACTTAATATAAATGCAATTAAACTATATGGTTGTGATCCTTGTTCAAAAACGAACAAGATTGGTACTTGAATCGTGCAAAACCATTGAGGAATCATGGAGAAAAGTGAGAAAATGCAAATCTGCAGAAACAGGGCACGCGGGCAAGAACTTAGTGTTCTTGGCGCCCTTTTTCAAATTTTCAAATATTTGAATTTTTGATATTTTTGTTAATTGATTCAAAAATTAATTTCTCTCTGAATATTTGTGTTTTTGAATTGATTCTTTTTCTCAAAATTCACAAAAATGTTTAAATATTTTATTCTACAAAAAAATCCAATTTATATTATTTTTTAATATAGTTAGAATTTTTGTAATTAATTTCATTTTTATTTGTTTTAAACATTTTTTAATGAAATTCCCACTTTTATCTTTCAAAACCAATTGAATTTCAAACTTTCATGTAATTAAACATGATTTTTCAAAATATTTTTCAAAGTGTACAACTTGTTTTTTATTATATTTGGAATTTTATATCATTTTTTTCATTTAATATCCTTTGAAAAATGACACTTTAATTTAAAATCAGGGTTTCCTCTCGATTTTAAATTTTCAAACCTTTTTGGGTCTCTAATAGAGTGTGAGACCGAATCCTTGTTGTAAATAAAATTATTTTGGGCCTCAGTCATTGTATAGGTCCCGATACGATTTTAAAAATCTCGGCGCGGTTGTCGCCTTTTAAACAAAAACCATATGGGCCTCCCCTCGTGTTGTAAGTCCCATTCTCTATTCTTTTAATATTCTTTGGGCCTCTAATAGAGTGTAAGCCCCACCCCTTGTAAATTTAAACTTTTTTGGGCCACAGTCATTGTATAAGTCCCACTGTGTTTCAAAAAATCTCGGTGCGATCGTCATTTAAAAGATAAATCATCTGGGCCTACCCTTGTGTTGTAAGTCCCATTTCTTTTCTTTTTCCAACACTTTTGGGCCACTCCTTGAGTTGTAAGACCCATCCCTAGGACATGATTCGGGATTAATCCCAGAGCCGGTGAGTAATCATTGGAAGGCCGAAGCGTTCCACATATTCAGTTACGGTCGAGAAACATTAATAAAACCTCTAGCATAACTAAAGTACAAGATACTTGAAGCCTCTAGCATAATTGGCTTCGGTCTGGAAACATCAATAAAACCTCTGACTTAACTAAATTCCAGGCTACATGAAGTTTTTGGCATAATTGTCTATGGTTGGGAATGTTACTAAAACCACTGTCCTAACTAAAGTCCGAGCTACTTGAAGCCTTTGGAGTAATCGACTGTGACCGAGAAACGTTAATAAATCCTCTGACTTAACTGAATTCCAAGCTACTTAAAGCCTCTGGCACAATCTGTTGTTGCCGGACAACATTAATAAAACCTCAGGCCTAACTGAAGTATAAGCCACTTGAAGCCTCTAGCATAATTGATTGCGGTCGGGTTATGTTGAAACCTCTGACCTAATGAAATCGTCTATGTAAACAAAGAACCTCTGGCCATGTTATGTTCAATAAAGCTGCCTACCTATGAAGTCGGCTAAGTAAGAAGAGCCTTTGGCTGGGACTTAAAGTCTTTGACTTAAATAATTCACCGAAAAAAATAGAGGAACATGGTCAAAACGTTACAATAAGTCATCTGACAAGAAGAGCATGGCATACAAGTCCTTTATTTAGTTATAAAAAACTAGATCAAAGCATGAAAGAGCACGTCGAATCAAATCATTTGATCAAAAGGCATGGATTTTTAAAATAGTCAAAATATTATAAACCAAATAAAATGCGTAGAAGGATATCAAAATAACTTTGTCATAAAAGAGCCCTCAAAAGGCTTAATCATCTAGCAGGGAAAAACAAAGTATTTGGTCATAGCAGTTTTTTTATGCTTAGTCATTGCTGATAGTTAGGACTCCAACGTCATGTTCTATTTCTTCATTTATGAAAGTTGCTTGGACAACTCCTCCACCTGGGCAGTTTGGACCTTCAAGTCATCCCTTAAATGGGCTATGTATTTATTAGGGTGAATCTCATTTTGTTCGTAGGCATCACCCACTTCAAATAAACCCAGAGTCATGACGTCGCACCTCATAAAATAGGCCCCAAGGTTTTGGGTCAATTATTGAGCACCTATTGATTTCATTTTCTCAACGTATTCAATCGTATTCAGATGGCTATAAAGATATCTGAAACCATCGAAGCTGTTGGCCCAGAACTTGAATTCGAAATAGGGGTTAGTTTGATAAATACTACCTGAATCCTGCATCAAAGTAGTGATTGTTAGGTCGGCTTGATTGACGTTGTCTCTCATTAAGGTCTTCACTTTATTTGGAGAAACCGACTTAGAATTCCCGAGGGAGGAAAAGAGGCAGGCTAGGGCTCTGATATAATAGCAGTCGACTTAGAAACATCCATCTTCTTCCTTTTGAGGGTAGAAGTTTGAATACCTCTCAAATCACTTTTAGAAGCGAACTGATCTCCACGACTTGCTCTGGCTTCGGATATTAACTTCTTTTGTTTAGAAAATTTGAGATTTTTCATTTTCGCTTAAAAGAAAAGATCAAAGTAAAAATCAAGAAACATGAAGACTAATAAGGTCATGGTTACAAAATAAATAAATACATGTAAGCATTACCTAAGAAATTAGAAATTTGCTCTGGGTCCTTAGCCATCTGTAATAAATCTTTAACTTTAACTACTCAGAAAGCATCCAAAACGGCCAAAGACCGGACTTTCAGAGCATTCAACTTGTCATAGTCAAAGCCGGCGACAGACAAAGGACTATTCGACCAATAGATCGGGAAACGATAGTTCCCGTTTAATTCATAGATAACTTGGGGATGTCTTTTCCCATTCATAACTCGGAGGAATTTGTCCTTAAAACCCTTATAGTTGGTAGTGAAAGCTAGTAGAAAGCTTTTCCCCGGATTTCCGCTGAGAGAAACCCAACCTCCTTTTTATTCCCCATTTAACTAAAAGAATGAGAAAAATAATCCTAAGGTAGGGGTTATATCCATTGTATTACAAACAATTTCAAAATCCTTGATGAAACCCCAACCATTTGGATGTAAATGAGAAGGGCTATGTTTAGGGTTTTGAGAAGATCAGACTCAAAATCGGTAAACAAAATGTGGATTTTAAAGTCCCCGATTATTCCCGAATATAAATCAAAATACTCCTCAGACACTTTTTTGGGCTGAGTGATACAGACCCTCTCACCAACCACACAAGGTTCTAGTATAACATCTTCCTAATTCCTGATTGAAGAGACTAAGATATTAGAACAAAGCTTCGAGATGTAGGTTTCGTCAATGATACACTAGCGCAAAAACGGTTTTAGACAGCGCTTTTTTAGCCTTTAGACAGCGCTTTAAAGCGCTGTATAAACCAGCGACGCTATAGGTTTAGACAGCGCTTTTGGTATTACCAAAAGCGCTGTCTAAAGGGGCGTGTATTTAATGAAAAGCGCTGTCTATGGTACCTTTAGACAGCGCTTTTTCACATTATATGGATTACTTTAGACAGCGCTTTCGTCAAAAGCGCTGTCTAAGCCCTTCCTTTTTTGACTTTTTTAGTACACCTTAGACAGCGCTTTCACCAAAAGCGCTGTCTAAGGTGTACGAAAAATTTTATATAATTTTTTTTTAACCACAATTTTACCAGGTTTTTTCAACCAGAATTTGACCTGTAATTTTCAACCAGCAATTTTTTTCAGAATTGGCAATTCAAACCATTGGCCTTTCTACACCAAAATTATATATCCAAAATTGGCATTTCATACCAATATATATATTTAAAATTACAAACCAAAATTGTATATACACCTATTTATAATTACAAATCATTACATTTTTCTACAAATGCACATTTTACTTATTCACCAAAATTGCATCCAACCAAAGCATTGCTTCCAACCAAAGTTATTGCTTCCAACCAAAGCATTTTTTCTACAATGCACATATTACTTATACACCAAAATTGTATATACACCAAAATTGCATCCAACCAAAACATTGCTTCAATCTACATTATAGGTCCTGAAAACACAAAGATTGTAATTCAAAGTATTAAAATTCAAAGTATATACACCAAAAATTGTAATTCAAAGTATATACACCAAAATTGTAATTCAAAGTTTGTAATTCAAAGTATATACACCAAAATTGCAATTCAAAGTATATACACCAAAATTGTAATTCAAAGTATATACACCAAAATTGCATCCAAAATTGTAATTCAAAGTTTGTAATTCAAAGTATATACACCAAAATTGCAATTCAAAGTATATACACCAAAATTGCATCCAACCAAAGCATTACTCCAACCAAAGTTACACATATTAAAATTCTCATCAATTAAAGTAAGAGTATAATATTATACCTTAAGTTTGTAAAATTCCGAGCTCCATAATGTATTGACACCACTCCTCTTTGATTTCATCCAATAGAGCCTTTGTGTAAGTAGCACTCCTGAATTCTTCAAAATACTACATAATAATATAACATATAGTTTGATTTAGTTTTAACTATTTCATTAGACAATATGAGAGATATGTGTTAAAATAACTCATAAGTTAGAAATACATACATCGGGTGGAATCTCCATTCGATCCAACGAAATAGTGTCTCTCATAAATCTCAACATGAAATAGCCGCAATCTATTTGATTGCGTTGCCGAGGACACTACAAATGAAAATAAAATATGGATAAATTCTAAGTTTTATCAAGTAAGCATCACTAATATAATAAAACATGTGATAATTAATATACCTTCACATAATTCCATGTAATGGTGTGGTCGATTCCCCGATGTTCTAGGAATGCTTGTATAGTGCTAATAAAATATAAATGAATATTTAGAACAATTCACATAAATAAATAAATATACACATTTCTATTTAGAACAATTTCACTTACGTGTCAATACAGTCCTTCATATCCGGGTATGTGGTCCAATCATTTCCTACGGAATCCAGATAATACACTACTCCGCGGATAGGATTGATTGCAACCAACAACCAATGTCCACTGTAAGATTAAACAAGTGTTAGATAGAAACTTTCTACACGAAGTCAAAATACAAAAAAAAATATAATAGATGAATTTAGAATGAAAATCTAACCCAGTATTAAACTTTTTATCCATGGTTTTCCTACTTATTAATCCTAACAGTTAGAAAGAATTTAACATTAGCATAACAAGTCCAAACTAAGAAATTCAAAGCAATTAACTTCATTAACAAAATTGCTTTGAATTTCGGTTCTTTAGAACAACAACCTCAAGAATTTACATTATTAACATTAACACTAACACTAACACTAACACTAACACTAACCTAACACTAACACTAACACTAACCTAAACTAAACTAAACTAAACAAACACATTATATAGCAATAGTTAACAATGTAGAAAAATGTTAACAAGAACAAACTATAATAGATGTTCTAAACTAACACTAACACTAACACTAACACTAACCTAACACTAACACTAACACTAACCTAAACTAAACTAAACAAACACATTATATAGCAACAGTTAACAATCTAGAAAAATGTTAACAAGAACAAACTAAACTAACACATTATATTGATTCTATTCCTATATCACCAAAAATGAAGTTAGCACATATTTTATTCTTATATCCAACAACAGTCCAACATTAGCAACAACATTAACAACATTAGCAACATTATCAACATTAGCAACAGTCCAACATTAGCAACAACATAAACAACATTATTATCAACATCAACAACAACATTATTATCAACATCAACAACAACATTATCAACATTATCAGCAACATTATCAACTGAAACTCTGAAACTCTGAAACTTCCAAACTGAAACTCTGAAACGTGTAAAATGTGTAATACTCTGAAACGTGTAAAATGTGTAATACATCAACAACAACATTATTATCAACATCAACAACAACATTATCAACAGCAACATTATCAGCATACCTTATAAAATGTGTAATAATCTGAAACTCTTAAACTTCCAAACTGAGTGACGAAAACGCGAAATGAGAGAGGAACAGACGGTCACGGTGGAGTAAAGGTCGTCGGAGTCGCGAAATGAGGGAGGAACGGTGGACGACGGCGCGGTGGACGACGGCAAGGGTTTAGCTCAGGTTCGCAAGTATCCGTTCGCAACAGGGGAGGGAGAAGAAAGAGCGCAAAACTGAAAATGAAAACTGAGTATATTCATATATTTTAATTTTATTAGACCTTAGTCAGCGCTTTTCAACAAAGCGCTTTCTAAGGTGGCCCTTAAACAGCGCTTTAAAAGCGCTTTCTAAGATTGGCCTTAGACAGCGCTTTTGTTTTTATTTTTTTAAATATTTAAGACCTTAGACAGCGCTTTCCTTAAAAGCGCTGTCTAAGGTCTTATATTTTTTTTAAATTTAAAAGGCCTTAGACAGCGCTTTTAAGGAAAGCGCTGTCTAATATTTTCCATTAAATTTTTTTAAAAATTTAAAAGGCCTTAGACAGCGCTTTTCACTAAAGCGCTGTCTAAGGTCTTATATTTTTTTGCGCTTTTCCTTTATTAAATTAATAGATTCCGTGTTTTTGACCTATAGCAGCGCTTTTGTAATAAAGCGCTGTCTAAGGTGAGATGTTATAAGTCCTTTTTGTTGTAGTGATACCATGGTCGTAACTTAAAACCGCTTTATCTATTAAATATCTTGTTTCCTCTATCTGAGTATCCAAAAATCAGAGGATGAAGACTCCGAGTCAGTGTTCCTAATAGGTGAAGGGATTTCACCATAAACTTCTCTAATAGTCTAGTCAAAATCCATTCTACTCAAGTGACCCTCACACCTACTCATGCAATAATTCTAAATTCTATCCCTATCATGAGCACTAAGGGAAATCGACCATTCTCCTGATTGATTGAAATCTCGTACTAAAGGCATAAAAAAACAAAGAGGAAAAGCAAAAACGGGAAAAGAAAACAAAACCTGAGGTTGGGGATTGTAGAAAAATTGAGCGAATGATAAGATAGAAACTTTACCGCAACACTTAGGAAGATCATTAGCTTTTGGTAAAGATGAACATAATGAAGGAATAAGTCCCTTTTTATTCAGAGGAAATTTGTAACGGTCAAGAATTCATACCTAAAATATTAATTATGGCAAGTGAGAGTTCCCATAAAAACCATCATGATGAGGAGAGAAAAATATTTGTAATCATTTAGATGGCTGACACCTGAATGGTTCGCAGAGTAAGAGCCCAGTCTAGGGTGGAAAGGAATTCCAAGATTATCTTGACCAAACACTTCATTCCAATAGGACTTCATGGTCGGGTATGCATAAATCTTGCACAAGTCAGAGTCCAGTTAAGGGTCACATGTCGGTAATTTAAGCACGCCGATCTTGTAGTAAAATCTGATAGAAGAACAAGACGTCTCTGACCTTATGAGCTGTAATAGGAAGCCATGTGAACACTCACCTTGGACGGTTATGAAACGTCTTCATGTTGGTAGGAGGTTACGAAAGTTGAAGAAAAAGATGTTATGTGATGATTATGAAGGACGACATACGTTATTTTGAGTCTCCTTAATGAGGGACCTGAAGAAGCACCCCTTAAACGATCATTAATGGTTGAAGGACTTTAAAAAGGAGACTTCCCACTTGAGGAATTTGGGGGACAATGATCACCTGAAAAAACACATTTGCAGGCACTTAAACAATCATTTAAGGCTCTCCCAGACTAGTATCGGGGAAGTCAACCTTTAAGTGTTTTTAGCAAGAATGTGAAACTATCACCATAACTTGATCAAAATAACCACAACTTAATATTCAAACATATTCATTTGATTATTGCATCAAATGATCTTCAGGTTCGTCTTAATCTACACATCTTGATCAACATATCTTGATCTTCAAACACCATCACTTGGTCAACATATCCAACACTATCACTTTATCATATCAAGCATCATAGTCTTCTTTTCTTAAGAGCATTGTCAACATCAAACCAAATCAACAGGTTGTTGTCGATTTCATACCTGCCAGCACATATATCCATATTCTACCTCCTTTTGAAGATGACAATGTATTTCTCAAGGAGGTGGATAAACAAAGAAACAAAGGGAATACAATTTGGATAGGTTAAAATTTCCCTAATAAATATGGAGTATAGCCTACTCCCATAAGAATATACTTCTCTCTCTTTGGCAACATCAAAAAGGCGGAAATAATAAGCACATGCAATCACATAGATCATATGATTGCACAAGTAGAAGGAACGAGTAACTTGATAAAGAGAAGAACAATAACATAGTCCAGAGTAAAGTTCAAATGAGGAGGACATAAGACAATACTTCTTCCCACGAATGACAGCATTGTCGTATTTTTTATAGAGTGAATAAATAATTTAAGTTTTGATTTTTTAATATATTCTTTCTGTCCATTTAATTTTTTTTACATGTTTTTGTGAATGTGAATATTAACATGGTATTTTTCATTTTAAATTTATGAATTTAATCTTTTTATTTAACATTATATTTTACTATTTAAACTTATAAATTTAATTTTTTTTGCGAACGTGTTCTTTTAACATGATATTTTCCGTTAAAACATTTTGAAAAATAGTATAAAAAAAAAAGAAAGAAAAAGTCATCTCTCAAAATCTTATAATTCAACTTATCTCTAGAACTCTTACTATATAATTCAACTTATCTTTAGAAGTCTTAGCATATAATTCAACTTACGTTTGAAAGAAATTTAAAACTCATAAAAAATTATAAATATGATGTGTTTTTTTTTTTTGTAAGCAAGAAATACATTAAACCGAGAACAAAGGGTTCTCGAACCCACTTACAAAAAGCGAGACGAAGCTCGGCCAAAGAAAAATTACCCACCAATTATGCCTTACGACAAATAATACAAAGGAAACTTACAAAATTCATAAAAACTACAATTGGAATTGGTAATTTTCCCTATAAAAGACCACCTCCAAATTAACACTTTGACATTCCAAACAACATCAAAAATATTCCAAGTATCATTTCTAAAAATAATCCCATTTCTCAACATCCACAAAGACCAAGATGTCGCCAACCAAATAACCCCCTCCTTTCCGCTCCCCACCTTACTCTTTTTGCAAAAGAAAAACCACCTCAAGAAACTCTCCTTAAGCACCGTACCTCCACCCTCCTCAAAACCAACCCAATCGGCCACTTCCTTCCAAACCATTTTAGCCACCGGACAACCCAACAAAATATGGTTTAAAGTTTCAATTCCGTTCAAACATAAAACACAATACAAATCACTATTCGGTAAAATACAACCTCTAAGAGAGAGAGAGAATCCTTAGTTGGGAGTCTATCTAAAAAACACCTCAACCAAAGGCTTTGATTTTAAAAGGCACCTTCCCCTTCCAAACCAACGAAAAAGCTTCATCATACAATTCACTTGGACCATAAGGAATCCGATTAAAACTTATAATAGAATAAAAAGATTTAACCGAAAAAATCTCAAAATTGTTAACCTCCCAAGACACCGAATCCGACTCAAACGAGGTCGGACAATTGCGGTGCAAAACCTCCCTCAATTCCAATAAATCGGAGTCAACACCCACACCACCATTGTCTCTAATGCCAAAGTCCCCCCAAGTCCAACCCTCACTACTAGTTCCACCCATACAAGCCACCAGAACATCTTTTAGACAAGACAAATCAAAAAGAAGAGGAAATTTATCTTTAAGGCAAACATTAGAACACCAACACGAGTGCCAAAAAGATGTAGAAAACCCATTTCCAATCGAAAATCTACAATTAGAAATAAACAAATTTTCCAACGTACCTTTGTCTAAACCGATGACTTCCCTCCACCAAAAAGAACAAGCATGCTTCATCTTAGAAAAATTCCCGGAATCGACGCTCCTCAAATTAATATCACCATACCTCTCCTTTAAGACTTTGAGCCAAAAAGCATTCTTTTCCGAAAGAATCCTCCACCTCCACTTGCTAAGGAGAGCCAAATTAAAATCGTCCACTCTACGCAAACCAAGACCCCCCTTATCGATCGGAAAGCACACCTTATTCCAACTAACCCAATGAATTTTCTTCTCCTCCTCCTTCCTCCCCCAAAGAAAATTACTTTGCAAACTAGTAATCTCTTTAATAACCTTCCTCGGAGCTTTATAAAAAGAAAGCAAGAAAATTGATAAACTAGAAAGAACCGATTTTAACATAGTAATCCTACCTCCAAAGCTAAGATACCGATTCTTCCAACAAGCAAGCCTTCTTTTCAACTTCGACACCAATTCCAACCACAAAGAAGGACCATTATCATTGTATCCAATAGGAATACCAAGAAATACGAAAGAACTCACCTCTCTTCTATAAGCAAGGAAAAAGGAAGCCATATCCATGAACCGATCACTATTGTTAATACCAATAAGCTTACTCTTGTGAAAATTAATTCCCAAGCCGGAAACAATCTCAAAACCCCTTAACACCGCTTTAATCGCCCACACATGTTTCCAATTCCCATCCCCAATAAGCAAAGTATCATCCGCAAATTGAAGGATATCAACAAAACACCTTTTTATATTAAAGCCCACAAACTCCCCAATCTCCACCGCCCTAGAGACCATTCCCCTCAACCCTTCCGCAACTATCACAAAAAGAAAAGGAGAAAGAGGATCTCCTTGCCGCAAACCTCTCTCCACAACAAATTCCTTCGTAGGACTCCCATTAACCAACACCGACATCTTGCTATTAAAAACTAATGCTTCCATCCACTTCATCCAAACCTCCCCGAAACCCATTCTCCTTAGCATAAATCTAAGAAAATTCCAACTAACCTTATCATAAGCCTTCTCAAAATCGACTTTGAAGAGCAAACAACTTCTTCCCTCCTTTTTAGCAAAATCCACTAATTCAATTGACACCACCACTCCGTCTAACAAATGTCTACCCGGCACAAAAGCACTTTGAGATTCCGAAATTATCGAATTCAAAACCCCTTTAAGCCTTGATGCCAAGAGCTTAGAAATAGCCTTATACACACAACCCACAAGACAAATGGGCCTATAATCATCCAATCTTAAAGGGTTTGGAGATTTAGGCACAAGAGTCAAGAAAGAGGAAATAAAAGCTTTCGAAAACATAGCCCCGGAATGAAAAGTCTGGAAACACCCAATAAAATCCTCCTTCATAAAATTCCAACACTTTTTAATGAAAAAGAAAGAGTAACCATCCGACCCCGGGCTTTTAGATCCCTCACAACTCCAAATCGCATCCGTTATCTCTTCCTCCGAAAAAGGTGCTTCGAGAAGAGCACGATCCGTGCCATTAATACTATTAAACACGAGTCCCCCAAGAGTCAGTCTCTCCACATCTGGCTCAATGAACTTAGACACGAAATGGCTCCTAACCACCTCTTTCACCTCCTCCACCTTATCCACAATACCATTATCCGTAGAGATAGAACCTAAAAAATTGCATCTCCTCCTCTCCTTCAAAACTCTATGGAAAAATTTACTATTGGAATCCCCATCGTTTAACCACTTTAGTCTCGACTTTTGGATGATCATATTCTCTTTAATCCTAAGATTATGCCAAAACTTCCCACTTGCCGCCTTACTCCCCAATGCCTTCTCCTCCTCATCCGCCACTACCCCTAATACCGTTTCCACATCATCAAAATAGTTCAACTCCCTAACACCCTCCTCCATCTCCAAATTGAACCTCCCAAAAACATTAGTGTTCCACCTTTTTAGGCTTTCTTTTAAAATCCGTAATTTCTCCTTGAGCACATAATCTTTCCTCCCCTCCACAACGATATTATTCCATTCTTTTTCAACAAAAGGAATGAAGCGCCTATCGGAAAACCACTCATTATTAACTTTAAATGGTTTCGGACCCCAATCCGCTTTATCCACCACCAACCAAATCGGGCAATGGTCCGAAATATCCCTCATGCCAATCAATTGCCCCACCACACCCCAACAATCTAAAATGCCATTAGTAACCAAAAAACGATCAATCCTGCTTTTAGCCTTGCCATCCCCTCCGTACCAACTAAACTTCTTCCCCTTGCAAGGAAGATCCACCAAGCAACCATCACTAATGAAATCTTCAAACTCTCTCCATTCCCTCTTAGAATTGAAAGCGGTACTCCCCCTTCGTTCATGAGACTTTGTGACCGCATTAAAATCTCCTCCAATGACCCACTCTCCATCCGTCCAAGCCCTTTTTAACTCTAACAACTTCCTCCACAAATTTCTTTTCAACTCGAGAGAACAAGGTCAATAAACATTCACAATATAGTAGAAATTGTTTTTCCAACAAATCTTGATTCCCAAATAACCAACACCTCTAAAGCTACTAAGAACCTCAACCGAATTAACTTTCCAAAGAAGTAGCATACCTCCCGACATCCCTTCCGAATTAGAAAAAGAAAACTCCACTTCTTCATTCCACCAAAAACTACGAGCCACCCTATCTGACATATCTTGGATTTTAGTCTCTTGAATCAAAAAAATTTCAGCCTTGCCTTTAGAAATAATTTGTGAAATTCTACTCCTCTTAACTCTACTTCCACCCCCTCTAATATTCAATGAACCTACTATCATCATTCCGACATTTTATGCTCCTTCCTACCAAACATTTTAGCTTTGTCTCTTCTTTCCATTTACATGATCCTCTTTTGATAGTCTCCCTTGGAGACTCCCCTCTCAACACCCACATCCGAAATAGCTTTCCAAAGTCTCCCCCCAAATTAGAATCAAGATTCTCCATAATCCTCCAATTACATCTCTCCATGCCAGACAACTCCGGCTGCTCACCATGAAAATTACCAACCCCCTGACCAGCACAATTAAAATCGTCCACTGCATTCAAAGAACTAGACGACAGTGAAATATCCTTCCCTTCCGCGGACTTTCCATCCACGATATTTCCCACCTGCACCTTTCTATGTTTCAAAGTTTTATTAAATTTTTTGTGTCCCCTATGGGCCCCACCAACCCCATACAAATGCTTCAACTTTAGGCTTTTCAAAGTCCTTTTTTTCTGCCAATTACTCCTCAAGGAAGAATTATGGCCCACCTGCGCTTCAATCTCGTACGATAAAGTATTTTTCTTTTCCACTTCCAAAGGTAACGTACAAGGGACCACAGAAAGATTATTTGAGCTACATAAAGATGGCCCACACGGCCCACACCTATCAATATTCACTATAGGACAATTGTTACCTTTAAAGGCTAATAAACGCCTTCTCAAAGGCACCACCCTCTGAATCCATTTCTACTTCCCTCCTCCTGTCAACATCAGCAACAGCAAAAGCCTGCTCCTCACCCAAAACACTATTAACCGTTGGACAAACATTAGCAACCTCCTGCTTCGCCCTCCTCCCTGCTTCGCCATCCACCCCGCCTGCTGTTGTTTTTACCTCTTCACAGGACCCTTCTGAAACGCCATAGGAATCGTGATCAGTATCCAGATTAACGAAGCTTCTCGCCTCATCCTCCGACCCTTGCGATGAAGAAGAAAACTGATCGCCCAGAAACGCACTCAACCCCTGAACGGACGGCTGAACGAAATCCTCAAAAATACTAATCGTGTACCCCACCTTGTCGATAATAACCTTCAATATTCTATCGAGAACTATAGAACATGGTACCGCGACTCTGATTCTTGCAACGTCTTTACGCTTCCCCTCCTGAGTAGGACCGTCCAAGCCAATGAACAAACCAACAGAGCTCGCAATGAGCATAAAAAAATCTTTCTTCCAAGCATGACAAGGAGTTCCATGCACACGAATCCACGTCTCCCTATCAGTATCTACATCCGATTCCTTCCATGGTCTAATAGACTTAAACCAAAGTTGCCACCAACCTTCACCATCCACAATCAAATCGTGAATCGCCCCCTCCTCCTCTTCTTCCAATAAGCACAGCTTTGGACCTAAAGGCGAAACATTGATAGAAAAATAACCTTCCGATAACAACTCCGATTGCATCTCTAAAGCTGAACCAGCAACCAACAACACCCCAACATACGCCTTGCGAAGTTTTCCAATATCCTCTGTCTCCGATTCGAACTCCGGTAACACCATTTCACCTTCTTTAAGCTCTAACTGATTAAACCCGTCTCTCCTTCTCACAACATCAGCAAATGTTCTCACGCCACCACCCTCCATACGACGCTCACGACCACCCCTGGTTACATCACTGCGAAAAGGGACTTCCGTATGCGACCTTCCAACAATCCCAAAACCACCTCCTACTTTATTACTCACAAAACGCTCCTCTCTACTAAACCTAGGACTGTTAGCATGAATTTTGATCCCGTCGATCTGAACGTTGTCGAGCTTGATCGCTAACAATCTCTCATCCTCCACATCCCTAAATCTAGCGAACCCAAACCTCTTGCCGTGCTTATTTCTTCTAGGGGAAATAGCCACCTCGTTCAACTCGCCGATACAACCGAACAAAGCTGCAATATCCGCCGCCCTAATTTTATCAGGAAATTCAGAGAAATAGAAAGACGACAACTTCTCCCTATCAACTCCCCGCAGCGCACCGCCACTGAAGAATAAATCCCATCTGGAAGCAATCGCCCTAAAGCCTCTTTTCCTCACCGTCTGCCACTCCATGCAAAGTCGCTCCAAACGGAAAACCCGAAATACTCAAGAGATCCCACCCCCAAAAACAAGGCCCCTATCCCTAAAGATAGGAGTTTAAGCCAAAGCTTTCGAGGAGGAAGACCCAAATACTCAGCAACGTTCCATCGGAAAAGGGGAAGAAAAACACCGGAATGCCAAAGGAGAAGACCCACCGGAAAACTAGGGAGAAGTCAGAGCAATACTCTCTCTCTAGACAATTACTAAAGTATTTACTATCCTCATAAATATGATGTGTTGGTCTTCAGTAATGCGTTGATTTAGTATTTCCCTTGACAATTTATCTTGTTCTGATGACAATTTCCACCACTTTGACGTTCTACTATTTTTGAAGATATATTAAAAAAAGAAGTTATTCAATAACTTTTTTTTATTAATATTTTTTTAAAACAGAAGTCATTAATTTAGAAGTCATATTAACATTTTTACTAATGAATTTAATCATTTTATTTCAAATGTAAATAGTTTTTATATAATATAATTTCTAAAAATCTCAATTTATTCACGAAAACTATTTACAAAAAATTTAAAATTTAATATGTTTTTTAATATTCAATATCCAAAACAAAATTATAGACATTCAGTTCGGTGATTGAAACGAATATTGCATTCATCAACGTCAACGCAATCTAAAAATTGAACATGACTTCTTCAATTCTATTGCTTCACGTCTCATTCAAAATCTAATGCATCACATTAGTATAAAAGGCTTGTAAGGATCGATTTTCTATACATAAAAAAAATCGTTTCCTAATACAAAAAAATGGCAGAATCTTCATCAACCAAAAGCAGTCTCTTTTTTATTTTTATTATTTTTGAAATTTTGATATCAGGGCTTGCGACGACCGAAAGCAATCTTAGATTAGCCGGCAAAGTAGTCATCATTACCGGAGGTGCCAGCGGTATCGGCAAAGAGACGGCTCATCTTTTTGCCAAACAAGGTGCACGTATGGTGGTGATTGCTGATATTCAAGACAAATTGGGAATTCAAGTGGCTGAATCCATTGACACTGATAAGTGCACCTTTATTCATTGTGATGTTAGAATTGAAGAGGATGTCAAAAATCTTGTTCAATTAACTGTCGATACTTATGGACAAGTAAGTTCATTTTTTTAATAAAATTTCTAACAAAAATGTTATACAAATAGATGTTTCGATAATATTTATTTATATTTTTGTATTAATATAAAGAAGTCTTTGGTATTTATAAATTAACAAATTTTTTTAAATGTGTTTTGAATTTCTATTCTTTTCGATTTTACTACAGGTAGATATTATACACTGCAATGCTGGGATTATAAGTCCAAGTGATCAAACCTTGTTGGAACTTAACGTTTCTCAAGCTAACGGTGTGTTTGCAACTAATGCTATAGGAACGTCATTGTGTGTAAAATATGCCGCACGGGCGATGGTGGCGGGTAAGGTGAGGGGTAGCATTGTGTGTACGGCGAGCATAGCCGGTAGCTACGGTGTTGCGACGGGGACAGATTACTCGATGTCAAAGCATGCAGTAATAGGGTTAATGCGCTCAGCGAGTGTGCAACTTGCAAAATATGGTATAAGAGTGAACTCTGTGTCGCCAAATGGATTAGCAACACCATTGACTGAGAAATTGCTACACGCGGATGCCAAGACAGTGGAAGCGATTTTTTCAAAATACTCGATGTTGAAAGGAGTGGTTTTAAGAACTAAAAACGTGGCAGATGCAGTGTTGTTTTTAGCATCAAATGAGTCTGATTTCGTCACTGGTCTTGATCTTCGTGTGGATGGAAACTATATTACTAATTCCGATGTAATTTGAAGTATAAACCATCACAACTTTAGGTGAATTATTACATGCATAATGTTGCCCATAATCCAAATTATGTAATAAATTCAATAAAAGAAATATAATAAATGCAAATGAAAATAGTGGTATAATTTTGGAATTTTGATATGATAAATTTGTAATTTGTATTTTCTTATGGAAAGTGTGATCCATACTTGACTAATTTGTATCATTTTCGTATTTTAATTTTAAGAGTAATAAATTTGAAAAGGTATTATTATTGGATGTAGTTTTTAAATCTTAAAACTTTTAAGATTCAAAGTAGAATGTTTAGACTTTATATATATATATATATATATATATATATATATATATATATATATATATATTCTAAACTGAATCATATGATAACTTGTCTGGTAATAAAGATTATCATGAGACATATTTGATACTGATGTGATGGTTCTTCGACAAATAAAGAAAAGTATCTATAAAAAAAGTTAGCATTCCAATATATAATTAGAGCAAAGGGGAGGTGTGTTCCTGTGCGGTAGTGTATAAAAGAGATTGTGTAAATTAGCGCAAAAAGGAAGTCTGTTCCTGTGCGGTAGTGTATAAGGGTGGTTTATGTGTACAGTAGCCCAACGAGCACCTTGAAGAAATTCAACCTATGTAGATTGGGTCAATCTTATTTCATCTTTATATGTGAGTTTAAAAATGAAAAATTTGGGAAACTCATTTGTAAAAGTCCTATTTTAGATTTTAGTGATACGACTTCCACTACTAAACTAAACGTGATCGACCTTGTCAATAATAGAGAAATTTATCCAACTACAATTAACATGAATAACATCGAGGTGAGATTTAGTTTTGGAGACGTCAAGTTAATCAGTCCCATTCTTATAGAGAATGTCATGGATGATCACAAGGTACAATGTTACCCCGTCGGGCAGAGTGATACTCCGTAGAGTGCAATAATACCATGTAGGGAGCAACAATAATATATGTCATAAGTCACATAATTAACAAAAGGCGGTAGGTAATTTAGTTAATAAGGAACTTCTTTAAAACCCATTGCTAGGAGAAATAAGTTTCACCCTACCACTTCATTAATATTTAAAATACAAGAGAAAAAATATGGTAGGTTATCATATAATCCAACATACCTATAACTTAATTAATCTTGAAAATGTGAGTCAAAATACAAGAACAAAAATATGGCAGATTATCAGAAAATCTTGCCTTATTAAAAATACAACAAAACTAACTATAATAGTGTCTCAAGTTAATTGAGTTTCATGTTTTGTGAATAAGGTCTTTGATTATTTTATCTAGTTATAGGTGATGTGAGATTATTTTTATCTCACTTTATAGGGACATTCTCATTTAGGTGAGAGCTTCTCAATTCTTATGGGGGTTACCACCTGCTTGAGCATCGAGTCATATTTATTTAATTCTATAGGCATAACTCTAAAATAATGTATCATGGTTGTTCTTTTCTTTGATGCAAACTCTCTAACGCAAGCCATTTTATATTTTGAGTATATCGTTTCTAGATTGCAGTTTAAGTTTGTCTCATTTTCTCCTTTGCTTAAGTTTTCACGTTGTCGAGTGGGTGTATCTATTGGCGAACAAGTGACTCCGAGCACAAGATATAAGTGAATTGTGGTATTCAAAATTCGTGATTAATTTAAAATATTATTACTTAAAATAGAAAATTTGTATTATGATGACAATGGAACAAAGAAGAGCAACTGAAAATAAACATAGTTAAACTTAAATGACATAAATAAAATGAAAAAATAAATAAATAAAGAGAGTTATAGAGATTGCACCAGGATTTGTGGTGGTTTGGCCGAATCTTTGCTTAGTCTTTTCACCAAGAACAGCTCCTTTAGAGTTCTATTAATAATTTGAGCTTTTACAGGTTATGCCCACGAAACTTTATTACAAGTTAAATGAGAGATTTTACACAGGTTGATTCCCCCAACCAAAAAAGAGCTTTTATCAGGCAAAGCTCGTGAATCAAGTAGAGATTCTATTGGCTAATCTCACAAATCAAGCCAAACTTTTTACCGTGATAAGTTCTAGAACTAAATAGAGATTTCCAGAGGTTTATATCTAGAACCAAACACAAAAACCTTCAAGAGAATCACACTCGTGAATCAACCAATCAAATCACGACATCAGTACATAAACTTCCTCACAAATATTTTTCATTCACAAGGCACTGAGGCAACTTTTAGTGAAAGATAATATAAAAATTATTGGAGGTGAGTAAAGAGGGAGAAAAAATGAAAGAATTCAGAATCCAAATGTATTTTGGAATGAGGGTAAGCCTCTTTTACATAGGAAAACATATAGTTAAAAAAAGGAAATGATCTATGAGCTAAATTGAATGCAATAATTGATTATTTGATCCTATAATCGATTATGTAGTATCATACCCCAAATTTTAACCACCAAGATTTCCCATCATTGTGCAAATTGTTACCACAAGATGGATTTACCTTCATGCCTCATCAATCTCCTTAAAGATAGTTGAGCTTTCACTACAACCAAGAATTAGGGTTTTTGAGCCCTCCCAGAACACTTAGACAAAAGATCAATCAAGGAATGACATGATCTTCAACTTGTCTAACCTCTTAAAACATCCACAAAGGATCAAGAGAAATCCCACATCAAGAATCAAGCACAAAGTTGTGAAATTCCAAGTGTTTTGAGCCTCGAAACACCCGATGTCGCCGAATTAGGGTTTTGGACGACCGTGACCTCCAAAGTGAAATTTTCACAAGAGGATGAGCCAAGACTCCAAAATGTGACTCATTATGCTCAAAATAACCCTAGAGATCCATTTACAAAGTTAAATTACCCTCAGAGGATGCATTCCTCAAAAGTCGGGAATTAGGGTTTTACGCGCCGAACCGCTGCGGGGCCAAAAGTCAAAACATGATTTTTTTTTTGGCAAAAATGATCCTTATGATTCATATTTTCATAAAATGTGACTTATAATGTCATTTGAACAAGAATTGGCTAAGAAATCAAGATAACTTGAAAAAGGGTAACCTTGAAAATTTGAAAATTGTTCTAAGTTATTAAGTTTGAATGAGTTTGGTACCAACTTCCAAGGATCATAACTTTTGATCCAAGCAGCCATTTTGGGCGATTCAAAGCCTGATTTGTAGATCTTCCTACATTCTACAAAAGCTTCAACTATCTCAAACTGCAATTCCTCATGGATTTTGAGTTATGGATTGATCAAAATGACAAAAATGAAGAAAATGACACTTTTCCAACACTTAGTGAAAATCTGCCTAAGTTACCAGCCTTGGACATCAATGTTCATGAGGATTTTTCAATTGGATTCAAATAGTTTCAAGACAAACTATGATCACACATGTATTGTATCATATGAGGGCTTTCAAAAAAGCACAAGAGCCTCCCATAACTCAATCTGAGCAAGGAGATATGATCCCCTCAAAATCACCATTTCCAACTGTCTTGTACAAGGCAGAATTTGGTGTTTTGCTCGATTTGTCAAATTTGGACAACTCCAAGCCTGGTCATCTATTTGGACACATCAGAGGATGAAATCAAAAGGGAATGATCTGATCCCCAAGCCTCTCAAGTCCAAGGATCTACATGTAGCTATGTCATCCTAAAAAGGCAAAAAAGTGCCAAGACTCCAATTATGTTGCAATGCATTCAATGGATGCATCAAGGTGGCATGAACTGAGGCAAACTTAACTGAATGAGTCAGGCCTTATCTCTGAACCAAAAGACCATAGGCTTGTGCTCTAACCTCAAGTCAATGGCTAGAGGAGACTTGAGATTCCATTTGATCCACATTGGCCACAGACCTGCTGCAGTTGCCACACACTATTGCAGCCAAAACAAACTTGACACACTATAAATAGAGCTTATTTGTGATCTGTTTGAGTACACCAAAGCACCTAAACTGATGCTTTACTCAAAATCTTTTCTTTACTCCAATTTTGCCTTATAACTCAAGTCACTATCGGGTTTTGAGATTGAGAGTGATTCCAACCAAACCAATCACACACACACACACACACCTCATAAACATCATGTATGAGTGATCCATAACACAAAATCACATCTGGTACTTCAAATTCACAAATCACCAGCCAATTGCTCAAGTTCTTGACAGAGTTGCAGTTGAGGTACCACAACTAATTCCAGCTCATTTCAATCAACTCCAAGCATTGAAACACACTCCTTGGCACCTAAGGAAGCTGCCCAAATCATTGGAACCTAGCTGCAACACCTCTATCATCAAATTCGATCACCACTTGCAAGAGGTAGGCATGAACCCTTCAAACTCTATGATCCATGCATCATGAATGAATTTTTGAGTTACCATCTTGTTTATGCATGTTTGTAGAGTAATAACCCTCAATCAATTGCCATGAATCCATCGTGTATGGAATTTCATTGTGTTCATGCTGAAATTAGGGTTCTTGAAGTTTTATGTTGATTCCTTCCTCCATACTTAATATAAATGCAATTAAACTATATGGTTGTGATCCTTGTTCAAAAACGAACAAGATTGGTACTTGAATCGTGCAAAACCATTGAGGAATCATGGAGAAAAGTGAGAAAATGCAAATCTGCAGAAACAGGGCACGCGGGCAAGAACTTAGTGTTCTTGGCGCCATTTTTCAAATTTTCAAATATTTGAATTTTTGATATTTTTGTTAATTGATTCAAAAATTAATTTCTCTCTGAATATTTGTGTTTTTGAATTGATTCTTTTTCTCAAAATTCACAAAAATGTTTAAATATTTTATTTTACAAAAAAAATCCAATTTATATTATTTTTTAATATAGTTAGAATTTTTGTAATTAATTTCATTTTTATTTGTTTTAAATATTTTTTAATGAAATTCCCACTTTGATCTTTCAAAACCAATTGAATTTCAAACTTTCATGTAATTAAACATGATTTTTCAAAATATTTTTCAAAGTGTACAACTTGTTTTTTATTATATTTGGTATTTTATGTCATTTTTTTCATTTAATATCCTTTGAAAAATGACACTTTAATTTAAAATCTGGGTTTCCTCTCGATTTTAAATTTTCAAACCTTTTTGGGTCTCTAATAGAGTGTAAGACCGAATCCTTGTTGTAAATAAAATTATTTTGGGCCTCAGTCATTGTATAGGTCCCGATACGATTTTAAAAATCTCGGCGCGGTCGTCGCCTTTTAAACAAAAATCATATGGGCCTCCCCTCGTGTTGTAAGTCCCATTCTCTATTCTTTTAATATTCTTTGGGCCTCTAATAGAGTGTAAGCCCCACCCCTTGTAAATATAAACTTTTTTGGGCCTCAGTCATTGTATAAGTCCCACTGTGTTTCAAAAAATCTCGGTGCGATCGTCATTTAAAAGATAAATCATCTGGGCCTACCCTTGTGTTGTAAGTCCAATTTCTTTTCTTTTTCAAACACTTTTGGGCCACTCCTTGAGTTGTAAGACCCATCCCTTTGTACAGAAAACCTTTTTTGGGCCTCAGTCATTGTATAAGCCCCGATACAATTTTCAGATCAACGGTACGATTACTGTTTTTCATCTGGGACTCTCTTTGAGTATAAGCCCCAATCTTCTTTTCACAAACAACTTTCCCTTTTGATTTAGGTTCAAACTCATAGTTGTTATCAAAACTTTCTTTAATTTCTTGAACAACTAACCATACTATTGTTACAATGGAAGCTTGCTCGCCTGTAAGTTTTAAATAGCTTTCTTTTACATACTTGCACACACACACACACACACACACACACACACACACACACACACACACACATATATATATATATATATTTGTTTGTGCTGGAAGCTTGCTCGCCTGTAAGTCCTCCTACCCTCTTTTTACATACAGTATATATTTCACCTGTATATATATGCCTGTATATTATCTGCTTAGAGTTTTCTCCGACAATTAGGTCTATAACTAGATAAAGTCAGTAGCCACTCTTTCAACACAGTCAAAACTAGTTCCCCATAGGAATTTCCAGATACAGTGTTGCCTTCTGTTAGGCTTATACAATATGGAACAAAGAGAAAAGCATTATTCCCGGTGAAACTTTTCTCAGACTGTCACTATTAGAAATTGTCAAAGAAATTCATTTCCCCCAGAGAGGATTAATTCCCGGTGAAACCTCTCTTGGATTTCTTCCCACCTTAGAACTGTTCACTAAAGAAATGATTATTCCCGGTGAAACTTTTCTTGAACTCTTATTAAGTTTGGACCCATAGGCTTCCTAAAAGCATCCCAACCTCCTCTTGGGCTTTGTACAAGGACCCTACGGTTTCTTAGAAGTTCTTATGCATTCTCTTGGGCTTAATACAAGGACCCTGATGACCTCTTAAAGGTATAAGACTGAACTTTGTCATCCTTTGTTAGAGTAGTCTTTCCAAAAAGTCAAACATCAGACCAATTTAGGGTTGATTCTCATCCCTTAAAACAACAACCTCCTCTTGGGCATTATACAAAGATAAACCCTTCCATACCAGTAGACTTGGACAGTCTAATCTCCTCTTGGATCTCAAAGACATTCTCAAGTTCCCTACAAACACAGGAGAAACCCTGGTCATTTAATCAATCTCTAGTAGAGTTAAAACCTCCGTAGGTTCAAAAACTCAAACTTTCTTCCAAATTTCCCCAGCTAGGGTCAAGTCACTACCAATAAACCTTTATCAGAACCTCAAGGCATCTGATACCTCAACTCTTCTGTAACCCTCAGCAAGAGTTGATTCCCAATCTTCGACCTGCCCGTGGATCTCAATAATCCTCAATAGAAACTATAAATAGAGCTCATTTGTGATCAGTTTGAGTACACCAAAGCACCTAAACTGATGCTTTACTCAAAATCTTTTCTTTTCTCCAATTTTTCCTTCTAATTCAAGTCACTATCGGGTTTTGAGATTGAGAGTGATTCCAACCAAACCAATCACACACACACACCTCATAAACATCATGTATGAGTGATCCATAACACAAAATCACATCTGGAACTTCAAATTCACAAAATCACCAGCCAATTGCTCAAGTTCTTGACAGAGTTGCAGTTGAGGTACCACAACTAGTTCCAGCTCATTTCAATCCACTACAAGTATTCAAACACACTCCTTGGCACCTAAGGAAGCTGTCCAAATCATTGGAACCTAGCTGCAACACCTACATCATCAAATTCCATCACCAGCTGCAAGAGGTAGGCCTGAACCCTTCAAACTCTATGATCCATGCATCATGAATGAATTTTTGAGTTACCATCTTATATATGCATGTTTGTAGAGTAATAACCCTCAATCAATTGCCATGAATCCATCATGTATGGAATTTCATTGTGTTCATGAAGAAATTAGGGTTCTTGATGTTTTCAGTTGATTTTTTCCTCCATACTTAACATAAATGCAATTAAACTATATAGTTGTGATCCTTGTTCAAAAACGAACAAGATTGGTACTTGAATCGTGCAAAACCATTGAGGAATCATGGAAAAAAGTAAGATAATGCAAATATGAAGAAACAGGGCACACGGGCATGAACTTAGTGTTCTTGGTGCCCTTTTTCAAATTTTCAAATATTTGAATTTTTGATATTTTTGTTAATTGATTCAAAAATTAATTTCTCTTTGAATATTTTTGTTTTTGAATTGATTCTTTTTCTCAAAATTCAAAAAAATGTTTAAATATTTTATTTTACAAAAAAAAACCCAATTTATATTATTTTTTTAATATAGTTAGAATTTTTGTAATTAATTTCATTTTTATTTGTTTTAAACATTTTTAAATGAAATTGCCACTTTGATCTTTCAAAACCAATTGAATTTCAAACTTTCATGTAATTAAACATGATTTTTCAAAATATTTTTCAAAGTGTACAACTTGTTTTTGAATATATTTGATATTTTATATAATTTTTTTATTTAATTTCCTTTGAAAAATGACACTTTAATTTAAAATCAGGGATTCCTCTCGATTTTAAATTTTCAAACCTTTTTGGGCCACTAATAGAGTGTAAGACCCAATCCTTGTTGTAAATAAAATTATTTTGGGCCTCAGTCATTGTATAAGTCGCGATATGATTTTAAAAATCTCGGCGCGGTCGTCGCCCTTTAAAGAAAAACCATCTGGGCCTCCCCTTGTGTTGTAACTCCTATTCTCTTTTATTTTAACATTATTTAGGCATCTAATAGAGTGTAAGACTCATCCCTTGTAAATATAATCCTTTTTGGGCCTTAGTCGTTGTATAATTCCCACTGTGTTTCAAAAAATCTCGGCGCAATCGCCATTTCAAAGCAAAATCATTTGGGCCTACCCTTGAGTTGTAAGTCCCATTTCTTTTGTTTTTCAAACACTTTTGGGCCTCTCCTTGAGTTGTAAGACCCATCCCTTTGTACAGAAAACCTTTTTTGGGTCTTAGTCATTGTATAAGCGTCGATACAATTTTCAGATCAACGGTACGATTACTGTTTTTCATCTGGACCACTCTTTGAGTATAAGCCACAATCTTGTTTTCACCAACAACTTTCCCTTTTGATTTGGGTTCAAATTCATAGTTGTTATTAAAACTTTCTTTAATTTCTTGAACAACTAACCATACATCTGTTACAATGGAAGCTTACTCGTCTGTAAGTTTTAAACAACTTTCTTTTACATACTTGCACATATATTTGTGTGTTTGTGTTGTGCTCACCTGTAAGTCCTCCTACCCTCTTTTTACATACAATATATATTTCACCTGTATATATATGCCTGTATATTATCTGCTTAGAGTCTTCCCTGGCAATTAGGTCTAGAACTAGATAAAGCCAGTGGTCACTCTTTCAACACAGTCAAAACTAGTTCCTCATAGGAATTTCCAGATACAGTCTTGTCTTCTCTTGGGCTTATACAATATGAAACAAAGAGAAAGGCATTATTCCCGGTGAAACTTTTCTCAGACTGTCACTATTAGAAATTGTCAAAGAAATTCATTTCCCTCAGAGAGGATTAATTCCCGGTGAAACCTCTCTCGGATTTCTTCAAACCCTAAGACTGTTCACTAAAGAAAAGATTATTCCCGGTGAAACTTTTCTTGAACTTTTCTTAAGTTTGGACCCACAGGCTTCCTAAAAGCATTCCAGTCTCCTCTTGGGCTTTTTACAAGGACCCTCTGGCTTCTTAGAAGTTCTCATACCTTTTCTTGGGCTTAATACAAGGACCTAGAAGACCTCTTAAAGGTATAAGACAGAACTTAGTCATCCTTTGTTAGAGCAGTCTTTCCAAAGAGTCAAACATCAGACCAATTTAGGGTTGATCCTCATCCCTTAAAACACCAGCCTCCTCTTGGGCATTATACGAAGATAAACCCTGCCATACCAGTAGACTTGGACAGTCTAATCTCCTCTTGGATCTCAAAGACATTCTCAAGTTCCCTACAAACACAGGAGAAACCCTAGTCATTTAATCAATCTCCAGTAGAGTTAAAACCTCTGTAGGTTCAAAAACTCAAACTTTCTTCCAAACTTTCCCCAGCTAGGGTCAAATCAGTACCTCAAGGCATCTGATACCTCAACTCTTCTGTAACCCTCAGCAAGAGTTGATTCCCCATCTTGGACCTGTCTCTGGATCTCAATAATCCTCAGCAGAAACTAGCCTCCTCTTAGGCTTTGTATAAATATTTTTCCCCACTCTCTTGTTGAGTCACCTCTTTCAGCCTCAATCTTTGGCTTTGTACAAGACAAACAAAGTACTCTCTTGTTGAGTCCATCTTCTTTCTTAAAACACTTGTTGATTCAACCTTTTTCAGCCTCCTCTTAGGCTTTGTATAATGATTTTCCTCAGCAGAGTCAATCTCAAAAGCACTCTCTTATTGAGTCAATATCTTTCAGCCTCAATCTTGGGCTTTGTGCAAGACACCCACATAAATACTCTCTTGTTGAGTCAGTCAAATATCTTTCACCCACAATCTTGGGCTTTGTACAAGACACATATAAATCTCCCTAAGTAGAGTCAATCCTCTTTTCAGCCTCAA
The DNA here is from genome assembly GCA_022829125.1 of Lathyrus tuberosus. Taxonomy (NCBI): domain Eukaryota; kingdom Viridiplantae; phylum Streptophyta; class Magnoliopsida; order Fabales; family Fabaceae; genus Lathyrus; species Lathyrus tuberosus. The sequence continues at coordinate 9,823,357 of JALAZF010000085.1, forward strand.
CCTTGGGCTTTGTACAAGACACATATAAATCTCCCTAAGTAGAGTTAATCCTCTTTTCAACCTCAATCTTGGGCTTTATACAAGACAAATCATACTCTCTAGCAGAGTCAATCTTCTTTCAGCCACAATCTTGGGCTTTGTACAAGACAGATAAAACCTATCACCAGTAGAGTAAAAAACCCCTTTTAACCTCAATCTTGGGCTTTGTACAAGACAGACAAAATATTTCCCCGGAAAAGTCAACCTTTTGACTCCTCTTAGGCTTTGTATAATGATATCCCCCAAAGAGCCAGCCTCTTTTTTTAGCCTTAATCTTGGGCTTTGTACAAGACAGATAAACACTCTCTTGTTGAGTCAGTCTTTTCCAGCCTCCTCTTAGACTTTGTATAAGGACTTCCCCAGTTAAGTCAATCAATCTCTTAGCTTCAACCTTGGGCTTTGATCGAGGCACACAAAAATCAACATCCCCTCAGAGGAAATCAAAATCTCTCTGTAGGAAGACATTTTTCTGTATATCACACATTAAAACAGATAAATCAAAACAAACTCTATTTCGAGATGACTGCTGTAAGTGGCACACTTGTTGATTCAAATATCCAAGCTGTAGTCCATCTCTTATCCTAGTAAATCCCTTTGTTTCATCTAATTGCTATAAGTGGCAAGCCTCTGGATTATTTACATCCAAGCCAATGTCCCTCTCTTAGCATGAAAGATTCCTAAGGAAAAATGGCATTGCTCTACACTGAGTTAAAGTTTCCTCCTTCAGGAGAAATCCCTATAAAGGAAATTATGGCATTACTGGATACACATATCCTAGTTAAAGTAATTCTCCTTTATAATTAGTCACCCAGCAGTTGTGATAAACAGACGAGATGTCTCCCTTTAAAGATGACAAATCCTCTCTCAGTCAAACCTTTTAGCTTCAATCTTGGGCTTTGAACAAGACACAAATAACCTTTAGCTTCACTCTTGGGCTTTGAACAAGACACCCAAACATCTTTTTCCTCCCATAGAATTGGAGAAACTACGATTACACTGATTTCCCAGTTTATTTAAACGCGAATATGTAGGCATAAGATTGCGAAATATTAGCGAGCACACCATTCAAAAACTCTAGGTCTAGTACCTTCACACCAATCAAACCTGAGGTCCAGTACCTCACCAATATCATTAAAAACTCACACACTCTCTCTCAAACACTCCCAAAGGGGAAACTTTCCCAACCCACAACAGACAAATAATAGCAAGTAGAAAAAAGTAAGGAAAATTGCTAACAACCTGTGGATAACCACATATAGGATGGGTAATTGACAACTCCCCATCGTATAACCTGAGCCCGAACTACCCGAATCTCTTAAGGTTAGTTTTAGATAACTTCCCTCTCTCTTCCAGATTCATGGGATAAATAATAAATCAGAAAGTAGGACCCCACTCCTACCATTGCGGTGAGGAGAAACCCATGGCGATAAGGTGGTCGCGTCACCGACAAAAATCGCACGCTACAGGAAAATGGCGACTCTGCTGGAGAAAATCATTAGGATCTGTCTTACCTTAGTCATCATTCGTCACCGTTTTCCAACAAGAAAATGGCGACTCTGCTGGGGAATCTTTTAATCTGTCTGTCTAGGACTAGGATTAGAATTCCTAAGAGGTATAGGTTGTTAGAAATTTTCTACATATTATATATATATCGCTTTTCCTACTTGATATCCGTGTTTATTTTTCTGTCAATGGGAATGCGAGTGATGTCGCATCTGGAAAGTTTGAGAGAAACCTAAGATAAAGGGTGGCATAGACATGGGGTCTTATAGGGAGTGAATCCCGAATAAGCGAACCTAGTAGACCACCAAATTAGGCGAGGGCCCGTAGGATTCAGCCAGCTGATCACGATCATTGTTGAAAGCAGAGTTTTCCTAATGCGGCGCTTGTGAACCTTAGGATTTAGTAGGAATTAACTTTATGACCACTTGGTAGTGCGGTGACTATCGGAAATAGTTGATACACGATACTACACTTAAATGAGATTACCCTAGGGTGCTACAGCTCACTCGGGTGAACCAGCTTGCTGTTGTTATCTCTAAGGGGTCAATGATTTTGGGAACCATAGGATCCGTTCTATAGGTACAAAAATTGACCAGAATACAACCTTTGGAGATAGGTAGAGCCATGACTCCATGCTCGTGACATTGAACCTTTAAACCCATGTTTTTCAACGTTTTTGTGTGCTGCATTCATGCATTCATGTAAAAAACTCTTAAACAAAAGAAAAAAATATTCTTTTCTCCTCTCTCTTTTTCAAATTAAACTGAAACAATGATTGCAAATATCAGAGAGAAAGATCGCGTTATGGATTTCGGTAGAAGGAAGACGCACAAGTACACCTTCAAGGCTCCAAAACTAGAAGATTTAAAGGGGTTGGCAAGGACGATCACCAACCCTGATGCTTTTAGAGCTAAGTACGGAGGGCTGTTATCTTTGTTAAGGGTCCATGTAGTCGAAGGAATCATGTCTACACGGATCCAGTTCTACGATCCGGTTTATCACTGCTACACATTCCCGGATTACCAACTGGCACCGACGCTAGAAGAATACTCTCATCTGACTGATCTACCTATCACTGATCAAGCTCCTTTTTCTGGACTGGAAGATATTCCAAAGGATCGGGTCATCGCAAGAGCCATTTGTTTGGACGAGTCAGAAGTCAGGACTCACATGACCACCAAAGGAAGAATCCAAGGTTTACCAGCCAAGTTTTTAGTGGAGAAAGCCATGTACTTTTCCAGTATATGGAACATTACCGCTTTCGAGGATATCTTTGTCCTACTCATATACGGGTTGTACCTTTTTCCAAACAAAGACAACTTCGTTGATACCAACGCTGTTAAGATATTTATGATTGGAAACCTCGTACCAACTCTGCTTGCAGATGCTTATCATTCTGTACAAATAAGGAATTTGTACAGCGGGGGAATGATCACGTACTGTGTACCCTTGCTTTACAAATGGTTCATTTCCCATTTGCCCAAGTCTGTTGCTTTTTGGGATCACAAGAGTACTCTACGTTGGTCACAGAGGTTCATGTCTCTTACCAACTCTGACATAGATTGGTATGATAGGATTTATGAGGGGATAGAGATCATCGACAATTGTGGAAATTTCCCTAATGTACCCCTCATAGGAACTAAAGGAGGAATCAACTATCATCCAATTTTAGTTCGCCGTCAACTCGGATACCCGATGAGGCGTATCTCGCATAATGCTCATCTGGAAGGTCTTTTCTTCAAGGAAGGGGAGAATGACAGGGCACTAAAGAAAGAAATAGTGCATGCCTGTCAGCATGTTCACAAGAAAGGAAGAGAGTCTCTAGGAAGACCAAGCTATACCTCCGTGGAACCTTATCTCCACTGGGTGCAAACTAGAGCTCTCAAGTTGAGGATGCCTTACCCTCGTCAAGAAGTTTTTTCGTTAAAGGAATCTGTCCTTTATTTCATGTCTGACACGGAAAAACTCCAGGAAGCTCTCAACAAAGTTCAACGTGAGAAGAGCTCTTGGAAAAATAAGTACCGTATCCTCAATGTAGAGTGTACCAAAATTCAACAACTGTTAAAAGAAAAAGATGCTCTGATTAAGATATTAGAGCAACATGTTGTGGAGAATCAAGAAGACCGAAGAAATCTGCTCGCTCATTTCACTTGGCAACGGACTGGCAACCCGACAACGACTGAAGAGCCCCGGTCAAAGAAAAGGAAAGTACCAGAACCAGCATTTGAGATCTCTTCAGATAGGACTTAGGATCCATAAGCTTAGACATTTCCTTTTACAGCACTTTGTAAAATACTGTATTTTCCATTTCTGTAATCTTTCGAATTCAACAAAACAGGGTCTCCACCCTTTACTGTATGATATTTGCAATCTAATTGTTGAAGTTTCTTTTTTGAAAGCAATAAATATATATAACTGCATATCATTCATCATTCTCATATAACGCGTTCTTCTTATCTTTGAATTTCATGTATGTGTCAGGATTCTAGAGTCAGACTGTCTCATTCGTACAATACTCGGTGCAATCAACAAAAGAAAATGGACGATCTCGAGGAAGAGAACATAGAGCTAAGAGAAGAAATCGATGCTCTGAAGGAAGATCTGAGGAAACTTCACAGTGACATGCAATCTCTGGCAGCAGATCAGAGGCAACAACAATGGACTGTGATCTCAGAGATCACATCTACGCCCATAGTGGAGACATATGATCCTTGGTACAACATGCCAAAAGATCGCCCATAGGGCATGCCTATCAACTTTGTCCCTGAAGGATACATCCCGCCGGGAACTGAAGACCCAGGAACTGTAGCAGGAGCTGCAGGGCCTGAAGGTTACAAACTTCGGGAAACCAAAGAAACAAGAGTGATGGTAGCAACTCCTGAAGGTTACAAACTTCGGGGCGTAGAAGAACCAAGAGTCACCATCGTAATGACTATACCACAACCAGTGGTACACACTGTCCCGGAAGGACAGATTCCACAAGAAATCTCTGGTGGAAATGAAGATATGTATGAAAGGATGAATGAGTTCCAGGAACAATTCCTGGAGATGCAGAAGGAACTGCATGCCATTCGTGGTCAGGATTTATTTGGAAAAGATGCCTCAGACCTTTGTCTGGCCCCTAATGTGAAAATCCCGCACAAATTCAAGGTTCCTGACTCTGAAAAATACAGGGGCAACTCTTGCCCTCAAAGTCATTTGGTCATGTACGCTCGAAAGATGTCAACTCAAACAGAGAATCAACAACTACTAATCCATTATTTCCAAGACAGTTTAACCAGTGCCGCACTTAAATGGTACATGGGTTTAAACCGCACCAAGATTGTTATTTCAGAGATCTTGGGCCAGCCTTCATTCAGCAGTATAAGTATAACCTGGACATGACACCAGACAGAGATCAACTTAGAGCAATGCCACAGAAGGACAAGGAAATTTTCAAGGAATATGCTCAGAAATGGCGTGAAATTGCCGCCCAGATCTATCCCCCACTTGAGGAAAAAGAGATGACAAAGATCTTTTTGAAAACCTTGACCCATTACGACCGAATGGTCGCTAGTGCGCCCACCGACTTTACTGAGATGGTGAACATAGGCATACACCTTGAAGCAGCAGTCCGAGAAGGACGATTGGTCAAAGATGCAGAGTCATCCAACAGTACCAAAAGATATGGTAGTGCTTTACAAAAGAAAAAGGAGCAACATATTGGTAATATCTCTCTCGAAAAGCAAAGGCGAAGGTATTAGCCAGTAGCAGCAGTAACTCCTGGTATCAACCCAGCGCCGGTTTTGACATATCAACCTCAGGTTGCTCAGAGCCAACCGAATCAACAACAGTATCAGCAAAGGACACAACAACCTCTTCAGCAGGCTCGTCCTCAGTACAATAACAACAATCGTACGACACGACCACCAAGGTTTGAACCTATGCCGATGTTGTACGCAGAACTGTTTCCACTCTTACTGGTTAAGGGGCACGTCCAAACCAGGTCTCCTCTTACAGTACCAGAAAATCCGCCTTTTTGGTTCAAAGCAGATCAAAATTGCCCTTACCATCAAGGAGGACCGGGGCACAACATTAAAAATTGTCTCAGCTTTAAATCTGATGTGCAAAAAATTGTCAGGGACAGGATCTTATCCTTCAAGGATGCAAATCCAAATGTTCAACCGAACCTGTTGCCTCAACATGAAAAGACCGCAGTAAATTTGATAGAGGAAAAATTTAGCCGCAGTTATCAAATTTGCGATGTACTTCTATTAGGAACCAATCTGGTCAGGATGCATTGCAGATAGAGCGGGTACGGTCACTACGTCTCACAATTATCACCAGTGTGATATCTACTCAAAGAATAATCAAGGATGTTCCATAGTGCAATCGGCTCTACAAGAACAAATGAATCTTGGATGGATTCAAGATCATCGAATCTATGACGTCAATATGGCTAACGCAAATCCCAACGTTGTTCAGAACCACAACATTCTGATGAAGAATGTCAACTTAGTGGCAATGCACTCAAGGCAAAGTCAATACCATGATCTGCCACGACACGATTACAATTCCTGTTCGGTCTGCTCAATAAACAATCAGGGATGCTCTTTTGTACAAGAGGCCCTCAAGCGTCAGTTGGATCTCGTATGGATTCAGGATTACTGTGATAGAAATATTTATCAAGTCAATATTTTTCAGATCTTTAATATTCGCTTGATGAATACCAGTCTAGTAGAATTATACGCTAAGCAAGTCAGGCTCGGCTTTCTGGCTTCACATGATTATCAAAACTTTGAACAATTCCATGAAGACGACCAAGGATGTGCACTTGTCCAAAGAACACTTCAACACTTGTCGGACCACTGGTGGCTTCCAATATACGTGGACGAAGCTACATAGAAGATCAGTATGACTGACGGGAATCCGACTAGATATCAAAGTCAGGATGTCCGCTCGATGGAAACAGATCTAGTGAAGTTGCACTTCATACAAAGCGGGCGTGGCTGGGTGCCACTTCACAACTACGAGCGCTATATAGTTTGTTCAGAGAACAACCAAGGATGCTACCTTGTACGAGCTGCTCTTCAAAGTCAGTTGGACTTGAAAGAGATTCGACCGTGTTCAAGTTTTGGGTCGACCAACGGGATACCCGACTATCTCCCTAATCAAAGTAAAGACGTTGTCTTAATCTCTAATCATGAAATGGTCAAAGACGTATGCACCATATCCCTCTACTCCATGAATCAAGAATCCCTCTTGATATTAGAAAGATTCTCAACCTCGAACCAATTGAGGCCGGCTACGATGGTCAAAAAAATCAAAAGGCTTATGTGGTCATATATCTGCCAGGACTAACACCGTACAAATCTGATAGGGCTATCCCTTACAATTACGGTGCAACGATAATCAAAAATTGAAAGGAAACACCATTACCCTCCATCGTAAACATTACCGATATCAGTCGAGTAACACGGAGCGGCCGGATCTTCAACCAAGGAGTTGGAGAACCTACAAGGAAAAGGAACCTCAAATAGAAGTTCCTAATCAACCAGTCGGTCAATCCAGTAATCCCGACCTTTCAAAGAACAACGATGAGATGCTGAAGCTCATCCAGAAAAGCGAGTACAACATTGTAGATAAACTGTTGCAAACTCCATCAAGAATCTTTGTGCTATCTCTCTTGCTCAGTTCCGAAGCTCACAGGGAAGCTCTACAGAAAGTCTTAGAGCAAGCCTTTGTGGAACAAGATGTAATAATAAGACAGTTTGACATCATCATTTCCAACATCACTTCCAGCAACAATTTAGGATTCAGTGATGAAGAACTACCTAAAGAAGGCAAAAATCACAACATGGCGCTTAACATTACAGTCAACTGCCAGGGCGATGCTCTAGCCAGCGTACTGGTAGATACATGGTCAGCTCTGAATGTTATGCCAAAATCTACTCGGATGCGACTATCATTTCAAGGATATTCGATGAGGGGCAGCGAGGTCATCGTCAAAGCCTTTGATGGATCCAAAAAAATAGTTATCGGCGAAGTTGATCTTCCCATAACTATCGGTCCTCACACTTTCCAAGTCACTTTCCAGGTCATGGACATCCGGGCAGCATACAGCTATTTATTAGGAATACCTTGGATATACGAAGCTGGGGCAGCCATTTCGACACTTCACCAGAAGCTGAAGTTCGTCAAAAATGACAAGCTAGTCACAATCTGTGGAGAGCAAACATTAATAGTAAGCAACTTATCATCATTCTCCTGTGTAGAACCCGAGGAGGTTGTTGGAACTCAGTTCTAAGCACTTTCGGTAAGCAATGAGAATCGATCAGAGAAAGGTTCATCGATTTCCTCCTACAAAGACGCTCTCGAAGTGATTAAGAGTAACGACACAAAAGGACGGGGAAAACTCATAATTCCTACTGATAACAAGACAAAGAAAGGTCTTGGTTTTTCTTCAGCCTGTACTCAGACTACTAAAGATGAAAATTTTCATCCCATTCAGGATTTCTTCCACATTGGAGGCTTCCTCCACCCAGTGTCTCAAGAAGCACACACCATCAATGAGGTGACTCCTCCGATACAGGTGAAGAGTGAAAGTCATATCTCAACGAGGACGGTTATATGTCTCAGGAAGAAACGCATACGCCATTTTTCTATCCCACGTAAAGTCTGAGATATATACCAAGATTAGATGCCAAGATGATGTACGGAGATTGTGATCCAGAACGATGTCGTGCTCTGCCAAACTCATTAGAGGAGGACACTCTGATGAAAGACAACTTCGACTATGACTATTATGACCCACTGGATGACTTGCCAATCAGGCAGCAGGACCCAGAAGGCTCAGGGAAAAAGAGTCAGCCCAACGATGCATATCAGCTAAGCATCATTGAAAAGAATGCCTGCGTCCCCACCAAATCATGGGATCATTACTCGGGATATTCTAAAGATATCTAGCCCAACGATGAATCAGCCAAGATTGCAGGACAAAAGTTCATCAACTATGCTTTTCCCGAGGTCAATGTCATCGAGAAGGATGACTCCTCTTCTCCCGCAGAAGTATGGGACACCTTAGGACAACCGAGTGGCAAGTACGACTTTTTGGTCAAGTACACCGCTCCTGAAAGCTCTCGTATTAGTCTCGAAGACATCCAACTAAATGGATGGGAAGATCCACCTGAAAGTGAAAACACTGTACAAAATACAACAGAAGAGTTTGTCTACGACAACTCTGCCTGGGAGGAAGACTCCAATGATTCTGCTCCGCTAGAAATCAGCGTCATTTCTGAGGACAAACCAAGAAAGAAGGTACCAGACTTTGTGATTCACCGAGGAGTTCGCCGCCAATGGGGTGCTGTCAATGTCCCGAAAATCGTCCATAAGTCTAAGTAATTGCCATCTTTGTTCTAACCTTTCACCCTGCCCAGGTGAAACAAATGTTTTTATAGGGCTCTCTTTCTATAAATGTTCCTCTTTGCTTTGCCCGAAGCGACATAGTTTTTTTTATAGGGCTGTAGTTTCAAGAATCGACAAAATCGTAAATAAATAAACGTCATTCTGTAATTTTCGCGTTTATTGCTGTTTTCACTTTTCGCTTTTTCAGAAAATGGTAGTCTTAAAAACAACTCAAAAATAAAAAAAAAAACAAGCATTTTTTTAGAAAATAAACTGCACACACTCTTGCATTTCTCTCTATCTCTTCTAAAAAAAATCATCACGTCATGCAGATTGCTTGTTTTAAACCCCGTTGAAACATACGATACAATGCCTTCTCCCAACTTTGAATTCCCGGTATTTGAAGCTGAAGAAGAAGAGGACGAAGAAACTCCAGAAGAGATCTCCCGATTACTCAGACAAGAGGAAAGGTCCATTGAATCTCACAAAGAGTCGTTGGAAACTGTCAACTAGGGTTCAAAAGAAGAGAGGAAAGAAGTCAATATTGGGGCACTGCTCAGTCTGATTGTCAAAGAAAGCTTGATAAGACATATCAAAGAATTTCCAAATGTTTTTGCTTGGTCCTACCAGGACATGCCAGGGTTGGATACTAGCATCGTGGAACATCATCTACCGTTGAAGTCATAATGTCCGTCGGTAAAACAAAGGCTGAGACGAACTCACCCAGACATGGCCATCAAAATCAAGGAGGAATTGCAGAAACAGATTGACACAGGTTTCCTCGTCACCTCAGAATATCCTCAATGGTTGGCCAACATAGTGCATGTCCCGAAAAAGGACGGAAAAGTCCGAATGTGTGTGGATTATAGGGATCTGAACAAAGCCAGTCCAAAGGATGATTTTCCCTTACAACACATAGACATGCTGGTATATAGTACAACAAAATTCAAAGTGTTCTCCTTCATGGATGGATTCTCGGGCTATAATCAAATCAAAATGGCGCCAGAAGACATGAAAAAAACTTCCTTCATCACCCCATGGGGCACCTTTTGGTACAAGGTAAAGTTGTTCGGTTTGAAAAATGCTGGGGCGACCTATCAAAGGGCCATGACCACTCTGTTTCACGACATGATTCACAAAGAAATCGAAGTGTATGTCGATGACATGAGTGCCAAATCTAAAACAGAAGAGGAGTATGTGACCCACTTGTCAAAGTCATTCGAGCGTATGAGAAAGTACAAACTCTGCTTGAATCCCAATAAGTGCACATTCGGTATCCGCTCAAGAAACTTTTAGGGTTCATCGTCAGCCAAAAGGGAATTATGGTTGATCCTGACAAGGTCAAGGCCATTTAAGAAATTCCTTATCCAAAGACTGAAAAACAAGTCCGAGGATTCCTGGGACGTTTGAATTACATTTCCAGATTTATATTCCTCATGACCACGACGTGCGCGCCAATCTTCAAATTACTCAAATAGAATCAGGACTGCGTATGGACGGAAGACTGCTAAAAAGCCTTCGACAATATCAAGGAATACCTGTTGAATCCACCGATTCTATCACCTCTAGTGGAGGGAAGACCACTGATCATCTACCTAATAGTCTAGGAAGACTCAATGGGCTGTGTACTTGGCTAACAAGACGAAACAAAAAGAAAAGAGTCTGCCATCTACTATTTGAGCAAGAAATTTACCAATTGTGAAACTCGGTACACTATGCTTGAAAAAACTTGATGTGCTCTGGGTTGGGTAGCCAAACGTCTTCCCCCTACATGATTTGTCACACTACTTGGTTAATCTCCGAAATGGATCTGATCAAGTACGTCTTTGAAAACCTGCTCTCACAGGAAGGATCGCCCGTTGGCAGATGTTGTTATCAGATTATGACATAGAATGCCATGCTTAGAATGCCGTCAAAGGGAGTATTTTAGCTGATCATTTGGCTGATCAACTGATTGATGATTAGGAATCAGTCGGATTTGACTTCCTGGACGAAGATGTCATGCACTTGAAAATGAAATATTGCGATGAACCGCTACCCAGTGAAGGGCTGGAACCAGGTTCCCAATAGGGACTAATATTCGACAGAGCTGTCAATACTTATGGAAACGGAATTAGGGCAGTCATCATTGCACCTCAGGGTACCCACATTCCTTTCACTGCCAGATTAACATTCAAGTGTATAAACAATGAGGTCGAATACAAAGCTTGTATCATGGGTCTCGAAGAAGCAATTGGCTTAAGGATAAAGAACTTGGATGTGTATGGAGACTCAGCCCTGGTGTAGTGCGAATTTTTGCGTGGTTGCGAATCACTATCACTTTTGGGTACTACAGTTTAATTCATTTTTTATCCTATTGAAGCTGATGAAGGAAGGGAAATAGATGTCTCCAATTAACCCTGCTTGCAAACTGAGTTTAACAGATGTCTGTTGGTTTACAGATGCTATTAAGATTGTGGGTCTCTCTTAGGTTATTTTGTTAAAAAGGAATAGTGTCTAGGCCATTGGTAGGATGTTAGGACTGGTGCTTTCGGATTGATGTATGAAGGTATGGGATTTTGGGTTTTTGATTAGTATGCTCTCTAAGATTTTTTAATATTATGCCTACGTATTCCCATTTAACGAAACAGGGAAATCAGAGTGATAGTAGTTCCTCCTATTCTATGGGAGGAAAGGGATTGCTTTGGTGTCTTGTTAGAAGCCCAAGACATGAAGCTAAATGGTTTATTTGTATCTTGTTCGAAGCCCAAGATGTGAAGCTGAATGGTCTACTTGTATCTTGTTCGAAGCCCAAGATATGAAGTTGAAGGGTTTTGACTTTAGAGAGAATTTGTCATCTCTAAAGGGGGATATTTGGTATGTTTATCACAACTATCGGGTGACTGATTATAAAGGAGAATTACTTTAACTGGGATATGTGAATCCAGCAATGCCATAATTTCCTTTATAGGGGATTTTTAACCTGAAGGAGAAGACTTTAACTCAGTGTAGAGCAATGCTATCTTTCCTTAGGAATTTATCATGCTAAAAGAGGGACAGTGGCGTGGATGTAAATAATCCAGAGGCTTGCCGCTTACAGTAATTAGATGAAGGGAAAAGAGTTGTTGATGTTTGTATGCTGTGAGCAAGGAACAGAGTGATGCTAAAAGGTTGATTGACTCAATCGGGGTTTTCCTTATACAAAGCCTAAGAGGCGGCTATTGACCCAACAAGAGGGTGTCTTTTATTTGTTGTCTCGTACGAAGCCCGAGATAGAGGCTAAAAGGGTTGACTCAACAAGAGAGTACTAACAAGTGACTGACTCAACGAGAAAGTGCTTTTATGTGTCTTGTACGAAGCCCAAGACAGAGGCTAAAAGGTTTGACTCAATAAGAGAGTCTTTTATACTCAACAAGAGAGTGATTTTCTATCTCGTACGAAGCCCGAGATGGAGGCTAAAAGTGTGTGACTCAACAAGAGAGTCTTCTTTACTCACCAAGAGAGTGATTTTCTATCTCGTACGAAGCTCGAGATAGAGGCTAAAAGGGTTTAACTCAACAAGAGATTCTTTTATACTCAACCAGAGAGTGACTTTCTATCTCGTACCAAACCCGAGATGGAGGCTAAAGGGGTTTGACTCAACAAGAGAGTCTTTTATACTCAACAAGAGAGTGATTTGTATCTCGTACGAAGCCCGAGATGGATGCTAAAAGGTTTGACTCAACAAGAGAGTCTTTTATACTCAACAAGAGAGTGTGGGGAGAATCATTGTACAAAGCCCAAGAGGAGGCTGGTTGTTGGTGACTGTTTCAGTTGAGTGGCAGGTCCAGTGTGTTGGATGAAAGAGAAAATTAGTTCTTATATGGGTAAGGTTGTGCTTAGGGCTTGATCAGAGGACCAGGGTTATTTCCGGTTCTTTAAGGAAATGGGAAATCCAAAGGGTATTGAGACTGTCCAAGTTTACTGGTGTTTTGAGAAATTGATTCTCAGATAAGTGAATGATCTTTGCATAATGCCCACGAGAAGGCTGGTATGTTAAGGGATGAAGGTCAACCCATTAACTGGTCTAACACATGACTCAGAAAGACAGCTCTAGCAAATTGATGACTAGGTTCTGTTCCTATACCTGTAGAGGTCTTTGGGTCCTTGTACTAAGCCCAAGAGAAGGCGTGAGAGATTTTAAGAAGCTGAAGGGTCCTTGTACAATGCCCAAGAGGAGGCGGGGATGCTTTTAAGAAGAATGTGGGTCTCCAAACCCCGAGAAGTTCAAGACATGCTATTCACCGAGAATAGATCAAGCCAGGAAAGTACGAGAATTTGGAAGAAACTCAAGAGATGATATTCACGGAGAATAGATCAACTCTGGGGAGTAGAGTCTCTTTGACAATTTCTAAGAGTGACAGTCTGAGAAAGGGTTCACCGGGAATGCTGCCTTTCACGTCTCCATATTCTTTAACCCCAAGAGGAGGGAAGACTGTGTCTGATAATCCTATGAGGATCTAGTTTTGTTTGTATTTTAGAGTGACCAACAGGGCTTTACCTAGTGTTAGACGTAGTTGCCGGGGAAAAAATCTAAATAAATATACTAGTATTACACTGTGGATATTTGACAAGTATATAAAAGTTTGTGAAAGAAGACTTACAGTGAGCAGCCCCACAATACAATTATATATATGAAAGCGGATAATGAAAGCGGGTAAACACTTACTCAGTTGTAGAGTTTCCATGTTGTTTTGTTAGTTGTTCAACAAAGAAAGCTTTGATAATAATATGATATTCAAAATTAAAGGATAAAGTGCTTTGAACAGTTTGTTGGGGCTTACAGCTCAAAGAGAGGCCCAAAGAGTTTTATCAGTGATTGCACTATTTTTTTGTACGGGGACTTATACAAGTGACCGAGGCCCGAAAAGGTTTTCTGTACAAAGGGATGGGTCTTACACTCTCTCAAGAGGCCCAAAGGTTTATTTTTATACAAGTGGTGAGGCTTACAACTCAAGGAGAGGCCCAGGGTTTTGTTTTGAAATGGCGATCGCCCCAAGATTTTGAAAATACAGTGGGACTTATACAATGACTGAGGCCCAAATCATTTTGGTTTTCAAAAAGGGCTGGGTCTTACACTCTACTAGAGGCCCAAAGAGTTTTAAAGAAAAGAAATGGGGCTTATAACACGAGGGTAGGCCCAGATGATTTTTGTTTGAAAACGGCGACCGCGCCGAGATTTTTGAAAACACCGTGGGTCTTATACAATGACTGAGGCCCAAAAAGGTTTTGGTTTTCAAAGGGGGGTTGGGTCTTAAACTCTATTAGAGGCCCAAAGTGTTTTTAAAAGTTTTGTTTGGGTGAAAATCAAAGAAACCCTAAATTTGTTTTCTTTTAAAATTAAATATTTAAAGAAAATTAAATAAAATGATAAAAATACCAAATAAGTTTGAATAAACCACTTGTGATTTTTTATTAAGGTTTGAAAAATGAGGGTTTAATCACAAGATGAATTAAAACTCATTTGGTTTTGATTTTCAAAGTAAATATTCACTTTTAAAAATACTAATTATATTAAATAACTAATGTAAGTTTAATTTTTTTAAGGAATAAAATATTTCAACATTTTTGTGATTTTTTGCAAAAAGAAGCGATAAAAAATAATTAAAATTGAGGGAGTTATTAATTTTCGAAATCATTAATAAAATAATATGAAAAACCAAAAAAATAGGAAAAAGTGATAAAAAGAGGTCTGGGGCGAGGGGGATTCGAACCCTAGACCTCTCACTTGCTAATACACACAAACCAGCTGATCAACCACTGGGGCGCAATGCCAATTCATTAATAATATGGCAAAGGAAAAATATAAGGCAAACTTGGTTGGTTTCTCATGCATGGCGCCATGGCCATCTTCAACCTCAAGCTCAGATGCGTGAAGCCCTCTAACTCACTCATTTCTCAACCATTTGACATGATTCAAACACCAAACTCATGCGTTTTTTCACAAGGATCATGATGGCAATATTTGATTTCATTTATTTTCAGTGTATAACAAGTTATATCAACATGACCGTATGAACCCTAATTTTGAAAAAGCAATCGTGCAGACATGTTGGTGAGTGCTATGATCAAATCTTTTGAGGGGAAATACTCAACATATGATGGCAAGCAATTGGCAAAAGTATCATGCGAGGAAATATGCATGGATCATGAAGATGTAGTTTTAGGCTTACCTTGATGCAAGCTAAAATGTGATCTCTGCACAAACTGTGTTCCAGATGTGATTTGATGATCCCTACAGCTTCAATGGATGTCGTGGAGTGTGTTACAAGCTTTGGAACACTTTTAAAAGCTTTGGATCATGTTGGAGGACTCCAGCTGCATAATTGAGGCATAATGGCTTGGTTGAAGAGTGATTTTGAGCTAGAGGTGTTACAGTTGGTTTTTAAGTGTTTGGATACCTCAAATACATCATATGTGATGTGTTTGAGCAATTGGAATGGATTGCTTAAGGCTGCAACTCAAAACCCGATGGTGGTTGCTCAAAAACAAAGAAAATTGGTACTTAAGAGAGAATTAGAGAAAGCAGTGCTGTAAATTGCTTTGGTGTGATTTGAATGATCAATTGGAACCTCTATTTATAAGTGATCAATTCTTGTCTTGGAGGAATAGTGAATGGCTGCTGGATCAGATCACATTCAATGGCTTTGGCTTGGTGGCATTTCTTCTCATCCAAGGCAACCTAACCCCTCCCAAGAGCAAGGCTATGTCTTGACCAAATCCACATTCTTCAGATGTTTTTATTGTTGTTTAATCAGAGAACTTGACTGAGTAGAGTGGCTTTGTTGAAAGTGACCTATTTCACATAAATGGCTTTGAATTCAAGGCATATATGTCAAAATGCATTAATCTCAAGTTGGAAGATCCCTTGGCATTTGGACTCAGCCCTATCAGTTGGATCAGTTGGCTTATGATCAGATTGAATGCATGTGGCATAGTGATCATTACTTTTGACTCAAAAATCGTGGATGGCAAGAAAACGCACAAACTGATTTTTCATGGCAGCTTTAACATGGTGTGTTGTAGCAGCCATAACTCTTGGCTCAAGTGGAGTGGTTTCATGCCAATGATTTCTTGGATTGTAGGCAATATGTACAACAACTTTGATGTTTACACCTTGAATTGATTCAGCTTGGAACTGTGTGAAAAAATCCCACAAGTTTTGGTGTTTCCAACAAAATCTGTCTTGGACATAATTTTTTCTAAGTGTTGGAAAAGTTGTACTTTCATGTTTTTAGTGATTTTGATCCAACCATAACTTGAAATCCATGAGGAATTGGAATGAGGTGTATTTGAAGCTTTTGTAGAGTGCCATGAGAGCTATAAATCCATCTTTTGATCAGCCAAAATGGTTGCTTGGATCTCAAGTTATGATCCTTGGAAGTTGGTACCCTAGCCACTTTATTTCATGACTTAGAAAAAATTCTAAGTTTTTATGGTTACCCCTTTTTCAGGTTATCTCACTTTCTTTGGTTTTTCTTGATGAATGTCGATTCAAATCACACATTAACATCATTTTAGGGTTAAGAAACCATAATTGACAAAAAAAATCAAAAAGTCAAACTTTGACTTTTTCGCACAGTTGACTTTTTATCAGATGAATTCCAAACTGTGCAATCCTATATGAAATCAAGTCCTTTACCTAAATCAAACTTGATGGATTGATTTCATAGGTGTTATTGGGTATATTGAATCATGTCCTACGGTTTAGGAGCATGTCCTGGTCAAAAGTCAAAGGCACAATTGACTTTTTTTTCATCAAAACCCTAATTGTGGTTCAGATGAAACTGAAATTTGTTGATCAAGCTTCTTGGATCAATCCATTGTTGTAAATGGATCAATGTAGTTTATTAGAGATCCTCAAATCTTCTCTTGAAGTCTTGGCTCATGATTTGTCCCAAAAGTCAACTTAAGGGTGAATTAGGTCAAGAAACCCTAATTCTTGATTTTTGATGAATGTATCCCCTGAGGCTAAATTGATTTGATGATTGGGTTCATGAGGTCCATTGGAGTACATTAGGATATGCTTTGAAGCATTGGCTCGTGCCCAGAGGAAAATTTTCATCTGGAGGCCCTGGTCGACCAAAACCCTAATTTGGTGACACTGGCGATCTTGAGGCTTAATCCACTTAGAAGGGAGCAGCCTTGTGCTTGATTCTTGTTGTGGGAGTCTTCTTGATCCATTGTGGATGTTTGAGAGGTTAGAAAAGTTGAAGATCATGTCATTCCTTGATCAATCCCTTGTCTAAGGCTCAGAGAGTCTTAAAACCCTAATCTTTGATAGTAGTGAATGCTCAACAATTCCTTGAGGAGATTGATGAGGCATAAAGGTACATCCATATTGTGATGATAATTTGCACAATGATGGGAGATCTTAGTGGTCAAAATTTGGGGTATGACACCTAGTTATCAATCAGATCAAAGGAGATTGGAACACATACCAATCAGGTCTGATTCCTTACAAAGATTACGCGAGAAGGTTGTTACCATTCTTCAACAGAATCGAGTTTCATCATATCCCTCGTGAAGAGAATCACATGGCTAATGCACTAGCCACTCTCTCTTCCATGATTAGTGTAGGCCAATGGAACGACGTACCTAAGATTGTCATAATGAGCCTAGAACGGCCCGCTTACATCTTCACGATTGAAGCAGTCATAGACGACAAACCTTGGTATCACGATATCAAATGCTTCCTTTAGAAACAAGAGTTCCCACCTGGGGCATCAAGAAAAGACAGGAAGACCATCAGGAGGCTGGCTGGAAACTTCTTCCTGAATGGTGATACACTCTATAAGAGAAACTTTGAAATGGTCTTGCTCCGATGCGTAGACAGACCAGAAGCAAACATGCTGATGAAGGAAATTCACGAAGGATCCTTTGGAACTCATGCCAATGGATATACAATGGCAAGAAAAATTCTAAGAGCAGGATACTATTGGTTGACCATGGAATCCGACTACTACCAGTACATGAGGAAGTGTCACAAGTGTCTGATATATGCAGACAAGATCCGTGTACCGCCAGCGCATCTCAAATTTCTTTCTTCCCCATGGCCTTTTTCCATATGGGGAATCTATATGATCGGCATGATCGAACCCAAGGCTTCGAATGAACATCGGTTCATCCTGGTAGCCATTGACTACTTCACCAAGTGGGTCGAAGCAGTGTCATACAACAATGTAACCCGACAAGTCGTGGCCCGCTTTATCAAAAACAATCTCATCTGCCATTATGGTGTTCCAAGCCAGATATTTATGGATAATGGATCCAACTTGAACAGTAAGATGATGAAAGAGTTGTGCGCTAAGTTCAAGATCGAACACCATAACTCGTCTCCGTACCGATCTAAGATGAACAAAGCGATAAAAGCGGCTAACAAGAACATCAAGAAGATTGTTCAAAAGATGGTTGTAACCTATAAAGACTGGCACGAGATGCTACCCTTTGCTCTTCACGGTTATCGCACATCTGTCCGCACTTCAACTGGGGCAACCCCTTTCTCTCTAGTATATGACATGGAAGCAGTGCTTCCCATAGAGGTAGAGATCCCATCAATCAGAGTATTGATGGAAGCTTAGCTAACAGAGCCTGAATGTTGCCAAAGCAGGCATGATGGACTGAACCTAATCGAAGAAAAACGAATAACGACCTTATGCCACGGTCAATTGTATTAACAAAGAATGAAGAAGGCGTTCGACAAAAAGGTCCGACCCCGTGTCTTCAGGAAAGGAGACCTTGTGCTCAAGAAGATACAATCATTCCTCAGTGATTCCCGGGGCAAATGGACTCCGAATTATGACGGCCCTTATGTGGTCAAGAAAGCCTTCTCAGGCGGTGCCTTGAGACTCGCAACCATGGATGGAGAGGAATTTGCCTGCCCCACAAATGTTGATGTAGTCAAGAAATAGTTCGCCTAAATTAAAAAAAACATCTCGCTAGATTGAAAACCCGAAAGAGCGGTCCAGGAAAAAATTAGAGACATAAGCGAAAATCATCCCGGTGGATTGGAAATCTCAAAGTACAATCCAAGCAAAAGTTAGGGATTAATGGCAAATAACTACGTCTGATCAGTTCAGCTCCTCAGCAGTCATGCCATCCATCAAGAAAACTTCAGTCAAGGTCATCTTCAACAGAAGCTCAGGATGTCCTGAATTCAAATTTGGTAGAAGGATAACGGTCGTTGTATTTCAATGTAGCCTCTTTTCCCTTTAATTACCATTTTCTAAACTTTGTAATGCTCTATGGGATCACGCGCTTGGATGATTTCCATCCTATCAATAAAATTTGAGCCCTAGTGCTTTTGTTTGCAATTCTTATTTATTTTAGCTTTACAGAATGACATTTTTAACATGATTAACGATTCTTGAAATAAAAAAAAATGAATTTACTTGTCATAATTTTTTTTTGCTTTTAAAATAAAGATGGCAATTCTTTTGACTGTTGAACATCGAAAGAACATCGACCGCTTCTCCGAAGCTGATTGAACCTCAAAGTGCAGAATCACAGTACTCCTTCTAAACCAGTGCACCTGAATGAAGGATCAACCGTGTCAGATACCATGTTTCATCTGACATCCCCTATAGAGTTCTTACCTCTTAAGACCAATTAAACAGTACTGTCACCCCCACAGGGTCCATCTCTCCTAAGCAAGGCAGGATTGCTATCTTTGAACCAATGGTACTTTTCATCCCCTGCAGTGGCCGAGTATCCAGTCGTGTTCATCTATTAGTTTGTATATCGCGTCAGTTCTATCAGCATAAACATACATACATCATGCATTATTGATTCACATTCATATTCATATTGCATCACTATCACTCTAGTCAGTCTTGTTCCCAAGTGATAAAAGTCCTCTCAATCGAGTTGTCAGTCATTTCCTCATCAGGAAATGTATCGTTTGAGCAATATCTCCCCTAGTTTATTTCTGGATTGGAGCCGGTCCTCAACCACTTTGATAACTTGAACCTCTGAAAGGCAAGAAAACATTCAACAAATGTCACTCTTCACCCTTAAAGATGATGTTCTCGCTTTCCCGGATTAAGGAAAATCCCTAGAGGAAGCCTTTTAACCGAAGACTTTCGGCAATACGGTAGTTTCTCTCTGAAAATTTACTATCAAGTAAGGTCATCAGCACCTCCAAATTGGATTACATCACATGGAATTTCTCCGAAAGGATCTCGAAGAAGAGTATGATGTAGTATCCCCAAGCAAAAAACAGTCTCTCAAGAGACTCGTTTTCCCCAGTAGAGTCTACAAATGGCATCTCCAACAGAGAAGTTTGCACACCTCTACAGCTCAGACAAATGAGTGCCCCCAGCAAGTTTGACATCATTTTTTTTTTCGTCAAATAGCGTCTCCCTAGTAGAAAACTCGGCGAGAAGTTTGATGAAGACCAGAATCGAGGGGAAGTTTTACCCTTTTCAAGTATCATTACTTAGAAAAAAGAGATTGATGAGTAAATTGTCACTCATAACCACCATCAAAATTTCGGGAAATCCGATATTTAATCCTCTTACACCCCGAATGCCCGAATATCTTCGCCATTCACACCTTCGGGTCCAAGAAAATTAAATAGGGGCATCTGTCATACCCCAAATTTTGACCACCAAGATTTCCCATCATTGTGCAAATTGTTACCACAATATGGATGTATCTTCATGCCTCATCAATCTCCTCGAAGATAGTTGAGCTTTCACTACAACCAAGAATTAGGATTTTTGAGCCCTCCTAGAATACTTAGACAAAAGATCAATCAAGGAATGACATGATCTTCAACTTGTCTAACCTATTAAAACATCCAAAAAGGATCAAGAGAAATCCCACATCAAGAATCAAGCACAAAGTTGTGACATTCCAAGTGTTTTGAGCCTCGAAACACCAGATGTCGTCGAATTAGGGTTTTGGACGACCGGGACTTCCAGAGTGAAATTTTCACAAGAGGATGGGCCAAGACTCCAACATGTTACTAAATATGCTCAAAATAACCCTAGAGATCCATTTACAAAGTTAAATTACCCTCAGAGGATGCATTCCTCAAAAGTCGGGAATTAGGGTTTTACTCCCCAAACCGCTCCGGAGCCAAAAGTCAAAACATGACTTTTTTTTGGCAAAAATGATCCTTATGATTCATATTTTCATAAAATGTGACTTATAATGTCATTTGAACAAGAATTGGGCAAGAAATAATGATAACTTGTAAAAAGGGTAACCTTGAAAAATTGAAAATTGTTCTAAGTTATTAAGTTTGAATGATTTTGGTACTAACTTTCAAGGATCATAACTTGTGATCCAAGCAGCCATTTTGGGTGATTCAAAGCCTGATTTGTAGATCTTCCTACATTCTACAAAAGCTTCAACTACCTCAAACTCCAATTCTTCATGGATTTTGAGTTATGGACTGATCAAAATGACAAAAATGAAGAAAATGACACTTTTCCACCACTTAGTGAAAATCTGCCTAAGTTACCAGTCTTGGACATCAATGTTCATGAGGATTTTTCAGTTGGATTCAAATAGTTTCAAGAAAAACTATGATCACACATGTATTGTATCATATGATGGCTTTCAAAAAAGCACAAGAGCCTCACATAACTCAATCTGAGCAGGGAGATATGATCCCCTCAAAATCACCATTTCCAACTGTCTTGTACAAGGAAGAATTTGGTGTTTTGCTCGATTTGGAAAATTTGGACAACTCCAAGCCTTGTCATCTATTTGGACACATCAGAGGATGAAATCAAAAGGGAATGATCTGATCCCCAAGCCTCTCAAGTCCAAGGATCTACATGTAGCTATGTCATCCTAAAAAGGCAAAAAAGTGCCAAGACTCCAATTATGTTTCAATGCATTCAATGGATGCATCAAGGTGGCATGAACTGAGGAAAACTTAACTGAATGAGTCAAGCCTTATCTCTGAACCAAAAGACCATAGGCCTGTGCTCTAACCTCAAGTCAATGGCTAAAGGAGACTTGAGATTCCATTTGATCCACATTGGCCACAGACCTGCTGCAGTTGCCACACACTATTGTAGCCAAAATAAACTTGACACACTATAAATAGAGCTCATTTGTGATCAGTTTGAGTACACCAAAGCACCTAAACTGATGCTTTACTCAAAATCTTTTCTTTACTCCAATTTTGCCTTCTAACTCAAGTCATTATCGGGTTTTGAGATTGAGAGTGATTCCAACCAAACCAATCACACACACACACCTCATAAACATCATGTATGAGTGATCCATAACACAAAATCACATCTGGAACTTCAAATTCACAAAATCACCAGCCAATTGCTCAAGTTCTTGACAGAGTTATAGTTGAGGTACCACAACTAGTTCCAGCTCATTTCAATCCACTCTAAGCATTGAAACACACTCCTTGGAACCTAAGGAAGCTGCCCAAATCATTGGAACCTAGCTGCAACACCTCTATCATCAAATTCGATCACCAGTTGCAAGAGGTAGGCATGAACCGTTCAAACTCTATGATCCATGCATCATGAATGAATTTTTGAGTTACCATCTTGTTTATGCATGTTTGTTGAGTAATAACCCTCAATCAATTGCCATGAATCCATCGTGTATGAAATTTCATTGTGTTCATGCTGAAATTAGGGTTCTTGAGGTTTTATGTTGATATTTTCCTCCATACTTAATATAAATGCAATTAAACTATATGGTTGCGATCCTTGTTCAAAATCGAACAAGATTGGTACTTGAATCGTGCAAAACCATTTAGGAATCATGGAGAAAAGTGAGAAAATGCAAATCTGCAGAAACAGGGCACGCGGGCAAGAACTTAGTGTTCTTGGCGCCCTTTTTCAAATTTTCAAATATTTGAATTTTTGATATTTTTGTTAATTGATTCAAAAATTAATTTCTCTCTGAATATTTGTGTTTTTGAATTGATTCTTTTTCTCAAAATTCACAAAAATGTTTAAAAATTTTATTTTACAAAAAAAATCCAATTTATATTATTTTTAATATAGTTAGAATTTTTGTAATTAATTTCATTTTTATTTGTTTTAAACATTTTTAAATGAAATTCCCACTTTGATCTTTCAAAACCAATTGAATTTCAAACTTTCATGTAATTAAACATGATTTTTCAAAATAGTTTTCAAAGTGTACAACTTGTTTATGATTATATTTGGTATTTTATATCAATTTTTTCATTTAATTTCCTTTGAAAAATGACACTTTAATTTAAAATCAGGGTTTCCTCTCGATTTTAAATTTTCAAACCTTTTCGGGTCTCTAATAGAGTGTAAGATCGAATCCTTGTTGTAAATAAAATTATTTTGGGCCTCAGTCATTGTATAGGTCCCGATACGATTTTAAAAATCTCGGCGCGGTCGTCGCCTTTTAAACAAAAACCATATGGGTCTCCCTTCGTGTTGTAAGTCCCATTCTCTATTCTTTTAACATTCTTTAGGCCTCTAATAGAGTGTAAGACCCACCCCTTGTAAATATAAACCTTTTTGGGCATTAGTCATTGTATAAGTCCCACTGTGTTTCAAAAAATCTCGGTGCGATCGTCATTTAAAAGATAAATCATCTGGGCCTACCCTTGTGTTGTAAGTCCTATTTCTTTTCTTTTTCAAACACTTTTGGGCCACTCCTTGAGTTGTAAGACCCATCCCTTTGTACAGAAAACCTTTTTTGGGCCTCAGTCATTGTATAAGCCCCGATACAATTTTCAGATCAATGGTACGATTACTGTTTTTCATCTGGGCCTCTTTTTGAGTATAAGCCCAAATCTTCTTTTCATAAACAACTTTCCCTTTTGATTTAGGTTCAAATTCATAGTTGTTATCAAAACTTTCTTTAATTTCTTGAACAACTAACCATACTGCAGTTATAATG
This sequence comes from Lathyrus tuberosus, assembly GCA_022829125.1. Taxonomy (NCBI): domain Eukaryota; kingdom Viridiplantae; phylum Streptophyta; class Magnoliopsida; order Fabales; family Fabaceae; genus Lathyrus; species Lathyrus tuberosus. The sequence continues at coordinate 9,847,168 of JALAZF010000085.1, forward strand.
GAAGCTTGCTCGCCTGTAAGTTTTAAATAGCTTTCTTTTACATACTTGCACACACACACACACACACACACACACACACACATATATATATATATATATATATATATATTTGTTTGTGCTGGAAGCTTGCTCACCTGTAAGTCCTCCTACCCTCTTTTTACATACAGTATATATTTCACCTGTATATATATGCTTGTATATTATCTGCTTAGAGTTTTCTCCTGCAATTAGGTCTAGAACTAGATAAAGTCAGTGGCCACTCTTTCAACACAGTCAAAATTAGTTTCCCATAGGAATTTCCAGATACAGTCTTGGCTTCTCTTAGGCTTATACAATATGGAACAAAGAGAAAGGCATTATTCCCGGTGAAACTTTTCTCAGACTGTCACTATTAGAAATTGTCAAAGAAATTCATTTCCCCCAGAGAGGATTAATTCCTGGTGAATCCTCTCTCGGATTTCTTCCAACCTTAAAACTGTTCACTAAAGAAATGATTATTCCCGGTGAAACTTTTCTTGAAATTTTCTTAAGTTTGGACCCATAGGCTTCCTAAAAGCATCCCAGCCTCCTCTTTGGCTTTGTACAAGGACCCTCCGACTTCTTAGAAGTTCTCATGCATTCTCTTGGGCTTAATACAAGGACCCTGAAGACCTCTTAAAGGTATAAGACTGAACTTAGTCATCCTTTGTTAGAGTAGTCTTTCCAAAGAGTCAAACATCAGACTAATTTAGGGTTGATTCTCATCCCTTAAAACACCAGCCTCCTCTTGGGCATTATACAAAGATAAACCCTTCCATACCAGTAGACTTGGACACTCTAATCTCCTCTTGGATCTCAAAGACATTCTCAAGTTCCCTACAAACACAGGAGAAACCCTGGTCATTTAATCAATCTCTAGTAGAATTAAAACCTCCATAGGTTCAAAAAATCAAACTTTCTTCCAAATTTCCCCAGCTAGGGTCAAGTCACTACCAATAAACCTTTATCAGAACCTCAAGGCATCTGATACCTCAATTCTTCTGTAACCCTCAGCAAGAGTTGATTCCCAATCTTGGACCTGCCTCTGGATCTCAATAATCCTCAACAGAAACTAGCCTCCTCTTAGGCTTTGTATAAATATTTTTCCCCACTCTCTTGTTGACTCGCCTCTTTCAGCCTCAATCTTTGGCTTTGTACAAGACAAACAAAATACTCTCTTATTGAGTCCATCTTCTTTCTTAAATCACTCTCTTGTTGAGTCAACCTTTTTCAGCCTCCTCTTAGGCTTTGTATAATGATTTTTCTCAGCAGAGTTAGTCTCAAAAGCACTCTCTTATTGAGTCAATATCTTTCAGCCTCAATTTTGGGCTTTGTGCAAGACACCCACATAAATATTCTTTTGTTGAGTCAGTCTAATATCTTTCAGCCTCAATCTAGGGCTTTGTACAAGACACATATAAATCTCCCTAAGTAGAGTCAATCCTCTTTTCAGCCTCAATTTTGGGCTTTGTACAAGAAACTTATAAATCTCCCTAAGTAGAGTGAATCTTCTTTCTGCCACAATCTTGGGCTTTGTACAAGACAGATAAAACCTCTCACCAGTAAAGTCAAAAACCCCTTTTAGCCTCAATCTTGAGCTTTGTACAAGACAGACAAATTATTTCTCCGGAAAAGTCAACGTTTAGCCTCCTCTTAGGTTTTGTATAATAATATCCCCCAAAGAGTCAATCTCTTTTTTAGCCTCAGTCATGGGCTTTGTACAAGACAAATAAACACTCTCTTGTTGAGTCAGTCTTTTCCAGCCTCCTCTTAGGCTTTGTGTAAGGACTTCCTCAGTGAAGTCAATCAATCTCTTAGCTTCAAACTCGGGCTTTGATCAAGACACACAAAAATCAACATCCCCTCAGAGGAAATCAAAATCTCTCTGTAGGAAGACATTTTTCTGTATATCACGCATCAAACCAGATAAATCAAAACAAACCCTATTTCCAGATGACTGTTGTAAGTGGTACACTTGTTGATTCAAATATACAAGCTGTAGTCCATCTCTTATCCTGGTAAATCCCTTTCTTTCATCTAATTGCTGTAAGTGGCAAGCCTATGGATTATTTATATCCAAGCCAATGTCCCTCTCTTAGCATGAAATATTCCTAAGGAAAATGGCATTGCTCTACACTGAGTTAAAGTTTCCTCCTTCAGGATAAATCCTTATAAAGGAAATTATGGCATTACTGGATACACATATCCTAGTTAAAGTAATTCTCCTTTATAATCAGTCACCCAACAGTTGTGATAAATAGACGAGATGTCTCCCTTTAGAGATGACAAATCCTCTCTCAGTCAAACCTTTTAGCTTCAATCTTGGGCTTTGAACAAGACACAAATAACCTTTAGCTTCACTCTTGGGCTTTGAACAAGACACCAAAACATCTTTTTCCTCCCATAGAATAGGAGGAACTACGATTGCTCTGATTTCCCTATTTATTTAAACTGGAATACATAGGTATAAGATTGCGAAACCTTAGCGAGCACACAATTCAAAAACTCTAGGTCCAGTACCTTCACACCAATCAAAACTGAGGTCCAGTACCTCACCAAAATCATCAAAAACTCACTCACTCTCTCTCTCTCTCAATCACGCCCAAAGGGGAAACTTTCCCAACCCACAACAGACAAACACCAGCAAGTAGAAAACAGTAAAGAAAATTGCTAACAACCTGTGGATAACCACATATAGGATGGGTAATTGACAACTCCCCATCGTATAACCTGACCCCGAACTCCCCGAATCTCTTAAGCGTTTGTTTAGTTAAACATTCACGTGCAAGGTTAGTTTTAGATAGCTTCCCTTTCCCTTCCAGCTTCACGGGATAAATAAGAACGTACATTCACACTATCTAAAATATAGATCTATTAACCACTAAAGAAAAATAAATCACATTCCATATATATAATCTGGATATAATCAGATCACTACCAAGGCACCACACATAAATCATCCCATACAGATAGAGAAAATAACCCACCACTAAGGCACCACACAAAAATGCATATGCTATGATGATAAAATCCAAGCACGCCACTTAGACAAATCCCGCCACTTAGTCAATATACCATCCAAATAACAACATATAATAATGCACAGGGCTAAAATCATAAATTTTTAATAATAAACGCTTTTCTTCCTCGGCAAATTTAAAGGTCACCACGAGCAATATCTATCTTTATCATGCTTTCACATACTAATTCAAATTTACGTGCATAATTTTTGCTCCCCTGACTCATCGTCCTCCAATCTTTTTGTAACCGACAATTTTCGAATAAAAATAAAAATAAACAATTAATATTAAAATTCATTAAAAATGATAATTTCGAAAATAGGAAATAGAAATTTACCCTAAAACAAAAATTAAACATGAAAAGAATATCAGTAATGTTCATCTACATGTTTTGGCGTTGATTTTGCACAAATCTGAGTTACGGTGATTAAAATAAAAACAAAACAACGCCGTTAATCAAACTCAAAAAACAATATTTCAAACGAGATCAAAGAAGGCTTAAAAAATAAAATAAATGTAAAAACTTAACTAAGTAAATGATAGAATTAACGTACTAAACATTGGAATGGAATGGAGAACATTTTTTGACAGCTGATTTAATTTCGAGAAAATAAAATAAAATAAAAAATCAATTTTAATATTACTAATTTATTAAATATTTATTTATAAAATAAATAATTAAAATAGGCTTATTATAATAAATAATTAAAATATAATTATATGCATAAAATAAATTATTCAATAATTGATAAAACTTAATAAAAATTAAACACAATGCATATAAAAATATTGCGATGTTATGTTCTTATGCCCTAAAAATATTTTCATTCTTGAAACTAAAAATTATAAAATATTAGGATATAACTCCGTCATTAAATAAAATCAAAAGATAATAAAATCAATTTGTATATGATGTGAAGTTAAAATATTATAACGCGTGAATAAAATGGGGTCTTACGTTATTCAAACATACAAAAGTAGTTTTGTCCAGAATTAGAAATTGCAAAAAAAAAAGTTTGCAAATACATCTTATGTAATAAAATTTAATTCTTTTAATATAAATTCACAATTGAAAACTATTTTCAATTCTTTTTGGAAGGCATAAAAATTATATAAACTATTCACTTATGTTTATAACAATAAATAAAAATAATGGAATGTCATGCTTCCATTACACTCTAATCTCCAATATATATGATTGTTAAATTTAAATTTCAGACATTTTTTGAAAAATCTATTAAAATCATGAGTGAACAAATTATTAAATAATTTACAAGGATAAAATATTTCGATATCAAATTTATATGAAATAATTCAGCATAGTTTAAAATAATTTGATAAAATATATTATTTCATAGAAAAATAAATAAATTCTTTAACCAAAATTATAGTAAAATAAAATTACTTTATAAAAGATTACAAAAATATTTATAGACAACTCCCATCAAATTACATTATAAAATGGAAAATATAGAATATAATAAGTCATGAGAGTTTTATAAAAAAAACTAGAAGTGAATAGTTATATCAAACCGCATGTTACATACTTCATCTCTTAGGACATCCAATTAACTTCACTCGCTCTAAATGTTAGTGAGACCGGTCTATTCCAGTCCTATTGATTTCTACCTACTATTAACAACAGATTTAGGCGGGTCATGTCCCCAATTTGTCCTTAGTTAGTGAACAACCATAATCGTGGTACATACAATTCTACCCACATAGTCATAATGTTTGCTACAACTTGCACTTAGAGCCTGCTTGAGTTTTCATTATCCCTTAACACATTTTATTTGCGCTCTCCCTTGGAACAACATGAATTATGATAGATGATATAAATACTTCACTTGCTTGTTCCTAAAACACACTCCATCTCTCAAGGATGAATGTCGAGTCATCTATATCATACAACCTAGTTGAGTCAGAAAAGATTTTACAATCTAGTCATTAGAAATATAAGTCACTTACATATTAGTCATAGTATGATAGTAGTATACGTAGTTGTAAACACCTCATTTGAATGATACTTTCACTCATTTGGAATATTTTATCTTGATCAATACAGAGAGTTTGAAGATTTTATATCCTTTTTTCCAGGGATACCCTGATTCACAATATGGTATATGGGCATATCTAGTATCCACCTTGAAGAAAAGTTTCCGCTAATTTTTTTGTGAAAATTAATTTTTCTCATTCTCACTACGCCAAAATTGGCTTTTCGCATCGCCACAAAGACAGCGCTTTTTACAAAAAGCGCTGCTATATGTCTTTAAAAAATTTCGCTAAAAAAAAGCGCTGCAAAAGACAGCCTTTAGAAAGAGATTTTTAAAAGCGCTGCTAAATGCCCTAAATTGAAGCCACCTTAGAAAGCGCTTTTTTAAAAGCGCTGCTATAGGTATTACCTTAGAAAGCGCTTTAAAAAAGCGCTGCTATAGATTAACCTTAGAAAGCGCTTTCAGAAAGCGCTGCTATAGGTCTTAAATTCTCCCCACTTAAGAAAGCGCTTTCTAAGGAAAGCGCTTTTAGAGGTGGCACTTAAGAAAGCGCTTTTTGAAAAGCGCTCTCTAAGGTCAATTATGAATTAAAATATAAAACGCATTTCAAATCATTTTCAGAAACTTCTTTTCATTTTCTTCTCTCGTCCGTTTCTTTCTGAAACCCTTGCTTTCATTCATTCTTGCCATTGCCGTCGTCCATTGCCTTCGTCCATTGCCGCCGACCATTGCCGTCGTGAAGAAAGCCTTGCCATTTCCATTGCCGTCGTCCATTTTCGTTGTGAAGAAGAAGACGAAAACGAAGAAGAGGTACGTTGTTGTTCTTGCTTCTTACGTTGTTGTTGTTGTTGTTCTTGCTTCTTACATTGTTCTTGTTTCTTACATCGTTCTTTTGTTGTTGTTGTCGTTCTGTTGTTGTTGTTGAGAGTTGAGTGGGAGCTCTAATGGATCTTGATATGACTTTGATGCTGATTTTTTTATATATTGTTTTTCTTTCATGGATTTGTTGGATTTGGAGATGTGAGTACTGTGTCCACTGGAGATGTTAGTATCATAATACATACAACATACACACACACACACACGAGATATCTACACAGTTATATAAAAAATAATTTTAACTATTCACAAACAAACACATACATATCAGTTTTACAACATGTTTTTTTTAATCTTTTTAGAACTAAAAAAAAAGGAAAAGATTATTATAAACAACCTTTTCTTACATCATATAATAAACAGAAAAATGTGACTAACTAACTCTCTTTTCAACTATAGAAATCATGTTTAGATTAATCATTCTCTTACCTCTATTGTCAATAATACACATATTGTTATGATTATTAAAATAGATAAATTTGAGTTTATTTCTAATTGTAGACCTATATCACTATGTGATATTGTTTATAAATTTATATCAAAATTTGTTGTGAATTGTAAGCCACATCATTTTCCTTTATCAATCTAGTTCTGTTATGGGTATATTCATCATCATAATAGTATTTTGACTTAGAAATGGTTTAATTTAGATTGTAATATTAGTATGTGACCCATTAATCTATTAAAAAAAATTTATATAGGATTGAATTATTCATAAAGCACGTTTGGTAGGTGCATGTTTACTTGTTTAGGTATTGCTTAGATTTGAATCTTGTTAGGTTTAGGACGAATTGCTTTAATGCTTGGTTACTTGTTTAAGTATGCTTGGTTACTTGTTTAAGTATACTTGCTCTTAAGGATGAGGAAATTTTTTTTGTAGAAGCAGAACATCCACAGTTGTATACAGACTTGATTACACCGGAAGAATGTGGCACTTTTGTAGCCAAACGGAAAACCAAAAAATTCAATGTAATGTTATCTTGTCATGTCTATTAATTGTATTATATACTAGTTGCATTAGTTTTTTCTGATATGACTTAAACTTGTTTATCCAGGAATTGAGTGCCATTAATCGCCAAAGAGAATCAAAACCCGCGTATCCGTACAGAAAAGGTCGAACGGGATATGCACGGTTACAACAAAAATTGGTAAGTATATATTAATGCTATGATTTTATTAATTGTATTATTGTGTTATAATTGATGAACTTATTATTTAACTAAATGTGTAGTTAGAAGAGACGAAAAGTGAAGAATCATCACTTCCGGATCATGTTTTGTGGAAGGAAGCTCGTGTGGGTAAGGATGGAGTTGTTAGGGAAGATGTTCAGCATGTTTATGACGAATGTGCAAGTATAACATTATCTCTTTAAGTTAATCGAAATTTTATTAAAATATAATTAATTCTTAATCTCCACTAATAATTTTCGATATGTCAATGAATTTCAGGAGACTCTATCTAAATCCTTAACCACAGACGAGGAGGATTGCAGGAGCATTCTTAGTCGAGTACTAAATGTTCCTGAGTATTCCGGTCGGGTGAGAGGTAATGGATTTGGTGTGACTCCATCTTCGTTGTATAAGCAACCAAAGAGAAAAAATCCCAGCAACCAAGAAGTCATGCAATCATTGAAGGAACTAAAAGCGCAAGTCCGTGAATTGCAAAAGGATAAAGAGAGATATGAGGCGGAAAAGCTCGGTTCTGTGTTGAAAGATACAAGTGACAAAGCTAGTATCAATTGTCAAAATAAAATTCCCGAGGTAATTAGCACATATTTATTTTAATTAAATTAACACATTTATTTTAATTGACCTTTATACACATTAACAGTTACATATTTATTATTGCTTCAGGGCATTTCTTCTTGTTAGCTGTATTTGTCGTTACCGACTTATCGCATGGTTGGCAAGGGAAAAATGCATAACAAAGTCGGAGAGTTACTTCACCATAAACCGCTCCCTCATGGATATCTGAAAGTGTTGGTTGATATCGCTTTAGATTCGGATGCGGTACTACCTATGCCTGACTCGGTTTCAGAGGTTACATTGCTGCGGGATGCAATAGGTTCGTTTGTTGCATGGCCGTGAGACCTCATTTCCATAGATGATGAGGTATGTTGAAAACCATTACGAATCTCTTAGTATTCAAATGTAAATTATGAAGCATTATGAAAATCATTCTGAACCATTACGTACATTTTTTTTACATGGTAATGTAAGACTCCTACAAAACCCGCAGCTAAGGATAGAGGGGTTTTGCGGCAAAACGAGTCTATTTCATCACAAAGAGAGGTGCTTTTTAAATGTTATTCTATTATCCGAATTCAAAAGTTTCATTATTTTCTACTTTACCTAACTAATATGATTGTTAGGTTCCTGCTCAAGCTTCACAACAAGCCAGCAAGAAAAAAACTCCTATTAGGACCGTGCAGGAAAAAAGAGCTCTCCTCGCTTTCAGTCGTGTCTTGAAACACTTGTGGCAACATCATATATGATGGATGGTGTTATTCGTCAAATAGACATGGACGAAGGTGTTTTTGGTTTTCCTCTTTCCGAGATAATCGGAAGAGAGGACATGGAGCAGATTTCAAGCATCTTGAATTAGGCATTGCTGTTATGCATTCATACATCTGGTACTCCGATCAATCTATTATTTATTTAGTTGAACATTATATTTACACATTTCAATGAAAATAGTCTAATGTTTATTATGTTTTTATATAAGGTGCTTGTATGAAAAATTGATGCGCGAGACGCAATTGTCAAACAGATTCCGTTTCTTGTCTTGCACCTGTGTCAATGCACCGACAATTGGTATGAATCCACTTCCAGTAAGAGACCAATTAATTGAGATATTTATGGTCAGCCAGACAGAAAGTTTGTTTCTTTTACCATATAATACTGGAAACGGGTAAGATTTTCATTCTAATTTCATTATAATCTTTGTATCTTTTGCGTAGAAATTATCCATCTAAACTTTTTTTATATTTTACAGTGGACACTGGTTGTTGGTTGCCATTAATCCTAGAAGTGAAGTGGTCTATTATCTGAATTCATTGGATCATGATTGGTCAACATATGAGAGTATGAAGGATGAGGTTGATACGTAAGTGAGATTGTTCGAAATATTCGTGTGTATTTGTATATTTAATTATTTTTGTGAGATTGTTCTATATTTACGTTTTTCTTTTATAGAGCAATACTAGTATACCGAGCACAAAGAGAAGCTCGAGTAGCACGGGCTAAAGCAACCAGCGTTACATGGGTCAATGTGGAGGTATATTAATTTTCACAATGTTGCTTATTAGTGATGCTACTTGATAACACAAAACAATTATATATTAATTCTTATTTGTTTGTCTATGTGTAGTGTCCTCGTCAGCGTAATGGCATAGACTGCGGTATTTCGTTTTGAGGTTTATGAGAGAAATCCTTCAAATGGATCGATTAGAGATTCCTATCATGGTATGCATGGATTTATAACTTAGGATTTATTTTAATATTTATCGGATATGTAATATAATTTATTATTTTAAACTAAATAATTCATATTTTGTTTTGTTATGTAGTACTTTGATGAATACGCGTGTTCTCATTACACGAAGGATAAATTGCAAGAAATTAAGGAGGAATTGTGCGAATACCTTATTGGAAAAAGAATCATATAAGGTATAGGATTATGGGATTATGTGAATGTATAGTTTTGTGAATGGTTTATTTTATGGGATTGTATATAGTTTTGTGAATGGTTTATGTTATTTATGTGATTTTGGATTGTAATTGTATAGTTTTGTGAATGGTTAATGTAAATGACTTGAATTATAATGGAAATGGTTTATGTGATTTATGGGATTAGTGGAAATGGTTAATGAATCATACTAGAAATTGTTAATGGAAATGTGAATTATACAGGTTTATTGAAATGGCTTGAATTATACAGGTTTCTGCATAAAAAACGATTAAAATGGGATTTTAAAAAAAATTCATTAAAATTATACGTAGAGAAAAGACATCGCTTTCTAGAAAAAGCGCTGCCTATAGTTCACAAAAGAAAGTGCTTTTTCTAAAAAGCGCTCTCTAAAGGTATACACAAAAATACATTAAAATTATAGGTATACATTAGAGAGCGCTTTAAAAAGCGTTGTCTAAAGGGGACAAAAGAAAGCGCTTTTTCCTGTAAAAGCGCTCTCTAAAGGTATAGAAAAAAATTCATTAAAATTATAGGTATAAATTAGAGAGCGCTTTAAAAAGCGCTGTCTAAAGGGGACAAAAGAAAGCGCTTTTTCCTGTAAAAGCGCTATCTAAATGTATATAAAAAAATTCATTAAAATTTTATATGTATACATTAGACAGCGCTTTCAAAAGCGCTGTCTAAAGGCCAACTTTAGAGAGCACTTTTAAAGGAAAAAGCGCTGCTAAAGGCCTACTTTAGAAAGCTCTTTTAAAGGTAAAGCGCTGCCTAAAGTAGGCCTTCAACAGCGCTTTTTCATTAAAAAAGCGCTGTCTTTACCTACGACAGCGCCACCTTAGGCAGCGCTTTTAAGCGCTGTTAAAGGCCAAAAAAATGCTGTCGTAGCCCTTGTTTGTCATAGTGTCTACTCTTGATTTCTAATTTTGATTCTTTCTCTGAATTTTCTTTTCTATTTTACTTTCTTTCAACTCCGAGGTAGTGATATTTAGTTTGGACTTATTGATTTCTTTCGATTTGGTTATGTTTGTCGTGTATAAAATTATTGAAATTTCTATTGCGATTCATGTTAGATTGAATTTATTTGCGATCTGTATCTAGTCCTTCAGCTTGCTGCATAACATTAATCGAGGTGGCAAGTTTTCCAGTCTGTGTCTGCAAAGTCTGAATACTAGAATCTATTTGTTGCTGAAACTAGAGAGGTGGTTACTTGTGGAGGGTTCTATGGTGGTGGTAGCGGTAGCATCAACTGTTGTTGATTAGGTTGTTGTGTGGATGGATTCCCATGCCGAAGGTTTGGATGGTTTCTCCAGTTGGAATGGTACATATTAGTGGATAGGTCAGGAGGGTTGTTGTACCTGTACTGGTTGTTGCTTTGAGGGTTGTAGATGTTTGTTACATATGCCTGAGGCAATTCAGAATTTACACCCTCTTGCAAGGTAGGACAAGTATATGTTAGGTGTTTAGGAGAGGTACAAATGCCATATAATCTTTCAGATTGAGTTTTTCCTACTGCTAATTTTCTCACCAATGAAGTAAGTTCATCAATTCAGGTTTCCAAATCATTGTTGGTAGAAAAAGCTTGAATTTCATGCACTCCTTTTGTTTGAACCATAGAGTTGCTTCTGGTTATGAATTATTATGAGTTAAGTTACATGTTTTCAATTAATGTCTTAGCAGCAGTAGAGGTCTTATCAATAAGGACTTCTCCACAAGCAGTATCCAAGATATTTTTGTCCATAGGTAACAACCCTTCATAAAAGTATTGAATTAGAAATTGTTCAAAAATATGAGGTTGAGGACAACTCGACACTAACTGCTTGAATCTCTCCCAATATTCGGCCAATGACTCCATGTTAACATGTCTAATACCACATATATCTTTTCTGATTAAAGCAGGTCTTGAGGAAAGGAAAAATCTTTCTAGGAACACTCTTAGATCATTCTAGCTTATGGCAGAATTCGACTCATGATAATACAACCACTCTTTTGCAGCTCCTTGAAGTGAGAACGGGAATTCTCAGAGCTTGATATGATCCTTTGTGATTCCTTTAGGTCTCAAAGGTGTAGAGCACACTACATGGAATTCCTTTAGATGCTTATGAAGATTCTTACCTACAAGACCACTAAACCTTGGCAACAAGTGTATTAAACCAGATTTCAATTCAAAAGGTACAACAACAACAGGATATTCAATACATAAAGCATTATAATTCACATCAAGTGTAGCCAGTTCTCTCAGAGTTCTTTGATCAACCATGATAAGCTCAAAATAAGAATCACCCAAAGAATGAGAAAACACAAAATCAAGATTAAAATCAAAATCAAACAAGCAATGCAATAACAACTAAGAAAATACCAATAATGTCTTTAAACAACAAAATAGATGAGAAACACAAAACAAAAAAAAACAATTAAAATAAAATTAAAAAATACAAAAACACAATATTTAAATTAATTAAGCAAAATAATAATTTTGGGAATTTTTTTCGAATTTTTCTGAAACGATGAAAACAGTAAAAAAATTCATAAAAAATAGAAAAGTTATGAATTTCGGATTTTTGATCCTTTATTTTTTTTCTAATGAATCGGCAAAGAATCAAACTAATTTGATACGATTTTCCTAAAACCCGATTTTTTTATGCTAAAATGCGAAAAGACCATAACAGAAGCGCTAGGGCAAGAACTCTGAAATACAACACATATTACTTTAATAAAATTAGTTAAAATCTACAATAGTCCCCGACAATGGCGCCAATTTGATCCACTGTCGTACACGGGTCAAAAACGAGTTTAAAAGTATAGTTTATGGTAGCGACACTCTAAGGTCGTATCATAAAGACTATCGTCTTTATTTTTACCAACTGATTGGAATAAGGGGGTTTTATTCGATTGAGAATAAGTGATTATAAAAGGGGATTATGAAATAAGTGATGATGAAATAAGTTGATCTACTGTTTCGGTCTCCTACTTATCATCAATCCAAATAATTCCCAATCCCTAAGCGAACTCTATTCCTTTTTCTAATACAATATTAATCAAACAAGCGCAATTGATACTACAAGATATATATTCCTAATTTTTGAATTAAGCAGACAGACGAGTTATAACAATCGTCAATTAAGCAAACACAATAAAACAAACGCGGATTCAGTAAACGCGATAAAGGTATAGGAAATACAATCATTGAAATTAATCAATCAACTCTAAGAGAAGTCGAATTAAGCAAACAAGATATCAAAGAGAAGAATTGAAAGGAAAATATATGTAATTGGGAAATATAAGAACCTCAAAGTATGATGGAGGCGTGATTACAGTAGATCAACCGTGAGAGGATTAGTTCTCCATTACAATCGTACAAAGCAAATTATTTTCATGAATAGTGAATAGTAAAGTGGTAATGAACAGTAGCGCGGCTGCTACTAGGTATAAAGAAACAAGGAATTAGGTTTTCATCCCAACCAGGACGGAAAATATAAAAACCGGCCCAAAAACTAGTTTTTTTCTAAAGTCTACAAAATTCAACGAATTATTTGACTTTGCTTCACTTTGAATCGGCTTTTTACTTCAACACAAAACTTGTATCTCTTTCTCTTATCTCTGTAATGTTTATTAGAATGCGTCAATCCGATTCTTGGACCTCAAGTTATGGTATGCACAGTGAACAGGTATCAAATAACAGTTTAAGCTGAAAAATAAAGTATTAAAATAAAATAAAGGCATAAATAAACTTAAATATAAAAACACACTAAAATAGTGAAAAAATGAAATAAACTATAAAATTGTCTAAGTACAATAGTTGAAGAAAGTGCATCAAGATACACTGATCAGTATCCATATCTTTTTTTTTTCGTTCTTTTTTCCCAATTCATAGGGTTTTAGTTGTGTTCTTCCAGCAAAACTAACAATTTTCCCTTTCTGGCTTTAGATTCAATTTCAATTCCAAATTATTAATATGATTGCTGTTATGTTCATGTCCGAATCATCAGTTCAAGATGATGATGGTTATGGCTCAAACCAATTTCTCTGCATGCTTCTAAGTTTTTATCGTTGGCGATGACATTGATAGATGAACTTTACATTTGCAAATTTAGTTTCAATTTCTCACGGTGTTTCTAAAGAAGTGACTACTATGATTAGTATTGGATCATTGCAAAAAAAGACAATTGACATTGCAACTTTTGCAACAACACGAGAGTGAGTGATTCAATTTTGATTTGGTTCAAGATGCTTTTGATTGTGGTCAAATATTGAAAGTTTTGGATTCACTCGATTCTCATAATTTTGATGACTGCCTTTGTTCGCTCGGGTCAGTGAGTCGGTGTGTTATACAAATCATTCAACTCAGTTCTGTGTATTATAGCTCACGTTTGATTATTCTTGCAACTATTGAAGGTTTGATTTCAAATCCTTGTAGTTTATTTTTACTACAGATTCTAGTTTTTGTCATAGTCTTGATCTTGCTCATTTCAATATTGTTATAATTCACTCATCCAAATTTGGCAAGTTCTAGTATATGGGTTGACTTTGGTGTTGGCTTCTTGGTAATATTTTAGCCAGTACAATGGTACAATGGTCACAGTTTTTTAAATTGTTGATATAAATTTGGTTTGAACCAGTTGATTGAAAGAAGCTATAGACATTGAATTGTCCACATTGTTTCATTTACCAGAAATTTCATTATTAGACATGTTTACAAATGGATTATTATCAGCTTAAAAATGTTTTGATACTATTTTGTGATACAAGATGTGTTGTGCTGACATATCTTGAGACTATTTTGGATTCTTTGAAGATATATTCAAGTTTTTGCTACTGTATCGTGATATCCAATATTGTCAAAATCGAGATCTTACATAAGATCGAAAGAGAATATCAAAATCGTAAATTATAAAATCGTAAATAAGATCGAAAGATTCTACTCACTTATTTTTATAGAATCAATATGGAAAAACAAAATCGTAAAACATAAAGTCGCAATCAAAATCGTGAGATTTTACCAAAATAAAAATAAGGAAATGTTAGAATCACACCACTTTTAGAATCCAAAAGTATGTAACTATGATGTATATAATGTATATGTATAGTTTTATTTTTTAATTAACTTTTTCTCTCTCTTCTTTTTAATTTATCAGCTATAAATTATTTACTTTTATACGATGTCAAATGTTTCAGATCTTAGATATTCAAATAACATTATTCATAAAAATAATACTACTGGTTAATAATACATGCATACAAAAATTAAAGAAAAAAAGAAGAAAAGATATAAAAATTATATGAAAAATATATATAAACAAAACAAAAAGAAATACTACTAGTTAATAAAATTTCAAAACAAAAATTAATTAAAAAATAAAGAAAAGAAAATGAAGATATGTGTGGTGGCGTGTTTGTGATGTTGTGTCAGTCACACTGCACATACAGTACAATTTGTGATAAAGTCAATTCAACTTAATTTTTAAAAGCTGATAGTATCACGTGACTGTAAAATTATTATGTAGTTTTAAAAGCAAAAAGTAAAAACAAAAACAATTCAGAAGATGAAGAACAAATGAAGTTTCAATAGGAAAAAACTGAAAAAATGCAGGCAAAGACAAACAGAAATGAAGACGAAAATGAAAATTAAAAATGAAGGTGCAGACAAAAATCATTTGATTTCACGATCTTTTTATCTAAACCAGGATCTTTGCCATGATTTCCGCTATTGTACGATCTTGCTTGCGATCCAGATCGGTGGAGGTGGTTGAGATTGAAAATCGTGCGATTCCATGATCTGGATCGCGATTCTGATAACACTGGTGATATCCTTCAATCCTACAATAAGCGTACTCAAGTTTTCTGTCAAACAATTGTGGTTAAGTGAATAAATTGGCGTGAAACGGAAAATTCATGGTGAAATATTCTTATATGATGAATGATGATAATTTTGGGATTGGTTTCCTTTAATATTGTATATGGTTTTGTTGTTTCTACGATGCTCATTTTGAGGGGTATATCCTTTGATACTTTAATATTTCTAAAGCACCATGAATCTTTCTAAGAGAATATCTGCCAAAACAACACTTTATCATATCAACTTTGATAGTCTTGTCAAGTCTTTTAGCTTGGATGGTTTGGTGGAGAAGTGTGTTAATTTGTTAGTGTTTCAAAACCTTGATGCTACTATTTAGAACCTTTGGATTAAAGGCCTACACCTGTTTTTCTTAATGTTAGTGAAATTTACTTCCTTCATTTCTGGTTTTTCGTCCCACCTCCCCGCCGGCAGCCGGACCTCCTTTTCCTCCGCATCAATGTACCAAGTTCACTAAGGTAAGCTTAACTTCTTTTTTCCTCCCTGTCCATTCCGTCGCTTTCGGCCGTGACTTCAATCTTTGCATGAAGGGAATACTGGTTGATCTTTCCCTTATCTTTGGCTTAAATTCCTGGCTTTAGGGCTCAGGGGCCTTGGTAAAGAGTTGCTTGATACTGGGTTCCCCGGAGTCATTGATTAGCTAAGGATCGACCTTGTTCTGTGTGGATTTGGGAGAGGCTTGAGCTTTTTTGGGGATTCGTTCCGGGATAGACTATGGCGTGGAATCAAGTCAGGTACAAGAAGAAGGGGGTGAAACAGTCAAGGATGTCGGTTTGGAAAGAAAACAAAGGCAAGGGTGCGGGTGTTGATGAAGAGACGACGACTTTTTTCATCTCATATTTCACAGAGTCTTTCTGCGCTAAAGACATCTTTGAGATCTTCCAGGTATACGGAGTTGTATCAGAAGTATATCTACCGGCAAGAAGGATAAAAGGGGTAGAATATTTGGATTCGCTAAGTTTCGAAAAGTCCATGATCCTCGGTTATTCGCTGTGAAGTTGGACAGTATATTCATTCAAGGTAGGAAAATACACGCTAACATCTCCAGGTTCCAGTTAGAACAGAAGGACAAGAACCGGGTCTTTGCTAAATCAGCTAGTGCTTTTCAAGTTTCTAACAACAAGGGCTTCAAGAACGGGTTTTTCGAAGATGGAAGATCTTTTGCCCACGCTGTGGGGGGAGGGGTTTCTGGTAGCGATTACCCAGTTAATAGTCAAACTACGAACCCTATATCCCTTTCTATTGAGAAGTCGACTGTGGAGAGGTTCAAGAATGCCAAAATTGGAGTGGTTATTGAAGGACTAGAGGTGACCAATATGCAATTAAGCTTGCAAGAAGAGGGTATCTTCAATATTAAGGTCATTCCGTTAGGTGCCTCGAAATGCATCTTGGAAGACGTGATAGGGGATGATTTAGGGGAGTTTGTCAAAGAATCTAGTGAATGGCTGGATTTGTGGTTCAAGGAAATCTGGGAGTGGTCACCTTTGGAGGTTGATAGAGATAGACTAGCCTGGATCCGATGCTACGGCCTGTCTTGCGCTGCTTGGAGTGATAAGAACTTTCGTGATATTGTTTCGTGCCTGGGTTCTTTTATTCATTGCGACGAGAGTACTAGTAGAATGGATAGCCTTGACGCAGCTAGGGTTCTGATCAAAACTAGTAAAGCTTTCTTTATGAAAGAAGAGATCCGTGTTGAGCTCAACAATCATTTTTACTCTATTGCCCTGGTTGAGGATTTGGCAGGGGATCAATTTAGAAAGTTATCAGTGGAAGACGATGAGGAAATTTTGTCTGATGAATGCAATTCCTCTTCCTTTTCCCAATCAGAAGACATGGAAGACTGGGATGAGGGTGCAGATTTGGAAGTTGAAGTTTCGTGCATCCCTAAAAATGATGCTCAGGTATCTGAGTCCTCCAGTAGTGTGAAGGTTGCTGGTACCGGTAGTCAAAACTATGATAGCGTGTCCTTCGTTGGAGATAGTTTGGTGGTTAGGGCATATAGCGTTAGATCTAGCACTAAGGAGGTTGAAGTTGCTTCAGGCACTAGGCTGAATTCTGTTAACAATTCTAGAGGCATTCAGCTTCGGGATGGTGGCGCGAAGGATAAGTTGGATCTCCTGGTTTGGGAAAAGTCGTCTCCTCTTAATTCTGTTGCCCGGAGTAGTCAAGATTTAGCTGTTGTGCCTGACAAAGCCAATCAGATCGAGTCACTCAACGGAGAATTGGTTGTAGATCTGGGGTGTTCTGTTCCCTTGATTAGTCCTCCGGGTGGTATTGTAGGGCCTTCCAATTGGGTTAAAAATAGAAAGAAGAAAAAATTACTCCACGAAGTGTATGACTGAGTTAAAGTTCCCTATTCTCCATCCTATTTTTCTTCAATTTTTCTTGCGGCTACGAAGGACCACGATGAATCCAAAACAAGGAAGAACGACAGGGTGACTTCTAAGAGAATACTTGGGAGGATTGTTCCTTCTGTGTCCAACTCTTTGCTTTTTTGTTGTGAATCGATTACTGAGACATACTTGATTAGAGGAAATTCAAGATGTAGGAAAATGCTGGAAGAGGTTCCTTCTAAGGTGAGAAAATCCCTGAAGCAGTTGGGGGTTGTAGGAGATGTGGAAGATGGTGCCTTTGACGGGTTATTAAGAAACTTGGATAAAGTTGACAAGGAAGCGAGAAACTGCAAGAGGGTTGCAGTTCCTTAAAGAGAAGAAGGTTATCTCAAATTCTTTGTAAAGGAAATGCAGAGCTCTGCTTAATTCAGGAAACGAAGGTCGTGGAGATGGACGTGAACCTGGTTCATAGTATGTCGAGAAGTCAGGAGGTGGATTGGTCAGCGTCGAATTCAGAAGGAAGATCTGGTGGTATCATTACTATATGGAACTCTAAATCTTTGACTGCTCGTGCGAGTTTCAGTGGCAAAGGGTTCATGGGTATTCACTTCATGTGGAAGAACCATCCGTTAACGGTTGTAAATATTTACTCTCCCTGCGGAATTTCAGACAAAAGAAGACTTTGGTTAGATCTCTTATCTGCGAAGAGGTGGTTCCTGAATGGAGGTTGGATAGTAGGCAGGAACTTCAACGCAGTCAAAACTGGAGCAGAAAGGAAAGGAGTAGGAGGTTCTAACTGTGTTTAAATGAGGGAATTTAACTCCTTCATAGAAGATATGAATCTGATTGATTTACCGGCTGTTGAAAAAAAGTTCACGTGGCATAATTCAAACGGCAAAAGTAGAAGTAGACTTGACAGATTTTTGATCGAAGACAAGGTTATTGAGTTGCCGTCTTTGAAAAATCAAGTTGTGGGCAATAGGGACGTGTCTGATCATAGGCCCGTCTGGTTGAAAGCTAACAATGTGAACTGGGGTACTAAGCCCTTTAGGACCTTAAATTGTTGGTTTGACCATAGAGAGTTTGTTTCGTCCGTGAAGGAGGTTTGGAATTCCTACTCTGTTACGGGTTCCTACAGCTATATTTTTCTGAATAAACTAAAGGCTCTTAAGGCAGATTTGAGACATTAGAATATTCACACCTTCGGTTGGATTGACTTGAAGATAGAAGATAATGTTTAAATCCTCAACCAAGTAGAGTTATCTTCGAGTCGGGATGGCGACAGTCATGAGGAATTTGTCTCTAAGGAAAGGTGTCGTGCCGAAGAAGTCTGCTTAAACAGAAAACTCGTGCGAGATGGCTTAAAGACAGAGACCTTAACGCTCGATTCTTCCATGAATCGTTGAAGGCGAGAAATCATTCAAATTCTTTGACTGCTATTAGGGCATCAGGTATCTTGGTGGAAGACCCTGTTGAGATTAAAATTGAAGCTAGAAAGTTCTTTGATGGAAAATTCCATAAACCTGACTCTCCTAGATTCAGTTGTCTCCTTGAAGGCCTGGCAAGGCTGGACAAAGCAGATATGTTTATGTTGGATGAGGATTTCGTGTACGAGGATGTGAGAGCGGCTGTCTTCAGTTGTGACGACAACAAATGCCCAGGTGTTGACGGGCTCAACTTCAAATTTATTAAAAACTGTTGGGACATAGTGGGAATCGACTTCTCTAATTGTGTCCTTGACTTCTTCAACTCTGGTTCTTTGCCTAAGACATTTGCGTCTTCTTTTATGTCTCTCATCCCGAAGGTGGAAAACCCTCAGTCCTTCGAAGAGTTTAGGCCTATAAGCCTTGTCAGTAGTGTTCTTAAAACCCTGTCTAAAATGCTTGCTAGCATATTGGGTAAGGTCATTCGCAAACTGATCTCTCCTTCCCAATCAGCTTTCATCCCGGGTCGTCAGATACTTGATGGAGTTATAACGGCTAGCGAAATTATAGATTATGCAAAAAGGAACAACAAGTCTTGTTTGCTTCTTAAGGTAGACTTTGCCAAGGCCTACGACTGCGTTGATTGGGCCTACCTTGAAGAATTGCTTATTAAAATAGGCTTCGGGAATAATTGGTTGAAGTGGATTAGAGGATCGGTTTTCAAAAGCTACTTATCAATCCTTATTAACGGTAGTCCGTCGAAGGATTTTAAGGTGTCCAGGGGATTGAAATAAGGAGACCCGCTATCCCTGTTTCTTTTTGCTATAGTTGCGGAAGGCCTGGCCAGTTTGGTGAGAAATGCTACAATCAATAATATGCTAACAAAATTTAAGGTTCTTGATAGTCCGACTGTTAGCTTGCTCTAATTTGCAGATGATACCCTCCTATTTGGGGATGGGCCGACTTTTAACATACGGGCTTTCAAAGCTATTCTCAGGGCTTTTGAATTGACTTCTGGCCTTAAGATTAATTATTGTAAAAGTTGTTTGTACGGGATAGGATTGGAGACGAATTTCATCGAAGTTGCAGTTCAGTTCCTTCATTGTAAATCTGGTAGCCTTCCTTTCAAGTTTCTTGGTTTAACGATCGTAGGAAATCATCGCTGTTGCGAGTTTTGGAAACTTGTTATCCATTGTTTGAAAACTAGATTATCAAGTTAGTTCTGCCGGAATCTCTCCATTGGAGGAAGAGTTTCCCTTATAAACTCAGTTCTAGTTAATCTCCTGATTCATCACTTGGCTTTCTTCAAGGCTCCTAAGAATTTTGTGAAGGAAATTATAGCTATCCAAGGCCGCTTCCTATGGGTTGGTTCCTCGAACGACAACTTCGTTCCTTGGGTTAGTTAGAAGTCTATTTGTAAACCGAAGAGTTGTGGGGGGCTTGGCATTAAACACGTCAGTTGCTTAAACAGGGCACTCCTTGCTAAGTGGCTTTGGAAATTCTGCTGCGACGGTAACGAAATTTGGAGACCGTAGCCCTTTAAAAGATACGGAAACTTGAGTTTGAAAGTTCAAACTTTCATGGAAGTCGGAAGTTTCAAATTTGACTCTTTATGGATGAAAGACCTTTTGTCTATTTCGGTTTCAGAGGCCTATGACAGGTTCTGTAATCTGTTGGTTGGAAAAGTAGGAAACGACATTCACACTGCTTTTTGGAAAGTGTTTTGGTTAGGTAACTCTGCTCTGAAACATAGATTCTCGTCCATGTACCTGGCGAGCTGCAACAAGTCTTGTTCGGTTAGTGAGATGGGCGATTGGGAAGAGGGTCGTTGGAGCTGGAAATTAGAGGAATTGATGGAAGGTGAAGATCAGTGGGTCCAATCAGAGATGGATGTTTGCAGAAAAATGTTGGAGGAGGTTCAAATTCAGCAGGAGGTGAATGATGCCTAGGAGTGGTCCTTAGACGTTTCGAACGGTTTCTCTGTAAGTTCTTTCTACTCTTACCTTAACTCTCTCGACTCCCTAAACCTCCTCGATGATCAAACTGTAGATTTGCTTAATCTTTTGTGGAGTTCTGTTATTCCTTTAAAGGATCAAGTCTTTGCTTGGAGGTTGGTGATAGATAGGTTACCAACGCGATCGAACTTAGCGGAAAAACACATTATAGAAAATGTTCATGACAAGGTGTGTGTTCTGTGTTTCCACGAGATAGAAGACACATCTCACTTGTTTTTTAATTGTCAAAAATCCTTGAGGGTGTGGAGTAAGATCTGCGACTGGGTGAACATTGGAAGAATATCGGAAACTGACAGCAGGCTCCACGCGAGAGATTGGTTTCAGCGCCTTAAAGGTCGTGGAAAACAGAATAAGACAAGTTCAATCTGGTTTATTACTTGCCGGAGTATTTGGAGGAGTAGAAATAATATTTTGTTTCGAGACGAAATCTGTAACGTAGAAGGGATAGTAAATACTATTATTGTTTTTTCTTGGAATTGGTTGATTTTAGGTAGAAATGATAGTAAGAAGTGCAGTTTGTACAAGTGGTACAAATTCCCCTTAATCTTTTCTATCGATCGTTGGTTGTAGTTCGTTGGTTTTGAGATGTCCTTAATCTCATATTAATGAAATTGCCTATTAAAAAAAAGTATTGGCAATTAGTTTTATTTTGAACAAATTTTTTCTCGCCACTACTTTGTCTTTGAATTTGAAGATTGAAGAATGGTTTGGGTTCTTTGATCTCCTATTTGTTGCCATGTTTTGTAAAGTTTGCATTTGGTTGTTTACCGATTGACTAGTTGGCTTTTTGACGTTCTATCTCATATTGAGCATAACATTGGTATTGTTGCTTCACTTTTTAGACATCAACCATGCTACTTGGTCTTTTTATAGTTGAATTGTTGGTCCTCTAATGTGCTAAGTCACCTTTAGCATAACTTGAGTATTGTTGTTTCACTTTGTAACCATTAAACCTTCTGGCATTCGCTTGTTGTGCTTCTATCTTTAGTGATTTGTACTCTTGATGGTTAAGCTTTGTGCCCTTTGTTGGATTTGTTGTTGTACTTCTACCTTATCTTGGTTAAGCTTTGGGTCTTTTATAAAGTGGTTAAGCCTTGAGTTATGGATTCCACTTAATGGTTAAGCTTTTTCTTTCTTGGATTTGATTTTGGTCGATGTATTTCCGACATCACATTGTCATACCCCAAATTTTGACCACTAAGATTTCCCATCATTGTGCAAATCATCATCACAATATGGATGAACCATCATGCCTCACTAAATGCCTCAAGGGTTGTTGAGCATTCACTACAATCAAAATTAGGGTTTTAAGCCCTCTCAGAGCCTTAGACAAAGGATCAATCAAGGAATGACATGATCTTCAACTTGTCTAACCTCTCAAACATCCACAATGGATCAAAAAGGACTCCCACTTCAAGGATTAAGCACAAGGTTGCTCCTTTCTAGGTGGATCAAGTTTCAAGATCGCCAGTATCACCAAATTAGGGTTTTGGTCGACTAGGGCCTCTAGATGGGAAGTTTCATCTGGGCATAAGCCAAAGATCCAAAACACAACCTAATTTACTCCATGGAACCTCATGGACCCAAGCATCAAGTCAATTTGACCTCAGGGGATACATACATCAAAAATCAGGAATTAGGGTTTCTTGACCTAATTCACCCCTAAGTTGACTTTTGGGACAAATCAAGAGCCAAGACCTCAAGACATGATTTGAGGGTCTCTAATGAACTATATTTATCCATTTGGAACAATGGATTAATCCAAGAAGCTTGAGCAACAAGTCTCATTTTCATCTGCACCACAATTAGGGTTTCGCGAGGAAAGTCAACTGTAACTTTGAATTTTGACCAGGACATGCTCCCAAGCCCTAAGACATGATTCAATATACCCTATGACACCCATGGAACATGTCCATCAAGTTTGATTTAGGTCAAGAACATGATTTGCTGAAGAATTGCACAGTTTGGAATTCATCTGATAAAAAGTCAACTGTGCGCAAAAGTCAACTTTGACTTTTTGAGATTTTTCACCAAAATGGATTTTTAACCCTAAAATGATGTTAATGTATAATTTGAATCATCATTCATCAAGAAAAATAAAAGAATGTTGGATAACTTGTAAAAGGGGTAACCATAAAACTTAAAAAAATTTCTGAGTTATGGAAAAAGTACCACTAATGCACCAACTTTGGAGGACCATAACTCCTAAACCACAAGGCCAATTTTTTTCATCCAAAGATGGATTTGTAGCCCTCATTACCCTCTACAAAACCTTCAACTAGACCTAAGTCCAATTCATTAAGGATTTTGAGTTATGGAGTGATCAAAATCAAGAAATCACACTTTGTTCCAACACTTAGTGAAAATTTCACTAAGTCAGATTTTGCTTCATTTTTTGCCAAATGTAGAGGGATTTTTCACTTGGAATCAGAAAAGATAAAAACCAAACTTGTTCAAACAGTTGTTGTATCATGTAAGGGCTTTCCAAAATGGCCAAGAACATTGCCAAATTCAACTTACCCCATGAGATATGACATTGTCAAGTTGCCTTGCTGAAATCTGTCAAAGGCAAGGCAGATTTTGCATTTTGGCTTGATTTGCCAAAATCAGCCAAATTCAAATGCTCCTATCCACTTGGACACATCTGAGGATTGAATCTAAAGGGGACAATCACTGAGCCAAGCCTCCAAAGTCCATGGAATAAGAAATAGCATGTTGAACCTAGAATGGCCAAAATAGGGACAAGACTCCAAATTTGGATTGAAGCATTCAATGGAAGCATCAAGGTGGCATAGACTGAGCCATTCTCATCTGAAATCAGTCAAGACTTATCCAAGACCAAGGGAACCAAAGCTCTGTGCCCTAACCTCTAGTCAATGGCTAGAGGAGACTTGCATTTCCATTGGACAACATTGGCCAAACCTACTTACCAGCTGCCATTCACTATTCCTTGCAAAACAAACTTGCTCTACTATAAATAGAGCTCAATTGTGATCAGTTTGAGTACACCAAAGCCATCAAACAGATGCTTTCCTCAAAATCTCTTCTTTCACTCCAATTTTTCCTTCTAAGGCAAGTCACTATCGGGTTTTGAGTTTGAGAGCAATTCCAATCAAACCAATCACTCACACACCTCACATACATCACATATGAGCTGATCAAACACTTAGATCACTTCTGAAACACCAATTTCACAAAATCACCAGCTGGTTGCTCAAATTTTCAATCAAGTTGCAGCTGAGGTACCACAAATTGATCCAGCCAATTTCAATCAAGTCCAACCATTCAAACACACTCCATAGGGTGTAGGGAAGCTGTTTAGATCATCACCACTCATCTGTAACACCTCCAAATCAAAAATCACATTGCACTTGCTGTCACGGCTTAGAGGTAAGCATATACTTGGTCATCTCTCAATCTATGCATATTTCCTCGCACAATAATTTGGCCATATGTTCATAATCTTGCATGGAATGTTTTCCCTCAATTAATTGCATTGTTTGAATCGTGTATCAAAAATCCTAGCCTTCATGCAAAAATTAGGGTTCTTGAGGATTTTTCATGATTTCTTGTTATATGTTTAATTTAAATGAAATTAAGTGTTATAGACATGATCGTGAGGTTAAGACGAGCATAATGATATATGGATTGCATGATATAATCAAGTATTCAGTGAGATTGAGGAGAAAATACAAATCAGCCAAACCCAGAACACGCGCGTGTTCTTGGTGTGTTCTTGGCGCCATTTTTGAATAATTCAAATATTTGAATTTTGTGATTTTATTTAATTGATTCAAAAATTAATTTCTCTCTGAGTTTTAATGATTTTGAGTTGATTCATTTTTTAATAATTCACAAAAATGTTAAAATATTTTATTTTATCAAAAAATCCAAAAAATATTATTTATTTCATATAATTGATATTTTTGCAAAGAATTAATATTTTAATTGTTTTTGACATATTAAATATTTTTTCTACATTGATTTTGCAACTTTTAATGCTTTCTAATTATTTTGTAGGTCAATACTTAATTTTTGAAGCATTAATCCAAAATCATAATTTGTTTTTCACATGTTAAATAATTTTGATCATTTTAATTGAATTTTTATCCAATTAAATACATTTTTGAAAATAAATTAGGGTTTTTGGATTAATTCAACCCTCATAAATCATTTTCAAAACTTTTTGGGCCTCTAATAGAGTGTAAGACCCAATCCTTTCTTGACCAAAATATTTTGGGCCTCAGTGTATTGTATAAGTCCCGATACCGTCAAAAACAAACGGCGCGATCGTCGCCTATTCAAAGAATCAATTGGGCGTCTCCTTGAGCTATAAGACCCATTCAAAACATTTTGGGCCTCTAT
Source organism: Lathyrus tuberosus (assembly GCA_022829125.1). Taxonomy (NCBI): domain Eukaryota; kingdom Viridiplantae; phylum Streptophyta; class Magnoliopsida; order Fabales; family Fabaceae; genus Lathyrus; species Lathyrus tuberosus. Next base: position 9,872,757 of record JALAZF010000085.1, read on the forward strand.
TAGAGTGTACGACCCAATCCCCTTTTAACCAAAATCTTTTTGGGCCTCACTTATTGTATAAGTCCCTCTGCGTTAAAAGAAAACCTCGGCGCAATCGCCACTTTTTAAACGAAAAGTCAACTGGGCCTCTCCTTGAGCTGTAAGCCCCAAATCTTTCTTTTTCAAAGCACTTTCTCCTTTGATTTTGAATATACTGTTGTTTTCAATCTTTCTTTGTTGAACAACTAACCAAACAGCATGGAAGCTCTACAACCGAGTAAGTGTTTATACGCTTTCATTTACCGCTTTCATATACATATAACTGTATTGTGGGGCTTCTTCACTGTAAGTCTTCTTTCATAAACTCATATCAACTGTGTAATAATAGTATAGATATTTCGAGTTTCCCCGGCAACTACGTCTAGAACTAGGTGACGCCATTTCGTTTATTCATAGAAATAGACAACTATATCCCCCAATAGGATCACCAGATACAGTCTTAACTCAGGCTGTCCTCATTAGGAATTATCAAGAAACTCTATTCCCAGAGATGAATGTATTCTCCGTGAATGGCATCTTTGAGTTTCTTCCAAATTCTCGAACTTTCCTGACTTTGATCTATTCTCGGTGAATAACATTGCCTTGAATTTCTCGGGGTTTGGGGACCCACGAGCTTCTTAAAAGCATCGGCCTCCTCTTGGGCATCGTACAAGGACCCACGGGCTTCTTAAAAGCATCGGCCTCCTCTTGGGCATCGTACAAGGACCCACAGGCTTCCTAAAAGCAACCCCGCCTCCTCTTGGGCTTAGTACAAGGACCCCACGGCTTCTTAGAAGTATTCACAGCCTCCTCTTAGGATTCGTATAATGATCTCTTCCTCCGGGAATGATAGCCTCCTGTTGGGCTTAGTACAAGGACCGGTCGGCTTCTTAAAAGTTTCCAGCCTCCTCTTGGGCTTCGTACAAATTTTCCCGACGACCTCCTAGAGGTATAGGAACAGAACTTAATCATCTGCATAGAACAGTCCTTTCGTAGAGTCTACTACTGTTTCTCAAAGCATGGTACAAAAGATGAAACTCTAGACTTGGACAGTCTAATCTCCTTGAGTCTCAAAGACATTCTCAAGTGACCACTTCATTAAATAAGAAGGAAACCCGCAGACTTGGACTGTCTCAATACCCTTTGGATTTCCCGCTTCCTTAAAGAACAGGAATAACCCAGATCCTTGAATCAAATCCCTGAGTACAGTGTTGCTCATATAAGAACTGATTTTCTCTTTCAAAATCAGTATACTGGACCTGTCACTTAACTGAACATTCGCCATAGCCTCCTCTTAGGCTTTGTACAATGATCCTCCCCAACAGAGTCAAACAACGTTTAGCCTCTCTCTCGGGCTTTGTACGAGACACATAAGAGACTCCCTTGCTAAGTCAATTACCCCTTTTGCCTCCATCTCGGGCTTTATACGAGATACAAAAAGGTTCTTATTGAGCCAAATAAACAATAGCCTCCATCTCGGGCTTTATACGAGATACCAAAAGATTCCATCATTGAGTCAAAACCTTTTAGCCTCCTCTTAGGCTTTGTATAAGAAAAGCACTGGTTAATCCAATTAACCTTTTAGCATCAAAACTGTGCCTCGTTCACAGTAAACAAACATCAAACAACTCCCTTCATCTAATCGCTGTAAGCGGCAAGCCTCTGGATCATCTACATCCATGCCACTGTCCCTCTTTTAGCATGAGAAATTCCTAAGGAAATATAGCATTGCTCTACACTGAGTTAAAGTCTTCCCCTTCAGGTTAAAACCCCCTATAAAGGAAATTATAGCATTGCTAGGATCCGCGTATCCCGGTTAAAGTAATTCTCCTTTATAAACAGTTGTGATATACAACCCCCTCTTTAGAGATGACAAATTCTCTCTAAAGACAACACCTTGTCAGCTTCACATCTTGGGCTTTGAACAAGATACAAACTACCTTTCGCTTCACGTCTTGGGCTTTGAACAAGACACAAAAAACAATCATTTCCTCCCATCGAATAGGAGGAACTACGAACGCTCTGATTTCCCTGTTTTGGATAAACGGGAATACGTAGGCATAAAATTGAAAGAAAAATCTTAGCGAGCACACTAAACAAAAACCCAAAATCCCATATCAAAAGCAGTAATTCAAAAGCATCAGTCCTAACATCCTAATCCTTGTTCCCCGCCAGAAACCTGTCATTCTGTTAAATAGCACAAAAAAGGCCCCCCCACATTGATAGCATTCATAACCTAACAGACCGCTATTTAAACTCAGTATGCAAAGCAGGGTTAATTGGAGACATCTATTTCCCTTCCTTCATCAGCTCACAATAGGATAAAAAGTGAATCGACCTGTAGTTTTAAGCTCAACCGCAGAGAGCGACCAACGCTTATGAACCGCATCCAAAATCGCTCGCTACAGAAAAATGGCGCCCACTGTGGGGCCGGTCTCTGTTTTTTCTTCCTTTTTACCTCTTGTGTGAATACCACAGATTGGGGCTTCCGCCGGGGAACCCATTTTCTGTCAGGAACTTAGGATTCTTAGCTTCATAGGTCTTGGATGATTAGGACAAATATATATACTGCTTTTCCTAATTGCTATACATGTTTATTTTTCTGCTAATGGGAATGCGGGTGATGCCGTATGTGGAAAGAATGAGTATACACCTAAGATAAGTGATGGCGACGGGTCGACCATCAACCTCAGTGGAGGCTGACCAACACAACCCATTCTCTCACCTAGACAATGGGCCGGTTGTTAAGTCTGAGAAGCTGAGGAGCCAAACCCTTTCGTAGTGCGGAAACTATCGGAAATAGTTGTTACGCGATACTACCCTCATTTGAGGCTGGTGATCTATTCTCGGTGAATGGCACTTACTCTAAGATTGCTCTACAACTCGCTGGCGATCCGCTTGTTGTTTTGCTTTCCTGGGAGGAGCTAATGATAATGAGTACAGGTACAAAAATCACCCTAGTATAAACCTTTGGGGATGGGTAGAGCCTTGACTTCATGAGAACGACCCTTTGACCCCATGTTTTTTCTATGTTTTTGTGTGCTGCATTCATGCAGTCATTTAAAAAAAACATTAAAACATTCAAAAATTCTTCTCTTCTAGTCTCTCTGTTTTTCAAATTAAACTAAGACTGTGATTGCAAATATCAGAGAAAAGGATTGTACTAATGGATTTCGGTAGAAGGAGAACTCACCAGTATACCTTCAAGGTTCTAAAACTAGAGGATTTGAGATGGTTAGCGAGGATGATCACTAACCCAGAGGCTTTCAGAGCCAAGCACGGAGGTTTGCTACCACTATTAAGAGTCCATGTGATTGAGGGAATCATGGATGCGCTCATTCAGTTTTATGATCCGGTTTATCACTGTTTCACATTCCCGGATTACCAGCTTGCACCAACGCTGGAGGAGTATTCTCACGTGATCGATCTACACATTACAGATCGAGCTCCATTTTCTGGACTAGAAGAAATTCCAAAGAATCAGACTATTGCAAGAGCAATTCATTTGGACGAGTCTGAGGTCAGGGCTCACATGACCGCTAAGGGTGGCATCCAAGGTTTGCCAGCCCAGTTCTTGATAAAGAAAGCCCTGTACTTCGCCAGTATAGGAAACATGACTGCTTTTGAAAGCATCTTTGTCTTGCTCACCTACGGGTTATTTTTGTTTCCTAACATCAATAACTTCGTCGATATTAACTCCATTAAGGTTTTTCTTATTGGAAATCCTGTGCCGACTTTGCTCGCAGATGCGTATCATTCTGTACACTTGGGGAATTTGTATAGTGGAGGGGAGATCACATGCTGTGTACCTATGCTTTACAAATGGTTTATCTCTCACTTGCCCAAGTCTGCTGCTTTTTGGGATTGCAAGAGTGCCTTACGTTGGTCGCAGAAGATCATGTCTCTTACCAACTCTGATATAAATTGGTGTAATAGGATTTATGATGGAATCAGGATCGTTGACCGTTGTGGAAACTTCCCCAACGTACCCCTTATAGGAACTAAAGGAGGAATCAACTACCATCCGGTATTGGTTCGCCGTCAATTTGGATACCCGATGAGACACATCCCACTGGGTGTTCATCTGGAAGGTCTTTTCTTCAAGGAATGAGAAAGTGACAGAGCACTGAAGATGGAAATAGTGCAAGCTTGGAAGCATGTTCATAAGAAAGGACGAGAGTCTCTAGGAAATCCGGATTGTGTCTCGTTGGAGCCTTATCTCCATTGGGTACAAACTAGAGCTCTCAAGATAAAGATGCCTTATCCTCGTTACGGAATTCTTCCGCCGAGGGAATCTGTCATGTACTTCATGACGGAAACTGAAAAGCTTCAGGTTACTCTCAACAAAATTCAAAAGGAGAAAAGGTCTTGGAAGAACAAGTACCGCGCCCTCGACATAGAGTGCATCAAAATACAACAATTACTGAAAGAAAAAGATGCTCTGATAGAAATTTTGGAGCAACATGCTGTAGAGAATCAAGATGACCAAAGGAATCTTCTCGCTCCTTTCACCTGGCAAAGGAATGACAACCCGACAACGGCCCAAGAGCCCCGGTCAAAGAAAAGGAAGATACCAGAATCAGCACCTGATTTCTCTTCAGAGAGGACTCAGGACCCATTAGTTTAGGTTTCTGTTTCTGCACTTTGTAATCTACTGTATTTCCACTTCTGTAATCTTTTGAATTTCAATAAAAAGGGGTTTCCCCACCGTTTGATATTTGCAATCTAATTTTCGAAGTTTATTTTGATTAAACCAAAAAAACAATTAATATAAATCATTGCATTCATCATTCTCACATCGCGTATTCTTCTTCCCTACGAATCTCATGTTTGTGTCACGATTCTAGAGTCAAACTGTCTCATTCGTAAAATACCCGGGCCAATCGTCCGAAAAGGATGGATGATCTTGAGGAAGAAAACAGAGAGTTGAAAGAAGAGATCGACGCTCTGAGAGAAGATATGAGAAAGCTTCGTAATGACATGCAAGCCATGGCAGAAGCTCAGCTACAAAGAACTGTGATCTCAGAGATCACCTCAACGCCCATAGTGGAGAGGTATGATCCTAGGTATCTGATACCGAAAGATCGTCCTTGGGGCATGCCTGTTAACTATATCCCGGAAGGATATGTTCCGCCAATCACTGAAGATCAGGGAATCACAACAGAAGCCGCTGGGCCTGAAGGTTATAAACTTCGGGAAAGCGAAGATGCCAAGGGCATACTGAAGACTCCTGAAGGTTACAAACTTCGGGAAACGCCAAGACTCACTGCCGTAGTCACGGTACCACCCCCTGTGGTGCACACTGTCCCGGAAGGACAGATTCCACCAACACCTTCTGGTAAGAAGGAAACTATGTTTGACAAAATGGATGAATTCCAGGAACAGTTCTTGGAAATGCAGAAGGAACTGCAGGCCATTCGCGGTCAGGATTTATTTGGAAAGGACGCCGCAGATCTCTGCTTGGTCCCAAATGTGAAAGTCCCGCACAAGTTCCAAGTGCCCGACTTTGAAAAATATAAGGGTAACTCTTGCCCTCAAAGCCATCTGGTGATGTACGCTCGACGGATGTCAGCCCAGACGGAGAATCAGGACCTACTGATTCACTACTTTCAGGATAGTTTAACCGGTGCCGCACTCAAATGGTACATGGGTTTAAACCGTGCTACGATTAGCACATTCAGAGATCTTAGTACCGCCTTTGTCCAACAATACAAATACAATTTGGACATGGCACCCGACAGAGATCAACTCAGATCGATGTCGCAAAAGGACAAGGAAACCTTTAAGGAGTATGCTCAAAGGTGGCGTGAAATTGCCGCTCAAATTTATCCACCTCTTGAGGAAAAAGAGATGACAAAGATCTTCTTAAAGACCTTAAGCTCATTTTACTATGACTGAATGGTTGCCAATGCGCCCAGTGATTTCACTGAAATGGTCGGCATGGGCGTACGTCTTGAGGAAGCCGTCCGAGAAGGACGTTTGGTAAAAGACACTAGATCGACGAGCGGTACTAAAAGATACGGTAGTGCTCTCCCTAAGAAAAAAGAGCAAGATATTGGGAATATCTCTCTCAGAAAGCAAAGACGACGTTATCAACCGGTAGCAGCTGTGACTCCTGCTATCAACCCTGCGTCTATTCCTACATATCAACCTCAGGTTGCGCAGAGCCAACCTGACCAGCAAAGGACACAACAGCCTCTTCAGCAGACTCGTCCTCCATATAACAACAACCATACAACACGGCCGCCAGGATTTGATCCTATACCCGTATCGTACGCAGAACTGTTTCCATTACTACTGGCTAAGGGGCACATTCAGACTAAATCTCCTCTTACAGTATCAGAAAATCTGCCTTTTTGGTTTAAGGTGGATCAAACTTGCCCTTATCATCAAGGAGGTTCAGGGCATAACGTAGAGACTTGTCTCAATTTCAAGTCCGACGTGCAAAAACTTGTTAGGAGCGGGGTCTTATCCTTCAAGGATACAAATCCTAATGTTCTCACGAATTCGCTACCTCAACACGAGAAGGCTGCACTCAATTTGATAGAAGGAGAGACTAACAATGTCTATCAAATTTATGATGTACTCTTGTTGAAAACCAATCTGGTTAAGATGCATTGTAGACAGAGTAGATATGGCCATGTGCCTCCTCATAATTATCACCAGTGTGATATCTGCTCTAAAGACAATCAAGGATGTTCTGTAGTGCAAGCAGCTCTACAGGAACAAATGGATCTCGGATGGATCCAGGAGCACCGAGTTCGTGGAGTTAACATGGTCTACACGAATTCTAACGTCATTCAGAACCACGACATCCGTGTAATGAATGTCAACTTGGTGGCGATGCACTCAAGGCAAAGCCAGTATCATAATCTGCCGTGGCACGATTACAGTTCTTGTCTGATTTGCTCGGTAAACAAACAGGGATGCTCTTTCATACAAGAGGCCCTCCAGCGTCAGATGGATCTTGGATGGATCCAAGACTACCATGATAAGAACCCTTATCAGATCAACATGGTTCAGATCTTCGATATTCGCGTGATGAATACCAACCTGGTAGAGTTACATGCTGAGCAGGTCCGACTCGGATTCTTAATATCACATGACTATCAAAGCTGTAAAGCGGGTTGCGAAAACGATCGAGGTTTTACCCTTGTCCAGGAGGCACTTCAGCACTTGTTAAATCATTGGTGGATGCCAATCTACATGGATGAAGATACTCAGCAGATTAGTATCAGTAATAGAAACCCCACTCGGCGTCAGAGTCAGGATGTCCGATCAGTGGAAGCTAACCTAGTAAGGTTACATTGTATTCAAAGTGGGCGTGGCCGGGTGCCACCACACAATTATGAACGTTGCGGCGTCTGTTCAGAAAGCAACCAAGGGTGTTACCTTGTGAGAGCAGCTCTTCAGGGTCAGGTCGATCGTGGAGAAATTCGCTCATATCCGGGTTCTGGACCCATCAACTGGTCGCCGAACTACCTTGCCGAGCAAGTTAAGGATGTTGTCACGATCTCTGGTCATCACAGGACCAAGGATGTTTTCGCCATTATCCCTCTACTTGATGAATCTAAAGTTCCCAACCGGGAACGAATCGAGATTACTTATGATGGTCAGAAATATCAGAAGGCTCCTGTAGTCATCTATCTACCGGGACCGTTACCGTATGATTCAGCTAAGGCGATCCCTTACAAATACGGTGCAACAATAATTGAAAATGGAAAGGAAATTCCATTACCCTCCGTTGTGAACATTGCAGACATTAGTCGAGTAACACGGAGTGGTAGAATCTTTAACCGAGGGGTTGGGGAACTTAACAAGGAAAAGGAACTTCAGACAGAAGCTCCCGATCCCCCATTCGGTCAATCCAGTAATCCCGACCTTTCGAAAAATAATAATGAGATGCTGAAGCTCATCCAAAGGAGTGAATATAACATTGTTGATCAGCTATTACAAACTCCTTCAAAGATCTCGGTGTTACCACTGTTACTCAGTTCAGAAGCCCACAGGGAGGCTCTACAGAAAGTCTTGGAGCAAGCCTTTGTGGAACAGGATGTAACAATCAGACAGTTCGATAGCATTGTCCCTAACATCACTTCCTGCAACAATTTGGGATTTAGTGATGAGGAATTACCTGAAGAGGGTCGTTGTCATAACATGGCGCTCAATATCACAGTTAACTGCCAGGACGATGCTTTAGCCAGCGTACTGGTAGACACAGGGTCAGCCCTGAATGTTATGCCGAAGTCCACTTTGATGCAATTATCATTCAAAGGACCTCCGATGAGGGTTAGCGAGGTTGTCGTCAAAGCATTCGACGGATCCAGAAAAACAGTTATCGGCGAAGTTGATCTTCCCATAACTATTGGTCCTCACACTTTCGAAGTCACTTTCCAGGTCATGGACATCCGGGCAACATACAGTTGTTTATTAGGAAGACCTTGGATACATCAGGCTGAAGCGGTTACTTCAACCCTCCACCAAAAGCTAAAGTTCGTCAAGAACAATCAACTTGTCACGGTTTGTGGGGAACAAGCCTTGCTTGTGAGTAACTTGTCATCATCTACTGGAATAGAACCCGAGGAGGTTATTGGAACTCTGTTCCAAGCACTGTCGGTAAGCGAGAACAATCAGTTCAGAGGAGGAACCTCGATTTCCTCATACAAAGATGCTATTAAAGTGGTCGAGAGTACCGATACGACAGGATGGGGGCAGCTTGTCATTCCCATTGACAATAAAACAAAGAAGGGTCTTGGTTTTTCTGCAACCTGTACCCGGACAGCTGCCAATGATGAAAGTCTTCATCCCCTTCAAAACTTATTCCACAGTGGAGGTTTTCTTCACCCAGTGTCTCAGACAGTTCATGCTATCAATGAGGAAGATCCCTCTGACACAGATGAAGAATGGAAGTCCTACCTTAACAAGGACGGTTATATGTCTCAGGAAGAGGTGCCTATGCCTTTTTGCTTTCCTACAGAAAGTCCGAGATTTATACCAAGATCAGATGTCGAAATGATCTACGGGGATCGTGATCCGGAAGGATGCCGCGCTCCGCCAAATTCATTAGAGGAGGACACTCTGATGAAAGACAACTTTGACTACACCTACTATGGTCCAATGGATGGTCTGCCAATGTGGCAACCTTACCCAGGAAACTTGGGGCAAGAAAGTCAGCCGAACAATGAAAATCAGCTGACCGTCATTGAACGGAATACCTGTGTCCCCACCATGTCATGGGATCAACACTCGGGTCATTCCGAAACTACTCAACATGAAGATGAATTCGCAACATTTGCAGGACTTGGGTTCATCAACTATGCTTTTCCCGAGGTCAACGTCATCGAGAGAAATGACTCCTCCAGTTCCAAAGAAGTGTGGGATACTCTGGGAGAACCAAGTGGAAAATTCGACTATATGGTCAAGTACACCGCTCCCGAAAGCTCTCGTATCAGGCTCGAGGATATCCAGGCAACTGGATGGGGAGATACAACTGAGAGCACAACTGCTATGCAAAATGCAACAGAGAAATTCTCCTACGACAATTCTGCCTGGGAGACAGATTCCAATGATCCCGCTCCACCAGAAATCAGCGTCATTTCTGAAGACAAATCAAGGAAGGTGCCAGACTTTGTGATTCACCGAGGAGTTCGCTGCCAATGGGTTGCTGTCGAGGTTCCGAAGGTCGTTCATTAGTCAAAGTAATTGCCATCTTTAACCTTTCACCCTGCCCAGGTGAAACGGATGTTTTGATAGGGCTCGCTTTCTGTAAATTTCCCTCTTCGCTTTGCCCAAAGCGACAGAGTTTTGTTTTATAGGGCTGTAGTTTCAAGATTCGACTTGGTCATTAATAAAATAACGTCGTTCTGTAATTTCCGCATTAATTGCTGTTTTCTCTTTTTGCTTTTTCAAAGAAAATGGTAATCCTAAAAAACAAAACTATAAAAAACAAGCAGTAAAATAAAACACTGCACACAATTGCATTTTTCTCTACCTCTTCTAAACACGAATCATCACGTCATGCAGATTGCTTGTTTTAAACCCAGTTGAAACATACGATCCGATGCCTTCTCCCAACTTTGAGTTCCCGGTATTCGAGGCTGAAGAAGAAAATGACGACAAAATTCCAGACGAGATCTCTCGACTACTCAGACAAGAGGAAAGGTCCATTGAACCTCACAAATAACCGTTGGAAACGGTAAACTTGGATTCAGAGCAAGAGAGAAAAGAAATCAGGATTGGGGCACTACTCAGTACAACTGCCAGATAGAGTTTGATAAAGCTTCTTAGAGAATTTCCTGATGTATTCGCTTGGTCTTATCAGGATATGCCAGGGTTGGATACCAGTATCGTGGAACATCACTTACCGTTAAGATCGGAATGTCCGCCAGTAAAGCAAAGGTTGAGACGCACTCACCCGGACATGGCCATCAAAATCAAAGAGGAGGTACAAAAGCAGATTGACGCGGGTTTCCTCGCTACAGCTAAATATCCTCAATGGTTAGCCAACATCGTACCCGTTCCCAAAAAGGATGGAAAGGTCAGAATGTGTGTTGATTACAGAGATCTGAACAAGGCAAGTCCAAAGGACGACTTTCCTTTACCACACATTGACATGTTGGTTGACAGCACAATAAAGTTCAAAGTTTTCTCCTTCATGGATGGATTCTTGGGCTATAACCAGATCAAAATGGCGCCGAAAGACATGGAGAAAACTTCGTTCATTACCCCATGGGGTACCTTTTGTTACAAGGTAATGCCGTTTGGTTTGAAGAACGCCGGGGTAACCTATCAAAGGGTCATGACTACTCTATTTCATGACATGATACATAAGGAAATCGAGGTATATGTCGATGATATGATTGCAAAATCAAAAACAGAGAGTGAGCACGTTGAACATCTGTCAAAATTGTTCGAACGATTGAGAAAATTCAAGCTCCGCTTGAATCCCAACAAGTGCACCTTTGGTGTCCGTTCAGGGAAACTACTAGGGTTCATCGTCAGCCAGAAAGGAATTGAGGTTGATCCTGACAAGGTCAAGGCCATTCAAGAAATGCCTTCTCCAAAAACTGAAAAACAAGTCAGAGGATTCTTGGGACGTTTAAACTACATCTCCAGATTCATATTCCTTATGACCGCCACATGTGCGCCGATTTTCAAATTACTGAAAAAGAACCAGGATTGCATTTGGTCAGAAGATTACCAAACTGCCTTCGACAGTATTAAGAAATATCTGTTGAATCCTCCGATTCTATCACCTCCAGTGGAAGAAAGACCACTGATCATTTACCTCACAGCCCTAGAGGACTCGATGGGATGTGTACTTGGCCAGCAAGACGAAACTAAAAGAAAATAGTCTGCCATCTACTATTTAAGCAAGAAATTCACCGACTGCGAGACTCGGTACACGATGCTTGAGAAAACTTGTTGCGCTTTGGCTTGGGCAGCCAAACGTCTTCGCCAATACATGATTCGTCATACTACTTGGTTGGTCTCCGAAATGGATCCAATCAAGTACGTATTTGAAAAACCTGCTCTTACGGGAAGAATTGCCCGTTGGCAAATGTTGTTATCAGAATATGACATAGAGTACCATGCTCAAAAAGTCGTTAAGGGAAGTATTTTAGCCGATCATTTGGCTCATCAACCGATTGACGATCAAGAATCAATCGGGTTTGACTTCCCAGACGAAGATGTCATGTATCTAAAGATGAAAGAATGCGATGAACCGCTACCCAGTGAAGGGCCAGAACCAGGTTCCCAATGGGGACTTATCTTTGACGGAGCAGTTAATCATTATGGAAACGGAATTGGGGCAATCATTGTTACCCCTCAGGGCACCCACATTCCTTTCACTGCTAGACTTACGTTCAAATGTACGAACAATGAGGCCGAATACGAAGCTTGTATCATGGGTCTCGAGGAAGCGATTGATTTAAGGATCAAAAACTTGGACGTATATGGTGACTCAGCTTTGGTTATTAACCAGATAAAAGGAGATTGGAACATGTACCAATCAGGATTGATTGCTTACAAAGACTATGCAAGAAGGTTGTTACCTTTCTTCAACAGAGTTGAGTTTCATCACATCCTTCGTGATGAGAATCACATGGCTGACGCTTTAGCCACTATCTCTTCCATGATTAGTGTAGGTCAATGGAATGACATGCCTAAGATCGACATAATGCGCCTTGAACGGCCCTCTTACATCTTCACGATCGAAGCAGTCATAGACGACAAACCTTGGTATCACGATATCAAATGCTTCCTTCAGAAACAAGAGTACCCATCTGGGGCACTCAGAAAAACAGGAAAACCCACAGAAGATTGGCTGGAAACTTCTTCCTGAGCGGTGACATTCTCTATAAGAGAAATTTTGACATGGTCTTGCTCCGATGCGTAGACAGACCAAAAGCAGACATGCTTATGAAAGAAATTCATGAAGGATCCTTTGGCACTCATGCCAACGGACACACAATGGCAAGAAAAATTCTAAGAGCAGGGTACTACTGGTTGACCATGGAATCCGACTGCTACAAGTACATGAGGAGGTGTCACAAGTGTCAGATATACTCCGACAAAATTCATGTACCGCCATCACATCTCAAAGTTCTTTCTTCCCCGTGGCCTTTCTCCATATGGGGAATCGACACGATTGGCTTGATTGAACCCAAGGCTTCGAACGGACATCGGTTCATCCTTGTAGCCATTGACTACTTCACAAAGTGGGTCGAAGCAGCATCATACGCTAAGTGGTAGTACGATTTATCAAAAACAATATCATCTACCGTTATGGTGTTCCAAGCCAGGTCATTACCGATATAGGATCTAACTTGAACAATAAGATGATGAAAGAGTTGTGTGTTGAGTTCAAAATCAAACACCATAACTCATCTCCCTACCGACCCAAGATGAACGGGGTGGTAGAAGCGGCTAACAAGAACATCAAAATGATCGTTCAAAAGATGGTTGTAACCTACAAAGATTGGCACGAGATGCTACCCTTTGCTCTTCATGGTTATCGGACATTTGTCCGCACTTCAACAGGGGCAACCCCTTTATCTCTAGTATATGGCATGGAAGCAGTACTCCCCATAGAAGTAGAGATCTCATCAATCCGAGTATTGATGGAAGCTAAGCTTACAGAAGCTGAATGGTGCCAAAGTCGGCACGATGAACTGAATCTGATCGAAGAAAAGAGAATAACGGCACTATGCCACGGTCAGTTGTATCAATAGAGAATGAACAGGGCGTTCGACAAAAAGGTCCGACCTCGTGTCTTCAGGAAAGGAGACCTCGTGCTCAAGAAGATACAATCTTTTCTCACTGATTCTCGGGGCAAATGGACTCCAAATTATGATGCCCCATATGTGGTCACGAAAGCTTTCTCAGGCGGCGCCTTGAGGCTTGTAACCATGGACGGAGAAGAATTTGCCTATCCCACGAATGTTGATGTAGTCAAGAAATACTTCGCCTAAAAAAAACGTCTCGGTGGATTGAAAACCCGAAAGGGCGGTCCAGGCAAAAGTTAGAGACAAAATAAAAAAAAAATCAATCATCCCGGTGGATTGGAAACATCATAGTACAATCCAGGCAAAAATTAGGGATAATGGCAAGTAACTATGTTCAACAGAGGCAAGTCCCTCAGCAGCAGTAGTTACATCATCGGAAGAAAACTCCAGTTAAGGTCATCTTCGACAGAAGCTCAGGATGCCCTGAATTCAAAGTTGGTAGAAGGATAGTGGTCGTTATGTTTCAACGTAGCCCTTTTCCCTGTAAATTACCATTTTCTAGCTTTGTAAATACTCTTTGGAATCACGCGTTTGGCTGATCTCCATCTTATCAATAAAATTTGAGCCTTTGTGCTTTTGTTTGTAATTCTTACTTATTTTAGCTTTACCGAACGACATTTTAACATGATCAACGATTCTTGAAATAAAACAAAAATGAATTTACTTGTTAAAAAATTTTCTGATTTTTAATAAAGACGGCAATTTCTTTTGACTGTTGAACATCGAAAGAACATCAATCACGTCTCCAAAGGTGTTCGAACCTCAAAGTACAGAATCAAAGTACTCCTTCTAGACCAGTACGCCTGAATAAAGGGATCAACTGTGTCAGAGACCTTGTTTCGTCTGACATCCACTGCAGAGTTCTTACCTCTTAAGCCCGATCAACGGTATTCCCTGCAGGGATTATATCTCCTAAGCAAGGTGGAATTGCTATATTGAACCAGCGATATCTCTATACGCCCCGCGATGGCCGAGTATCCAGTCGTGTTCAGCCGTCAGTCTGTGTATTGTGTCAAGTCTTTGTCAGCATATACATACATACATCATGCATTTGATTTGCATTTACATTTCATATTGCATCACTATCACTCTAGCCGGTCTTGTCCCTTAGTGATAGGAGTTCTCCCAATCGAGTTGCCAGTTCTTTCCTCGTCAGGAAACGTTGTGTCTGAACAATCTCGCCACTAGGTATCTTTAGATCAGAGTCGGCATTCGACCACTTTGATAACTTGAACCTCTGAAAGGCCAGAGAACCTTCAACAGATGTCACTCTTCGCCATTGAAGATGATATCCTTGCTTTTCCAGATTAAAGAAAATCCCCAGAGAAAGCCTCTTAAGCAAGGGTTCGGCAGTGCATCAGTATTTCTCCGAAAATCCGTTGATGAAAAGGTCATCGGCACCTCAAAATTGGACCCCATCATATGGCATTTCTCTGGGAAGATCCCGAGAAAAGTATGATGTAAGATCCCCAAGTGGAAACAGTCTCTCAAGATACTCGCTTTCCCCCAGTAGAATCAACAAATGGCGTCTCCAACAGAGAAGTTTGTGCACCTCTACAACTCAGACGACTGGGTTCCTCAGCAAGTCTGACATCAAAACTTTTTCCACTCAAATGGCATCTCCCCAGGAAAATTCGGCGAGAAGTTTGAAGGAAAGCCGCTACGAATAGCGTCCCTTGTCAGTAAAGTTTATTGACAAAAGAAACTAAGACCAGTTCCTTGGTAGGAAACCAGGATCGAGGGGAAGTTTATATCAGAAACTAAGACCAGTTCCTTGGTAGGAAACCAGGATCGAGGGGAAGTTTAAATCAGAAACTGAGACCAGTTCCTTGGTAGGAAACCAGGAACGGGGGGAGGGGGGGAGGTTGACAAAAGAAAATTGAGACCAGTTCCTTGGCTAAAGACCAGGATCGAGGGGAAGTTTACCTTTTCTAAGCATCATTGCTCAGCAAAAGAAGATGGATGCGATCCGCCATTCATAACCACCATCAAAATTTTGGGTATTCCGATATTTAATCCTCTTGCACCACGAATGCCCGAATACCTTCGTCATTCACACCTTCGGGTCCAAGAAGATTAAATAGGGGCATCTGTCATACCCCAAATTTTGACCACTAAGATTTCCCATCATTGTGCAAATCATCATCACAATATGGATAAACCATCATGCCTCACCAAATGCCTCAAGGGTTGTTGAGCATTCACTACAATCAAAATTAGGGTTTTAAGCCCTCTCAGAGCCTTAGACAAAGGATCAATCAAGGAATGACATGATCTTCAACTTGTTTAACCTCTCAAACATCCACAATGGATCAAAAAGGACTCCCACTTCAAGGATTAAGCACAAGGTTGCTCCCTTCTAGGTGGATCAAGTCTCAAGATCGCCAGTATCACCAAATTAGGGTTTTGGTCGACCAGGGCCTCTAGATGGGAAGTTTCGTTTGGGCATAAGCCAAAGATCCATAACACAACCTAATGTACTCCATGGAACCTCATGGACCCAAGCATCAAGTCAATTTGACCTCAAGGGATGCATACATCAAAAATCAGGAATTAGGGTTTCTTGACCTAATTCACCCCTAAGTTGACTTTTGGGACAAATCAAGAGCCAAGACCTCAAGACATGATTTGAGGGTCTCTAATGAACTATATTGATCCATTTGGAACAATGGATTAATCCAAGAAGCTTGAGCAACAAGTCTCATTTTCATCTGCACCACAATTAGGGTTTCGAGAGGAAAGTCAACTGTAACTTTGACTTTTGACCAGGACATGCTCCCAAGCCCTAAGACATGATTCAATATACCCTATGACACCCATGGAACATGTCCGTCAAGTTTGATTTAGGTCAAGAACATGATTTCCTCATGAATTGCACAGTTTGGAATTCATCTGATAAAAAGTCAACTTTGACTTTTTGAGATTTTTCACCAAAATGGATTTTTAACCCTAAAATGATGTTAATGTATGATTTTAATCATCATTCATCAAGAAAAATAAAAGAATGTTGGATAACTTGTAAAAGGGGTAACCATAAAACTTAGAAATTTTTCTAAGTTATGGAAAAAGTACCACTAATGCACCAACTTTGGAGGACCATAACTCCTAAACCACAAGGCCAATTTTTTTCATCCAAAGATGGATTTGTAGCCCTCATTACCCTCTACAAAAACTTCAACTAGACCTAAGTCCAATTCATTAAGGATTTTGAGTTATGGAGTGATCAAAATCAAGAAATCACACTTTGTTCCAACACTTGGTGAAAATTTCACTAAGTCAAATTTTGCTTCACTTTTTGCCAAATGTAGAGGGATTTTTCACTTGGAATCAAAAGAGATCAAAACCAAACTTGTTCAAACAGTTGTTGTATCATGTAAGGACTTTCCAAAATGGCCAAGAACATTGCCAAATTCAACTTACCCCATGAGATATGACATTGTCAAGTTGCCTTGCTGAAATCTGTCAAAGGCAAGGCAGATTTTGCATTTTGGCTCGATTTGCCAAAATCAGCCAAATTCAAATGCTACTATCCACTTGGACACATCTGAAGATTGAATCTAAAGGGGACAATCACTGAGCCAGGCCTCCAAAGTCCATGGAACAAGAAATAGCATGTTGAACCTAGAATGGCCAAAATAGGGACAAGACTCCAAATTTGGATTGAAGCATTCAATGGAAGCATCAAGGTGGCATGGACTGAGCCATTCTCATCTGAAATCAGTCAAGACTTATCCAAGACCAAGGGAACCAAAGCTCTGTGCCCTAACCTCTAGTCAATGGCTAGAGGAGACTTGCATTTCCATTGGACAACATTGGCCAAACCTACTTACCAGCTGCCATTCACTATTCCTTGCAAAACAAACTTGCTCTACTATAAATAGAGCTCAATTGTGATCAGTTTGAGTACACCATAGCCATCAAACAGATGCTTTCCTCAAAATCTCTTCTTTCACTCCAATTTTGCCTTCTAAGGCAAGTCACTATCGGGTTTTGAGTTTGAGAGCAATTCCAATCAAACCAATCACTCACACACCTCAAATACATCACATATGAGCTGATCAAACACTTAGATCACTTCTGAAACACCAATTTCACAAAATCACCAGCTGGTTGCTCAAATTTTCAATCAAGTTGCAGCCGAGGTACCACAAATTGATCCAGCCAATTTCAATCAAGTCCAACCATTCAAACACACTCCATAGGGTGTAGGGAAGCTGTTCAGATCATCACCACTCATCCATAACACCTCCAAATCAAGAATCACATTACACTTGTTGTCACGGCTTAGAGGTAAGCATATACTTGGTCATCTCTCAATCTATGCATATTTCCTCGCACTATAATTTGGCCATATGTTCATAATCATGCATGGAATGTTTTCCCTCAATTAATTTCATTGTTTGAATCGTGTATCAAAAATCCTAGCCTTCATGCAAAAATTAGGGTTCTTGAGGATTTTTCATGATTTCTTGTTATATGTTTAATTTAAATGAAATTAAGTGTTATAGACATGATCGTGAGGTTGAGACGAGCATAATGATATGTGGATTGCATGATATAATCAAGTATTCAGTGAGATTGAGGAGAAAATGCAAATCAACCAAACCCAGAACACGCGCGTGTTCTTGGTGTGTTATTGGCACCATTTTTTAATAATTCAAATATTTGAATTTTGTGATTTTATTTAATTGATTCAAAAATTAATTTCTCTCTGAGTTTTAATGATTTTAGAGTGTAAGACCCAATCCCCTTTTAACCAAAATCTTTTTGGGCCTCACTTATTGTATAAGTCTCTCTGCGTTAAAAGAAAACCTCGGCGCAATTGCCACTTTTTAAACGAAAAGTCAACTGGGCCTCTCCTTGATCTGTAAGCCCCAAATCTTTCTTTTTCAAAGCATTTCTCCTTTGATTTTGAAAATACTGTTGTTTTCAATCTTTCTTTGTTGAACAACTAACCAAACAGCATGGAAGCTCTACAACCGAGTAAATGTTTATACGCTTTGATTTACTGCTTTCATATACATATAACTGTATTGTGGGGCTGTTTCACTGTAAGTCTTCTTTCATAAACTCATATCAACTGTGTAATAATAGTATAGATATTTCGAGTTTCCCCGGCAACTACGTCTAGGACTAGGTGACGCCATTTCGTTTATTCGTAGAAATAGACAACTAGATCCCCCAATAGGATCACCAGATACAGTCTTCTCTCAGGCTGTCCTCATTAGGAATTGTCAATAAACCCTATTCCCAGAGATGAATGTATTCTCCGTGAATGGCATCTTTGAGTTTCTTCCAAATTCTCGAACTTTCCTGACTTTGATCTATTATCGGTGAATAGCATTGCCTTGAATTTCTCGGGGTTTGGGGACCCACGGGCTTCTTAAAAGCATCGGCCTCCTCTTGGGCATCGTACAAGGACCCACAGGCTTCCTAAAAGCAACCCCGCCTCCTCTTGGGCTTAGTACAAGGACCCTACGGCTTCTTAGAAGTATTCACAGCCTCCTTTTAGGCTTCGTATAATGATCTCTTCCTCCGGGAATGATAGCCTCCTCTTGGGCTTAGTACAAGGACCCGTCGGCTTCTTAAAAGTTTCCAGCCTCCTCTTGGGCTTCGTACAAATTGTCCCGACGACCTCCTAGAGGTATAGGAACAGAACTTAATGATCTGCATAAAACAGTCCTTTCGTAGAGTCTACTACTGTTTCTCAAAGCATGGTACAAAAGATGAAACTCTAGACTTGGACAGTCTAATCTCCTTGAGTCTCAAAGACATTCTCAAGTGACCCTTTCGTTAAATAGGAAGGAAACCCGCAGACTTGGACAGTCTCAATACCCTTTGGATTTCCCGCTTCCTTAAAGAACAGGAATAACCCAGATCCTTGAATCAAATCCCTGAGTACAGTGTTGCTCATATAAGAACTGATTTTCTCTTTCAAAATCAGTATATATATACTGGACCTGTCACTTAACTGAACAGTCGCCATAGCCTCCTCTTAGGTTTTGTACAATGATCCTCCCCAGCGGAGTCAAACAAAGTTTAGCCTCTCTCTCGGGCTTTGTACGAGACACATAAGAGACTCCCTTGCTAAGTCAATTACCCATTTTGCCTCCATCTCGGGCTTTATACGAGATACAAAATGGTTCTTATTAAGCCAAATAAACAATAGCCTCCATCTCGGGCTTTATCCGAGATACCAAAAGATTCCATCATTGAGTCAAAACCTTTTAGCCTCCTCTTAGGCTTTGTATAAGAAAATCACTGGTTAATCCAATTAACCTTTTAGCATCAAAACTGTGCCTCGTTCACAGTAAACAAACATCAAACAACTCCCTTCATCTAATCGCTGTAAGCGGCAAGCCTCTGGATCATCTACATCCATGCCACTGTCCCTCTTTTAGCATGAGAAATTCCTAAGGAAAGATAGCATTGCTCTACACTGAGTTAAAGTCTTCCCCTTCAGGTTAAAACCCCTATAAAGGAAATTATGGCATTGCTAGGATCCGCGTATCCCGGTTAAAGTAATTCTCCTTTATAAACAGTTGTGACATACAACCTCCTCTTTAGAGATGACAAATTCTCTCTAAAGACAACACCTTGTCAGCTTCACATCTTGGGCTTTGAACAAGATACAAACTACCTTTCGCTTCACGTCTTGGGCTTTGAACAAGACACCAAAAACAATCATTTCCTCCCATAGAATAGGAGGAACTACGAACGCTCTGATTTCCCTGTTTTGGATAAACGGGAATACGTAGGCATAAGATTGAAAGAAAAATCTTAGCGAGCACACTAAACAAAAACCCAAAATCCCATATCAAAAGCAGTAATTCAAAAGCATCAGTCCTAACATCCTAATCCTTGTTCCCCGCCAGAAACCTGTCATTTTGTTAAATAGCACAAGAAAGGCCCCCCCACATTGATAGCATTCTTAACCTAACAGACCGCTGTTTAAACTCAGTATGCAAAGCATGGTTAATTGGAGACATCTATTTCCCTTCCTTCATCAGCTCACAATAAGATAAAAAATGAATCGACCTGTAGTTTTAAGCTCAACCGCAGAGAGCGACCAGCGCTTAAGAACCGCGTCCAAAATCGCTCGCTACACACATGCATTTTCTTCCGAGTTGATGTATTACTCATTTCAAGTTGGAAGTTTTGTGAACACCTTCCAACTTGCAGGGGGCTATTAGAAATATAGGTTTGTTACTTATTAATCTTAGTGTGATAGTAGTATATCTAGTTGTAACATCCTCATTAGAAGGATACTTTCACTCGTTTGTAATATTCTATCTTGATCAATTCAAAGAGTATGGATTTTTATCTCATTTTCTCCATGGATACCATGATTCATAACACTTATCTTGACTTTGGGTGCTTCAAAAGTATCATGTGACTTCAAATAAACCTATACTAAAACAATCAAGTAGTAAGGTCAAGAAATTAAACAGTCGAGAAAAAAAAGAAGAGTGCACACGACGTAGGGTTTATGTACTCATACCTCATTTCATATTTTCAAATCTTTTTCTTAGACACACTTAATAACATCAATCCACAACACCCAATTGTATCATATCATAATACTTTCACTTTATTTCAATCAATTTATATGTAACTTAATTTAACATAAAACAAAATTATTCTAATTATCTCAATCCATAAATATTATAATTTTAAATTTAGTTAGTATCAAAATTATTAATGTAATAGAGAATTTCAATTCATAAAAAAGAATCAAAGAAACTACAACACGCATTAACTACAAAATTTTACTACATCAAAGTTACAGATAGAAACACCATATACTAACAGAAAATAACACCTCTTTTTGTGACATACAGTAAAATAACGATAGTGCATAAAATAACTTTTAGTGATAGATAGTAGAAAATAGATACTATCATGATTGTCCAACTTGCGAGTCTACTCAGACTCGTAAAGGGTCAGTAGACTCGACTCACAGACTCGACATCGCAAACTCGTACGTATCTATAAAAAATAAAAAATAACTTTCTAAATCCTGTATGTGACACATACATGACACACAAATATATTTTTAGTTGCAGACAATCATTTTAGATTATGTAGAAAATAAGATTCAATGAACGACAACAAAATATAGATTATGCAGAAAATAATATTTTATGACAAACAGTAACGAAACAAATTTTACTGAAAAAAATTTAGTGACTAACAGTAGCAAACCAAATTTCAAAGAAAATACATTTAGTGAAAAAAATAGAAGGCAAATTATAACAGTAAATTAATCTAAAAATGAAATTAATACACTAATTCTACCGAAATAATTTATTGGTACATATATCATCATAAGATTGTTTATTTGTGAGATCAAATTGATTTTTATCTTCATAAAAACTTTCATTAACTTACATGAATTACAAACATCCATGATCGTAAAATTAATAGACCATATCTATATAAATGTTTACTCAAATAGTTCATAGCATGTTTGCAAATAAAAAATTTTATATCACACATAAATCTTTTTCTTGTCATGTTTACTCGTAGCATATATTCACCATTGAAATCAACTAAATACTTTCCTAAATTATAATACTCTTTAATGTGGATATCTTTTTCTACTAATAACATAGATACAACATACCATTATGAAAAACATGACGTTAAATTTCCAAATGATGATAGGTATATTTTTTTCTTTCTCCACTTTAACAAAAATAAAAAATAATACTATCATTTATTAAAGATCAATAAATCATAATTGAAAATGCTATAAATCAATGTAATCAATAACAAATGTTTTTTATATCCATAATAATAAAACATAAACACCAAAGCAAACACATACCAACGAGGTGATGGATTTTGCGAAGAGGGGTAACAGGAGTTGCATGATGCTAAAGTTGGAATTTGAACGAGCTTATGATTGCGTGTCCTGGGAATTCCTTATTGGGCTATTGAGAAAGATGAATTTTGGCCAGAAGTGGGTATCTTGGATCCAATCTCTTATTTGTAGAGGTTTTATGTCTGTAATTGTTAACGGGAGTCTGACCAAGGCTTTTGCAGTTAGAAAAGGGTTGCGTCAACGAGACCCTTTGTCTCCCTTCTTGTTCATTTTGGTTATGGAGGTATTGAATGCTTTGTTCAAGAAAGCCGAGCTGCTTCGATTATATGAAGGTTTCAAAGTGTCTCCGGGGATGAAGATCAGTTTAGCTCAATTTGCTGACGACTCCTTGTTGGTGGGAGAAGCAACTTGGAATAACCTTTGGTGTGTGAAGGCGGTGTTACGTGGGTTTGAACTTCTCACAGGTTTAAAGGTGAATTTTTTGAAAAGCAAAATTGGAGGTGTTAACCTGAGTGAAGATTTTTTGACAGGAGCCTCTGTTTTTCTGCACTGTGATTTACTGAAAGTTCCTTTTTCTTTCCTGGGAGTCTTTGTAGGCGTGAGTCCAAGGAGGTTTCACCCTTGGAAACCTTTGATTGATAAATTTAAGAGTAGACTAGGGGACTGGAAAGGTAGGAACTTGTCAGTGGGTGGAAGACTTGTTCTGTTAAAATCCGTTATCAATGCGCTGCCGTTGTACGCTTTATCTTTTTATAAGGCTCCGGTTAAGGTTCTGAAGGTCCTCCAGAGAATTCAGAGTTGGTTGTAGTGATTCTAAGAAAAAAATCCACTGGGTTGACTGGGATTCTATCTGTTTGCCTTTTGAGTTGGGGGGCTTGGTGTCAAGAATCTTGCTAGTTTTAATGTAGCTCTTCTCCTTAAATGGAAGTGGCGGCTGTTGATTGAAGAAGATACTATTTGGAAGAAGTTGTTACAGTGTAGATATGGGAATAATCTGGCTCTTCGTTTGAACTGTTATGACGGGGAGAAGAGCGAAGTTAGAGAGTCCATTTGGTGGAGGGATTTGGAGGGGATATGATACGACAAGAAGGCTAATAGAAACTATTTTGTTGAGTCTTTTTCGTGCACGCTCGGGAAAAGGTATAAATTGTCCTTCTGGCATAGCAGGTGGATTGTAGACACTCCCTTGAAGGTTTGCTTCCCTAATATGTTTCTGTCTGCAAGAGATTCGAAGGGTTCTGTGCAAGAGTTTGGAAACTGGTACGAAGGAGGGTGGAGATGGGAACCTAGGTTTAGCATCTTTTCCAGCGAGTCTGTTATGGAATCAGAAAGGAACGAGTTGTTGGATTTACTTGCTGCTGTTATTGCTAGTAGCACATCAGAAGACATCATTTCTTGGGATCCAGGTCAAGGTAAAGATACGAATCCTTCTAGCGAATTCTCTGTTAGCTCGTGTTACAAATGTTTGCATAGTTTTAAACTCATAAAAAGTGTGAACGAAGACACTCTATAAGGTATCAGGAAAATATGGAAATTAAAGGTTCCCTCAAAAGTTGGTATTTTCTTGTGGAGGGTTATAAGAGATAAGGTGGCTATAAAATATCAGTTGGGGAAGAGAAAAATTTGGGTTCAGGATGGAAATATGGAGTGTTCTTGCTGCCGTTTTCAGGTGGAGACTGTTAATCACGTCTTCTTCGACTGTTCGGTAGCTGTCGAGATCTGGAAGGGTGTGGTTAGATGGCTCGGTATCAAGTATGTGTGCAACACGAGCTGTCTAGAGTCGTTGAGGGAGTTTGACAGAGAAGTGTCGAAAGTCGACGGGAAGAGTTATGCTTTGGTGGTTTGGGCGGCTACTTTATGGATATTGTGGTATCGTAGGAATAGATTAGTATTTTATAACAAGGCTGTTCCGGTTATCGACTTGTTAAATTCCATCAAATTTTTTAGTTGGAGATGGTTAACCTCCTATGTGGTCTCTTTTAAATACCCATTCTATGAATGGTTTGTTGTTCCTATAACATGTATTAATAAGGGATATTGTTGTTCTTTGTATTGGGTTGCTGCACCCCTTGTGCAGCTGTTTGGTGTTATTGGAATCATTGCTTTCTGAAAACAAAAAAAAAACAAAATGAAAATATTACTAAAACAATGCATCTTATAAGCACACATAACTTTCAATCAACGATATAAAAAGGATGAAAAAAGAGAACAACTCCTGGAACAAAGAAAACAAAATGCTCACACGTCAATCAAAGGCAAGCGTCATATGTGTTGGGACATTTATTTTGGGGTTTAATATGAGGGAGCATTTTCATTCTTGTGTTTTTTTCTTGAGCAACACACCTTGTGAGAGACACACCACATACCCAAAAACTTAAGATGATAGGTGTGTGAGTTCTCTCACTAATAAATGCTCAAGTCTCCACTATTCTAAACAATGTGGGACTTCTCCACACTTTGTTTCTCAAAGTTTTCAACTCACTTGTTATTTTCAACAATACGAAATCGTCTCACCCTAAAAATATACGCCCGAGAATTACTCTAATACCATATTGTAACGCCCCAAATTTTGGTCCAAGATATTCTTTTCAAAAAACTATTTACATTAAAATTCATATCAACTTTTAAAAGATGCGACTACTTTTTTTTAAATGAAATATCTAAAAAGTTATAATATTCACTACATTACAAATCCAATAAAATTTGATTTTAATGTCACTTCAAACTCACTCCATATCTTCAAATTCCTCGTACCTAAAATGTTGGTTTGTAAGGGGTCAACTTTCGTAATCCACTACCATACAAAACTAAACTAAATAAGAAATTAAAAATAAAAAAAATGTAGATATACCATTCTTTTACCAAAAATGTACAAATTAGACATTGCCAAATTTTCTAAAAATTAGAGGATAAAAATATTATAATCAGATTATAAAAGCACATATTCACATAACCCAAAATAAAGATTTATTAATCATTAAGCCAAAATAAATATTAATATATATAACTAAAATTTTCATAGAAATATAAACTGATATTATTATTGTCAATAAATTAATGTATTATTAAAAGAACATACATTCACACCGTCTAAAATATAGATTTATTAGCCACTAAACAAAAATAAATCACATTATATATATATATATATATATATATATATATATATATATATATATATATATATATATATATATATATATATATATACACATCACATATGACATAAATATAAAACGAGGTACCGATAATCACCAAATACAAATATGCACGCTCTTAACATTATATGATCCGGATATAATTAGTCCATCAATAAGGTACCACACAAAAATCATCCCATACAAATAGAGAAAATAACCTGCCACCAAGGCACCACACAACCATGATATGATGATGATAAAATACAAGCACACTATTTAAGCAAATCATGCACATGACTGAAATCATAAATTTTTAATAAATAAAAAAGATAAATAAATAAATAAACTAACTAAAAAAAAGAAATATACTAAATTACTCGTTAATAAAACACCTGGTCTAACTGAATTCCAAGCTACTTAAAGCCTCTGGCACAATCTGTTGTGGTCGGACAACATTAATAAAACCTCAGGCCTAACTGAAGTATAAGCTACTTGAAGCCTCTGGCATTATCGACTGCGGTCGGTTTACGTTTAAACCTCTTACCTAATGAAATCATCTATGTAAACAAAGAACCTCTGGACATGTTATGTTCAATAAAGCTGCCTACCTATGAAGTCGGCTAAGTTAGAAGAGCCTATGGCTAGGACTTGAAGTCTTTCACTTAAATAATTCACCGCATAAAATATAGGAACATGGTCAAAACGTTACAATAAGCCATTAGACAAGAAGAGCATGGCATACAAGTCCTTTATTTAGCTATAAAAAACTAGATCAAAGCATGAAAGAACAGGTCGAATGGGATCGTTTGATCATAAGGCATGGATTGTTAAAATAGTCAAGATATTATAAACCAAATAAAATGCGTAGAAGGATATCAAAATAACATTTTCATAAAAGACCCCTCTAAAGGCTTAATCATCTACCAGGGAAAAACAAAGTATTTGGTCAAAGCAGTTTTTTTATGCTTAGTCATTGCTGATAGTTGGGACTCTAACGTCTGGTTCTATTTCTTCATTTCTTAAAGTTGCTTGGTCAACTCCTTCATCTGGGTAGTTTGGACCTTCAAGTCATCCCTTAAATGGGTTATATATTTATTAAGGTGAATCTCATTCTGTTCGTAGGCATCACCCACTTCAAATAAACCCAGATTCATGACGGCGCACCTCATCAAATATGCCCCAAGGTTTTGGTTCAATTGTTGAGCACCTATTGATTTCACTTTCTCAACGTATTCAACCGCATTGAGATGGTCATAAAGATATCTGAAACCATCGAAGCTGTTGGCCCAGAACTTGAATTTAGAAGAGGGGTTAGTTTGATGACTACTACCTAAATCTTTGACTTTAACTACTCAGAAGGCATCCAAAACGGCCAAAGACCGGACTTCCTGAGCATTCAACTTGTCATAGTCAAATCCGACGACCGACAAAGGACTATTCGACCAATAGATCGGGAAACGATAGTTCCTGTTCCGCGCATACATAATTTGGGGGTGTCTTTCCCACTCTTAACACGGAGGAATTTGTCCTTACAACCCTTATAGTTGGTAGTGAAAGCTTGTAGAAAGCTCTTCCCCGGAATTCCGCTGAGGGAAACCAATCCTCCTTTTTCTTCCCCTTTAACTCAAAGAATTAGAAAATTAATCCTAATGTAGGGGTTATATCCATTGTATTACAAACAATTTCAAAAGCCTTGATAAAACCCCAATCATTTGTCTGTAATTGAGAAGGGGCTATGTTTAGGGTTTTGAGAAGATCAGACTCAAAATCGGTAAACAAGATGCAGATTTTAAAGTCCTTGATTACTCCTGAATAGAAATAGTAATACTCCTCAGACACTCTTTTGGGCCGAGTGATACAGACCCTCTCACCAACCAACCACACATGGTTCTAGCATAACATCTTCCTAATTCCTGATTGAAGAGAATAAGATATTAGAACAAAGCTTCCAGATGTAGCTTTCGTCAATGATACCATGGTCGTAACTTAGAACCTCTTTATCTATCAAAGATCTTGTTTCCTTCAACTGAGTATCCAAAAAATCTGAGGATGAAGACTCCGAGTCAGTGTTACTAATAGGTGAAGGGATTTCACCATAAACTTCTCTAATAATCCAGTCAAAATCCATTCTACTCAAGTGACCCTCACACTCACTCATGCAATAATTACAAATTCTATCCCTATCATGAGCACTAAGGGAAATTCAGCATTCTCCTATTGATTGAAATCTCGTACTAAAGGCATAACAAAAAAAGAAAGAGGAAAAGTAAAAACGGGAAAAGAAAATAATATATTGCATAAAACAAAAAGGGATATAGGGCTATGATTTATGTACAAGTTTAAAATTGGGAATGAATGTGTAAAATAATAATATATATGGCAACCACAATTATTCAAACAAGCGCGTCTTTAACCCATAATTATATATACTCTATCTCTATTTATTCTAATGCATCCCTGGACTATATCCTGACTCAGACCACTAAATGATGTCAATGATATAGATCCCATTTACCAAGATCAGATATCACAAGACCACATGTCACCAACGTACTCCTAATTACCAAGAGCTACGCCACCTAACTTCACGTGGAGTCTAGGTGTAATAAGTCGATCGTCCCTGAGAATTCAAGCCAAGAACCTTGCCTTGCCTAGCATACGTAGATAATAATTCCCGTCGGGATTGTAGGCGACTGATCAACCTCGTGCGTCCCATACCGCACGGCAGTGGACTTACGTATTCCTTAATACAAATCTATATGATCACTCAAGCATCTTGTGGCAACTCTCAACCATATGTATTAAGTTAATACTTGGGAAATATCGTATCAACCTTTAAGGTTATACTTATTATCTAGATACTTAAGTTGAGTGCCAAATCCATCATATGTCTTGTCGTATTTCTCCTTGGCATGATCCTTATCTCTACATAATCAGTTCAGTTTGTACAATGAATAATTGTATGGTTGACTTCCCAGGTAAGAGAGGTGGACTGTAAAGGACATATTCGACCAAGTCTTTCCTTAGCCAGAATCCAACCAAATACAACTACTCAATGTATCCAACTTCCCTTATGTTATTGGGGATCTAATAGTTAATATTTAGTAATGTTGTTCTCTCCTTAATAGATCATTATTCTTAGTCTAACAATCACAACCATTCAAGTATAAATAAAATAAACAAATTAAACAATTAATCAAACAATGCAAGCACAATACAACCTCAAATTGTCATAGATTATTCCTATGATAAATAATTAAGGCCGACGTAACCTCGCTCAATGATTCGTGAAAATCATTACTCGAGAATTGGCTCTCCTTACTTATTTATCGCTAGTAGGGATTGGGTCACCACTACACACATATATATTAAGCTATTTTACGCTAACCGTCCCAACGTATACGAAATCTTGCCCCCACCTTTTGTTGTTGAGCGTTGTTGAAAGTCCACGAGCATTTTCTCCGATCTTTGCCAAGCACCTAATTTACGATAACCGTTGAATTGTACGAAATTTATAAAATTATTAGAATATAATTTATGGTTAATTAAACATAATTCCGTTACAACTTGAAATATTTATTTATTAAAATATGTAATAATAACTTCCATTATATTTAAATAATTATTAAATTCCAATATAAATTAGACTATAACTCCGTTTAGATTTGTTCGTTTTAGAATATTATCAAGAGTATATTCCTAATAACATTTAAATTATAATAATACTTGGGCATTATAACGACTTAAAATGGTAAGATTTATTTTGGACTTTATAAGTTCAATGTCTCGACGTCTACATGGAATTTGCATAGAAATTTTAAAATAACCTTTATATAAATAACATAATTAAAATAATATAATTAAAATAAAATGGACATTATAACGGCTTACCGGTTACTTATGAAAATGATTTGCGCAGAACTTTGACGTATAAAACTCCTTTGAAACTTTAGAAGAACTTTTACCACAAAATAACTCTAAAAGTTACGAACCGACACCGTGAGAACCTCGATAACTAAAACTAATATTGATATATGAAGAAACTAGAGAAGAAAAGAAATAAAGAGGTAAGAAAGAAGATTTGTGAATGAGTGAATGAAAATGGGGTGGGAAAGACCCCTATTTATACTAGTTGTAAAATATTAAAATAACATAAATGTATCTTCATTTGCCCATACCTTCTAATTTTTCAACTCTTGCTAGTAAATGTCTTTATCAAATATTTACTAATCTTACATCAATAGTTCTTTAGATGTTCTAGTATGACTTTTGTGAAAATAATTTATGAGAAAGTTATGGGAGCTTGATATTTTAATGTTTCATGACATAATATCATTTATGATATTAATAAAAAAATGAGATATATATTTCTTTTATAAAAATAAAATGATAATAATAATAAAAATAATAATAATGACAACAAGTATAATTATTATTACTTAAGATTATTTTATTTACTAATTAGTTTGTAGAGTAAAACGATAATATTCAAATAAAATAAAATCGAATAATAATAAAAACAAAACAACAACAACAATAATAATAAAAATAATATGAATAATTAATTAACTTAAAGTTAAGTATTTTTAAGTATTAATTTCAATTTCAATATTTAGTTTGTAAAATGAAACAATGATATTCAAATTAAATAATAATATTAATAATAAAAATTAAGGGTAATTAATTGATAAATTAATTCTTATAGGTGTTAGTTTCAATATTTAGTTTTTAATGATTAGCGATGTTAAAATCTCAAATCTAATCAGATATATTATTTAAAGTATGGAAAATTAGGATGTTACATAACTAACTCGGCATCCCATATCATATTGTTAATCATAATGTTATTTCTAGTTGTCCATAAACTCCAACAAATTATCAACCAGAACACAACCACACTCTTTACAACCGTAGATATCGTCACCCCTAACAAGCCGTATATACGCTCCCACACCAAACGACTTTTGCAGTAGAGAAAAAACTTATGTAATATGTTTTCATCTTCTACAAATTAGAAAGGACAAACCTTATCATGCGAGCATGAAATAATTTCGCGTGCAGTAAGATTATCACGAGACGGTAACCGATTGTGCAATACACGCCAACCAAACAAAATTATTTTCAAAGGTGTTTGTTCAGACCACAACATTTTAAAGACAGACGCGACTGATTCACGATAAAATGCAGTAGTGTCATCGTGCAAAAGAACACAATAACCAGACCGAACAAAGTATAAATGCGATGTCTCGTGAGACCAATACAACATATCCTAAACATCTCTACACAAGATAACTTGTTATAATAAAGTCTGTAAGGAAACCACATCCCGATGCACAACAGGTGAGATGCTATTTTCTAAGGAATTGATGTTCCACACCCATTGATTACCCTCCCAATAACCATTATCCGCTACCTTGCTATAAGGACTGGCTGCAACCAATCTCAGATCCGAAAATATATCTGCCAACTTTGCGTTACCTCACCACACAGAAGACCAAAATGGGGTGGTCTTACCATTTCCAACAGTTGAGGCTGTATTACCATAGAACGACTCATGCCCGAAATTTTTAGAAATAAAGAACAAGGCCCTCCACCAGAGAGATGAAGGAATTTTGTAATTTGGATATTCCCCGCGAATCAAATCAGAACCAAAATTGCCATACCTACCTCTAAGAATGCCTTACCAAAAATAATCTTGTGGGTTGAGAAACATCCATAACCACTTAGCTGTCAATGCTAAGTTAAATCTTCTAATGTACAAAATACCTAGCCCCCCTTCTTCCTTAGTTTTACAAACGATACTCCATTTAATCCAAGCCATCCCTCTTTTAGTAGTCGATCCATTCCACAAAATTCTCCTTTGCAAGGCATAATAATACGGATTACCTAGCTAGGCATCTTATAAAAGGACATGTAATGAATAGGTAAGTTAGAGAGGACCAATTTGATAAGTGTAGTTCTACCTCCCATTGACATGAACCTCCCTTTCCACGATGTTAATCTCGATTGCACCTTGTCTATAACCGGTTTCCAAAAAGATATTAACCTATGATTGCCTCCAATATGAATTCTTAGAAATTTGAATGGACAAACCTGAATTTTGCTAGCCAAGAAGTTCTTTGCTGCCTTCAGAAAAGACTCCTCCACTCCAAAACCAAATAAACTACTTTTGTTGAAATTTATCTCCAAACCGGAAAGAAGTTAAAAGCCTTTAAGAATGACCTTAGTCGCCCATAAATTGTTCCATGAACCTTCTCCAATAATAACTGTATCGTCAGCATATTGTAATAAGTTAAAGGAAATGGCTTGCCCGATGTTTTTTTTACTAAGCAAAATATATTTCAAAGGATACAAAGAGGTATCCTAACCTATATACAAAAACAGTATCCCAACATGAAAATCATCCTTACATAAAATCACTGGGAGATTTAATTTATTTGTAATATTTACAAGAAAAGTCTTTTTTGGATTGCTTGGCAAACCACCACCAAGAAGTATGCACTATCTTGTGTACCACTAGCTCACCATCCCAAACTTGATCATTAAATATGATGTTGTTCCGGGTTGTCCACAAGTTCCAACAAATTACTATCCATAATCCAATTGCATTCTTAAATGTGAGGCCCCGGTAACCTAACGCTACCAACCAATCTCGAAAGTGATCAATGAGGTTTACAAAAGGAAGAAACGAAATCCCTAACCAGCCGCAAATATGGTGCCAAACCAATCGACTTTTACAGCAAAGAAAAATCAGATGAGATATGTTTTCATCCTCAAGTTGAAACCCCTGAAAAACCCCCCTCAACGGCGTTCGTCATTGAGGTGAAAGGGGATCACCTTGTCTTAACCCTCTAGTCACTTCGAAATCCCGAGTTAGATTCCCATTGATAAGAACAAACATATAATTTTTAAAAACACTGCCCTCCATCCATTTCATCCATGTTTCAATAAAACCCATAATTTCCAGCACCTTACGAATATAAGGCCACTCGACACAATCACAGGCCTTTGCGAAGTCCACCTTAAGAATCATCCCCTTAGACTTACTTCTTTTTGCATAATCCACAATCTCATTCAAAACAAGAACCCCGTCCAGCAAGTTCCTTCCCGCGATAAAAGCCGTTTGAGATGGAAAAATAATGTTGTTCATCACTGATTTTAATCTACCCGCTAATAAAGTAGCCACAACTTTATATAAACTACCAATCAAGCTTATCGATCGATAAGCATCAAAAGTCATAGGAGAGTCAATTTTAGGAATTAACACAAGAAAAGATGAAGATAGAACTTTTGGAAATTTACCAACCTTAAAAAATTTCAGGATGCATTTAGTAAAATCCGGCCCTACTATCTCCCAACAGTGTTTAAAAAATTCCATGTTAAATCCGTCAGGCCCCGGACTTCTATCCCATTTGCAAAGAAAAATCGCATTCTTAATTTCCTCAACTTCAAAATTTGCCTCGATAGCTCTACTTTCCTCATTTGACAGAACCTTGAAATGATTGCTACCAATGAACGGAGTAAGTCTGCTAACAGAAGTGAATCTCTTTTCAAAATGGGTCACAACCGCTTCCTTAACCCCTGCAACATCTTCAATGGTCTTGTTGTTAACAACAACAGATGAGATATTGTTCTTGATATTTCGATTGTTGATGACCGCGTGACAAAATTTCGTGTTCTGATCTCCCTCAGCAATCCACTTGGTGCGTGATTTCTGCATCAAGATGCTTTCTTTGATTCTAAGATTCTTCCACAACTCATCCTCTACACAAATCCTGTTGAAAAGATCTTGAGATCCGCACTCGACTTCATTCCTCGCTAAAGCATCCTCGATGTCATTGATTGTCTCAACATTATCTTCTATTTTATTGTCAATCCAACCAAACACACTCTTGTTCCACCACCTGAGTTTCGATCAGACATGACGAAGTTTCCTGGATAGAATATAAGATGGGCTGCCTTAAACCAAGCATGAATCCCATGACTCCTTCACAAATCCAAGAAAACTAGGATGATCAAACCAGCATTTAAGGATCTTAAAAGGTTTTGGACCCCAGTTAATGTTCCGCACCGAGATCCATACCGGGCGATGATCCGAAATGTCCCTCGCTTCCACTTTCTGACAAACCATGTTCCATTCATTCAGAATACCATTAGATACCAAGAATCAGTCCAGTCTACTGCAACTCTCACTAATGCAAAGTGACGAATATAATTTTAAAATTTACACCCATTATACTGAAAACGGGTGTAAATATGCAAAATGACGAATATAATTTTAAATTTGCACCCATTATACTAAAAACGGGTGTAAATTAGAAACACGATGGCAAATTCGTAAATAAAATGTCATTTAAAGTAGTGGTACGTAAAAATAGACACCCTATTATTTAAAAAAAGGGTGTATATTAAAAACATTATTATGATAAATTAAAATCAATATTATAATAATATCTCTATTACTCCCATTAAAAATAAAACGGGTGTAAATTAAGATTGACTAAAAATAATTGTATATTTTAATAACTCTAAATATGAATCTTATACATATTAATAAACCATAATATATTTTATCAAATAGTATTTAGGTAAATAAGTAAATTAAAGGGTGTAAATTACTTAAATTTATATTGTGGAAATAAAATAATAAGAAAACATTTATCAAATATCAAATCAAACACACTTCATCGATCAAAACCCTCTTGACACCCCATTTCTCTCTATACCTAGTTCTCTTCATCTCATCGTGAGCTCCGTTGTCTGCATCTCATAGCGAGTCCGTTGTCTTCATCTCATCGCGAGTTCATCTCCTTCTTCTCATCACGGGCTCCATCTCCATCATCACACGACCATTGTCTCATCACACATTTGAGAATCCTCTCTCATTTCTCATCATTGCACGACCATTCTCACAGCTCGATTGTAACGCCCAAATTATTTAATTATTTATTTAATTAAATAGTTTTGAATATTTCCCGTTTTAATTAAATAGTGATAGAAATTAGAATAATACTAAACTATATTAATTGGGCCTATTTAATTGGTTGGAAGTAGTAGTAAAGGAGGTGTAAGAACTTAAGCCCAATAAGATTATAGTATTATTTGAATGGGTGTTAGTTGTCAGAATAGGGATTGAAAAGAAGTAGGGGCAGTTGGAAATACAAAGAGGAACGTAGAAGTTACAAAAAGTAGAGCAAGGGTTTTGAGAGAGACTCCGGAGAGGCTGCTAGAGCAAGATTCCGACCGAAAATTTAGAGCGACCTTCAATCCAAGGTAAGGGTGGGGTTCTGAATCTATAATTAAGTTTATGATAAATAGTATGTGGGATTGGATTTGTGAAAAATTGCTTCTGTCCATGTTTGATTGTTATGCTTGATTTCGGAATCTGGTTGATGTTGTTAAATTGGTCGTAGAAATTTGATTATGTTGTTCGTATTATAATTCCTACATTGCTGTTACACCGTGATGGTTGGGGTTTGATTTGGAACTGAGTCGAAGGAAGAATCACTAGAATTAAGGAAACTAAAAAGAAACAAGCAGGTGACGAACGAAGTCTGGTGCGTACACAGAATTGGTATGCATGACGACCGTAATACGGGCATGAGGACCGTCACACCCACGATCAACATCACGACCGTCACACTCT
Organism: Lathyrus tuberosus; assembly: GCA_022829125.1. Taxonomy (NCBI): domain Eukaryota; kingdom Viridiplantae; phylum Streptophyta; class Magnoliopsida; order Fabales; family Fabaceae; genus Lathyrus; species Lathyrus tuberosus. Next base: position 9,907,677 of record JALAZF010000085.1, read on the forward strand.
CGTGACGAGCGTCACGCGGGCGAATTCTGGGTTGTGTGGAAGTTGGAGATTCTGTTTCTTGGTCCTTGGTCGGTGTAGCCTAGCGTGATTACTGATATGCTTTAGTCGAGAACAGAGCCACAATTTGAATGAGTACATAATTACCAGAGGCTTAATTAGTGAATTAGAACTACTATGAATAATTAATAATTGTGTTGCAATGAATTAGTAAGAAACATAATTAAGTTGAACATCAGTATAAGCAGCAGCAGTAATACAAACCGGTGTAGACTGTAAGGAACTGATAATGGTATTGTGACTAATCAGTAGGAGGATAATTAAGTAACTGTGTTGTAGAATTTAGTAGTATGTTTGGTGAGTTGTTGCTGACCTGAATTTAATAGGGAAATGCTAGAGTTGAGCAGAGAAGTTGTTTAATTGGTTTAGTCAGAAGGTTATACAAATAGTAATGCGATGTAACTGGCTGTTCCTTGCGTTTTGCTCCCTATTGCAAGTTGTGAAGTTGTTAGTTATGGATTTCGTTGCAGAACCTTATTAGTTGTTGCTGTTGATAAGTTGAAGGCCTATGGCCAGTGTTGATTTGTTGATTAAGTTGTAGGCCTATGGTCAGTGCTGATTTGTTGTTGTTGTTAAGTTGTAGGCTTATGCCAATGTTGAGTTATTGTCGTTATTATGATGTTCATGTTGGGTCACATGGCATAACATATTAAGCTGGCCTGGATTGGCAAACTATTAAGCTGGCCTGGATTGGCAAAAATATTAAGCGGAAGGCTTATGCCTTGTTGACGTCAATATTAATTGGCAAATTTTTAAGCTGGGAGTTCTGCTCCAATGGTACCACATGCATGTGCATTTTGAGTCGCATTTCATGTTGCATCGTTGTTGTTGTGTTGTTAATTGAATGCGATTTTTACGTTGTTATTGCGTTGTGGATTAATATTGATTTCAAGGTTGTTGTGTTGCTGATTTATGTTGATTTTTGTTGCCTAAAAAGTTGTGAAGTGGTGATTTTATAATCTGATCTAATATATTATTTATCCTATATCCGATTATATGGGTTGATATCTCACCCCTTCTGTGGCTGGTGATGGTTTATACGCCATCCTGCAGGTAATCCAGAGTGAAGGTTGTCTACCTTCATTAGTTCGAGTCGGTGTCGTCGCTATGATATGTAGCGCTCGGGGGGGATGAGCATATGTTTTCTTTAGTGTCGGTTTTATTATGTTGCTGAATTTTAAGTTGTTTTCATTAAAGACTTGATGTCTTAGAGTTTTTTTGGATCAAACAACCTGTCATGGTATTTCAGCTGAATTTATGAATCCGCTGCGTATTAAGAAAGTTGTTCTGTGACAAAGACTGAATTATGTTCCTCTTAATATTAAGTGTTACGTATCCATGTTCAGGCGGTAAATGCCGTTGTTTTTAAGTTGAAAATGTGACATCTTGTTTATCTTGAAATTTTATTACTCTGATTTTATTAAATATTCGCCGGGTAGAAAATGGGGTGTTACATTAGTGGTATCAGAGCAGGTTGGTCCGTCCGGCCAAGTTGTCGAGTCGTAGTTCTGTTTAACAATCGAGTAATGTTAATTAGTTCTACTCGTGTTTATGTTGCAGTGATAAGTTGAGATGGCTGGAAGGAACGATGCTGCAATTGCTGTTGCGATGCAAGCAATGGCCCAAGCTTTGCAGAATCAGCCGAACACTAACGAGAATGCTGGATCTCGTAGTTTGGAAACTTTTCAGAGGGAGAATCCGACTACCTTCAAAGGAAAGTATGATCCTGATGGAGCGTTGGATTGGTTGAAAGAGATGGAGAGAATCTTCCGTGTGATGGACTACACTCCAGCGCAAAAGGTTCAATATGGGACTCATATGCTAGCATTCGAGGCTGATGACTGGTGGCTAGAGACTCGTCAGAGGTTGGAAGCTGCAGGTGAAGGTATCACTTGGGCTGTGTTCCGGAGAGAGTTCGTGAGGAAATATTACCCAAAGGATGTTTGTGGTAAGAAGCAAATCAAGTTTCTCGAGCTGAAGCAAGGAAACATGTCGGTTACTGATTATGCTGCAAAGTTTGTCGAGTTGGCTACGTTTTATCCGTACTACAACGGGGATGATGCTGAGTTTTCAAAATGCATCAAGTTTGAGAGTGGGTTGCGCCCAGAGATTAAGAAGGCAGTTGGATATCAGAAGATTCGTGTTTTTGCGGATTTGATTGATAGTTGCAGGATTTTGAAGAGGATAACAATGCTCATTATAAGATCATTAATGAGAGGAAGGGCAAGCACCAACAGAATCGGGGCAAGCCTTATGATGCTCCGGCAGGAAAAGGTAAACAGAAAGTGACTGATGGCAAGAGAACTAGTGGGGGAGATGCTCCTGCTAGCATAGCTTATTTCAAATGTGGGAAACCTGGTCATAAGAGTAATGTGTGTACTGCTGAGGTGAAGAGGTGTTTCCGTTGTGGTAAGACTGGGCACGCCATATCTGAGTGCAAGCATAAAGAGAGGATTTGCTTTAACTGTGGTGAAGAAGGACACATTGGTAGTCAGTGTCAGATACCAAAGAAGGCGCAAACCGGTGGGAAAGTGTTCGCGTTGGCTGGGACTCAGACAACTAGTGGGGACAGACTCATCAGAGGTACATGTTTCATTAATGGTACTCCTTTAATCGCTATGATTGATACTGGTGCTACTCATTGCTTTATTGCTGCTGATTATGTTAAGAGATTGGGTCTTATGTTGTCCTCTATGAATGGAGAAATGGTCGTCGAGATTTCGGCTAAGGGATCGGTGACTACTTCTCTTGTGTGTTTAAAGTGTCCTTTGTCGATCATCGACAGAGACTTTAATATTGATTTGGTGTGTTTGCCGTTAACTGGGATGGATGTGATCTTAGGTATGAATTGGTTAGAATATAGCTATATTCATATTAATTTCTATACAAAGTCGGTGAGTTTTTCTACTCCTGAAGAAGAGGAAGGAGTAGGGTTATTGTCTTTTAGGCAGTTACGAAAGTTGATGCAAGAAGAATCTCAGGTGTTTTCATTGATGGCGTCGTTATCTATTGAGAATCAAGCTGAAATTGATGAGTTGCAGGTGGTGCGTGAATTTCATGAAGTTTTCGCTGATGAAATTCCTGATGTATCGCCAGAGAGGGAAGTAGAATTTGCGATCGACCTTGTACCTAGTACCAGGCCTGTTTCTATGGCACCGTACAGGATGTCTGCGTCCGAGTTGTCAGAATTAAAGAAACAATTGGAGGATTTGATTGAAAAGAAGTTTGTAAGGCCAAGTGTATCGCCGTGGGGAGCTCCAGTGTTGTTGGTATAGAAGAAAGATGGGAGTATGAGGCTCTGTGTTGATTATAGACAGTTGAACAGAGTGACGATTAAGAACAAGTATCCGCTTCCGAGAATAGATGACTTGATGAATTAGTTGGTAGGTGCTTGTGTGTTTAGCAAGATTGATTTGAGGTCAGGCTATCACCAGATTAAAGTGAAAGATGATGATATTCAGAAGATGGCTTTTAAAACGCGTTATGGACATTAAGAGTATTTGGTGATGCGGTTCGGTGTTACAAATGCGTCGGGAGTATTCATGGAGTACATGAACCGTATCTTTCATACTTACTTGGATCTGTTTGTGGTGGTGTTCATTGATGATATACTGATTTACTCTAAATAGGAAGTAGAGCATGCAGAACACTTAAGACTAGTATTGCAAGTTTTGAGAGAGAAGAAGCTATATGCAAAGTTGTCAAAATGTGAATTTTGGTTAAAGGAAGTTAGTTTTCTTGGTCATGTCATTTCAAGTAGTGGCATTGTTGTGGATCCATCTAAATTAGACGATGTGTTGCAATGGGAAACTCCAAGGTCAGCTACCGAGATAAGAAGCTTTTTGGGATTAGCTGGTTGCTATAGAAGGTTTATCGAAGGTTTTTCTAAGTTGGCACTTCCGTTGACTAAGTTGACATGTAAAGGTAAAGCGTTTGTGTGGGACGTTCAATGTGAAGAAAGTTTTACGGAACTGAAGAAGAGATTGACGTCGGCTCCGGTTTTGACATTACCTAACCCAGGAGAACCTTTTGTGGTATATTGTGATGCTTCTAAGATGGGTTTAGGAGGTGTGCTTATGCAGAATGATAAGGTGGTTGCTTATGCGTCAAGGCAGTTGAGAACTCATGAAAAGAACTATCCTACGCATGATTTAGAACTTGCTGCGGTTGTTTTTGTGCTGAAGATTTGGAGGCATTATCTTTATGGTTCTAGATTTGAAGTAATTAGTGACCTTAAAAGTTTAAAGTATTTATTTGACCAGAAGGAGTTGAATATGAGACAGCGAATGTGGTTGGAGTTATTAAAAGATTATGATTTCGGTTAGAATTATCATCCAGGTAAAGCTAATGTTGTAGCTGATGCTTTAAGTCGAAAGACTTTACATATGTTGGCGGTGATGGTTAAAGAGTTAGAATTAATTGAACAGTTTAGAGATATGAGTTTAGTTTGCGAAGTGACACCGCAGAGTTTTATGTTAGGAATGTTGAAGATTAACAATGATTTTCTGGATAGTATCAGAAAAGCTCAGAAGTTAGACGTGAAACTGGTAGATTCGATGGTTGGAATCGATCAGTCTGAGAATAACGATTTTAAGATGGACGCGAATGGTGTGTTAAGATTCCGTGATCGAATTTGTATTCCTGATGATGCGGAAGTGAAGAAAGCGATTCTTGAAGAAGGTCATAAAAGTAAATTGAGTATTCATCCGGGGGCTACAAAGATGTATCAAGATTTTAAGAATTTGTTTTGGTCACCTGGGATGAAGCGTGATGTAACGCAGTTTGTGTATGCATGTTTAACTTGTCAGAAGTCGAAGGTTGAACATCAGAAGCCTGCGGGGTTGATGCAACCGTTAGAAGTCCCATAATGGAAATGGGATAGCATTTCAATGGACTTTGTAACGGGATTACCAAACACTTCAAGAGGATATGATTCGATTTGGGTGATTGTTGATAGGCTTACGAAGTCGGCTCATTTCATTCCTATTAACATCAGTTTTCCAGTATCGAAGTTGGCGGAGGTTTATACTAACGTAATTGTGAAACTGCATGGTGTTCCTTTGTGTATTGTGTCGGATAGAGATCCGAGGTTTACTTCTGATTTTTGGAAGAGTTTGCAAGAGGCGTTGGGCTCTAAGTTGAGGTTGAGTTCAATGTATCACCCTCAGACTGATGGTCAGACGGAGAGGACTATTCAGTCATTAGAGGATTTGTTGAGAGCGTGTGTTCTTGAGCAGGGAGGTTCGTGGGATACTTATCTTCCATTGATAGAATTCACTTATGATAACAGTTACCATTCGAGTATTGGAATGGCACCTTTTGAAGTGTTGTATGGTCGGAGATGTAGAACTCCTGTATGTTGGCATGAATCTGGGGAAAGTGTCGTGCTTGGACCTGAAATTGTTCAAGAGACTACTGAGAAGGTGAAGTTAATTCGAGAAAAGATGTAAACTTCCCAAAGTAGACAGAAGAGTTATCATGACAAGCGGAGGAAAGACTTAGAATTTCAAGCAGGTGATCATGTGTTTTTAAGAGTTACACCTGTGATAAGTGTTGGGCGCGCATTGAAGTCTAAGAAGCTCACTCCTCGTTTTATTGGTCTGTATCAGATTTTAGACAGAGTTGGAAATGTTGCTTATAGAGTGGCCTTACCGCCTAATCTTTCGAATTTGCACGATGTGTTCCATGTGTCACAACTCCGGAAGTATGTCCCAGATCCATCTCATGTGATTCATATGGATGATGTGCAAGTACGGGATAATCTTACTGTGGAAATGATGCCTGTACGAATTGCAGAACGTGAGATGAAAATTCTAAGAGGCAAGGAGATTGCATTGGTGAAGGTAGTCTGGTTAGGAGCTGCCGGAGAAAGCATGACTTGGGAGCTGGAAAGCAGAATGAAGGAATCTTATCCCGAGTTATTCGAATCAGGTAAATTTTCGAGGACGAAAATATTCTTAGTGGGGGAGAGTTATAACGCCCAAATTATTTAATTATTTATTTAATTAAATAGTTTTGAATATTTCCCGTTTTAATTGTTGAAGTTGTGTGATATCAATTTCAGTTGTGTTAATTGTTGTGGAGTTGTGTAGTTGAATTAAGTGGTAGAAATTAGAATAATACTAAACTATATTAATTGGACCTATTTAATTGGTTGGAAGTAGTAGTAAAGGAGGTGTAAGAACTTAAGCCCAATAAGATTATAGTATTATTTGAATGGGTGTTAGTTGTCAGAATAGGGATTGAAAAGAAGTAGGGGCGGTTGGAAATACAAAGAGGAACGTAGAAGTTACAGAAAGTAGAGCAAGGGTTTTGAGAGAGGCTCCGGAGAGGCTGCTAGAGCAAGATTCCGACAGGAAATTTAGAGTGACCTTCAATCCAAGGTAAGGGTGGGGTTCTGACTCTATAATTAGGTTTATGATAAATAGTATGTGGGATTGGATTTGTGAAAAATTGCTTCTGTCCTTGTTTGATTGTTATGCTTGATTTCGGAATCTGGTTGATGTTGTTAAATTGGTCGTAGAAATTTGATTATGTTGTTCGTATTATAATTCCTACATTGCTGTTACACCGTGATGGTTGGGGTTTGATTTGGAACTTAGTCGAAGGAAGAATCACTAGAATTAAGGAAACTGGAAAGAAACAAGCAGGTGACGAACGAAGTCTGGTGCGTACGCAGAATTGGTATGCTTGACGACCGTAATAAGGGCATGACGACCGTCACACCCATGATCAACATCACGACCGTCACACTCTCGTGACGAGCGTCACGCGGGCGAATTCTGAGCTGTGTGGAAGTTGGAGATTCTGTTTCGTGGTCCTTGGTCGGTGTAGCCTGGCGTGATTACTGATATGCTTTAGTCGAGTACAGAGCCACAATTTGAATGAGTACATAATTACCAGAGGCTTAATTAGTGAATTAGAACCACTATAAAGAATTAATAATTGTGTTGCAATGAATTAGTAAGAAACATAATTAAGTTGAACATCAGTATAAGCAGCAGTAGTAATACAAACCGGTGTAGACTGTAAGGAACTGATAATGGTATTGTGACTAATCAATAGGAGGATAATTAAGTAACTGTGTTGTAGAATTTAGTAGTATGTTTGGTGAGTTGTTGACCCGAATTTAACAGGGAAATGCTAGAGTTGAGCAGAGAAGTTGTTTAATTGGTTTAGTCAGAAGGTTATACAAATAGTAATGCGAGGTAACTGGTTGTTCCTTGCGTTGTGCTCCCTGTTGCAAGTTGTGAAGTTGTTAGTTGTGGATTTTGTTGCAGAACCTTATTAGTTGTTGTTGTTGATAAGTTGAAGGCCTATGGCCAGTGTTGATTTGTTGATTAAATTGTAGGCCTATGGCCAGTGCTGATTTGTTGTTGTTGTTAAGTTGTAGGCTTATGCCAATGTTGAATTATTGTCGTTATTATGATGTTCATGTTGGGTCACATGGCATAACATATTAAGCTGGCCTGGATTGGCAAATTATTAAGCTGGCCTGGATTGGAAAAAATATTAAGCGGAAGGCTTATGCCTTGTTGACGTCAATATTAATTGGCAAATTTTTAAGCTGGGAGTTCTGCTCCAATGGTACCACATGCATGTGCATTTTGAGTCGCATTTCATGTTGCATCGTTGTTGTTGTGTTGTTAATTGAATGCGATTTTTACGTTGTTATTGCGTTGTGGATTAATATTGATTTCAAGGTTGTTGTGTTGCTGATTTATGTTGATTTTTGTTGCCTAAAAATTTGTGAAGTGGTGATTTTATAATCTGATCTAATATATTATTTATCCTATATCCGATTATATGGGTTGATATCTCACCCCTTCTCTGGCTGGTGATGGTTTATACGCCATCCTGCAGGTAATCCAGAGTGAAGGCTGTCTACCTTCATTAGTTCGAGTTGGTGTCGTCGCTCTGATACTAGCACTCGGGGGGGGGGGGGGGGGGGGGGGGGGGGGATGAGCGCATGTTTTCTTTAGTGTCGGTTTTATTATGTTGCTGAATTTTAAGTTGGTTTCATTAAAGACTTGATGTCTTAGAGTTGTTTTGGATCAAACAAGCTGTCATGGTATTTCAGCTGAATTTATGAATCCGTTGCGTATTAATAAAGTTGTTCTGTGACAAAGACTGAATTATGTTCATCTGAATATTAAGTGTTATGTATCCATGTTCAGGCGGTAAATGTCGTTGTTTTTAAGTTGAAAATGTGACATCCTGTTTATGTTGAAATTTTATTACTTTGATTTTACTAAATATTCGCCGGGTAGAAAATGGGGTGTTACATCGATGATGACATGCACTGTGAAAAAACCGGACTAATTGGTATGTCTTTCCTTTTTCAATTAGGGTTTAAATTTTTAGATAAAACATTAGGATTTAAATTTTTAGGTAAAACATTAGGGATTAATCTTTTAGGTAAAACATTAGGGTTTATAATTCGCATATGTTACTATCACAATTTGTTGACACTTGTTTTTACTACTTTATGATGTATTTGATGTTGAATTTAGGGTTACAGTAAGGACTCTTGTATACATGTTTTATGTAGCACCACCAATCTATACCCCCAAATAAATAAAGCGATAAAAATTTCATCAGAGTATAATTAAACATTCATGGCATAGACGAAGGTGTCACATCAATTGAGACAAAACACGATAAACCTGCTCATAAAGATATACAACAATCAGGTAGCAAATAACAGAGGAACTTAGTTCCTACTACCCACAAATCAGATACAGAATAAAAGCGGAAAATCTGCAACTGAATCTCATATATATATCACATAAAAATTTTGTCTGTCATATATAGAGTAATACATATACAATCGAAAACGTATATATACATATACACATAAAATCACAACGATCTCCCCGACTACCCGGTGCTACATATCAGAGCCGACCGACCAAAGAATGAAGACCTAAGCTTCACGAAAAGACCTCCAGCATCTAATCTGCAATGCCTCATAGAGCATTCAAAACAGCAGAAGGGTGAGAAACACAATCATAATATAATTGCATATAATTATATAATAACACCAAAATACACATGTAATATTCTCACCATAACTTATACCAGAATTCAAACACAAAACAACACAATGCATATCTCATATATCCATCACCAAGGCATATATAATCAAGCTCAATGCATTTATCAACAACATATATATATGTATCTCAACTCATCAATTCCATTCTCAATTCCACACAAAATCAATCCATTCATGATTTATGCAAATGCAAAGAGACCAACACAACGATCAATGCAAATGCGGTACCATCCATCCGTCAATCACATCATTAGTTCACTCAGGAACTATTGGAACCATCGCTTGTTACTTAGTGTAACACCCCGTCGGGCAAACGATGTTCCCCGTCGTTCACACCTCTTTGAATAAGGCACACGACGTTTATGGATCGCTTTAGGTCCTCTTTGTATAAGGCACACGATCCGATCGCTTTAGGTCCTCTTTGTATAAGCCACACGATCGTCTATAATCATCGCTTTAGGTCCTCTTTGTATAAGGCACACGATGTTATAGCGGATTCCCTCTAGAACCGATTCGTCGCTCACACCCACTAGGGCACACGACATCACAAGAATGCATATCAAGATGCTTGGCATACAATGACTCATGACATTCAAATGCACACATATACATATCCATAATCATGCATATATAATCAAATACAACACATTACATTTTCTTGCCCTTAGGCCACAAATCATCATCACAACACCTCATCACATGCATTTTCATCACACAACCGCACACAAGTCATACGATATCCATATCAACAGCACATTGCATGATACACATCAATTACAAACAATTAAAACGGTAAAAGTCGACAAAACGACACTATACCAAATTCCCGACATAATTAAATCGGCCAACAATCTCAAAACCATTTTCATAAGAAAGTACATTTTATTAGCTTTCCAACGATACCAAGAATGTTCAAAACGGATAATCGGAACACAAGTTACGGACGTACAAAGAAAAGGAATCGCGAAAACACAACATTTTGCACCCCTGCTGGCCATACGCGTATTGCCCAAACTCATACGCGTACCATTACGCGTTTCAGCAGATGGCCGAGAAAAAATGGAACTCATTACGTGTATTTCCTCATTTTGCGCCTCCCATACGCGTATTGCCCAAGCCAATACGCGTATGGACATGCCTGATACGTGTAATGGCAGACGAAACCCAGAATTTTTCTGGAGAATTTTTTCCTGCGAAAACCACTCAAACCCACTCCAAATTTTCACCTAAACACCAGAAAATTTCCAATAGATAGTACAACAACATATATCTAACATGTACCAACAATAAGGGACCTGAAAACATGATTTCCGACACAATTTAATCGGATTCTAACAATTTCAACATATTATGGTTTTTGTTCTACATTCAATTTCAATCCAAAAACAACAAAATACAAACATACATAATCATATACAAGTATAATATAATCGAGTTTTGCATCCTTACCCGATTTAATCGTGTTCGAAAAGTTGGTTGATTGATTTTCTTCTTTTCCTAGTTTTTCTCTCTTTTCTTCTTTCTTTCTCTTTTCTTTCCCTTTTCCTTCTTCTCTTTTTCTTTCTCTCTAATTTTCTCTCTTCTTATTTCTATTTTACTAACTTAAGGAAAAATAAAGTGAAATGACCAAAATACCCCTACACTCAAATATCTCGCAAACGTTCCTAAAACGCGATGAAACATATTCACGATGAAAAATAATATATTATCAAATAAAAGTCAAAAATAAAATAATATAATAATAGAAATAATCAAATTGACTCGATTAAATAAAACTAACAAAAACTGGGGTGTTACAACTCTCCCCCACTTAGAAATTTTCGTCCTCGAAAATATTACCTGAGACGAACAACTCCGGATACGACTCCCGCATCCGACTCTCCAACTCCCAAGTCAAATTACCCTCTGCAGCGCCTCCCAACGCTACTTTCACAAGCGCAATATCCTTGCCCCTTAACCGCTTCAACTCGCGATCCAAAATTCTCACTGGTAATGCCTCCACCGTAAGGTTCTCCCTTACCTCAACCTCATCCATTGGAATCACATGCGACGGATCCGGAACATACTTCCGAAGCTGTGAAACATGGAACACATCGTGCAAATTCGAAAGACTCGACGGCAACGCCACCCGATAAGCCACAGCACCCACTCTCGCGGATATCTGATAAGGACCAATAAACCAAGAAGTAAGCTTCTTCGACTTCAATGCACGACCAACACCCGTCACCGGTGTAACTCTTAAAAATACGTGATCACCCTCTTGAAACTCAAGATCTTTCCTCCTTCGATCATGATAACTCTTTTGCCTACTCTGAGAAGCCTTCATTTTCTCACGAATAAGTTTCACCTTTTCCGTAGTCTGTTGCACCAACTCCGGTCCAACCACCGAACTCTCACCAGATTCATGCCAACACAAAGGTGTTCGACATCTCCTTCCATACAACGCTTCAAAAGGTGCCATTCCAATACTTGAATGGAAACTGTTGTTATACGTGAATTCAACCAACGCAAGATAATTATCCTAAGCACCACCTTGCTCAAGAACACAAGCCCGCAACAAATCTTCCAACGACTGAATAGTTCTCTCGGTCTGACCATCCGTCTGCGGATGATAAGCAGAACTCAATCTCAACTTGGAACCTAACGCCTTTTGCAAACTTTCCCAAAATCTAGAAGTAAACCTCAGATCTCGATCTGAAACAATACTCAACGGAACACCATGTAATTTCACAATCACACTGATATAAATCTCAGCCAACCTCTCCAAAGAAAAACTGATGTCAATCAGAATGAAATGCGCCGATTTAGTCAGCCTATCCACAATCACCCAAATGGCATTATGTCCCCTCTGTGTATTCGGCAACCCTGTCACAAAATCCATAGAAATGTTGTCCCATTTCCACTCGGGAATATCCAATGGTTGCAACAATCCACTAGGCTTCTGATGTTCCACCTTAGACTTCTGACACGTCAAACACACATAAACAAACTGAGCCACATCCCTCTTCAATCCAGACCACCAAAAGATCTTCTTCAAATCTTGACACATCTTATTAGCTCCCGGATGTATACTCAAATTACTCCGGTGTCCTTCCTCCAAAATCATCTTTTTTAAGTCCAAATCATCAGGAATACAAATCCTACCACGAAATCTCAAAACACCCTTATCATCCACTTTAAAGTCACCATTCACACTTTGATCTCCAACCGTCATCAAATCCACAAATTTCACATCCAACTTCTATTTGTCGCTAACGGTTAACAGAAAATCATTAGTGACCTTTAACATACCAAGCCTCACGCTACTAGATGTCAATTCACACACCAAACTCAAATCTCTAAATGCTCCCAAAAGTTCCCACTCTTTAACCAACAAAATAGACATATGCAAAGATTTCCGGCTTAACGCATCGGCTACCACATTAGCTTTACCAGGATGGTAATTCAAGCCAAAGTCGTAGTCCTTCAAAAATTCCAACCATCTCTGTTGCCTCATATTCAACTCTTTCTGATCAAACAAGTATTTCAAACTTTTATGATCACTAAAGACTTCGAATCTTGCACCATAGAGATAATGCCTCCAAATTTTCAATACAAAAACCACTGCCGCTAATTCCAAATCATGAGTAGGGTAATTCTTCTCATGAATCATCAATTGCCTCGAAGCATAAGCCACAACCTTACCTTCTTGCATCAACGCTCCACCTAAACCAATCAAAGACGCATCACAATACACCGCAAACGGTTCACTAGGATTTGGTAAGATCAAAATTGGAGCTGTAGTCAATCTTCTCTTCAGCTCACTAAAACTATCCTCACACTGAATATCCCAAATAAACGCTTTACCTTTACAAGTCAACTGGGTCAATGGAAGTGCTAACTTAGAAAAGCCTTCAACGAACCTCCGATAATAACCAGCTAAACCCAAAAAGCTTCTAATTTCAGTAACAGATCTAGGAGTGTAGCATTGTAGAACTGCATCTACTTTAGATGGATCCACAGCAATACCATTACCTGAAATCACATGCCCAAGAAAACTCACCTCTGACAACCAGAACTCACACTTGGACAACTTGGCAAAAAGTTTCCTTTCCTTCAAAATTTGCAACACAACACGTAAATGTTCCGCATGTTCCTCCCAGAACTTAGAATAAATCAAGATGTCATCGATAAACACAACAATAAATCGATCCAAATGCTCATGGAAAATACGATTCATATACTCCATAAACACACCTGACGCATTAGAAACCCCGAACGGCATCACAGAATATTCGTAATGACCATATCGTGTCCTAAAAGCCGTCTTCTGAATATCTTCCTCTTTCACTCTAATATGATGATAACCTGACCTCAAATCAATCTTACTAAACACACAAGCACCTACCAACTGGTCCATCAAATCATCAATTCTCGGAAGAGGATACTTATTCTTAATCGTCACCTTATTCAGTTGGCGATAATCAATACACAATCGCATACTTCCATCCTTCTTTTTCACCAATAAAACTGGAGCACCCCAAGGCGACACACTTGGCCTCACAAACCTCTTTTCTAACAATTCATTCAACTACTTCTTTAACTCAACCAACTCAGATGCCGACATACGATAAGGTTCCATAGATACAGGTCTAGTACCAGGAATTAGATCTATAGAAAACTCCACCTCTCTCTCTGGCGGCACATCTGACATATCCTCAGGAAACACCTTTGGAAATTCACACACAACTGGAAACACATCAAGTGCAACTTGACTATCCACTATTAACGACGCAAACAACCCAAACAACTGAGCTTCCTCCGCCAAAAGTTTCTTCAACTCTTTGGTAGATAAGAAACTCGATTCTTCGTCTTCTTCAAGAGAAGGAAATCTCACCAACTTATGATAACAATCAATATGCAATCGATTGAACTGCAACCAATTCATTCCCAGAACCACATCTAAACCCTCCAACGGCAAACACACCAAATGCATCTCAAAATCTTTACCATAAATGGTCAAAGGACAACTTAAACAAACCAAAGAAGTAGTTACTGACCCCATTGCTGGAGTATCAATAACCATCTCTCCACCCATCGAAGACAACAAAAGATTCAAACGCTTCGCGCACTCAGACGAAATAAATGAATGAGTCGCTCCAGTATCAATAATAGCAACTAAAGGCGTATTATTAATAAAACAAGTACCTCTGATCATACGGTCTGCACTTGTAGTCTGAGTCCCTGCCAATGCAAAAACTTTCCCACCAGCCTGAGCTTGCTTTAGTTTCGGACACTTCGTGCTAACATGTCCAGGTTCACCACAGTTGAAACACTTCACCACGTTCCTCTTACAATCAGCTTCAATATGTCCTAAACCTCCACAATTGGAACACTTTCTCATATCTTTCCTACATTCAAACTGACAATGTCCTAAGTCACCACACCTAAAACATTTTGGAGGATTAGACATACCTCCCCCACTTGGCCTTTTCTCAAAACTACCCATTTGTTTACCCTTATCAGCTGGTGTCACATAAGGACCACCACGAAACGGTTGCTTCCCTTTCCTTTCGTTCACACTCTTATAGTGAGTAGAACGAGCTTTGCTATCTTCCTGATAAATCCTACAACAATCCACCAAATCTGAAAACCTTCAAATCCTTTGATAACCGATTGCCTGCTTAATCTCAGGTCGCAATCCGTTCTCAAACTTGACACACTTGGAAAACTCTGCAGTCGCTTCAGCATAATGTGGATAAAACTGTACAAGTTCCACAAACTTAGCAGTGTAATCAACAACAGACATATTACCTTGTTTCAACTCCAAGAACTCTATTTCCTTCTTTCCCCTAACATCTTCAGGAAAATACTTCCTCAAAAACTCCCTGCTAAACAAAGTCCACGTAACCTCTTCATCTCCAGCTTCTAACGCATGACGCGTACTAACCCACCAGTCATCAGCTTCCTCCTGCAACATGTGAGTACCCATTCTCACCTTATTTTCCTCAGCACAGTCCATTACTCAAAAGATTCTTTCAATCTCCTTAAGTCAAATCTGTGCACCATCAGGATCAGGTCTCCCTTTGAATACATGCGGTTTGTTCTTCCTGAACTCGTCATTCTCACTAGCATTAGGTGCACCCTGCACAGCCCGAACCATAGCTTGCACAGCAGCAGCCAAAACAGCATCATTCCTACCAGCCATATTCTATTCATTTCCAATAACAGCAACTATGGTTAAACAAACAGCTCACCCAAACACAACGACCAACAAGGACTGACACAAACTGACACGGACTGGCTCTGATACCACTTAATGTAACACCCCCAATCTATACCCCCAAATAAATAAAGCGATAAAAATTTCATCAGAGTATAATTAAACATTCATGGCATAGACGAAGGCGTCACATCAATTGAGACAAAACACAATAAACCTGCTCATAAAGATATGCAACAATCAGCAAATAACAGAGGAACTTAGTTCCTACTACCCACAAATCAGATACATTATAAAAGCGGAAAATCTGCAACTGAATCTCATATATATATCACATAAAAAGTTTGTCTGTCATATACAGAGTCATAAATATACAATCCAAAAGGTATATATACATATACATATAAAATCACAACGATCTCCCCGACTACCGGGTGCTACATATCAGAGCCGACCGACAAAAGAATGAAGACCTAAGCTTCACAAAAAGACCTCCAGCATCTAATCTGCAATGCCTCATAGAGCATTCAAAACAGCAGAAGGGTGAGAAACACAATCATAATATAATTGCATACAATTATATAATAACAGCAAAATACACATGTAATATTCTCACCACAACTTATACCAGAATTCAAACACAAAACAACACAATACATATCTCATATATCCATCACCAAGGCATATATAATCAAGCTCAATGCATTTATCAACAACATATATATATGTATCTCAACTCATCAATTCCATTCTCAATTCCACACAAAATCAATCAATTCATGATTTATGCAAATGCAAAGAGACCGACACAATGACTCTATGCAAATGCGGTACCATCCATCCGTCAATCTCATCATTAGTTTACTCAGGAACTATTGGAACTATCGCTTGATACTTAGTGTAACTCTCTGTCAGGCAAACGATGTTCCCCGTCGCTCACACCTCTTTGTATAAGGCACAGGACGTTTATGGATCGCTTTAGGTCCTCTTTGTATAAGAGACACGATCCGATCACTTTAGGTCCTCTTTGTATAAGGCACGCGATCGTCTATAATCATCGCTTTAGGTCTTCTTTGTATAAGGCACACGATGTTATAGGGGATTCCCTATGGAACCAATTCGTCGCTCACACCCACTAGGGCACACGACATCACAAGAATGCATATCATGATGCTTGGCATACAATGACTCATGACATTCAAATGCACACATATACACATCCATAATCATGCATATATAATCAAATACAACACATTGCATTTTCTTGCCCTTAGGCCACAAATCATCAACACAACATCTCATCACATGCATTTTCATCACACAACCGCACACAAGTCATACGATATCCATATGAACAGCACATTGCATGATACACATCAATTACGCACAATTAAAACGGTAAAAATCGACAAAACGACACTATTCCAAATTCCCAACATAATTAAATCGGCCAACAATCTCTAAACCATTTTCATAAGAAAGTACATTTTATTAGCTTTCCAATGATCCCAAGAATGTTCAAAACGGATAATCGGAACACAAGTTACGAACGTACAAAGAAAAGGAATCACGAAAACACAACATTTTGCACCCTTGCTGGCCATACGCGTATTGCCCTGAGCCATACGCGTATTGTCCAAACTCATACGCGTACCATTAGCATTTCAGCAGATAGCCGAGAAAAAATGGAACTCATTACGCGTATTGCCTCATTTTGCACCTCCCATACGCGTATTGCCCAAGCCAATACGCGTGTGAACATGCCGGATACGCGTAACGCCAGACGAAACCCAGAATTTTTCTGCAGATTTTTTTCCTGCGAAAATCACTCAAACCCACTCCAAATTTTCACCTAAACACCAGAAAATTGCCAATAGATAGCACAACAACATATATTTAACATGTACCAACAATAAGGGACCTGAAAACATGATTTCCGACACAATTTAATTGGATTCTAACAATTTAAACATATTATGGTTTTTGTTCTACATTCAATTTCAATCTAAAAACAACCAAATACAAACATACATAATCATACACAAGTATAATATAATCGAGTTTCGCACCCTTACCAGATGTAATCGTGTTCGAAAAGTCGGTTGATTGATTTTCTTCTTTTCCAAGTTTTTCTCTCTTTTCTTCTTTCTTTCTCTTTTCTTTCCCTTTTCCTTCTTCTCTTTTTCTTTCTCTCTAATTTTCTCTCTTCCTATTTCTATTTTACTAACTTAAGGAAAAATAAAGTGAAATGACCAAAATACCCCTACACTCAAATATCTCGCAAACGTTCCCAAAACGCGATGAAACATATTCACGATGAAAAATAATATATTATCAAATAAAAGTCAAAAACAAAATAATATAATAATAGAAATAATCAAATCGACTCGATTAAATAAAGCTAACAAAAACTAGGGCGTTACATTTTACTTGATTAATACATACTTAATTAAGGGGCTGATTAGTTGATTTGATTTGATTATGTATAACAACTATTGGTGTGGAAGTGCATCCATTGGATTTTTTCACAAACTGTGGCAAGATTCGTTTCTACTGCTGGGATACTGCTGGTCAAGAGAAGTTTGGTGGTCTCAGAGATGGATACTAGTAAGTATCATCATTTGTTTCAATGTATTGTGATCTCAAGGTTGTGAACTAGCTAGTGTTAACAATTATTTTATCAAATGCCTTTGTTTATTTGACACTTAAATCATAATTCTAGTTTTTGGGAAGTTTCATTTCAACAAGAATTACGCTCATGTTTGTTCTCAGTCATCTGTTCTATGATGTCCTATACATGAGATTGAGTTTCTGTATCATATAATTGTGCTCAGTATTGTCGATGACGGTCCATGGCGGAGAACCAAATACCAGGGTGCTGTTATAGCGGAGTATGGCGGAAAACCCAACAATATCAGCTGATATTTACCATTGTGTCCCATAATCCCGCCACATATATCTACCATAGTGCTGCCATGGCCGCCATTTGATAATACTGATTTTGCCGACAATGTAATTACTATATGGTGATTTTGTTTCAAGTCAATAGATGTCGCTGTTTCTTGGGGATGACACCCTTGAATGTATCAGTATTGTGGGTATTGCATGTGCTCTTTTCTGTGTTTCGATGATAATCCACTGTCACATTTGTGCTTTTTCTTTTCTACTCGTAAATGTTGATTTTAACCTTTTACCTCGTATTGTAGTATCCATGGGCAGTGTGTTATTATAACGTTTGATGTTACTGCCCGACTGACCTAAAAAATGTTCCTACCTAGCACCGCGATCTTTGTCGGTTAGTAATTGAAGTCCTTGAAACCTTTTTTAATAACACTCTGTTTATTTATTCACCACCATTTTCCTTATATTGCTTTATGGACACTTCCTTTTGCAACTTATTTTATGGACACCTCCAAACGCCATCATCTGGTGCACCAAAACGATGGACTTCGAGTAATAAAGCAAGTTGCAGCAACAACCGTGGCTCACTTGGTATTTCTATTCTTCCCTATTGCATCTTTGTTATTCATAGCTTGGAATATTGTGGCTTGCTACGGTTCTAGAAAAGCGAATACATTGTTTCTGTTAAGGATTTCTTCACTGTTATAAGTCAAAATACAATTGTTCTTTATTCATTTTCATTTCCTACATTAAGTTGCTTGATGAAATGTTGTGTAAAAATTGTTGTTGTCTTATTTTTGCTTGGAAATATGTTATTAGATGATGGTTCATTGTATTGCTCTTGTTTGGATCCATTTCATTTTACGTCTCGCAAGTTTCAGTTTCTCAATACTTTGGCTGGTATGATTCTGTGAATAATGCTCTGCTGCTACTTGTGTTTTAGTGAAATAAATATTGCATTTGCTGCATACATGTTGATTGTTTAACATGAATTGAACTCACAAAAGGATTGCAATGTTTATGGTATCAAAACCGGACTTTCGTGATAAATATGCGATACTGATCGAATTGATATTTGCTGTGTCAAAATCTATTGTTTCAATTCCAGATTCGAATTTAGTGCAGCCCATACTTGTTGAAGTTTGATTTCAATTTCTGTTTGTGTGTGCATCGTTATTGAGATTTGCGGAGATGGCATTTTAAATTCATTTGCATTGTGATGATTGTTGTCCGACTCTGCTATATTTGCTGCCCTGTTATTGGTTTTAATTCATGTCAATGATTCGATGTTGCCATAATATTTCGGAAAAGATTTCAGTGTTTCTTAGAATTCTCTTTCTCATTGCTGTTATAAGAACTTGTTTGTATTAAAATACCCTGCCACTGCTGTAAACTGGTGCGGACCAAACACACAATTTCGGTGAGGATTTCGGGTTTCGTTATAACTTAATGATCTGCAAAAAGTAAAAAAGGCGAGGCTGCTGCGGTAACCGTGACAGCTCCTTCGTCACTCTATCAACAGGCTCAGGTAGCCGCACCGACATTCGCAATAACGGCGACAACTGCCAGTGATGGTTTGGTATTGTTTTTTATTTCTGTTTTTGCACATCGTGTTTGTGTCGCGGCTCCGATCTGTTAATATCAGTGGCCAGTAAGCATTTTGACTCGTAATTCAATTTCCTAAAAAAAACGATTTGTTAATGACCTGAATGTTTGCTATGATGTTTTCGCATTCTGTTCTGATGAATGAGCCGTGTAAGCACGTACGTTTGGTACTGCGGTTCGTAGTCTAATAGAGATTTATTCAGAATGATGATTTTATTTGTTTTTGAACTAATTTCAGAATAAGGTTAATGTGAGAAATTAAATTGATACTTATAATTTCAGGGATCATATGTAACGTTTTCCAATTTCATTATTAACTTTGATCATAATTTAGGTTAGTTGTGACTAGATTGATGTTTGACATGGATGGCGGAAGGGTTGTAGAAAATGTTGATAGTGATCATATTTGATATAGACTGTGTATTACCAGGAAGATTCTATTCGACATATTAACAAAACTGATAGCTGCTTTTGGTGTCATATGTTGGAATTTTAATGTGAATATTGCTTATGATACTGATGTAGATTCCTTACATGTCCATCCATTTTCTATAGATGAAATTGTGTTGGTTATATTGAAGACCTCTATGTGATAGTTTTCTTCATCTGAATCAAGCTATTTGTTTTGCACTAATGATGCATAATAAAACCATCACTATTATTTGTTTGTTGAAAACACTTTTATCTGAAAGGTGTATGTCTTTTTTGAATGAATCATGCAGCGGAGGAGATTGCAGTGCCAAGTTCAAGAACCTTATGAATGAAATATCAAAAACACAAGCTCTCTGAGATAAATATTATTCAATCCGCAATGAATGATGCAAATGTTTTATAATGAGCAATATGACATCTGTCGGAGAATGCAACAAGTGACCTGGTGATATTAAAAGCAGTTTGTATTCTATTCCTCAAAACTCCGCCTACTTACAGTAGAAATTTCTGCCTTAGCCATGTCTTATCATCTGTAAAGTGCAATTCGTCACTTATTCATATGATATCACAGTCACAAATTATATCAATTACAACGTTTTTATTTCAATTTAGTTTTCTGGGTTACACCATTTGATTTTATATAAAAATATAGGTTCTAAATCTAATTAAATATAATATAATTATGAAACTAAAACAAACATTCTATTTAAAAAAAACAGAGTGTAAAAATGTCAACATCAATGGTAAAATCGGGTGTAAAAATGCCAACATCAATAGTAAAATTGGGTGTAAAATGCCAACATAAATAGCAAAAATGGGTGTAATACACCTCTAAATTTGCAAACCTCTAAGGTATTCACCGCTCATTCTACATCCGATGATTATGAAATTGGGTGTAAATTCGTTTGATTGAAATGTTATTATTTACACATTTACACCTGTTTTTAAAAAAATAGGGTGTAAAGTGGAATATATATACATCCGTTTTAAACAAAAAAAAGTGTAATATACCCTCTATAAATGTTTATATTCAAAATTTTACACCCGATTTCTATAAAAAAGAGTGTAATATAACATCAAATTTACACCCGTTTTCTATAAAATAGGGTGTAAACTGGAATGTAAATACATCCGTTTTAAACAAAAAAGGGGTGTAATATACCAACTATAAATGTATATATGTACAAATGTACACCCGATTTCTATAAAAAAAAAGTGTAATATAACATCAAATTTACAATTTGTCGGACATTTCTCACCCGTTGAATTCACACCCTCCAATAACGGGTGTTAAATGTATAAAAAACGGGTGCAATTTTATATTTCTGCACTAGTGTCTTGCCTGAAGAACTGAACCAAGTGTAGTTATTACCCAAAATTGACAAATCTACACATCCCGTCATATGAATAAAATCTCCAAATTCATTCATAAGCTTCCTATTATGACTCCAACATCCAATTCTCTCCCTAGCATTCTTCACAGCATTAAAGTCATCACCCAAAATCCACTCTCCCGCCTCGAGATTTGATTTGAGCTGCAAAATGCGACTCCAAATGTCTCTTTTCTTCGCAATATTACACGAGGAATAAATGTTTAAAAAATAACATGTCTTCCCTTTCCAGACTGCCTTCATACCTAAGTACCCTTTACCTCAATAACTACAAATCGGGATTAGCAAATATTTCCTCCAAAGAGTGAGAATGCCCCCTACTAAGCCTTCAGAATTAGACGCAGACCAATAACAATTAGTATTTCCCCAGATGCTATGTACAATATCATCCGTCCTTTGAACACATTTTGTTTCTTGCAAGAAACACAAATCAGCGCCACCACTTGTTAACATATTATGAATTTTCCTATTTTTAATCTTACTACCACTCCCTCTAATATTGTAAGTAACGAAGTTCATGAGAAACTTGTAGCAGCCTCCTTCTTGCCTTTTTTGTCTTTCCTATCTTCTGCTTTCATCTTACAAATTATTGATTCAAAAGCTTCGTCATCTTCTTCTGCTTCAATTCCCAGTCCTTTAATGGATTCCCACACCTTAATTGGTAGGCTTGCGAATTTCTTCTTGATTCTGGAATTAATTTTAATGACATCAACATCTCCAATAGAACCTCCGCTATCGTTGTTGTAAGCAGCTGAGAATCTCGAAATGGAACCTGTCTTGTCTTCATCCTCCATGCCCAATTTCGTATCAGTTTTTACCATGCTACCCTTAGGTCTAATACTGTGTATGGACTTTACCCTATTGGGCCCCGTATTCCCCTTCATGTGAAGCCCAGTCTTTGTCCTTGTCCTTTCGCGCTCATCCGAATTTCCACATATGTCAGCTAATGGGTTATTATTCTCTTTAGTCTATTTCTTCTTAGCAAGAATAGGCTGTCCCACATCTGCCATCTGTATTTCCTTTTCTGATACGACACGAAAAGGTAGTTGCGATGGCTCTAACCCTCCTTCTAAAAGGCTATCACTAAAAATCTGAATATCTTTATGTGTTTGAGTCACCGGTACAGCACATAGGTCCTGGCATAACACCTGTTTTCTTAATCCTAAGGATTTGTTTGACAAGTCAACATCACCTTTATTAGTATCACCTAACGAGGATTCAGAATCATTTGCTATTGCGCTTCCCCCAACATTTCTCAAAACTTTATCCTGTATCTCTTCATCTTTTCGATACAACTCATGATTCCCAAACCGGTTAATAACTTTTGGATTAAATGATCCCAGCGACGATTCTTCCACCAAACTATCAAAAGATTCCACCTCTGAACTATCTACCATTGAACCTTCTTTTAAGTTACAAGATTTTCTGGTACAAAACCCAATAGCTTCTTCCACGATTTTGATACGATAAATGTTTTCATTAACTTCAATATTGCAAACCTCATTATGGTTCATCGTGAACTTGGTTCTAATATTGCACAAGTAGAAGGAAGGAGTAACTTGATAAAGAGATGAACAATAACATAGTCCAGAGTAAAGTTCAAATGAGGAGGACATAAGACAATACTTCTTCCTACGGATGACAGCATTGTCGTATTTTTTATAGAACGAATAAAAATTTTAAGTCTTGATTTTTAATATATTCGTTTTGTCCACTTCATTTTTTTTACATGTTTTTGTGAATGTGAATAGTAACATGTTATTTTTCATTTTAAATTTATGAATTTAATCTTTTTATTTAACATTATATTTTACTATTTAAACTTATAAATTTAATCTTTTTTTGCGAACGTGTTCTTTTAACATGATATTTTCCGTTAAAACATTTTGAAATATAGTATAAAAAAAAAAAGAAAGAAAATGTCATCTCACAAAATCTTATAATTCAACTTATCTCTAGAACTTTTACTATATAATTCAACTTATCTTTAGAAGTCTTAGCATATAATTCAACTTACGTTTGAAAGAAATTTAAAACTCATAAATTTAGCATATAATTCAACTTATCTTTAGATGTGTTGGTCTTCATTAATGCGTTGATTTAGTATTTCTCTTGTTGTTTTTCAAAGTAGGAAGGTTCTTGACAATTTATCTTGTTCTGATGACAATTTGCACCAATTTGACGTTCTACTATTTTTGAAGATATATTAAAAAAGGAAGTTATTCAATAACTTTTTTATTAATATTTTTTTAATAAAGAAGTCATTCAATTTAGAAGTCATATTAACATTTTTACTAATGAATTTAATCTTTTTTATTTCAAATTTAAATAGTTTTTATATAATATTATTTCTAAATGGTAGAATTTATTTTAATTTCATTTTTTAAAATTGAAAAATAACTTAAATAATAATTTATTATTAAAAAAATTATATGCATAATTTAAAATAAAAATCTCAATTTATTCATGAAAGCGATTTACAAAAAATTTAAAATTTAATATGTTTTTTAATATTTGATATCCAAAACAAAATTATAGACATATACTAAAATATTTTTTAAGAAAAATTGAGAAGTTATTTTTTAAAGTATTCTTTTATAGACATTCAGTTCGGTGATTGAAACGAATATTGAATTCATCAACGTCAACGCAATCGGAAAAGTTGAACATGACTTATTCAATTCTATTCCTTCACGTCTCATTCAAAATCTAATGCATCACATCAGTATAAAAGGCTTGTAAGGATCCATTTTCTATACATAAAAAAAATCATTTTCTATACATAAAAATATCGTTTCCTAATACAAAAAAATGGCAGAATCTTCATCAACCAAAAGCAGTCTATTTTTTATTTTTATTATTTTTGAAATTTTGATATCAGGGCTTGCGACCACCGAAAGCAATCTTAGATTAGCCGGCAAAGTAGTCATCATTACCGGAGGTGCCAGCGGTATCGGCAAAGAGACGGCTCATCTTTTTGCCAAACAAGGTGCACGTATGGTGGTGATTGCTGATATTCAAGACAAATTGGGAATTCAAGTGGCTAAATCCATTGGCACTGATAAGTGCACCTTTATTCATTGTGATGTTAGAATTGAAGAGGATGTCAAAAATCTTGTTCAATTAACTGTCGATACTTATGGACAAGTAAGTTATTTTTTTTTTTAATTTCTAACAAAAATGTTATAAAAATAGATGTTTCGATAATATTTATTTTTATTTTTGTATTAATATAAAGAAGTCTTTGGTATTTATAAATTAACAAATTTTTTTAAATGTGTTTTGAATTTTTATTCTTTTTGATTTTACTACAGGTAGATATTATACATTGCAATGCTGGGATTATAAGTCCAAGTGATCAAACCTTGTTGGAACTTAACGTTTCTCAAGCTAACGGTGTGTTTGCAACTAATGCTATAGGAACGTCATTGTGTGTAAAATATGCCGCACGGGCGATGGTGGCGGGTAAGGTGAGGGGTAGCATTGTGTGTACGGCGAGCATAGCCGGTAGCTACGGTGTTGCGACGGGGACAGATTACTCGATGTCAAAGCATGCAGTAATAGGGTTAATGCGCTCAGCGAGTGTGCAACTTGCAAAATATGGTATAAGAGTGAACTCTGTGTCACCAAATGGATTAGCAACACCATTGACTGAGAAATTGCTACACGCGGATGCCAAGACAGTGGAAGCGATTTTTTCAAAATACTCAATGTTGAAAGGAGTGGTTTTAAGAACTAAGAACGTGGCAGATGCAGTGTTGTTTTTAGCATCAAATGAGTCTGATTTCGTCACTGGTCTTGATCTTCGTGTGGATGGAAACTATATTACTAATTCCGATGTAATTTGAAGTATAGACCATCACAATTCTAGGTGGATTATTACATGAATAATGTTCCCCATAATCCATATTATGAAATAAATTCAATAAAAGAAATATAATAAATGCAAATGAAAAGAGTGGTATAATTTTGGAATTTAATATGATAAATTTGTAATTTGTATTTACTTTATGGAAAGTAAGATTCATACTTGATTAATTTGTATCATTTTCTTGTATTTTAATTTTAAGAGTAATAAATTTGAAAAGGTGTTATTATTGGATGTGGTTTTTAAATCTTAAAACTTTTAAGATTCAAACTAGAATGTTTAGACTTTTATATATATATATATATATTCTAAACTGAATCATATGATAACTTGTCCAGTAATAAAGATTATCATGAGACATATTTGATACTGATGTGATGGTTCTTCGACGAATAAAGAAAAGTATCTATAAAAAAGTTAGCATTTCAATATAAAATTAAAGCAAATGGGAGGTGTGTTCCTGTACGGTAGTGTATAAAAGAGATTGTGTAAATTAGAGCAAAGAGGAGGTGTGTTCCTGTGCGGTAGTGTATAAGGGTGGTTTATTTGTACAGTAGTCCAACGAGCACCTTAGAGAAATTCAACCTATGTAGATTGGGTCAATCTTATTTCATCTTTATATGTGAGTTTAAAAATGAAAATTTTGGGAAACTCATTTGTAAAAGTCCATTTTTAGATTTTAGTGATACCACTTCCACTACTAAATTGAACGTGATCGACCTTGTCAATAATAGGGAAATTTATCCAACTACAATTAACATGAATAACATCAAGGTGAGATTTAATTTTGGAGACGTCAAGTTAACCAGTCCCATTTTTATAGAGAATGTCATGGATGATCACAAGGTACACTGTTACCCCATCGGGCAGAGTGATACTCCGTAGAGTGCAATAATACCATGTAGGGAGTAACAATAATATATGTCGTAAGTCACATAATTAACAAAAGGAGGTAGGTAATTTAGTAAATAAGGCACTTCTTTAAAACCCATTGCCAGGAGAAATAAGTTTCACCCTACGACTTCATTAATATTTAAAATACAAGAGCAAAAATATGGTAGGTTATCATATAATCCAACATACCTATAACTTTATTAATCTTGAAAATGTGAGTCAAAATACAAGAACAAAAATATGGCAGATTATCAGAAAATCTTGCCTTATTAAAAATACAATAAAACTAACTATAATAGTGTCTCAAGTTAATTGAGTTTCATGTTTTGTGAATAAGGTCTTTGATTATTTTATCTAGTTATAGGTGATGTGAGATTGATTTTATCTCACTCTATAGGGACATTCTCATTTAGGGGAGAGCTTCTCAATTCTTATGGGGGTTACCACTTGTTTGAGCACCGAGTCATATTTATTTAATTCTATATGCATAACTCTAAAATAATGTGTCATGGTTGTTCTTTTCTTTGATGCAAACTCTCTTGCGTGAGCCATTTTATATTTTGAGTATACCGTTTCTAGATTGCAGTTTAAGTTTGTCTCATTTTCTCCTTTGCTTAAGTTTTCACGTTGTCGGGTGGGTGTATCTATTGGCAAACAAGTGATTCCAAGCACAAAATATAAGTGAATTGTGGTATTCAAAATTCGTGATTAATTTAAAATATTATTACTTAAAATAGAAAATTTGTGTTATGATGACAATAGAACAAAGAAGATGAGCAGAAAATAAACATATGTAAATTAAAATGACATAAATAAAGTGAAAAAATAAATAAATAAAGAGGGTTATAGAGATTGCACAGGATTTATGGTGGTTTGGCCAAATCTTGGCCTAGTCCTCTCACCAAGAATAGCTCCTTAAGAGTTCTAATAATAACTTGAGCTTTTACAAGTTATGCCCACGAAACTTTATTACAAGTTAAATGAGAGATTTTACACAGGTTGATTCCCCCAACCAAACAAGAGCCTTTATCAAGAAAAACTCACGAATCAAGTAGAGATTCTATTGGCTAATCTCATGAATCAAGCCAAACTTTTTACCGTGATAAGTTCTAGAACTAAATAGAGATTTTCAGAGGTTTATATCTAGAACCAAACACAAAAACCTTCAAGAGAATCACAGTCAAGAATCAACAAAACAAACCACGACATCAGTACATAAAATTCCTCACAAATATTTTTCACTCACAAGGCACTGAGGCAACTTTTAGTGAAAGATAATATAAAAATTATTGGAGGTGAGTAAAGAAGGAGAAAAAATGAAAGAATTCAGAGTTCTAATGTATTTTGGAATGAGGGTAAACCTCTTTTATATAGGAAAATATATAGTTATAAAAAGGAAATGATCTATGAGCCAAATTGAATGCAATAATTGATTATTTGATCCTATAATCGATTATGCAATTCAAAAATAGAGATATTTGTTTACAAATTGTTACTAATCGATTATAGGCTCTTCCAATTGATTTTAGGCGTTACAAAGTGTAACACTCTTGATTTTGGTCCAAAATATTATTTAAAAAGGCTATTTACATTAAAATTCATATTTACTTTAAAAAACCCCGGCTAATTTTTTAACCGTCATATCTAAAAAGTTATGATATTCATTATATTACAAATCCAATAAAATCCATTTTTTTTAATTTCCGCGACAAGGTATAACTTCCCATCAAACTCACTTCATATCTTCAAATTTCTTGTACCTAAGATGTTGGTTTGTAAGAAGTCAACTTCCATAATCCAGTACCATAAAAAATAAAACTAAATAAGAAATTAAAAATTAGATATATCATTCTTTTGCTAAATATGTACAAGTTAGACATTGCCAAATTTCCTCAAAATTAAAGGATGAAATTATTAACACCAGAGTATAAAAAAAACACATATCCACATTACCCAAAATCAAAATTTATTATTTATTAGGTAAGAATAAATCTTAACATATGTAAATAAAATATTCTTTAAAATATAAACTAAAATTATTATTGTCAATAAATTAATACATTATCAAAAGAACGTACATTCACACTATCTAAAATATAGATCTATTAACCACTAATGAAAAATAAATCACATTTTATAGATATAATCTGGATATAATCAGCTCATTACTAAGGCACCACACATAAATCATCCCATACAGATAGAGAAAATAGCCCACCACTAAAATACCACACAGAAATGCATATGCTATGATGATAAAATGCAAGCACGCCACTTAGACAAATCCCGTCAATTAGTCAATATACCGTCCAAATAACAACATATAATAATGCACGGGGCTAAAATCATAAATTTTTAATAATAAACGCTTTTCTTCCTCGGCAAATTTAAAGGTCACCACGAGCAAAATCTATCTTTATCATGCTTTCACATACTAATTCAAATTTACGTGCATAATTTTGGCTCCCCTGACTCATCGTCCTCCAATCTTTTCATTTCCGACAATTTTTGAATAAAAATTAAAATAAAAAACTAAAATTAAAATTCATTAAAAATGATAATTTCTAAAATAGGAAATAAAAATTTACCCTAAAACAAAAATTAAACTTGAAAAGAATATCAATAATGATCATCTAAATGTTTTGGCGTTGATTTCGCACAAATCTGAGTTACGCTGAATAAAATAAGATAAAAATAACGACGTTAATCAAACTCAAAAAACAATATTTCAAACGAGATCAAAGAAGGCTAAAAAAATAAAATAAATGTAAAAACTTAACTAACTAAATGATAGAAGTAACGTACTAAAAATTGGAATGGAATGGTGAAGATTTTTTGACAGCTGATTTAATTTAGATAAAGAAATTATTTTTTCTCCACACTTGTAGTATGTGAAACTTCATGCTTTTTTTTACTAAGCAAAATGTATTCAATGACAGATACAAAGGGGTATCTGAACCCTTCTACAAAATTCTACTATGGAATCACCGTTACAAAAAATCTATCGGCGATTTGATCCAATCGTAATAATTACATGTAAAATTAGATTTTTTACCAATCCACGTCCATGTTAGTATCACAATGTTGTGAACTATGGTTTCCTCACTCCAAATCTCGTCTTTAAACAAAATATTGTTCCTAACGTTCCACAAATTCCAACATGTAATAAGCCATAAACCAACCGCATTTTTTATTGCGACACCAACTGAATATAACGAGGATGTCCAAGTCCTTAAGATATCCACCACCGAGCCGTTCAAATGAACCGCTGCCCCAATCCACTCCAGAATTTTCTTCCAAATCTTAATCGATTTTGTACAATAAAATAGTAGATGAATCATATTTTCGTCAACTTGAAAACAGAACAGACATACTTTTTCATGAGATGAAGAGATAATATCGCGTGGGCTTAAATTGTCTCGCGAAGGAAGACGATCATGAAGAAAACGCCAACCAAAAACCACAGTTTTAATGGGCGATGAAGCAGCCCAGAATAGTTTAAAAGCCGCCAGAAATTCAGAGGAGAAGTTAGCAGGAGGTAGTTTTCTTTTGACCAAAAATTCACATGAAGAATGAACATAAAACTCAGAGTTATGGTTTAAATTCCACTTGAATATGTCCTTACAATCCTTGAGCAGCACTATGTCTTGTATCATGTTAATTAATTTCGCCATCTGCTGCATAATAAGCTGGTTTCCATCAGCTTCCTGCAACTCCACCTTCCAACTCCAGTTTTCTCCATTCCAAGACCCATTCTCTGCCACAACACAACTAGGATCAATAGCCGCATTATACAGATCTGGAAAAAGATAGTCCAAAGAACAGCTTCCACACCATATTGATGTCCAGAATCAAGTCGTTTCATCATTCCCTACCGTAGAAACTAAATTTCTGTAAAAATACTCTCCCCCAAACTCACGGGAAAGGTAGCAAATATCGCGCCACCATAAGGATGCTTTAACAGGTCCTGCTTGAAAATCTCCTCGAACCAAAGACCTCAAGAATGTAGCATGCCTGGCATGGAAAATATCAGACCAAATGAAGTTACGTGGACACGTAAATTTCCAGATCGACTTGGCAAGTAAGGCTTCATTCAAACTTCAAATATCAATTATGTCCAGGCCACCTGCGTCCCTCGGTTTACACACCATATTCTAGTTAATCCATGCAATGCCATCTTTTATAGATGAACCATTCCACAGAAATCTCCTTTGAAGTGATATTAGAATTTTAACTACCTTTCTCGGTATCCGGTAAAACGACATATAGTGTATTGGAAGATTTGTAAGCACAGATTTGATTAATGTAGTTCTGCCGCCTATCGACAAAAGTCTTCCCTTCCAAGATGCAAGTCTGGCTAGTACTTTATCTATTACCGGCTTCCAAAATGAAGTTAATCTATGGTTCCCGCCAATCTGAATGCCGAGAAATTTGAAAGGATAGTTTTGGATTTTACAAGCTAAAAATCTTTCAGCAGCCTTCAGAAACGTTTCTTCTACTCCAAACCCAATGAGACTGCTCTTATTGAAGTTGATTTCTAAACCTGAAATAAGTTGAAACCCTCTCAAAATCACTTTGATCGCCCAAATGTTGTTCCAAGTGGCTTCTCCTACAATGACAGTATCGTCTGCGTATTGAAGTAAATTAAAAGTTTCCTTCTGATTTATCTTAATGCCTGGGAATAACCCAACTTCCTTCACCTTTTCCATCATTGTTGCTAACCCTTCCGCGACAATGGCAAAGAGATAAGGTGATAAATGATCACCTTGACGAAGCCCATCAGAGACTTGGAAATCTCGTGAAGGTCTGCCATTGATGAGAATGGACATAAAGCTTTTAAAAACCGTTGCTTCAATCCATTGCATAAACTTGTTGCCAAAACCCATGAACTTCATCACCTGTCGAATGTAGGGCCACTCCACGCAATCATAAGCCTTTGTGAAATTGACTTTTAGGATTAGGCTCTTGAGATTACTTTTTCTTGAATAATCCACAATCTCATTCAATGATAATACTCCATCAAGTAGATTTCTCCCTGTAATAAAAGCAGTTTGAGCAGGAGAAATTACACTGTCCATGACTCGTTTTAGCCTGCCCACCAAAAGCTTTGTAACCCCCTTATATACACACCCTACTAAACAAATCGGACGATAATCGTCAAGATTTCTGGGATTCTCATTTTTTGGAATGAGAGCCAGAAAAGAAGAAGATAAAACCTTAGGAAACTTTACTTCTGAGACGAATTCCTTGATACATATTGTGAATTCATTTCCAACTCTATCCCAACATTTCTGAATAAACTCCAAGTTGAAGTCGTCCGGTCCCGGACTTCTATTGCCTTTACATTGGAAAACTGCGTCTCTGATTTCAGTAGTCTCAAAATCTTCCTCCATTGTGACTCTTTCCAAATCAGTTAGAACCTTGAAGTCCTCATAATTCATACAAGGAAGAGGCTGATTGGTCAAACTTAGCCTCTTTTCAAAATGACATGCGACCCCTTCTTTCACCCCTGCTACAGCTTCAACGACTTAGTTTCCTACTGATACCTCTGTAATAGTATTCATCAAATTGCGGTGTCTAATAACCGAGTGGAAATAAGTCGTATTCCGATCTCCATCTTCAACCCATCTAGTTCTAGCTTTTTGGTGAAGCAAACTTTCTTTAATCCTTAATAATTTTAATAACTCATCTTCTGCGTGCTTACGACTCTTTATTACATGATCATTCGTTAAATCCCCATTCTCGACCAGCTCCTCTTGTGCAATATTTAAAATCTCTGTATACTCCTCAATATTGGTGTCAATCCAACCGAATATATTCCTGTTCCACCACCTGATTTTCGAACGGAGCAACTGAAATTTCTTGGTTAAAACATATGTACAAGAACCTTGAATGTTGACAGACTCCCAAACTTGTTTAATGAACTTCATAAACTGAGGGTGTTGGAACCAACATTGAAGCGTTCTAAATGGTTTAGGACCCCAATTTACGTTTCGAACAAAGATCCAAACCGACATGTGATCTGAAATATCGCGCCTTCCCACTTTTTGACATGCCACATTCCAACCATTCAATAATCCAATCGAGATGAGAAATCGATCTAATCTGCTGCAAGCATCACCTGCTGGGCTAAACCAGGTGAATTTGTTGCCTGTTGACACCAGATCGATACAACCGGACATTTGAATGAAGTCTTCAAATTCTATCATCAGTTTTTTGTTGTAATAGCCACTGCCTTTTTTTTCTCTTGCATTTTTTACAGCGTTGAAGTCACCACCGATTACCCAGTCTCCAACCTCCAGCTTGGATTTAAGACTTAGCAGATGACTCCAAAGAACTCTTTTCTCATTGTTGTTACATGAAGAATATATATTGAAAAATTAACACAATTGGTTCTAAGACATTTTTCCTCTATATGGTGAGAATCCCTCCAGACATTCCTTTAGAATGTGACGCCGACCATAAACAATTTACGTTACCCCCATATTTTGTGGACAATAGCATCATTCATTAGCTCACACTTAGTTTCTTGAATGAAACTATGTCAGCCCCTCCCTTCTTCAATAAGTCACGAAGTTTTCGTTTCTTAATCAAACTCCCACACCCTCTCACATTATATGTAACTATATTCATAAGGAAACTTTTGCTGACGCCTTCATACCTTTCTTGGAGTTTCTTTCTTCTTCTTCCAAATTCCGAATTATGGACTCGAACGCCTCCTCGTCTTCTTCAGCTTCAATTCCCAGTCTCCTAATATAATTCCAATAGATGTCACCCAAGGATTTCTTCTTTCGGTTCAGTTTAGGATTGCCCAATGGATCTATTGGTGTAACCCCCTATTAATATCCTTGGCCTGCCCATCAACTTTTTCACTAATCATTTCATTCAGATAACCAATCTTGACTTCCTTGGAATTCCCATTATCTAGGAATAAAGAACTTATGCCTTTATTTAATCTTGGCAGCGAAGAGTCCTGCACCAAGTGACACGTCTCCCTCCCCCCTTTTTGCAGACCTACCAAACAGGTGTTATAATCCATTGGTGCAGAAGAGGTCCCCACATTATAATGAATATATATTAAATCCAGCTGATTTTCCAAACGTGTATCAGACGTTTTCGATCCCATGCCCCTTGTCTTTAGAACACCTTAATTGATATTCGCGACTGTCCTTTCATTATGCCTCACCTTTCTGCCTGCTACACTGATGTCATGATTTGCCATTTGGTTATTATCCAACAGAACAAATTCCTGCAACGTCTCTTCCACTTCACTCCCGGATGAATCAACGTCAGAGCTATCTTCTTAACTATCTCCATTAAACTTGCATGTCTTCTTTGAGCAAAACCCTAGTGCTTCTTCTACAATCTTGATTCGAAAAATTTGTTTATTAACTTCAATATTAAAAACTTCGTTTAAGTTCATGGCAAACTTCGTTCTTATGAGGATTCTTGCAACATCAAGCTTTTCATGCCTTTGAGTTTCTTCATCTGCTTTGACAAAGGCCCCATTAGTTCCTGCCAGAAATTTAAAGAAATTGTCACCCCAAACATGACATGGTAAACCAATTATGTTTACCCATGTCAACCTCTCCGAGTCCACATCCGAAGGAGTCCAAGGATGAATATTTGTGAACCATTTCTCAATCCATTCATTATCTTCATTGATCATCTTCTTAATGTCACCTGCAACCTCTTCTTCTAACAGAACCAGATTCGCGCCCAAAGGAGATGCTTTAATCTTAAAATAACCTTCCATGTGAAGAGCTTCCTAAAATTCATAAGACATTCCCGGATTCTCCATAACACCAACGAAAGCCTGTTTAAATCGTTCAATGTCCTCTTCTTTAACATTGAACATGAGATGGGCGAAGCTTGGTTTGTCATCCAAAATCATCCTGTTGGAATGAAACTGCTTTGGACCACCTTTAGCTATATCCACAAATGATTTTCTTCCATTCCAAAATTCTTTTTATTCATTATCACTACTTCACGTTTCTTGTTCCAGTTCTTAGCTTCCAGTCCAGGCCTCATATCTTCAATATTATTCTCCCTAACGCCTCTTTGAAAGTGCGGTGCATTTGCAAATATCTTTTTGCCATTAATGACAATGTTGTCCAGTTTAATGGCAAGAAGATGTTCATCATCCACCTGTTTAAATCGAACGAAACCAAACCTTTTCCCTCTTTTGTTAAGCCTTAAAGGGATGAATACTTCAATAACCAATCCAAAATCCTTGAACACATTAAACATTTCCTTTGCCTCAAAGGAATCAGGAAATTCAGTGAAGAAAAAAGAAGATGTCTTGCTTGAATCTTGAATGTTCATTTTGTTTCCCATAGCCCTCCAGATCGATCTTCTGGCAATTACCTCCCTCTTTGATTTCGATTTTCGAACTTGTTCCCAACCGTTATCTTGGTCAAACTTCGAATCCATCAAAAATTCCAGAACACACTAATCGCTATGGAATCTGATTAAAACGCACCAAATCTTGACCTAACAAAAGAGTAACCAGATCGGAGAAACCAGTCAAAGGCAAAGACACTGTAAAAGAAGACCGAAAGGGAGGAAGGTCCCTAATTCAAAAATTAGGACTTTAAACCAAACCCTTAGAGCCTAACAATGTTTCCTCAAGAACTAATTCAAGATCTAATACTCAGGATGAAGACATAGGATTAATGAACTTGATGCATGATGTTCGAACAAATTGAGAATGAATAATCTGATTGAGTATGCAATGAACCTGAAACTAGAGAGAATGGAGAGTTTCTCTCTCTAGATATTTATTTTAGAAAAGTATTTATTTTTCATTTGACAGTTGAAACTTCATGCTTTAAGGTATGATGGTTAATTCTATACCATTATTTACTCTTTCGTACCTCTTTTATTTTTAACATATAATTCAATCAATATAAATTCATATTTACTTATTTATTTTTATTATTATTATTATTATTAATTATATTATTATTTGTTTAAAATACTCACACTAAAGTGCTTTTATATTTATAAAGTTAGTAAATAATAAAATAACCAATATAATGAAAATTATTAATATTAGGTATTAAATATAATAAATATATTATAAAATTAACTAAAAATAACAAGTATAAAATAAAATAAAGAACCAATTTTAATATTACTAATTCATTAAATAATTATTTATAAAATAAATATTTAAAATAGGCTTATTATAATAAATAATTAAAATATAATTATATACATAAAATAAATTATTCAATAATTGATAAAACTTAATAAAAATTAAACACAGTGTATATAAAAATATTGCGATGTTATGTTCTTATCCCCTAAAAATATTTTCATTCTTGAAACTAAAAATTATAAAATATTAGGATATAACTCCGTCATTAAATAAATTCAAACGATAATAAAATCAATTTGTATATGATGTGAAGTTAAAATTTTATAACGCGTGAATAAAATGGGGTCTTACGTTATTCAAACATACAAAAGTAGTTTTGTCCACAAAATTAGAAAGTTGCAAAAAAAAAATGTTTGCAAATACATCTTATGTAATACAATTTTATTCTTTTCATTTAAATTCCCAATTGAAAACTATTTTCAATTCTTTTTGGAAGGCATAAAAATTATATAAACTATTCACTTATGTTTATAACAACAAATAAAAATAATGGAATGTCATGCTTCCATTACGCGCTCTAATCTCCAATAAATATGATTGTTTTTTAGTAAGCAAAAAATTCTATTAAACCGAGAACAAAGGGTTCTCGAACCCACTTACAAAAAGCGAGGCTAAGCTCGATACAAGAAAAAACAAGAAAAATACAAATCAATTGAGCTCTAAGCCAAATAGTACCAAGGGAGTTTACTAAAATCATAAAAGCTATAATTGGAATTGGTATTTTTCCCAATAAAAGACCATCTCCAAACAAACAACTTGATCTTCCAGACCACATCCATTATGTTCCAAACAACATTCCTAAAAATAATGTTCCTATAAATATGATTGTTAAATTTAAATTTCAGAATTTTTTTGAAAAATATATTAAAATCATGAGTGAACAAATTATTAAATAATTTACAAGGATAAAATATTTTGATATCAAATTTATATGAAATAATTCCGCATAGCAGAAAATAATTTGATAAAATATATTATTTCATAAAAAGATAAATAAATTCTTTAAACAAAATTATAGTAAAATAAAATTACTTTATAAAAGATGACAACAATATTTATAGACCACTCTCATCAAATTACATTATAAAATGGAAAATAGAGAATATAATAAGTCATGAGAGTTTTATGAAAAAAAAACTAGAAGTGAATAGTTATATCAAACCGCATGTTACATACTTCATCTCTTAGGACATCCAATTAACTTCACTCGCTCTAACAGTTAGTGAGATCGGTCTATTACAGTCCTAATGATTTCTATCTACTATTAACAACAGATTTAGGCGGATGTCCCCATTTTGTCCGTAGTTAGTGAACAACCATAATCGTGGTACATACAATTCTACCCACACAGTCATAATGTTTGCTACAACTTGCACTTAGAGCCTGCTGAGTTTTCATTAGACCTTAACACATTTTATTTGCGCTCTCCCTCGAAACAACTTGACTTATGATAGATAATATAAATACTTAACTTACTTGTTCCTAAAACACACTCCATCTCTCACGGATGAATGTCGAGTCATCTATATCATTCAACCTAGTTGAGTCAGAAAAGATTTTACAATCTAGTCATTAGAAATACAGGTCACTTACATGTTAGTCATAGTATGATAGTAGTATACCTAGTTGTAAACACCTCATTTGAATGATACTTTCACTCATTTGGAATATTTTTTCTTGATCAATACAAAAAGTTTTGAGTTTTTATATCTTTTTTTCCATGGATACCCTGATTCATAACATGGTATATGAGCATATCTGGTATCCACCTTGAAGAAAAGTTCCCACTAATTTTTTTGTGAAAATTAATTTTTCTCATTCTACTCATGATTTCTCTTTTTGATTCTTTCTCTGAATTTTCTTTTCTATTTTACTTTGTTTCAACTCCGAGGTAGTGATATTTAGTTTGGCCTTATTGATTTCTTTCGATCTGGTTATGTTTGTCGTGTATAAAATTATTGAAATTTCTATTGCTTAGATTGAATTTATTCGCGATCTGTATCTAGTCCTTGAGCTTGCTGCATAACATTCATCGAGGTGGCAAGTTTTCCAGTCTGTGTCTGCAAAGTCTGAATACTAGAATCTATTTGTTGCTAAAACTGGAGAGGTGGTTACTTGTGGAGGGTTCTGTGGTGGTGGTAGCGGTAGCATCAACTGTTGTTGATTAGGTTGTTGTGTGGATGGATTCCCATGTTGAAGGTTTGGATGGTTTCTCCAGTTGAAATGGTACATATTAGTGGATAGGTCAGGAGGGTTGTTGTACCTGTACAGGTTGTTGCTTTGAGGGTTGTAGATATTTGTTACATATGCCTGAGGCAATTCAGAATTTACACCCTCTTGCAAGGTAGGACAAGTATCGGTTGGGTGTTCAGGAGAGGTACAAATGCCATATAATCTTTCAGATTGAGTAAGTTCATCAATTCAAATGCTAATTTTCTCACCAGTGAAGTAAGTTCATCAATTCAGGTTTCTAAATCATTGTTGGAAGAAGAAGCTTGAATTTCATGCACCCCTTTTGTTTGAACCATAGAGTTGCTTTTGGTTGTGAATTATTGTAAGTTAAGTGGCATGTTTTCGATTAGTGTCTTAGCACCAGTTGAGGTCTTATCAATAAAGGCTTCTCCACTAGCAGCATCCAAGATATTTTTGTCCATAGGTAAGAACCCTAAATAAAAGTATTGAATTATAAATTGTTCAAAAATATGAGGTTGAGAATAACTCGACACTAACTGCTTGAATCTGCCCCAATATTCGATCAATGACTCCATGTTAACATGTCTAATACCACATATAACTTTTCTGATTGAAGCAGCTCTTGAGAAAAGGAAAAATCTTTCTAGGAACACTCTTTTTTTATCATTCCAGCTTATGGCAGAATTTGGCTCATGATAATACAACCAATCTTTTGGAGTTCCTTGAAGTGAGAACGGGAATTCTCAGAGCTTGATATGAACCTTTGTGATTCCTTTAGGTCTCAAAGGTGTAGAGCACACTACTTGGAATTCCATTAGATGCTTATGAAGATCCTCACCTACAAGACCACTAAACCTTGGCAACAAGTGTATTAAACCAGATTTCAATTCAAAAGGTACAACAGCAACAGGATATTCAATACATAAAGCATTATAATTCACATCAAATTCAACCAGTTCTCTCAGAGTTCTTCGCTCGGCCATGATAAGCTCAAAATAAGAATCACCCAAAGAATGAGAAAACACAAAATCAAGATTAAAATCAAAATCAAACAAGCAATGTAATAACACCTAAGAAAATACTGACAATGTCTCTAAACAACAAAATAGATGGGAAACACAAAACAAAAAATACAATTAAATAAAATTAAAAAATACAGAAGCACAAAATTTAATTTAATTAAGCAAAATAAGAATTTTGGGAATTTTTTTCGGATTTTTCAGAAAACTATGTTTGGGAAAAAATCTAATCAAATTAAGGTGAGTGTTCAGTATGAATGGAAAAAGAATCTGGAGGTTTTATAAATTAGCTAGAGATTACCTATGAATTAGCTACTAAAATGCTGTGTTTAAATTACCTAGAGATTAGCTAGGAATTAGCTAGAAAGTAGCTGCAAATTAGCTACAATTTCTGGATTCAAATATGATATAAATATAAAAAAAAATTAAAATTGAAACTATTGTCACGTGGCATACATGTCAGCAATTTTTGCCACGTAGGCATTGCCACATGTAAGCCACGTCATCAAAAAATTTCCACATGGCGTGCCACATCATCCTCTGTTAGTGGAAACTAACGGGAGGGACTACAGTTACAAACGGAAAACTTTAGGAGGACCAAACCTTGAAGAAAATTTTTCTAGGGACCAAACTTGAATGTTGGGTTATTTTCAAGGACCTAATACTTATTTAACCCAAAATATAAAAGTTGTTCTGGACTGGGCCGGGGTCTGCTCCTCAGTCGGGCAGGCCCAACCCACACGCCCTGGGATGGCCCAACAAGGGCCTTTTAGCGCGACCAATGTCGGGCACTTGCTCCTTCTCCACGTTGTCGGGTACACGCATGGCATGGAGCGTCGGGCAAGTCGCTAGACCTCCCCGAGCTCATTTCTCCTCGACACTCAGGTGCTCCTCCCTGCGAGGAGCCACCTCCTTCTCACATAAGAGTCCTCCCCGCGAGGACACGTCTCTCCCCGACACGCAAGAATCCTCCCCGCGAGGACACGTTCTCACGTAACCACCCACTCCCGATGGAATCGATCTGCCCTAATCCCGGAGATCTAGGAACGGTTACCCCAGGGCGAAGACCACGTGCTGGTCTTCACTACGCCACGTAAGCCCTGGCAGTTACTTGGATTGGGCCTGGAAATTCAGCCAAATGCAAGTAACCGTTGGCCCCGCGCTGGGGGCTCTCTATAAATACCCTCTCACTTGAGAGGGTCAGGTTACACACACACTTTCTTACTCTAACCTTGTGCTTGCTATTATTCTCTGACCGTTACCTTACTTGAGCGTCGGAGTACTTTACAGGTACACCCCTTCCCCCCCCCCCCGCCCGCCGTCTTTCAACCTCACCGGAGCTGAAGTCCAGACGACGTTGTTGGCCACCAGAAACTGTCTGATTCAGGTACGATCAGTGGCGCTGTCTGTGGGAACCCTTTGCTTCCCTGTTTTTCCTCCGATAAACCAAAACAACTCTCATTCATCACCATCATGGCCGGAAACCCGTCTGCTACCAAAGCTCTGGACACCGTCCTCGCGCAACTCGAGAACGGGAACCACCGCGAAGACGCCGTTGCCCTCCACGTTGAAGAAGGTGACGTAAGAGACGGGCAGACTGCCTCCCCGGACTTCCCAGACGTGGCTTACAACGCCACCCACCAAGACGATCAGCAAGCCATCTTCCAGCCCGTTTCTCCTCCGCCCAATGCAGATTCGAGCACCGTGGCCTTATTTGCCCTTATCAATCAGACCAATCAGCTGATCGCATACGAGAACACCAGAATCGAAGCATTGGAGCAAGGGCGGGAACGACGATCTTCCCCGCAAAGACATCGTCGTCCACCGTCACCTCACTGTTCCCCTTCCCCGCGAAGGACCCCTTCCGAAGGATCTCGGACCCCCTCGCCGGTCCGCGGGGACCGTCGGCCACACCTGGAGCGCCCCTAGTCAGCGATCTCCCAGAAACACCATCGCTCCCTGCCTCGGAAGGAACCAGGCCCTCCGCAGCTACCAAGAAGTCCAAACTCAGCGAGGAGGCGTCGAGGAACCGTTCGAGGAACTCCCCTCCATGACATCATCGATCCCCGTTGGGGTCCCCGGCCGGGAGCGACGACGACGACCAGAGGACCCCTCTGTCGTGGGAGATCATGAACGCCCCAATTCCTACGGGCATGGATAAATCCCCACCGTTGGGGACCTACGATGGTCTGGCCAACCCCGACGATCACGTCGAGAGCTTCGAAGCAATGCTCGACTTCCGAAACGTCAAAGGGGCCATCAGGTGCAGGCTTTTCCCCACCACCTTGCGGAAGGGCGCGATGACCTGGTACAAGAGTTTGGAACCTGGGTCGATCACATCCTGGAAGCAGCTAAGACAACGCTTCACCAAACACTTTACTGCGTCTCGCCGACACCCGAAAAACGGAGGCTTCCCTAGAAAGCATCTTCCAAGGGAAGAACGAATCTCTCCAGAACTACATCGAGAGATTCAATAGAGAAGCTGTCGAGGTCCATACGATCGACGACATGAAGAAGTATCTGATCATCCATGGACTACGTTTTGGATCTGATTTCGCAAAGTCCGTGGGTCTCTGAAGATCCCGCCGTCTCGAGGACCTCCTCCAACGAGCTCAGTCGTATATC
Source organism: Lathyrus tuberosus (assembly GCA_022829125.1). Taxonomy (NCBI): domain Eukaryota; kingdom Viridiplantae; phylum Streptophyta; class Magnoliopsida; order Fabales; family Fabaceae; genus Lathyrus; species Lathyrus tuberosus. Next base: position 9,949,085 of record JALAZF010000085.1, read on the forward strand.
GAGCTCAAGGAGTCTGAGGCAGCGTAGATCGCCCTTGAGTCGAGGCGCAAAGAAGGCCCCCGCGGCCACAAAGATGAAGACTCTCCTCCCCGATGAGGAGGAGAAAGAAAGAAAGAAAATCGCCCCCCGTGATCCTCGTGAACCGTGCGGACCAGCTGGCTGGTTCACGGAGTACACCCCGCTAAACGCTCCCCGCGCGCGTATCCTCTCCGAGTGCCAGAACTCAGAATTTGTGAAAGGAGGGATCCACTTTCTGAAGCCCACTTCCCCCAAACCAAACGTTGGCAAGTCAAAATACTACAGGTTCCACCGGAGCCACGGGCATGTCACAGAAGATTGCATCTATCTCAAAGATGCGATTGAAATACTGATCAAGGAAGGGCACTTAAAGAAGTACGCCCAGAAGAACGATGCTCCTCGCCCCAGCTCCCGGGAAGCCCAGAACGTCGAGGAGGTGACACCTCCTCTAGACGAGAGTCAGCTTCAGGTCGCCCTCAGCGTCACCCGACCCGAGGACTTCTTCGTCCCCGTAATCATTGAGGGCGAAGAAGCAATTCGCAACATATGGGCGACCTTCCCCCACGAGGATCCTGTCTCTGCCCGTAGCACCTGGGAAGGCTTCCCCAAAACAATGGTCATCTCTGGGGGTGGTTACGAAAAGCTGTCCGTCGGCTCGATCAAACGGAAATTTGATGAACTAGAGACCGCGACATCGGCGAAGACCACCACTCTCGATAAGGTGCAAGGGAGATCAAACCCCATCACTTTCTACCTCAAAGAGCTCCCCGGCGGAGCGCCCAACACCACTATCCCCCTCCTGGTCAGGGCCCAGATGGCGAATTTTGATGTCCGAAGGATCCTCGTCGACCAGGGGAGTTCAATCTACATCATGTATGCCCACCTATTCGGGACCCTTCAGCTCGACGAGAGACATCTGACCCCGTACGTTGGTTCAGATCTGCAGGGATTCAACGGAACCACCACCAGACCATGGGGTTACATTGAGTTGATGGTCACGTTCGGGGCCGAAGACACTGCCCGACAGGTGAAGATCTGCTTCCTGGTGGTCGAGTGCCCGTCCCTCTACAACTGCATCCTCGGGAGGACCACCTTGGCCGAACTCACCGCAGTGCCGTCAACGGTCCACCTCAAGATGAAGTACTACACCACCAGGGGACATGTAGTTACGATGCACGGGGACATAAACGCGGCCAGAAGGTGCTTCGACGCTCCATCGGAACCAAGTCCAAGACCGGAACAAATCCACCCACGGATGCCGAGCAGAGACCTCTCCCGCCCATCAACGCGGTCGACCTCGACAGCAGGTTCGTGGAAGAGCCCGAAGAGGACAAAGCAGAGGACCTCGACCCCCAGGCAGAAAACAATGGGAGGCCTCTCCACCCAACGCGCCCCATCCCCGACGGAGACTTTGAGCTCGTTGCCCTCGGGGATGACCCAGACTGCAACGTGAAGATTGGCACCGTTATCCCTGACCTGGCGAAGGAGAAGCTGAAGGCATGCCTCCGGGAGAACGCTGATCTGTTCGCGTGGAGCGCCTCCGAGATGCCTGGCCTTGACCCCGACGTGGCTTGCCATCAGCTCGCAATAGATCCAGCCACTAGGGCCATAGCTCAACGTAGGCGTAAGCAGTCCCCCGAAAAAGCGGAGGCTACTGAAAAAGCTGTAAAAGACCTCCTAGAGGCAAATTTTATTTCGGAGGCCAGGTACACAACCTGGCTGTCCAGTGTTGTACTTGCTAAAAAGAATAATGGAAAATGGAGGATGTGCATTAATTATACTGATCTTAACCGGGCTTGCCCGAAAGACTGCTATCCCTTCCCTAACATCGACCAACTGGTCGACAATTCTGCAGGTTACAAACTATTATCCTTCATGGACGCTTACTCGGGATACAACCAAATTCCCATGGACAAGGTCGAAAAATAGCACACGGCTTTCATGATCGCGTCGGGCAACTACTATTACAACGTGATGCCCTTCGGTCTGTAGAACGCCGATGCGACCTACCAACGGATGATGAATAAGGTTTTCTGGGCTGAAATTGGCGACATGCTCGAGGCCTACATGGACAACATGATCGTCAAATTAGCGGAAGAAGTCGACCACGCTGCGCATCTCAAAAAGGTGTTCGACACGGCGAGGAAATGTCGCATGAGGTTCAACCCCGACAAATGCACCATCGGCGTTCGGGCAGGTAAGTTCCTCGGCTTTTACCTCACAGAGCGAGGAATCGAAGCCAACCCCGACAAGTGCAGGGCCTCTTCTGAGATCCCTACTCTGGACTCGAAGAAGTCGATACAATCGTTAAACGGGATGCTCACCGCTCTCTCCCGCTTCGTCGCCAAGTCTTCACAGTACGCACTCCCATTTTTCAAACTTCTTCGACAAAAGGCGGAGTTCGAGTGGAGCGAAGAATCAGAGCAGGCGCTCGTCCACTTAAAACAAGTCCTATCACAACCCCCGGTCCTCTCACGGCCTGGGAGCGGGGAGACACTCTTCTTGTATCTTGCAATCACGAGTGAAACAGTCAGCGCCGTCCTCATTCGGGAAACCCCGGACGGGCAGAAGCTAGTTTACTTCACGTACAAAGCCCTCCAAGGCCCCGAACTCAGATATCAGCAGATAGAGAAAGTCGCCCTGGGCCTCGTTACCGCGGCCAGGAGGCTACACCACTGCTTCCTCGCCCACACCGTCGTCGTAAGGACCGAACAACCTATAAGGCAGCTCCTCTGACGATCGGACATGGCGGGGAGGATGCGCAGGTGGTCGCTCGAGCTCGCCGAGTTTGACATACAATATGAAGGGAGGAAAGCCCTGAAGCCTCAGGTATTGGCCGACTTTGTAGCGGAGATGACCGTCCCGGAACCTTCGACCAACGGATCCCAGAAATGGACGATCTATCTCGACGGAGCATCCAGCCCGAAGGGAAGCAGGGCAGGCATCATCCTCGAATACGAGGAAGGCATCCTGATCGAGGTATCCCTCGAACTATCCTTCCCGACGTCGAACAACCAAGCCGAATACGAGGCCTTCCTCGCAGGACTTCGGCTGGCCGAGGACCTCGGCGCCAAGCAGGTCAAACTCTTCAATGACTCCCAGCTCGTGGCCTCGTAAGTCCGAGGAGAGTAACAAGCCAAGAACGACAGCCTCATAGAATACTTGGCCTTCGAGCAGGGTATTACTGGCCCACCATGCAACAGGACGCCAAGGAACACATCAAGAAGTGCGACAGATGCCAACGACACGGGGACATGCACCTTGCTCCTCCCAACGAGCTCAGTCTATTGTCCTCCCCGTGGCCGTTTGCATGGTGGGGAATGGATATCCTCAGACCTTTCGTCCAGGGGTCGTATCAAAACAAATACCTCACCGTCGGGGTGGATTACATCACGAAGTGGATTGAGACAGAAGCGTTGGCCAAAATCACGACCTTTAACATACTAAGTTTTTACAAAAGAAATATCCTCGCCCGATTCGGTGTGCCTCAAGCTATCATCACCGACAATGGAACACAGTTCACCGACAGGAACTTCCAAGACTTCGTCACAAAACTAAGAACGAAGCAACACTTCACGTCGGTCGAGCACCCTCAAACGAACGGACAGGCTGAGGCGGCGAACAGGGTGATTTTCTGAGGATTAAGACGTCGACTAGGCGACGCCAAACAACAGTGGGTCGAGGAGCTACACAGCGTCCTCTGGGCCTACCGGACGACCCCGCACTCCACAACCGGGGAGACCCCCTTCCGTCTGACCTACGGAACCGAAGCAGTGATCCCCGTGGAGATCAGGGAACCCTCGAGGAGGACAGAAGCCCCCCTCGAAGGGGACGCGAATGATGAAGCCTTGAGGGAAGAGCTCAATTTTGTCGAGGAGATACGTTCGGGCGCTTCTCTCCGAGAAGCTTCACTTAATCAGAAAATAACACTACGCTATAACGACAAAGTTATCAAACGTGATTTTCAGGTGGGCACCCTCGTCCTACAAAGGAACCAGAAAGACTCGCAAGAAGGCAAACTCGCTGCGAACTGGGAGGGCCGGTACCGCGTTCGCGCGAAAACGGGTACAGGAGCCTACTTCCTCGAAAATCTGCACGGGGAAGAACTTGCTCGACCATGGAACCCTGAGAAGCTAAAACAATACTACAGTTAAGCACTGCCCGTGACTCACTTGCACCGCGCTTACGGGGACGCACTAAGGTACGAGCGCGACACCCCCATACAGAACACGATGATCAGAGACCGCGTTGTGTGTGCGCGAGGACATTTGATCCGACGGGGATACCTCGATCGAGCTCCGCCGTCATTGTACCGATTAAGGCAGAACACCCAGCTCGCGATGGGAAGTTCACGCCACGAAGCTAAGACATCGACTAAGCTCTTAGCCTCGTTGAAGGTCGGAACGCGCCTCCGACCACCCGACCGGCTCTCCACGCGGTCGGGGACTATCAAGGTCGAGCAAATCCCAAAGTCTTTAATACTTAGACAAAAAAAAAAGTATAGCAAATGCATTAACATCACACACAATTAAAACTATGCAAACAACACTAACAGATAAACAAAAGTACATTAAAACAGGCAGAAGCCCAGTGTACAAATATTACAAACAAATGTCAAAAAGCCCCCGGCACGCAGACCGGGCAGAAATATCACAATAAGTAAATATGGCCTGCAGGCCGAACAAAACAGGAAAGAAATCCTACTCAACAACGGTCCCTTCAGACTGCTCGGGATCGTGAACCTCGTCGACTCGCATCGGCTGCACGATCTGACCGTCGACCACCTCGTAGTCGGGGTCGATCCCCTCGGTCGAAAGGTCGGGGTTGAGGACTCGAAGCTGCTCCACGGCGTTCTTGAAACCTATGTCAGCTACCGCGAGATTGTCTTCCTCGGCTTCCCAGAGCTTCGCTATCAGCGCTGCCCGTGAAGTCAGTAACCTGTCCTCATCGGTTTCCTCCTCAGCTGGGCGGACAGCCTCCTCCAGTTCAGCGTTCCTTACCAAGAGACGATCCCTCTCCTCTTCATTGCCGACGAGACGTTTCCGCTCCTCCTCAGCACTCTTCAACTTTTCCTCCAATCTCTGTTGAAGCTCGACCTGGGCCTGGTTTTGGCTTTTACAGTCAACCAAATCTTTGCCCACCTTCTCCATTTCGGCCGAGATGGACTGGAAACTCTCTCGCAACTTGTTCAGCTCGCCTTCGGGGCACGCCTCATCGTTCAGCACCAGTGCAGCTGCACAAACCCGTATCACGGCAGACACATCATCCACCAGCGCTCTCCTCCGAGAGACCTTGTCGATGCCTAAGATTGCCTGAGCTTCGGGGGTGCCCACACACAAGGAGTTGTTCCCCGTGAAAAAGTTAGGCCTCGAGTGACAAGGCGGGAGCACGAATTTCACGGAAGGAGGGCTCTCGTTCTCGGTAAGGTCGATGACCACTGAGTCCGCAACACGCCGCCTCTTCGGGGAACCCTGAGGGCTGGGAGAATCACTATCCTGGTGAAAGCCAGAGGAACCCCCGACAGTCTGAGGGAGAGCGGGGATATGTGCCCGAAGTTGCTCGACACGACTCTTGCCTCCTTTCTTCGTAGCACGGTTAGCCTTCAGCTTTTTGAAGCGTTCCTCAGCATTCGACATCTTTCCAGCAAAAAGAAAATAAACATATCAATAAACCGGAGGTCAATATACGAAGAAAGGGTAAGTCGAAGAGGATGGCACCACCTAGCAGCTCAAGAGCATACTCATCGGAGAACGTCTCGAGGAGGGCCCTCATATTGATCAGACGACGTTTCGTCAACACCTGCCCGTCGTCCCCCCGGACGAGTTGCCCGTCCATCGTCACGAACTTGCCCCTATTAAAACTGTTGACGAACGCTGCTATCTGCTCGTAGGCCAAGCGATCCCCCTCGTCGAGACGGCTAGGCCTGACTTTCTAGCTGTCTGTTCCGTACTTGAAGTGTTCTTCGGTCCAGAACAACGGAAACCTGGGCACGAGGGCCTCCTCTCGCCGCCTATCTACCTCCTCGACCTCCCAGCAGTACACTGTGTTTATGGCCTCGAGTGTGACCGGCCTCACGAGGTAATACCGGTACTTGAAGTCTCGCACGGAGTCCACTTAAATGTAACACCCCAGTTTTAGTATTTTTATTTAATCGAGTCGTTTTGATTATTTTATTATTATATTATTTTATTTTCGACTTTTATTTGGAAATAAGTTATTTTTCAATGTTGTGATATTTTATCGCGTTTTGGGAACGTTTGCGAGATATTTGAGTGTAGGGGTATTTTGGGCATTTCACTTTATTTTTCTTAAGTTAAGAAAATAGAAAATAGAAAGAGAGAAAAATAGAGAGAAAGAAAAAGAGAAGTAGGAAAAGGAGAAGAAAAGAGAAAGGAAAGAGAAAGAGAGAAAATCTTGGGAAATCTAGAAATTGAAACAACCGACTTTCCAAACACGATTAAATCGGGTAAGGGTGCGTAACTTGATTATTATATACTTGTGTATGATTATGTATGTATGTTTTTGGTTGTTATTGGATTGAAATGGAAATATAGAGTAAAACCCATAAATGTTGAAAGTGTTAGAAATGGATCCAAATGTGTCTGAAAATCACGTTTTAGTGTTCCTTCTTGTTGATACATGACAGATACATGTTGTTACGCATTGTATTGGTAATTTTTCTGGTGTATAGGTGAAAATTGGTTGAATTTAGTTTGAAAACGCAGAACAAAATTCTGCAAAAAATTATGGTTTTTCCACTGCCCATACGCGTATCACTCAAGGCAATACGCGTATTGGTCAAGGCAATGCGTGTATGGCATTGAAGAAATGTGGGCAATACGCGTATGGAGTTTCATTTTCTCGGCCATCTGCCCATTTGCGTAATGGTACGCGTAAGACTTTAGGGCAATACGCGTATGAAGTAGGGCACTACGCGTATTGGATTTTTAATGGGAATTTTGGGAAAAATGGGTCTCTGCCCATACGCGTACGACCTTGGGCAATACGCGTATGGAATGGGCGAGGTAGCAGGGCAATACACGTATGGCTCAGGGCAATACGCGTATGACCAGGAGAATTGCAAAATGTGGTTTTTTCGCGATGTCTTTTCTTGTTTAGTCCGTAACTTGTGTTCCGATTATCCGTTTTTAACATTCTTGGTATCGTTGAGTAGCTATTGAACTGTACTTTCTGATTATAATAATTTTGAGATTGTTAGCCGATTTAATTATGTCGGGAATTTGGAATAGTGTCATTTTGTCGACTTTTGTCGTTATAATTGTGTGTAATTGGTGTGTATCATGCAATGTGCTGTTGGTATGGATATGGTATGATTTGTGTGCTGTTGTATGGTATAAATGCATGGTTTTGGGCTTGAATTGCAAAGCAAGATTTATGTTGAGTGAGAGGACTGCATGTATGTGTGCATTTGAATGTCATGAGTCATTGTATGCTGAGCATCATGATGTGCATTCTTGTGATGTCGTGTGCCCTAGTGGGTGTGAGCGACGAATCGATTCCAGAGGGAATCTGCTATAACATCGTGAGCCTTATACCGAGAGGACCGAAAGCGATGGTTATAGACGATCGTGTGCCCGTGTGGGGTGTGAGCGATCGGATTGTGAGCCTTATACAAAGAGGACCAAAAGCGATCCATAAACGTCGTGAGCCTTATACAAATAGGATCGAAAGCGACGGGGAACATCGTATGCCCGACGGGGAGTTACACTAAGTAACGAGCGATGGTTCCAATAGTTCCTGAATGAACTGGTGATGAGAATTGATGGAAGTCGGTACCACATGTGCATATGCATAGAGTCGTTGTGTCGGTCTCTTGCATTTACATAAATCATTTAATGGTTTGTTTATGTGTGGAATTGTGGATGAAATTGACAAATTGATATATGTATATGTGTTAGTGATACTTGTATTGTGCATGGGTGGTATACCTTGGTGATGGAAATATGAAATATACATTGTGTTGTTTTGTGGTTGAATTCTGGTATGAGTTGTGGTGAGAACAGTATATATGTGTATTTTTGGTGTTATATATAATTGTATGAAATTATATTATGATTGTGTTTCTCACCCTTCTGCTATTTTATAATGCTCTATGAGGCATTGCAGATTAGATTGCTGGAGGTCTTTTTGTGAAGCTTAAGTCTTCATTCTTTTGTCGATCGGCTCTGATATGTGACACCAGGTAGTCGGGGTGATCGAGTGTGATTATTTGTATTATGTATACGCATGTTTTGGATTGTACTTGTGTGGCTTTGTATATGATAGATACACTTTGTATGATGTATATATATATATATATATATGAGATTTTAGTACAGTTTTTCCGCTTTTATTCTGTACCGGAATTGTGGGTAGTAGGAACTAAGTTCCTCTGTTAATTGCTACCTGATTGCTGCATATCTTTATGGGCAGGTTTATGTGTATTTTGTTTCAAATTGATGTGACCCCTCGGTCTATGCTGTGAATGTTTTAAATATACTCTGATGAAATTTTGAATTTTTGTTACTGCTTTATTAATTGGGGGTATAGATTGAGGGTGTTACATGAAACAAGTTGTTCACCTGTTTGAAGGACACCCAACCGTGCCTACCGTCGATGGCCTGGCGCTGAAGGTGGAAAATGCGGAAAAACAAGGGCACCGTCGCCCCGATCTGCAGATATTTGCACACTAGCTCGAAGGCCCTAATGAAAGCAAGAGAGTTTGGGTGGAGCTGGGAAGGGGCCAAGCGCAATCAGGTAAATACGGCCTGCTAGAAATCCGTGAAAGGCAGACGCCACCCCGCCTCGTCGAACATAAACTCATAGACGGGAAACCTCATCCCAGTGTACATCGAGCAGATCCGATGATGTGTCTTCGGCCTGAATACGTTCCATGACTTCGACGAGCCCACTAGACGGTGCTCGACGGTGCAGAAGATGTCATCCTCGTCCCCATCAATGAACAGAGACATCATGTTTACGGCCTCCTCGCAGCCCCATTCGTTGGGCGATCTCTCCCCGCCACTGGTTGTCTCTGCCATAGGGGAGTCAGGCCCGTCGTAACTATCCAAAGATCCCTCGGCCACGGGAAACACTTCCATTTACCTGAAAAGCAGAAGGAAATGGTGAATTCGATGACCCGTATCAAATCCACCCCTCCACCACTGATCAAGTGAAAGGGCGAGGAGGGAACGTCGGGGAACACGATCCAGTAACCACCCTCGATTCCTCGAGGAGCGATGTTGGGCAGGACCCCGAGATATTCGACCCATGTCCCCGAGACAAACTTTGGTTCCCCGGGGATCCCGTCCTTATTGCCCGGGATATTCAACAAACGAACTAAGAAATGTTCATCTCAGGACCCCGGGATATTCTTCATGTCCTCGGGGATTTCATCATCCCTCCCCGCGAGATTCAATGTCTAAACTATGAAATTCTGCCATTTTGGCCGGATATTTCATGAATTCCAGGAGAACTTCACCAGTTCACCATAAGATTCGCCCTATAAATACAAATGAAAAGAGGAAAAAGAAGAAAGAAACTTACTTGAAATACGCTTTTTGGGTTTCCGGAACGGCGATCGTCGGTGGAGAACGGCGGAGAACGGTGGAAGGTAGCAGCGGAAGAACGGAGAAGAAGAGAGAGAGAGAGAGTCTGAGAGGAAAAGAGCAAATAGTGCAAACGAAACGAGGTGAGGCCTATTTATAGGATCCTCACGGAATTCGAAGAGTTTAGACTACTAGAGTACACTACCCTAGCCTAGCCGCCCTAGGAAATAATGGCGTCTGACACGTGGCGTACATGCGACCATTCGCTCCCCAACACGCGCGTCTCTCCATTTGCTCTGACGCCAAAGATCAAACTTGTCGCATCCCCAGTGAGTCGACCATCCGCGAACTACCACGCTCGAGTCCTCCCCCGCTGCTCTCTCCCCGGCGATACGACTAGTGGATCCCAAATAAGTTCCCCTCCTTGCAGTCACGCGATCGATACTCCCCCGACATGCTTGTTGGCCCTTAAGTCATCGCTCCGACACTTTGGAGCAACGACTTGTGGGGCTCCTGTTCTGGACTGGGCCGGGATCTGCTCCTTAGTTGGGCAGGCCCAACCCACACGCTCTGGGATGGCCCAACAAGGGCCTTTTAGCGTGACCAATGTCAGGCACTTGCTCCTTCTCCACGTTGTCGGGTACACGCATGGCATGGAGCGTCGGGCAAGTCGCTAGACCTCCCCGGGCTCATTTCTCCTCGACACTCAGGTGCTCCTCCCTGCGAGGAGCCACCTCCTTCTCACACAAGAGTCCTCCCCACGAGGACACGTCTCTCCCCGACACGCAAGACTCCTCCCCGCGAGGACACGTTCTCACGTAACCACTCACTCCCGATGGAATCGGTCAGCCCTAATCCCGGAGATCTAGGAACGGTTACCCCAGGGCGAAGACCACGTGCTGGTCTTCACTATGCCACGTAAGCCCTGGCAGTTACTTGGATTGGGCCTGGCAATCCAGCCCAATGCAAGTAACCGTTGGCCCCGCACTGGGGGCTCTCTATAAATACCCTCTCACTTGAGAGGGTCAGGTTACACACACACTTTCTTACTCTAACCTTGTGCTTGCTATTATTCTCTGACCATTACCTTACATGAGCGTCGGAGTACCTTGCAGGTACACCCCCCCCCCCCCCCGGTCGTCTTTCAACCTCACTGGAGCTGAAGTCCAAACGACGTTGTTGGCCATCAGAAACTGTCTGATCCAGGTACGATCAAAAGTTATGAATTTTGGATTTTTGATCCTTGATTTTTTTTCTAATGAATTAGCAAAGAATCAAACTAGTTTGATACGATTTTCCTAAAAACCGATTTTTTTATGCTAAAATGCGAAAAGACCATAACATAAGCGCTAGGGCAAGAACTCTAAAATACAACACCTATTACTCTAATAAAATTGGTTAAAATCTACAATAGTCCCCGACAATGGTGCCAATTTGATCCACTGTCGCACACAGGTCAAAACGAGTTTAAAGGTATAGTTTAGAGTAGCGACACTCTAATGTCGTATCATAAGGACTATTGTTTTTATTTTTACCAACTGAATGGAATAAGGGGGGTTTTATTCGATTGAGAATAAATGATTATAAAAGGGGATTATGAAATAAGTGAATATGAAATAAACGGATCTACTGTTTTGGTCTCCCACTTATCATCAATCCAAATAACTCCCAATCCAAATAACTAGCAATTGCGTTTGTTTGATTGATATTGTATTAGAAAAGGGAATATATATATATTCCCTTTTCTAATACAATATCAATCAAACAAGCGTAATTGCTACTACAAGATATATATTCTAAATTTTCGAATTAAGCAGACGGACGAGTTATAACATTCGTGAATTAAGCAAACACGATAAAACAAACACGGATTAAGCAACGCGATAAAGGTATAGGAAAATACAATCATTGAAATAAATCAATCAACTCTAAGAGAAGTCGAATTAAGCAAACCAAGATATCAAAGAGAAGAATTAAAAGTAAAATATATTTAATTGGGAAATATAAGATCGTCAAATTAAGATGGAGGTGCGATTACAGTAGATCAACCGTGAGAGGATTAGTTCTCCATTACAATCGTACAAAGCAAATTATTTTCATGAATAGTGAATAGTAAAGTGGTAATGAACAGTAGCGCGACTATTACTAGGTATAAAGAAACAAAGAATTAGGTTTTCATCCCAACCGGAACGGAATATATAAAAACTGGCCCAAAAACTAGATTTTTTTCTAAAGTCTGAAACTTCAACGAATTATTTGACTTTGCTTCACTCTGAATCAACTTTTTACTTCAACACAAAACATGTATCTCTTTCTCTTATCTTTGTAATTCCTATTAGAATGTGTCAATCCGAATCTTGGACCTCAAGTTATGGTATGCATAGTGAACCGGTATTAAATAACAGTTTAAGCTAAAAAATAAAGTACTAAAATAAAATAAAGGCATAAATAAACTTAAATATAAAAACACACTAAAATAGTAAAATAATGAAATAAACTATAGAGTTGTCTAAGTACAATAGTAGAAGAAAGTGCATCAAGATACACTGATCAGTATCCATATCTCTTTTTTTTCGTTCTTTTTTCCCCAATTCACAGGGTTTTAGTTGTGTTTTTTCAGCAATACTAACAATTTTCCCTTTCTGGCTTTATATTCAATTTCAATTCCAATTTATTGATATGATTATTGTTATGTTCATGTCCGAATCATCAGCTCAAGATGATGATGGTTATGGCTCAAACCAATTTCTCCGCATGCTTCTAAGTTTTTATCGTTGGCGATGACATTGATAGATTAACTTTCTATTTGCAAATTTAGTTTCAATTTCTCACAGTGTTTCTAAAGAAGTGACTACTATGATTAGTATTGGATCATTGTGAAAAAAGAAAATTGACATTGCATCTTTTGCAACAATACAAGAGTGAGTGATTCAATTTTGATTTGGTTCAAGATGCTTTTGATTGTGGTCAAATATTGAAAGATTTGGATTCACTCGATTCTCATAATTTTGATGACTGCCTTTGTTCGCTCGGGTCGGTGAGTCGGTGTGTTATACAAATCATTCAACTAAGTTCTGTGTATTATAGTTCAGTTTGATTATTCTTGCAACTATTGAAGGTTTAATTTCAAATCCTTGGAGTTTATTTTTATTACAGATTCTAGTATTTCTCATAGTCTTGATCTTGCTCATTTCAACATTGTTATAATTCACTCTTCCAAATTTGGCAAGTTCTAGTATATTTTTTTTTTTGTAAGCAAGTTCATTCAATAAACCGAGTACAAAGGGTACTCAAACCTGATTACAAGAGGAGCGAGGCGAAGCTCGGCAAAACAAGAAATTACCGACCAATTAAACCTAAAGACAAAAAAGACAAAGGGTCTTTGTTGAACTCATACAGATTACAATTGGGATGGGTAATGTCTCCTATAAACGACCAGCGCCAGACAGTGAACTTGATTTTCCAAAAAATGTCGCTCAAATTCCAACTGATGTTCCTGAAAATAATATCATTCCTAAGGCTCCACAAAGTCCAACAAACAGCCAACCAAATACACCTCTCCTTGCCCACCTTGAAACTCCTAGATTTACAAAAGACGAACCAATCCATAAAACTACTCAAAACCTCATAGTTATCCATGCCATCCTTTCCTAACCAGGCAGAAACCTCCCTCCAAAGAAAAGCAGCAATCGAACAAGAGAGAAAAATGTGGGCCGAAGACTCCAGAAAATCATTGCAAAAAACACAATTGATATTACTCGATAAAGGGATGATACCTTTGACGCGAAGCAAATCCTTCGTTGGTAACCTGTTGTGGAAGCTTCGCCAACCAAACGCCTTGATTTTCTGCGGGACCACGACTTTCCAAACTAAAGTGAAACAAATATCATTCCGGTTAGGCGGCCCAAAAGGAACGTGCTTGCTCAAAAGAATCCTGTAGAAGGAATTCACAGAAAAAACACCCTCCTTCTCTGCCATCCACCGAACCGAATCCGGAATAAAAGGGTCGATCTTCACCACCTCCAGCCTACGACGCAAGGGGAAATCAAAGTATTCAAAACTTTCTTAAGCCTAGCCGCCAAAAGCTTAGATAAGGCCTTATACATGCACCCAACGAGACAAGTAGGTCTATAATCATCTAACTCCAAAGGATTCGCACTCTTAGGGATCAACGTTAAGAACGAAGAAACAATGGACTTAGATAACATAGCACCTTTGTGGAAATCCATGAAGTAATGGATGAAATCCTCCTTAATGAAAAACCAACATCTTTTAATGAACATAAAAGAATACCCGTTCGGCCCCGGACTCTTAGAACTACCACAATTCCACACCGCCTCCTTAATTTCTTCTTCCGTAAAAGGGCTTTCAAGCATCTCCCTCTCCTCTTGGTTGATAACGTTGAAGTGAATCCCTTCCAATAAAGGCCTCTCCCAATCGGACTCCACAAATTTGTTCGCAAAATGGTTACACACCTCATTCTTAACCTCCTCCACCAACGTTAACATACCTCTATCCGTGTTGATAAACCCAATGTGATTCTGTCTTCTTCTCTCTTTCATAACACTATGGAAATATCTAGAGTTATTATCTCCATCATTAAGCCACTTGAGTTTGGATTTTTGAAGAAGAATGTTCTCCTTGATTCTCAAATCCAACCAAAAATGACTCGAAGCCAACTTACGATTGATGATAAGATCTTCTGATAAAACACCATTGGCCATAACCGCCATATCATCTCCCTCATTCATCACCCTCACACTATCCTCAACTTCCAAGCCAACTTTCCCAAAAACCTCCAAGTTCCATCTTCTAAGACTAAACTTAAGGATCCTTAGTTTTTCTTTAAGAATATAGTCACTCCTCCCATTAACCTCAATTCCCTTCCACTCCTTTTCCACAAAACCCAAGAAATGCTTATTAGAGAACCACTCGTTGTTGAAGATGAACGGCTTCGGACCCCAATCCGAATCATCAACAACAAGCCAAATCGGGCAATGATCCGACACATCCCTCGAGCTTATGAGTTGGCCAATCACGCCCCACCTTCTAATAATCTCTTCCAAAATCAAGAAACGATCAATTCTACTCATAGACGAACCATCCCTGCTATACCAAGAAATCAAGTTCTAGTATATGGGTTGACTTTGGTGTCGGCTTCTTGGTAATATTTTACCCAATACAATGGTCACAGTTTTTTAAATTGTTGATTTAAATCTGGTGTGAACCAATTGATTGAAAGAAGCTATAGACATTGAATTTTCCACATTGTTTCATTTACCATAAATTTCATCATTAGACATGTTTACAAATGGATTATTATCAGCTTAAAAATGTTTTGATACTATTTTGTGTTAAAATATGTGTTGTGCTGACATATCTTTGGTTTCTTTGAAGATATATTTAAGTTTTTGCTATTGTATTGTGATATCCTTCAATCCTACAATAAGCGTACTCAAGTTTTCTGTCGAACAATTGTGATTAAGTGATTAAATTGGCGTGTAATGGAAAATTCATGGTGAAATATTCTTATATGATGAATGATGCTAATTTTGGGATTGGTTTCCTTTACTATTGTATATGGTTTTGTTGTTTCTACAATGCTCATTTTGAGGGGTATTTCCTTTGATACTTTAATATTTCTAAATCACCATGAATCTTTCTAAGAGAATATCTGCCAAAACAACACTTTATCATATCAACTTTGATAGTCTTGACAAGTCTTCTAGCTTGGATGGTTTGGTGGAGAAGTGTGTTAATTTGTTAGTGTTTCAAAACCTTGATGCTACTATTTAGAACCTTTGGATTAAAGGCCTACACCGGTTTTTGTTAATGTTAGTGAAATTTGTTGGTGTACAAGGTGAATTAATGGATGAAAAGAGAAGAATATATTATAAAGAGAATGACGGCTACAAAGAAGAATAAAGTCTCTCTTACAGTGACATCTACCACTAGTCTATTTATAAGCTAAAACTAGGGCTACAAATGGCAACAAACAAAATACTAAAATACCCTCTAACAAACTTAATGACTAAGTTTGTGAATATAAATTATTATTTCTAATACCATCCCTTAATTTATATTTCCTCAAAACTAACAACACCAATTCCATCCCTTAAGCGAAGAAATTGATCAGTCTTGATAGCCTTCGTCAGAACATCTGCCAACTGTTTCTGGGTGCTACAATGCTCAACTTCTAACACTCCACTCTGAACCTGATTTCTCAGAAAATGATACTTGGTCTCAATATGCTTGCTTCTCCCATGCAACACTGTTTCTGGCAAGATTGATTGCAGACTTGTTATCAATCATCAGCTTTAGAGGCTTGTCAACTTTGATCTTCAGATCCTGCAGTAAATTCAGAATCCACATAGCTTGGCATGCAGTAACAGCACCTGCAATATATTCAGCTTCACGGGTTGACAACGCAACAACAGGTTGCTTCTTAGAACACCAAGAAATAGGGCCTCCCAGGAACTTGAACAAGTACCCAGAAGTACTTCTTCTATCAACTCTGTCTCCACACCAATCAGAATCTGAATAACTCAGAAGTTCTGATTCAATCTTTCTTCCAGAAGGGAATAACACTCCATACTTCAGAGTTCCCTTGATATACCTCAGAATCCTGACAGCAGCTTGGTAATGGGACCACTTGGGTTTACTCATGAACCTACTGACCATTCCAACTGCATAGCAAATATCAGGTCTGGTATTACACAAATATCTCAGAGAACCAACCAACTGTTTGAAGGTTGTAGCGTCCATATCCTCACCATCAGAATCAGAATCTAATTTCTGATTCGTATCTGCAGGTGTGATAGCAGCCTTACAATTCTGCAGCTTAAATCTCTTCAAAAGTTCTCGTTCATACTTCAGCTGATGCAAAATGATACCTTTCTCAGAGTACGTGAACTCCATCCCTAGAAAGTATGTCATTTTCCCAAGACCAGTCATTTCAAACTCATTCATCAGCACCTTCTTGAACATAGCTAGTTCTTGTTCAGAACTTCCTGTCAGCAGTATGTCATCAACGTACAAACACACCAGAATCATATTGCCTTCAGAAATATGTTGAACATAAACACCGTATTCCATCTCACATTTCTGAAAACCCTGCTTCTTGAAAAATGAATTAATCTTCTGATTCCAGGCTCTGGGCGCTTGTTTTAATCCATACAAAGCTTTATGTAATCTGTACACCATCCCTTCCTGATTCTTTTTCACAAATCCAGGAGGTTGTGACACGTAAACTTCTTCTTGTAATGGACAGTTCAGAAATGTAGATTTCACAGCTAAATACATCAGAGGCCAATTCCTGTTAGCAGCTATGGCAATCATGAGTCTGATTGTTTCATGTCTCGCTACAGGTGCAAATACTTCAGAATAATCTAGCCCAGGTTTCTGCAGAAATCCTCTTGCTACTAACCTCGCTTTGTGCTTGCTAATTGATCCATCTAGCTTTAGCTTCTGCTTGAAAACCCATCTGACGCTGATAACTTTCTTGTCCTTTGGAAGTTCTGTCAGCTTACAGGTCTTGTTTCTCTCTATGGCATCAAGTTCTTCTTTCATGGCCTTCAGCCAGACTTTCTGCTTAAGAGCCTCTTCTGTACTCACGGGTTCAGAGTCTACTAGCATGGCACATTGAATAATTTCTCCTTCAGAATCTACTTCAGTGTCTTGCAGCATGTCAAACTTTACAAATCTTCTCGGAATGTTTCTGATTCTCTGTGGCCTCTGACCTCGTTCAAAATCTTCTTCAGATGCTTGAACCCCAGAAATTTCTCCTTCAGAAGTTTCTCCTTCAGAAGCTCTTGCTTCAGAAGGTTGACTTCCTCCAGAACCTTGACCATCTTCAGACTATGGCATATTCCTAGAGTCTGAATCACCACCAGAATCTGGATCCTCATCAGAATCTGGATCATCAGAGTCACCTTCATCTTCTGAGTCTCCTTCAGAGTCAGAATCACCATCAGTTTCAGAAACTCTTAGTTCTAACCTTTCTTCAAAAGTTCTCACATCAGAGTCAGATTGAGACTTATTCCAATTCCAAACTTTTGCTTCTTTCACAATAACGTCTCTGTTGAATTCAACTTTATTAGTTTATGGACAATAAAGCTTGTACGCACCTATACTGTGGTACCCCACCAGTAACATTACTTTGCTTCTATCATACAACTTCTGTCTTCTGGCCTCTGGGACATGTTTGTAACAAACAGAACCAAACACCTTCAGATGACTAACACTTTGCTTTTCTCCAGTCCACTTCTGAATAGGAACTATTTCCTTCAGCTTCTTCGTTGGACATCTGTTGAGCATATATGCTGCGGTGGCAACAGCTTCTCCCCACAAGTTGTGAGGAAGCTTATTCTCCTTCAGCATGCTTCTCGTCATATCAAGCAAAGTACGATTTCTTCTTTCAGCAATACCATTGTGTTGAGGAGTATAAGGAGCAGTAACCTCATGCTCAATTCCATTCTCCTCACAGAACTTCTGAAACTCTTTGGAGTTATACTCACCTCCACCATCGGTTCTGAGAATCTTCAGAGTCTGACCACTCTGATTCTCAGCCTTCATTCTGAACTTCTTGAATTCAGCAAACACCTCGTGTTTGAACTTAATAAGGGATACCCATGTCATTCTCGTGAATTCATCAACAAACAGCACAAAGTATTTATTCCCTCCGATCGATGCTACTGGAAATGGACCACACACATCAGAATGCACTACTCCCAAGGCATGTTTTGCTCTTGGAGCTACTTCTGACGCAAATGGCAATCTTGGTTGCTTTTCTTCCATGCACACTTTGCATGACTTCTCAGGCTTCTTAATTGTAGGAATTCCATGTACCAGCCTCTTCGAATTCAGATGTTCTAAGCTTCTGAAATTCAGATGACCAAATCTTCTGTGCCACAACTCACTTTCCTTCACAACACTTGTTGCACTAAGGCATTTTGAGTCTGCAGTTCTGACATTCACCTTGAATGTTCTATTCCTTCCCTGTTCTGACTCCATAATCAGCTTCTGATTACAGTCATACAGCTTCAGAAGATTGTCTTTCATGGTAACTGAAAAACCTTTCTCAATTAATTGTCCCACGCTCATCAGATTGCTTTTTATGCCAGGTACATACCACACTTTCTGAATCAATTTTGTTTTCCCATTGTTCAGAACGACTCTGACATTTCCCATACCTTCAGCGTTAAGATATTTGTCATCAGCACATCTGATCTTTGTCCTCTTTTCAGAGTCAAAATCAACCAGCCATTTCTTATTTCCAGTAAGATGATTTGAGCAGCCAGTGTCCATATACCACCAGTCTGTCAAATTCGTATCATTAGATTCAGAAGCCATCAGTAACACAGATTCATCATCAGAACTTCTGGCTATATTTGCTTCTTCTGACTTCCTTTCTTTGTTTGACCAACAATCTCTAGCAAAGTGACCAAACTTCTTGCAACAGTAACATTGGATCTTCTTCTTGTCATACTTCTCTTTTCCCTTCTGAGCATTCTTTTGCCTATTAGAAGTTGAGGTTTCTGACTTCTGACCACCATCAGATCTTCTCCTGGCTTCTGACCAAGACTACTTCTGATGCTTCTTATCAGAAACTGCTTTCAGAGTCTGCTGCTCTACTTCCCTTTCAGAAGTTCTCTCAGTCAGACGCAACTCTTGCGCCTCTAGACTGCTTTGCAACTCTTCGATTCTTATGGTGCTCAGATCTTTAGAATGTTCCATTGCTACCACAATGTAATCAAACTGAAGGGTAAGGGATCTCAATACCTTCTCAATGATTACTTGTTCAGAAAGGGTTTCTCCACACGCCTTCATCTCATTAGTGATCAGAATCACTCTGGAGATGTACTCAGAAACTTTCTCATTGTTCTTCATGTTGAGATTCTCATACTGCTTACGTAGAGACTGAAGCTTCACCTTCTTCACTGATGCGTCACCACCGTAACATCTGACCAGTGTGTCCCACGCAGCCGTTGCCGTCGTTGAATCAGAGATTTTCTCAAACACATTTGCATCCACACATTGATGGATGTAAAACAATGCTTTCTGATCTTTCTTCCTTGTATCGTTCTGCGCATTCTTTTGTTCCTCCGTTGCATCTTCTGCTACTGGAACGTAACTTTTAGTGACAAGATCCAGAACATCTTGAGCACCGAACAGTACACGCATCTGAATCATCCAACGAGTCCAGTTTTTGCCATCAAATACTGGAAGCTTGGTGTTCATACCGCCTTTTCCGTTCATCTTTAACCTTGTACAGTCACTCAGATCTTCACCAAACACAGTGTTTCCCAACCCCACAGAATCAGAAAATGTGATTCTGTTCAGTTTTTTGTTCAAGATTCAACACGAATTTAAGAACCAAAAATCAATCACACAACGCCTCACGTTTCACTCGTGTTTCCCGTGTTTCCCCGTGGATCCGAATGGGAGCTCTAGATACCAATTGTTGGTGTACAAGGTGAATTAATGGAAGAAAAGAGAAGAATATATAATAAAGAGAATGACGGCTAAAAAGAAGAATAAAGTCTCTCTTACAATGACATCTACCACTAGTCTATTTATAAGCTAAAACTAGGGCTACAAATGGCAACAAACAAAATACTAAAATACCCTCTAACAAACTTAATGACTATGTTTGTGAATATAAATTATTATTTCTAATAAAATTTACTCCCTACAAGTATTGGCATTTAGTTTTATTTTGAACAAATTTGTGCTCGCCACTACTTTGTCTAAGATTTTGAAGATTGAAGAATGGTTTGGGTTCTTTGATCTCCTATTTGTTGCCCTATTTGTAAAGTTTGTATTTGGTGTTTTACTGATTGACTAGTTGGTTTTTTGACGTTTTATCTCATATTGAGCATAACATTGGTATTGTTGCTTCACTCTTTAGACATCAACCATGCTACTTGATCTTTTTATAGTTGAATTATTAGTCCTCTAATATGCTAAGTCACCTTTAACATAACTTGAGAATTGTTGTTTCACTTTGTAAATCAACTAAATAATTTCCTAAATTATAATACTCTTTAATGTGGTTATCTTTTTCTACTAATAACATAGATACAACATACCATTATGAAAAACATGAAGTTAAATTTCCAAATGATGATAGGTATATTTTTTTCTTTCTCCACTTTAACAAAAATAAAAAATAATACTATCATTTATCAAAGATCAATAAATCATAATTAAAAATGCTATAAATCACTGAAATCAATAACAAATGTTTTTTATATCCATAATAATAAAACATAAACACCAAAGCAAACACATACCAACGAGGTGATGGATTTTGCGAAGAGGGGTATCAGGAGTTGCATGATGCTAAAGTTGGATTTTGAACGAGCTTATGATTGCGTGTCCTGGGAATTCCTTATTGGGCTGTTGAGAAAGATGAATTTTGGTGAGAAGTGGGTATCTTGGATCCAATCTCTTATTTGTAGAGGTTTTATGTCTGTAATTGTTAACGGGAGTCCGACCAAGGATTTCGCAGTTAGAAAAGGGTTACGTCAAGGAGACCCTTTGTTTCCCTTCTTGTTCATTTTGGTTATGGAGGTATTGAATGCTTTGTTCAAGAAAGCCGAGCTGCTTCGATTATATGAAGGTTTCAAAGTGTCTCCGGGGATGAAGATCAGTTTAGCTCAATTTGCTGACGACTCCTTGTTGGTGGGAGAAGCAACTTGGAATAACCTTTGGTGTGTGAAGGCGGTGTTACGTGGGTTTGAACTTCTCACAGGTTTAAAGGTGAATTTTTTGAAAAGCAAAATTGGAGGTGTTAACCTGAGTGAAGCATTTTTGACAGGAGCCTCTGTTTTTCTGCACTGTGATTTACTGAAAGTTCCTTTTTCTTTCCTAGGAGTCTTTGTAGGCGTGAGTCCAAAGAGGTTTCACCCTTGGAAACCTTTGATTGATAAATTTAAGAGTAGACTAGGGGACTGGAAGGGTAGGAACTTGTCAGTGGGTGGAAGACTTGTTCTGTTAAAATCCGTTATCAATGCGCTGCCGTTGTACGCTTTATCTTTTTATAAGGCTCCGGTTAAGGTTCTGAAGGCCCTCCAGAGAATTCAGAGTAGGTTTTTGTGGGGGGGTAGTGATTCTAAGAAAAAAATCCACTGGGTTGACTGGGATTCTATCTGTTTGCTTTTTGCGTTGGGGGGCTTGGTGTCAAGAATCTTGTTAGTTTTAATGCAGCTCTTCTCCTTAAATGGAAGTGGCGGCTGTTGATTGAAGAAGATACTATCTGGAAGAAGTTGTTACAGTGTAGATATGGGAATAATCTGGCTCTTCGTTTGAACTGCTATGACGGGGAGAAGAGCGAAGTTAGAGAGTCTATTTGGTGGAGGGATTTGGAGGGGATAGGATACGACAAGAAGGCTAATAGAAACTATTTTGCTGAGTCTTTGTCGCGCACGCTCGGGAAAGGGAATAAATTGTCCTTCTGGCATAGCAGGTGGATTGTAGACACTCCCTTGAAGGTTTGCTTCCCTAATCTGTTTTTGTTTGCAAGAGATTCGAAGGGTTCTGTGCAAGAGTTTGGAAACTGGTACGAAGGAGGGTGGAGATGGGAACCTAGGTTTAGCATCTTTTCCAGCGAGTCTATTATGGAATCGGAAAGGAACGAGTTGTTGGATTTACTTGTTGCTGTTATTCCTAGTAGCACATCAGAAGACATCATTTCTTGGGATCTAAGTCAAGGTAGCGATACGACTCCTTCTAGTGAATTCTCTGTTAGCTCGTGTTACAAATGTTTGCATAGTTTTAAACTCATAAAAAGTGTGAACGAAGACACTCTAGAAGGTATCAGGAAAATATGGAAATTAAAGGTTCCCTCAAAAGTTGGCATTTTCTTGTGGAGGGTTATAAGAGATAGGGTGACTGTAAAATATCAGTTGGGGAAGAGAAAATTTTGGGTTCAGGATGGAAATATGGAGTGTTCTTGCTGCGGTTTTCAGGTGGAGACTGTTAATCACGTCTTCTTCGACTGTCTGGTAGCGGTCGAGGTCTGGAAGGGTGTGGTTAGATGGCTCGGTATCAAGTATGTGTACAACACGGGCTGTCTAGAGTCGTTAAGGGAGTTTGACAGAGAAGTGTCGAAAGTCGACGGAAAGAGTTATGCTTTGGTGGTTTGGGCGGCTACTTTATGGATATTGTGGTATCGTATGAATAGATTAGTATTTGATAACAAGGCTGTTACGGTTATCGACTTGTTAAATTCCATCAAATTTTTTAGTTGGAGATGGTTAACCTCCTATCTGGTCTCTTTTAAATACCCATTCTATGAATGGTTTGTTGTTCCTATGGCATGTATTAATAAGGGATAATGTTGTTCTTTGTATTGGGTTGCTGCACCCCTTGTGCAGCTGTTTGGTGTTATTGGAATCATTGCTTTCTGAAGAAAAAAAACAAAATGAAAAAATTACTAAAACAATGCATCTTATAAGCACACATAACTTTCAATCAACGATATAATAAGGATGAAAAAAGAGAACAACTCCTGGAACAAAGAAATTAAAATGCTCACACGTCAATCAAATGCATGCGTCATATGTCTTGGGACATTTATTTTGGGGTTTAATATGAGGGAGCATTTTCATTCTTGTGTTTTTTTCTTGAGTAACACACCTTGTGAGAGACACACCACATACCCAAAAACTTAAGATGATAGGTGTGTGAGTTCTCTCACTAATAAATGCTCAAGTCTCCACTTTTCTAAACAATGTGGGACTTCTCCACACTTTGTTTCTCAAAGTTTTCAACTCACTTGTTATTTTCAACAATACGAAATCGTCTCACCCTAAAAATATACGCCCGAGAATTACTCTGATACCATACTGTAACGCCCCAAATTTTGGTCCAAGATATTCTTTACAAAAAACTATTTACTTTAAAATTCATATTAACTTTTAAAAAATGCGACTACTTTTTTTTAAATGAAATATCTAAAAAGTTATAATATTCACTACATTACAAATCCAATAAAATTTGATTTTAATATCACTTCAAACTCACTCCATATCTTCTCAAATTCGTCGTACCTAAAATGTTGGTTTGTAAGGGGTCAACCTTCGTAATCCACTACCATACAAAACTAAACTAAATAAAAAATTAAAAATTAAAAAAATGCAGATATACCATTCTTTTACCAAAAATGTACAAATTAGACATTGCCAAATTTTCTAAAAATTAGAGGATAAAAATATTATAATCAGATTATAAAAGCACATATTCACATAACCCAAAATAAAGATTTATTAATCATTAAGAAAAAATAAATATTAATATATATAACTAAAATTTTCATAGAAATATAACCTGATATTATTATTGTCAATAAATTAATGTATTATTAAAAGAACATACATTCACACCGTCTAAAATATAGATTTATTAGTCACTAAACAAAAATAAATCACATTATATATATATATATATATATATATATATATATATATATATATATATGACATAAATATAAAACGAGGTACCGATAATCACCAAATACAAATATGCACGCTTTTAACATTATATGATCCGGATATAATTAGTCTATCAATAAGGTACCACACAAAAATCATCCCATACAAATAGAGAAAATAACCTGCCACCAAGGCACTACACAACCATGATATGATGATGATAAAATGCAAGCACACTACTTAAGCAAATCATGTCACTTAGGCAATATACCATCCAAATAACAACATATCATCATGCACATGACTGAAATCCTAAAATTTTAATAAATAAAAAAGCTAAATAAATAAATAAATAAGCTAACTAAAAAAAAGAAATATACTAAATTACTCGTTAATAAAACATCTGGCCTAACTGAATTCCAAGCTACTTAAAGCCTCTGGCACAATCTGTTGTGGCCGGACAACATTAATAAAACCTCAGGCCTAACTGAAGTATAAGCTACTTGAAGCCTCTGGCATAATCGACTGCGGCCGGCTTACGTTTAAACCTCTGACCTAATGAAATCGTCTATGTAAACAAATAACCTCTGAACATATTATGTTCAATAAAGCTGCCTACCTATGAAGTCGGCTAAGTAAGAAGAGCCTATGGCTGGGACTTGAAGTCTTTCACTTAAATAATTCACTGCATAAAATATAGGAACATGGTCAAAACATTATAATAAGCCATTAGACAAGAAGAGCATCGCATACAAGTCCTTTATTTAGCTATAAAAAACTAGATCAAAGCATGAAAAAACAGGTCGAATGGGATCATTTGATCATAAGGCATGGATTGTTTAAATAGTCAAGATATTATAAACTAAATAAAATGCGTAGAAGGATATCAAAATAACATTTTCATAAAAGATCCCTCTAAAGGCTTAATCATCTAGCAGGGAAAAACAAAGTATTTGGTCAAAGCATTTTTTTTATGTTTAGTCATTGCTGATAGTTGGGACTCCAATGTCTGGTTCTATTTCTTCATTTCTTAAAGTTGCTTGGTCAACTCCTCCATCTGGGCAGTTTGGACCTTCAAGTTATCCCTTAAATGGGTTATATATTTATTAAGGTGAATCTCATTCTGTTCGTAGGCATCACCCACTTCAAATAAACCTAGATTCATGACTGTGCACCTCATCAAATATGCCCCAAGGTTTTGGTTCAATTGTTGAGCACCTATTGATTTCACTTTCTCAACGTATTCGATCGCATTCAGATGGCCATAAAGATATCTGAAACCATCGAAGTTGTTGGCCCAGAACTTGAATTTAGAAGAGGGGTTAGTTTGATGACTACTACCTAAATCTTTAACTTTAACTACTCAGAAGGCATCTAAAACGGCCAAAGACCGGACTTCCTGAGCATTCAACTTGTCATAGTCAAATTCGGTGACCGACAAAGGACTATTTGACCAATAGATCGGGAAACGATAGTTCCCGTTCCGCGCATACATAATTTGGGGGTGTCTTTTCCCACTCCTAACTCAGAGGAATTTGTCCTTATAACCCTTATAGTTGGTAGTGAAAGCTTGTAGAAAGCTCTTCCCCGGAATTCCGCTGAGGGAAACCAATCCTCATTTTTCTCCCCCTTTAACTCAAAGAATGAGAAAATTAATCCTAATATAGGGGTTATATCCATTGTATTACAAACAATTTCGAAAACCTTGATAAAACCCCAATCATTTGGCTGTAATTGAGAAGGGGCTATGTTTAGGGTTTTGAGAAGATCAGACTCAAAATTGGTAAACAGGATGCATATTTTAAAGTCCTTGATTACTCCTGAATAGAAATAGTAATACTCCTCAGACACTCTTTTGGGCCGAGTGATACAGACCCTCTCACCAACCAACCACACATGGTTCTAGCATAACATCTTCCTAATTCCTGATTGAAGAGACTAAGATATTAGAACAAAGCTTCCAGATTTCACTTTCGTCAATGATAACATGGTCGTAACTTAGAACCTCTTTATCTATCAAAGATCTTATTTCCTCCAACTGAGTATCCAAAAAATCAGAGGATGAAGACTCCGAGTTAGTGTTACTAATAGGTGAAGGGATTTCACCATAAACTTCTCTAATAATCCAGTCAAAATCCATTCTACTCAAGTGACCCTCACACTCACTCGTGCAATAATTACAAATTCTATCCCTATCATGAGCACTAAGGGAAATTGAGCATTCTCCTAATTGATTGAAATCTCGTACTAAAGGCATAACAAAAAAAGAAAGAGAAAAATTAAAAACGGGAAAAGAAAATAATACCTAAGGTTGGGGATTGTAGAAAAATTGAGCGACTGATAAGGTAGTAACTTGACCGCAACACTTAGAAAGATCATTAGCTTTTGGTAGAGATGAACATAGTGAAGGAATAAGTCCCTTTTTATTCAGAGGAAATTTGTATCGGTCAAGAATTAATACCTAAAAGATTAATTATGACAAGTGAGAGTTCCCATAAAAACCATCATGGTGAGGAGAGAAAAATAGTTGTCATCATTAAGATGGCTGACACCTCAATGGTTCGCCGAGTAGGAGGCCGGTCTAGGGTGGAAAGGAATTCCAAGATTATCTTGACCAAATAATTCATTCCAATAGGACTTCATGATTGGGGGGATTATATACATCCCGAAATTCCTAAAGAATCAAGCTTTTATGAACCGAGTAGGTAAGTTAGGTATGCATAAATCTTGTACAAGTCGGAGTCCAGTTTAGGGTCATATGTTGGTAATTTAAGCACGTTGGTCTTGTAGTAGAAACTGATAGAAGGACAAGACGTCTCCGACCTTATGAGCAGTAATATTAAGCCATGTGAACACTCACCTTGGACGGTAATGAAACGTCTTCATGTCGGTAGGAGGTTACGAAAGTTGAAGAAAAGGATGTTATGTGATGATTATGAAGGACGACAGACGTTATTCTGAGTCGCCATAATGAGGGACCTGAAGAAGCACCCCTGAAATGGTCATTAATGGTTGAAGGACTATAAAAAGGAGATTTCGAACTTGAGGAATTGGGGGGACAATGATCACTTGAAAAAACACATTTGCAAACACATAACGAATTATTTAAGGCTCTCCCTGACTAGTATCGGGGAAGTCAACCTTTTAGTATTTTTAGCAAGAATATGAAATTATCACCATAACTTGATCAAAATAACCACAACTTGATATTCAAACATATTCATTAGATTATTGCAACAAATGATCTTCAGGCTTCGTCTTAATCAACACATCTTCATCAACATATCTTGAGCTTCAAACACCATCACTTGGTCAACATATCCAACACTATCACTTTATCATATCAAGCATCATAGTCTTCTTTTCTTAAGAGCATTATCAACATTAAAACCAAATCAACTGGTTACTGTCGACTTCATACCTGCCACCACATAGATCCATATTCTACCTCCTTTTGAAGATGACAATGCATCTCTCAAGGATGTGGATAAACAAAGAAACAAAGGGAATGCAATTTGTATAGGTTAAAATTTCCCTGATAAATATAGAGTATACCCTACTCCCATAAGAATATATTTCTCCCTCTTTGGCAACATCAAAAAGGCGGAAATAATAAACGCATGCAATCACATAGGTCATATTTTTTTTAATAGGCAAAATATATATCAAAGGATACAAAGGGGTATCCTAACCCATATAAAAAAACTCCGACCAACCTCAAAAATCAACCTTACATAAAATCACAAGGTGATCTAATCCATTCGTAATAATTACACATAAAAGAGTTTTTAAATTGCCTGCCAATCCACCACCAAGAGATAGTAACAATCTTGTGCGTAACTTGAGACAGCCTATGTCCCATTAGTGAAATTGTAATGAAACCTTTAATAAAAATACAGAAAATTTGAAACTTTTAAATAACAAGATTGAATTAATTAAAAACATACTGCTTCACATACATATGCTTCATATATATTTTACATAGAGTTTGACATCGTTAAGAATAATGGCCTTGCAACATTGGTAAAACATAAAATAAAAGTACATAAAGGAAACCAAAATAAAGCATAACAAAAAGGACCTCCTAAGTCCAACGAGACTGACACTTATAGTGACTGTAGTAGTAGGGATATGATCAACGTTTGAGAAAACGCTAACAACTCCCAATCTAGATGTTATAGTAACCCATCTCCACGTCACTTCATATCCTTTCCTTCTGAACTGTCGGGAAGTAAGCAAGATTCATGCTTGTTGTCTGATCGTCATAGATTAACCCACAAAACAAAAAAGGATACAGGGCTAAGATTTATGTACAAGTTTAAAAGTGGGAATGAATGTGTAAAATCATAATATATATGGCAACCACAATTATTCAAACAAGCGTATCTTTAACCCATAATTATATATACTCTATCTCTATTTATTCTAATGCATCCCTGAACTATATGCTGACTCAGGCCACTAAACGTTGTCAATGATATCTATCCCATTTACCAAGATCAGATATCACAAGACCACATGGCACCAACTTACTCCCAATTACCAAGGGCTACAGCACCTAACTTCACGTGGAATCTAGGTGTTATTAGTCAATCGTCCCTGAGAATTCAGGCCAAGAACCTTGCCTTGCCTAGCATGCGTAGATAATAATCCCCGTCGGGATTGTTGGCGACCGATCAACCTCGTGCGTCCCATACCGCACGACAGTGGACTTACACATTCCTCAATACAAATCTATATGATCACTCAATCATCTTGTAGCAACTCTCAACCATAAGTATTAAGTTAATACTTGGGAAATATCGTATCAACCCTTAAGGTTATACTTATTATCTAGATACTTAAGTTGAGTGCCAAATCCATCATATGTCTTGTCGTATTTCTTCTTGGCATGATCCTTATATCTACATAATCAGTTCAGCTTGTACAATGAATAATAGTAAGGTTGACTTCCTAGGTAAGAGAGGTGGAGTGTAAAGGACATAGTCGACCAAGTCTTTCCTTAGCCAGAATCCAACCAAATACAACTACTCAATGTATCCAACATCCCTTATGTTATTGGGGATTTAATACTTAATATCTAGTAATGTTGTTATCTCCTTAATAGATCATTATTCTTAGTCTAACAATCACAATCATTCAAGTAAAAATAAAATAAACAAATTAAACAATTAATCAAACAATGCAAGCACAATACAACCTCAAATTGTCATAGATTATTCCTATGATAAATAATTAAGGCCGGCGTAACCTCTCTCAATGATTCGTGAAAATCATTACTCGGGAATAGGCTCTCCTTACTTATTTATCGCTAGTAGGGCTTGAGTCACCACTACACACATATATATTAAGCTATTTTACGCTAACCGTCCCAACGTATACGAAATCTTGCCCCCACCTTTTGTTGTTGAGCGTTGTTGAAAGTCCACGAGCGTTTTCTCCGATCTTTGCCAAGCACCTAACTTACGATAACCATTGAATTGTACGAAATTTATAAAATTATTAGAATATAATTTATGGTTAATTAAACATAATTCTGATACAACTTGAAATATTTATTTATTAAAATATTTAATAATAACTTCCATTATATTTAAATAATTATTAAATTCAAATATAAATTAGACTATTAACTCCGTTTAGATTTGTTCGTTTTAGAATATTATCAAGAGTATATTCCTAATAACATTTAAATTATAATAATACTTGGGCATTATAACGACTTAAAATGGTAAGATTTATTTTTGACTTTATAAGTTCAATGTCTCGACGTCTACATGGAATTTGCATAGAAATTTTAAAATAACCTTTATATAAATAACATAATTAAAATAATATAATTAAAATAAAATGGACATTATAACGGCTTACCGGTTACTTCTGAAAATGATTTGCGCAGAACTTTGACGTATAAAACTCCTTTGAAACTTTAGAAGAACTTTTACCACAAAATAACTCTAAAAGTTACGAACCGACACCGTGAGAACCTCGATAACTAAAACTAATATTGCTATATGAAGAAACTAGTAAAGGAAAGAAATAAAGAGGTAAGAAAGAAGATTTGTGAATGAGTGATTGAAAATGGGGTGGGAAAGACCCTTATTTATACTAGTTGTAAAATATTAAAATAACATAAATGTATCTTCTTTTGCCCATACCTTCTAATTTTTCAACTCTTGCTAGTAAATGTCTTTATCAAATATTACTAGTCTTACATTAATAGTTCTTTAGATGTTCTAGTATGACTTTTGTGAAAATAATTTATGAGAAAGGTATGGGAGCTTGATATTTTAATGTTTCATGACATAATATCATTTATGATTTTATAAAAAATGAGATATATATTTCTTTTATAAAAATGAAATGATAATAATAAAAAAATAATAATAATGACAACAAGGATAATTATTATTACTTAAGATTATTTTATTTACTAATTAGTTTGTAGAGTAAAATGATAATATTCAAATAAAATAAAATCATATAATAATAATAATAAAACAACAACAATAATAATAAAAATAATATGAATAATTAATTAACTTAAAGTTATGTATTTTTAAGTGTTAATTTCAATTTTAATATTTAGTTTGTAAAATGAAACGATGATATTCAAATTGAATAATAATATTAATAATAAAAATAAAGGGTAATTAATTGATAAATTAATTATTATACGTGTTAGTTTCAATATTTAGTTTTTAATGATTAGCGATGTTAAAATCTCAAATCTAATGAGATATATTATTTAAAGTATGGAAAATTAGGATGTTACATTACCACCCCCCTTAGAAGAAATTTCGTCCTCGAAATTTAGCGTACCTAAAACTGATGTGGATACTTCTGACGCATGTCTTCTTCCCTTTCCCAAGTAGAATCACCGGTTACATCATCCCACACAACTCTAACCAATGATATCTGCTTTCGACGAAGTTCCTTAATTCGATGATCTAAAATCTTGACAGGTAAAGCCTCATATTCCAAGTTATCTCTAAGTTACGCAGTTTCAGGCTCAATGACATGTGAAGGGTCAGGATAATACTTCCTCAGTTGTGATACATGGAATACATCATGAAGATTAGACATGTTTGGCGGTAAAGCAATGTGGTATGATACAGGTCCAATCCGCCGTAGAATTTGAAAAGGCCCGATAAACCTTGGTGTTAACTTCCTAGTTTTGATTGCTCGTGCAATTCCCGCTCTAGGAGTTACCCTAATGAACACGTGATCTCCTGCCTCAAATTCCAAAGGTCTTATCCTCTTATCACTATAACTTTTTTGAAGATCCTGTACAGCCTTCATTTTTTCTCTAATAAGCTTAACCTGATCTGTCATTTGTTGCATGAATTCTGAACCCAATATTTTATTTTCTCCAACTTCATACCAACATAAAGGTGTACGACACTTTCGTCCATACAATGCTTCATATGGAGCCATGCCAATACTTGAGTGAAAGCTATTGTTGTAAGTAAACTCAATCAATGGTAAGAACTTATCACAACTTCCTTTGTGTTCAAGAGCACAAGCTCTCAACAGATCCTCTAATGACTGAATCGTCTTTTCAGATTGGCCATCTATTTGGGGATGATAAGCTGAACTTAACCTCAGTTTGGTTCCTAACTCTAAATGCAGCTGATGCCAAAATTTTGATGTGAATCTGGGATCTCTATCACTAATTATACTTGAAGGTATCACATGCAATCTAACAATATCCTTTACGTATACCTGAGCTAGTCTCTCCAATTTAAACGTCTGGTTGATGGGAATGAAATATGCACTCTTTGTCAACCTATCAATGATTACCCAAATTGCATCATGCTGTTTCTGAGTCTTGGACAAATCGGTTACAAAATCCATAGCTATTCCGTCCCACTTCCACTCTGGAATGTCTAAAGGCTGTAACAATCAGGCTGGCTTTTGATGTTCAATCTTTTCCTTTTGACATACCAAACAACTTTGAACATATTCTGCTATATGCTTCTTCATTCCAATCCACCAAAACATTTTCTTCAAGTCTTGATACATCTTTGTGGCTCCTGGATGAAAACTCATCTTACTTTTGTGGCCCTCTTCCAAAATCAACTTTCGAATATCTTGGTTTTGAGGTACACACAACCTTTCTCTAAACCTTAGGATTCCATCATTCTTTATGTTAAAATATCCATTTTGACCATCTCTTATAGTTTCCTTTAGGTTCATTAGATGGCCATCAAGTTGTTGTTCATCTTTGATCCATTTCATAAATTCATTAGACACGACAATAACACCTATGAATATACTTCCCTCATTGTGATGTACTCCTAAGTTTAAATCCACGAATTGGTTAATTAACTCTTCTTCCCTCAACATAATTGCAGATATATGAAGTTTCTTTCGACTCAAAGCGTCTGCAACAACATTGGCCTTTCCTGGATGATACTACAACTTAAAATCATAGTCCTTCAAGAATTCCATCCAGCGCCTTTGTCTCATGTTTAGATCCTTCTGATCAAATAAATACTTTAGGCTTTTGTGATCACTTAACACGGTGAATTTTGATCCATAAAGATAATGCCTCCAAATCTTTATGGCGAATACAATTGCTACTAACTCTAGATCATGAGTCGGGTAGTTTCTCTCATGCACCTTCAACTGTCTTGATGCATAAGCTATCACATTCCTTTCTTGCATCAACACACAACCAAGACCTTGATATGACGCATCAGATTACACATCAAATTGTCCTGATGGATCTGGTAAGATGAGTATTGGTGATGAAGTCAATCTTTCCTTTAACTTCTGAAAACTTTCTTCGCACTCTTTAGTCCATTCAAAGTCTTTACCTTTCCTCGTTAACTGAGTCATAGGCAAAACGATCTTTGAAAATCCTTCAATGAACCTCCGATAATATTCAGCTAGTCCAAGAAAACTTCAAATCTTGCCAACATTCTTTGGACTTTCCCACTTTGTTACTGCTTCGACTTTACTCAGGTCTACTGCAATACCTTCTCTACTAATTACATGACCAAGAAATTGTACCTCCTTCAACCAAAATTCACATTTTGAGAATTTCACATACAATTGACGGTCCTTTAATATCTGTAGCACAATTCTCAAATGTCCTTCATGCTCTACTTCATTCTCAGAATAAATCAAAATGTCATCAATGAAAACTACAACAAATTGATCTAAGTATGACCTAAAGATCCTATTCATGTAATCCATGAATACTGTTGGAGCATTAGTCAAACCAAATGGCATAACTAAGTACTCATAGTGTTTATAACGGGATCTAAAAGCTGTTTTTGGAATGTCATGCTCCTTCACCCTGATCTGATGATATCCAGACTTCAAGTCAATCTTTGAGAATATTGATGCTCCCTTCAACTGATCCATCAAGTCGTCGATTCTAGGTAAAGGATACTTGTTTTTCACAGTAGCTTTATTAAGCTGCTTGTAATCTACACAAAGTCTAGAAGAACCATCCTTCTTCTTCACAAACAAGATTGGAGCTCCCCAAGGCGATACACTTGGTCTAATAAATTCCTTCTCTAACATCTCGTCTAATTGTTTCTTTAACTCAGCAAGCTCTGAAGGTGACATTCGATAAGGAGATATAGAAATTGGTCCAGTGCCTGGAACCAAGTCTATAGCAAACTCCACTTCCATAATCAGTGGTCAACTTGGAACATCTTCTGGAAAGACTTTCGGAAATTCACAAACTACTGGAAAACTTTCAACACTATGGGTTTCTCCTACTGACATGGAGAATAACATCATAAATTTTTGAGTGAGAGTTTCAACCTTGTTGATTTCTCCGCTATCTTCTCCAAATGTTAAAAGTTTCTTCTTGCATCTCAAGTTTACATCGTTGGTTGATAACCAATCCATTCCTAAGATGACATCTAGGTCTTGTAGCGGGAGTACCACAAGATCCACTAATAATCTTCTATTTTCTAAGATTACTAGGCAGTCTACACAGACTGAACAAGTTATCATTCTTTCTATCGAGGGAGTTGTAATGGTCAACTTATAGTTGATATCAACAATTTCAAATCCCAAAAATTCAGCACAAGATATAGATATAAAAGAATGTGTAGCTCCTGAATCGAATAATACCGATACCAGCTTATCTCCAATTAAACACATACCTTGAATTAACCCAGCTGACTTTGAGATCTCAGCTCCTCAAATTGCAAATACTCTTCCAGTGGTTGGCTTATTGTGATTCTGAGGTCTCTGATCAACACTTGGGCCACTATTCCTTGATCTCCCTACATTGTTATTGTTTATTAGACCATTCTTTTGACCTGTTGGTCGATTTTTTCCTTGGGGACAATCTTTGAGGAAATGGCCTTTCTGACCACAACGAAAACATGCTCCAATATTTCTATTTGGACAATCTTTGTTAAGATGTTCCCCTCCACAGCTATAACACTTGAACATTAACCTTCTAGAATCCTGGTTATAATAAGGTGTAGGCCTTTGATATGGCCTACTCCCTTGTTGGGTCCTTCCTCATGGGCCTCGGTTAAAGTGGCCCTTGTGATTGTTGTTTCGAGTTGGGCCTCCTGATCCATATTGATTCTTCCAATTGTCAATTCCTTCCAACTCCAGACACCTTTCTGTCAACTCACCAAAGTGCAAAATATGCAGAGGTAAAACTGCCCTCTAGATATCATATTTCAATCCATCTTGATACTTTTCACACATCCATTCTTCCCTTGGATGCAAGCGGTAAAACTCAGAATACTTTAGCAAGCATTCATACTTCCTACTATACTCTCCCACTGTCATCACACCTTGACGCAGGTTATGAAATTCTCTCTCCTTCTCTTCCTACATAACTTTGGAAAATACTTCCCCAAAAATTCTTCTTTGAACAAGATCCAATTGATCTCTATTCCTTCCTCTTTCAACAATCTATATTTCTCTCCACCAAGCTTTAGCATCGCCTGTCAGCATGAATGTTGAATAACCAACCCTTCTATTCTCTCTACATTGCGTAAAAGAAAATATCTTCTCTAACTCTTGCAACCATTTCTCAGCACCCTCTGGATTAAAGTCACAACCAAACTGTGATGGTTTTCCTTTCAAAAATGAGTTCAATCTCGTATCTTCATGCGCAGTTTCCCTTTGTTGTTGCTGAAAAAGTTGATGATCTCGAGTGATTTGCAGGATTTGAGCATTTTGTTGTGTTTGAACTAACACAACTGCAGCAAGTTCACAAACATCTCGAGTGTCAGCTTGAGAGTTTGTTCCAGTTTAGGAATGATCTTCTCGTCCCATGGGAATGGTAGGTGCTGCTTTGGGAGTAACTTCATCATTCGCATTCCTACGCACACCTCTAGTAGTGCCTCTACCAGTACTCCTACCACGCCTCGCATTTCTGAACTTCTGAACCATACCTTCCTGAAAAGGATAAGTTATTAGGTTCAATCATTCATAAGACATAAAGAACATAACAATTATGTATATTTATATCCCAATGAATGATTCATCGATAAGGATTTTTGTCAAGTCTCTCACAAGCAAGGGATAGTTATGTCTAAAATGTTGAATTAATGCTTTAGACATGCTTATATCTAGCATTCGGGCAAACATAATAAAAATATATCAATTTATTCAATAACAACGATTACAAAAACCATGACCATGTCTCATTCAAAAACCTCTATTTGTAAACCAAGCTAAGACTAATAATGGTAAAACTATAATTATCATTATTGCTATGAAATCTTTACCTAATTCTTCATGCTTGATAACACCAATAATTAAAAGGATAATGACAAGAAGAGTGATGAATTAAAGAAAACATTTAGCTATTTGAAAGGTATAGATAAATATTCTGAAATTGATTTGAAAATAATGAATGGGTGTGAAGTATTTATAGAGTGAATTTTGTGAAGTGTCTGTTACGTTACCGTTGGGTTTGTGACTGTTGGGGGAGGAAAAAAAATTAAGTGTGTAAAAGACTCTTCCTAGATCACTGTACTAGAAGGCTCTCACGATGAAGACTCAACGTACATAAGAAAAGTTATCATCCAACTTGGAATTCAACTTGATACAGTAAGTATAATTCTAGACACTTACGGTCCGAGCTGAATCGACCAGCTCTGATACCATTAAATGAGACAACCTATGTCCCATTAGTGAAATTCTAGTGAAACCTTTAAAAAATACAAAAAAAATTGAAACTTTTAAATAACAAGACTGAATTAATTAAAAACATACTACTTCACATACATATGCTTCAAATATATTTTACATAGAGTTTGACATCGTTAAGACTAGTGGCCTTGCCACTTAGATAAAACATAAAATAAAAGTATAGAAAGGAACCCAAAACAAAGCATAACAAAAAGGACCTCCTAATTCCAACGAGACTGACACTTATACTGACTGTAGTAGTAGGGATATGATCAGCGTTTGATAAAACGCTAACAACTCCCAATCTATATGTTATAGTAACCCATCTCCACGTCACTTCATATCCTTTCCTTCTGAACTGTCGTGAAGTAAGCAAGATTCGCGCTTGTTGTCTGATCGTCATATATTAAACCATAAAACAAAAAGGGATACAGGGCTAAGATTTATGTACAAGTTTAAAATTGGGAATGAATGTGTAAAATAATAATATATATGGCAACCACAATTATTCAAACAAGCGTATCTTTAACCCATAATTATATATACTCTATCTCTATTTATTCTAATGCATCCCTGAACTATATGCTGACTCAGGCCACTAAATATTGTCAATGATATCTATGTCATTTACCAAGATCAGATATCACAAGACCACATGTCACCAACGTATTCCTAATTACCAAGAGCTACGTAACCTAACTTCACGTGGAGTCTAGGTGTTATAAGTCGATCGTCTCTGAGAATTCAGGCCAAGAACCTTGCCTTGCCTAGCATGCGTAGATAATAATCCCCGTCGGGATTGTAGGCGACCGATCAACCTCGTGCGTCCCATACTGCACGGCAGTGGACTTACACATTCCTCAATGCAAATCTATATGATCACTCAAGCATCTTGTGGCAACTCTCAACCATAAGTATTAAGTTAATACTTGGGAAATATCGTATCAACCCTTAAGGTTATACTTATTATCTAGATAGTTAAGTTGAGTGTCAAATCCATCATATGTCTTGTCGTATTTCTTCTTGGCATGATGCTTATCTCTACATAATCAGTTCAGTTTGTACAATGAATAATTGTATGGTTGACTTCCCAAGTAAGAGAGGTGGACTGTAAAGGACATAGTCGACCAAGTATTTCCTTAGCCATAATCCAACCAAATACAACTACTCAATGTATCCAACTTCCCTTATGTTATTGGGGATCTAATAGTTAATATCTAGTAATGTTGTTATCTCCTTAATAGATCATTATTCTTAGTCTAACAATCACAATCATTCAAGTATAAATAAAATAAACAAATTAAACAATTAATCAAACAATGCAAGCACAATACAACCTCAAATTGTCATAGATTATTCCTATGATAAATAATTAAGGCCGGCGTAACCTCTCTCAATGATTCGTGAAAATCATTACTCGAAAATAGGCTCTCCTTACTTATTTATCGCTAGTAGGGCTTCGGTCACCACTACACACATATATATTAAGCTATTTTACGCTAACCATCCCAACGTATACAAAATCTTGCCCCCACCTTTTGTTGTTGAGCGTTGTTGAAAGTTCACGAGCGTTTTCTCCGATCTTTTCCAAGCACCTAATTTACGATAACCGTTGAATTGTACGAAATTTATAAAATTATTAGAATATAATTTATGGTTAATTAAACATAATTCCGTTACAACTTGAAATATTTATTTATTAAAATATGTAATAATAACTTTCATTATATTTAAATAATTATTAAATTCAAATATAAATTAGACTATAACTCCAATTAGATTTGTTCATTTTAGAATATTATCAAGAGTATATTCCTAATAACATTTAAATTATAATAATACTTGGGCATTATAACAACTTAAAATGGTAAGATTTATTTTGGACTTTATAAGTTCAATGTCTCGACGTGTACATGGAATTTGCATAGAAATTTTAAAATAACCTTTATATAAATAACATAATTAAAATAATATAATTTAAATAAAATTGACATTATAATTTGCTTACCGGTTACTTATGAAAATGATTTGTGCAGAACTTTGACGTATAAAACTCCTTTGAAACTTTAGAAGAACTTTTACCACAAAATAACTCTAAAAGTTACGAACCGACACCGTGAGAACCTCGATAACTAAAACTAATATTGATATATGAAGAAACTAGAGAAGAAAAGAAATAAAGAGGTAAGAAAGAAGATTTGTGAATGAGTGAATGAAAATGGGGTGGGAAAGACCCCTATTTATACTAGTTGTAAAATATTAAAATAACATAAATGTATATTCATTTGCCCATACCTTCTAATTTTTCAACTCTTGCTAGTAAATGTCTTTATCAAATATTTACTAGTCTTACATCAATAGTTCTTTAGATGTTCTAGTATGACTTTTGTGAAAATAATTTAGGAGAAAGGTATGGGATCTTGATATTTTAATGTTTCATGACATAATATCATTTATGATATTAATAAAAAAATGAGATATATATTTCTTTTATAAAAATAAAATGATAATAATAATAAAAATAATAATAATGACAACAAGGATAATTATTATTACTTAAGATTATTTTATTTACTAATTAGTTTGTAGAGTAAAACGATAATATTCAAATAAAATATAATCAAATAATAATAATAACAAAACAACAACAATAATAATAATAAAAATAATATGAATAATTAACTAACTTAAAGTTAAGTATTTTTAAGTATTAATTTCAATTTCAATATTTAGTTTGTAAAATGAAACGATGATATTCAAATTAAATAATAATATTAATAATAAAAATAAAGGGTAATTAAATGATAAATTAATTCTTATAGGTGTTAGTTTCAATATTTAGTTTTTAATGATTAGCGATGTTAAAATCTCAAATCTAATCAGATATATTATTTAAAGTATGGAAAATTAGGATGTTACATAACTAACTCGGCATCCCATATCATATCGTTAATCATGATGTTATTTCTAGTTGTCCATAAACTCCAACAAATTATCAACCAGAACCCAACCACATTCTTTACAACCGTAGATATCGTCACCCCTAACCAGCCATATATACGCTCCCACACCAAACGACTTTTGCAGTAGAGAAAAAACAGATGTAATATGTTTTCATCTTCTACAAAATAGAAAGGACAAACCTTATCGTGCGAGTATGAAATAATTTCGCGTGCAGTAAGATTATCACGAGACGGTAACCGATTGTGTAATACACGCCAACCAAACAAAATTGTTTTCAAAGGTGTTGCGGCAGACCACAGCATTTTAAAGACAGACGCGACTGATTTACGATAGATGCACTAGTGTCAGCGTGCAACAGAACACGATAACCAGACCGAACAAAGTATAAATGAGATGTCTCGTGAGATCAATACAACATATCCTAAACATCTCTACACAAGATAACTTGTTGTAATAAAGTCTGTAAGGAAACCACATCCTGATGCATAACAGGTGAGATGTTATTTTCTAAGGAATTGATGTTCCACACCCATTGATTACCCTCCCAATAACCATTATCCGCTACCCTGCTATAAGGACTGGCTGCAACCAATCTCAGATCCGAAAATATATCTGCCAACTTTGCGTTACCTCACCACACAGAAGACCAAAATTGGGTGGTCTCACCATTTCCAACAGTTGAGGCTGTATTACCATAGAACGACTCATGCCCGAAATTTTTAGAAATAAAGAACAAGTCCCTCACTGCAAAATAACAGGTAAATTGTGGCGGTTTGAAAAGTAATGCCACCATTTACGGAAATGACGTTTTATAAAAATGTCGTATATTTTGCTGCCGCTAGGTGTAAAACGGCGGTTTCCAATTGACCGCCGTAAAAAACATCGTAATATTCCTAGCATGTAATGTCGGTTTAGTTTGGTAATTAATGAGTTTTCAAATCGCCACAAATTACGATTTTTTTCAAAATAAATGGCGGTTATAACCGCCATAATTTTCATATATTTTCTTTAAAAAAATGTAACAGCAATTCCAGCCATGGTCTGATATGTATATTCTACTCCAAATAATGAATCAACCTCAATATATATCGTGTTCTAAAATACACCAAAAAATCCATCCAATTAAAATGGTGTTTCATGACTGTGTAGGCATAATAATAAGATATTCAAAATTCACAATCTTAATTTAATAACTGAAAAATGAATGACATAAAAAAATGGACATAAGTAGGTTAAGATTCAAGGGCACTAACATAAACTTATTCTCTAATGGTCATTGCAATTGGAACTTTCAACGGGTTAACATCGTGTTCCGCCCAAAGGGCTTTCACCCATTTGACATAATTAAGTTGATCACAACCTTCATCTAGAACACATAGAATACATCATTCTTCCTAATTATATTTTCACTTTCTTGAAAATTCAGTAAGACAACCATGAGAATGAGACTTTCTAAGCATAAGATGAACGACATTTTATAGTGTTCATTGATTCACAAGTATTTATAGGAACAAGATCAACTATAACAACCTCTTATTCACTACAAAAAAATATATATATTTGCAATAGTTAACAACTTAACAAAGATTTTGAATTTGTCAAGAAAGAGCTATTCAATAGAGACAGACTACAACTTAGAAATTTGTAGATTTGTAGCACTTTTTTTCTAGCACTATAAATATTATGACAACTTGTTTCATACTAAACTAAAATACTTCTACTTATTAGTAATGTGAAGGCTATTAGATCTAATTATCTAAACAATAGGGTAAAAATTGATTAGCGTTATTTTCTAAAGAATATCATATATATTAAAAACAAGTAACATAAATATACTAGAACTTGCTAATTTGAACTTGGGAAGACACTTATTCATGTTGGGTGCTTGATTCACCTTTTGTGACGTTGTCGTCGATGCTTCATTAACATCAAATATGGTTGTCACACGTTAAAAGCTTCTTTTATGCTGCATTATCAATAAATATAGCTGTCACGGTTGAATCAATAGACATCGGTGTTGGGTCAGAATTTTAAAACTAAGTTCATCATAGTCGTCATAACATTTTAGTGAACAAATTCAGTAATTTAGAATCGACTTTTTTAAACAACTATTTACAAATTTGACAAGATATTCATGCTTTTTTTTAATTTATTTTTTAACGAGTGGCCAAAATGTACAAGTGTAATAAATATGCA
Organism: Lathyrus tuberosus; assembly: GCA_022829125.1. NCBI lineage: Eukaryota > Viridiplantae > Streptophyta > Magnoliopsida > Fabales > Fabaceae > Lathyrus > Lathyrus tuberosus. The sequence goes on from JALAZF010000085.1 coordinate 9,990,375, forward strand.
ATATTGTTTTTCTTAAAAAGTTTAGAATTATAAAAAAAGGTCGTAAGATGCTCTGACCGTGTAGTGGTGAGTGGTGATAGGATGACATCAATATAAACTGTGATTGACATAAATATACAACATAATTAAGTCGAATCACATTTAGAGAGAGAAGCTCCCCCTTATCTCTAAACCCTTGTGCCTCTTCATCTTCCTTCTTTCCCTCTTCGTTCTCCTTTTTCTTTGCACCAGAACAATGTACCAAGTCCACTAAACTGTTCGTTCGAGTATCGCTATTCTCTTTGGTAGTTTGGTTCAACATTGTTAGATCTGTCTGGATTTGGTTTAAAGTCCTAACCTTCGGGTTAGGGACCTTCCTCCCAGCGGGTCTTCTTCCACAGTGTTGTTCCTTTTACTGTGGGTGGCGGTGTTTATCTAAGTTGTTCTTCGGTGTCCTTCGGTGGTGTTGCTTGGAGTTTTGGATTGATAGTTTAAATCTGAGTAGAGTTTTCTTGATTGTTATGGGCGAAAGAGAGATTGCCGGTGAGAGGCAAGGGGTTTGGGAGGTGGCTGCGAAGAAGAAGGGCCGTCGCCCGGTTTTAGGCCGAAGGTCTATCTGGAAGCACAACTCAGGTAAAGGTATTGAAACTGATTTACGAGATGCATCAACATTCTTCTTCACTGAATTCCCAGATTATTATGATGCAAGACATATGTTCAACACATTTAAGGAGCATGGATTAGTTTTAGAAGTGTTCATTCCGGGGAAAACAGATTGGAGGGGGAAGAGATTTGGGTTCGTTAGGTTTAAAAAGATTGAAGACGAACATCTTTTTGCCATTAAGTTGGATAACATTATCCTTAATGGCCATAAGATTTTTGTTAACCTACCTAGATTTCAGAGAGTAGAACATGTCGCTGGAGGCCATACGGATTTGCAGAACGTTGGAGTGGTTAAGAAATTGCCTGTTGACTCTGTTGTTAAACCTATTCCAAATCCGGTTATCAAAGTCAGAGGAGACGGAGGCCATTCGTATGCTCAAAAGGTCAGAGGGGGAGTCGAATGGAACAGGCAACATCAGAACCCTGTCCTTATGGGGGATAAGCCCAAGTTCGCCCATTTGAGTTTCACCGTCAGTGACGAAGATTTGGAGAGATTCACTCAAGCATACGTGGGAGTTCTGGAGAGCCCAGGGTCAGCCATCGATGTCATAGACGCCTTCCAAATGGAGGGCTATTTTAACATTAAAGTCACACCTATGGGTACTCATCTTTGCTTACTAGAAGAAGAGAATCAGGGTGATATTGCAAAGTTGGTGGAAGAAGACAAAGAATGGGTTGGTAAGTGGTTCTCTGATGTTCATCTATGGTCTCCATCTGACGTTGATCAGGAAAGGCTCACTTGGGTGAAGATTTTTGGATTACCGTGCCACGTTTGGGGCAAATTTTTTTTTAAGTTTCTTGCTGGTACTATCGGTGTTTTTGTCAAAATGGATGAGGATACGCAGAAACAAACCAAATTGGATGTCGTGCGTATTTTAATTCGAATGAAGTTCGCTTTGAATCTCAACGAAGTTATCACAATTGATGTCAATGATATTACTTTTCGAATCAAAATCGTCGAAGGCTCCATTGGACCTTTTCTGAGGGATCATCGTATGCTGCAAAAGAGTCGATTCGAAGACGATAGTTCCGAATGTATCTACTTCTTCTGAGGAGGACCCCCTTCTGGATGTTTTCAATTATTCTAGCTTCCAGTCAAAGGCTTCTGAACCTATTCTTGAAGGTGACGCCATGGGTAAGATTAATCTCAGAGATAAGTCATTAGGGTGTGTTGACGTGAACGACTCTCAAGGAATGGCGAGAACTGGAGGTAGGGTTGGCTCTAGGATCAGAAGAGACAAAAGAGAAAATTCTAAAGTTGTTCACCATTCAACTCAGGACAGAGACTCTTCTTCCTTCGAGTCTGAAGTAAGTGTGGGGAATAGCAATAATGTGAATTCCAAGGAAGTCCTTGTGCCATGCTCTTTAGAGGTTTTAAATAGAAAAGATGGGTCTGTTGGTTTTGCGAAGGTTAGAGAGGAGGACAGAACATCTAGTCTGGTGAGCACATGTGATGTGGAAATCCAGAAATTACAATCTGAACCAGTGGGCGACAGACCTGATAGGGTGGGTGATGTTTCGAATTTGAAGGTGTTTCCCAAGAAGAAGAAGGTGTTGATTGGCGATATTTATCAGAAATTAAAAATTCCCTTCAAACCATCCTATTATGCTACCTTGCTTCAAGCTGAGACTTCCTTCCCTGTTAGTTCTCCCTCCTCTTGTCATTCTGGTACCAATGCAGGGGACGATGCTAACCAAGTTTTGTCTCAGGGTCATTGTAATTCTCCTTCTATTGATAACTCAATTGGAGAGTCTGGTTTTCTTAATAGTAATTCTTGCATTAAGAAAAAGTTGGAAAATCTAACTATGAGAATTTAGGATTCTATTAAGAAATTGAGCATTGACGCGGAAGAAGACGACGAAGTATTTGAGTCCATTTTACGTAAGATGGAAGATCATGACAGAAAATCTAAGAAGTGTAAGAAGGTGGCAGCTAGTGAGTTTTTATGAATATAGTTTCTTATAATATCAGAGGGTGTGGGGGCGACTTCAAACGTAAAAGAATTAGCAACAGTATTAAGAATGGTGGCGGTGAAGTCTGTTTTATTCAGGAAACTAAACGTTCTTCAATGTCTGATGATTTGGTGTTTAGTATATGGGGGAATAGGAACTGTCAATGGTCGGCTTGTGACTCCGTTGATTTATCTGGTGGGTTACTCACTATTTGGAAAGAAGGAATGTTTAAACCAATTTGCAGCTTCAATGGGAAAGGTTATCTGGGTATTCAAGTTGAGTGGCTTGATAGAAACGTTTATCTCCTAAATGTGTATTCACCTTGTTGCATTCAAGAAAAAAGGGAACTTTGGTCCAAGATTCTTGAATTAAAATCTAAAAAGGGAACTTTAGGGAAAAAGCGCTCTCTAAAGGTATATAAAAAAATCATTTTCCTTATACATTAGACAGCACTTTTCAAGAGCGCTGTCTAAAGTCCCCTTTAAAGAGCGCTTTTAGGGAAAAAGCGCTCTCCAAAGGTATATAAAAAAATCATTTTCCGTATACATTAGACAGCGCTTTTCAAAAGCGCTGTCTAAAAGCACCTTTAGAGAGCGCTTTTGAAGGAAAAAGCGCTTTCTAAAGTATATAAAAAAAAAATTTAATTTTAAACGTATTCTTTAGACAGCGCTTTTAAAAGCGCTGTCTAAAGTCCCCTTTTAGAGAGCGTTTTTTCATAAATAAAAAAGTGTCGTCTTTACCTACGACAGCGCAGGCTTAGACAACGCTTTCAAGCGCATTTAGAGGGCAAAAAAAACGCTCTCTTTTCCCTCTTTTCCCTTAGGGCCTGGAGAGTGGATCATATGAGGTGATTTTAATGCAATTAGGAAACCGAGTGAACAATTTGGTTGCACGAGTCATAAGAGGAGATACATGGCTGAATTTTCAGAATTCATAACTTTGAGTGGGTGTGTAGATCCTCCTGTTTCTGGGGGTAAGTTTTCGTGGTTCAAATTAAAAGGCGGGTCGTGTTGTCGTCTCGATAGATTTCTTGTGTCACCAGGAATTTTGAATGATTGGAATTCGGTAGTATAGAAGTTTGGGGAGCGTGACGTTTCTGACCATAGGCCAGTTTGGCTCACTGCTAGAATTGTCAACTGGGGTCCTAAATGCTTCAAATTCATGTCGTGTTGGTTTGATCATCCTAGTTTCATGTCTTCTGTGAAAGAGCAATGGGAAGCTTGTGTAGTGGACGGGAAGGCCTCTTTTGTTCTTTCCAGAAAATTCCAATTTCTGCGAGAGAAGTTGAGATGGTGGAATGTAAACATTTTTGGTTGGATTGATACTAGAATCAAGATGGATGTAGGCATTATTAACGATGTGGAGGATTTGATTGAGTTGAACAAAGATCAGTTAGCTACACAAGAGATTCTTAAGAGGAATGAAGCCGAAGACGACTTATGGAAAAATCTGAGGATCAAGCAAAGTATTTTAAGGCAAAAATCTCGTTCGAAGTGGATGCATGACGGGGACTTTAATACCAAATATTTTCACGCTGCCTTGAAATCTCGGCTTAATCTGAACTCAATTTCTTCCGTTTCTATTGATGATAGGCTAATAGAAGATGTGGATGGTGTTAAAACTGCTGTAAAAAATCATTTTCAAAAGAGGCTCAGTAGTTGCAGCTGCTCTAGACCTCTTCCACGCATTGGAGGCAACGGATTTAAACGCTTATCAGTACATGATAGTGAGGTGCTTGATAGAGAGGTAGACTTTTTTGAGATCAGACGCGATGTGCTCGACTGTGGCGAAGACCGGAGCCCGGGGCCTGATGGTTTTACCTTTGAGTTCATCAAAAGGTGTTGGGACTTAGTTGGGCATGATTTTTCTAAATGTATCCTTGAATTCTTTGAGGGTGAGAAGCTTCCTAAAGTTCTTGCCTCTTCTTTCTTGGTTCTTATCCCTAAAAACGATAGTTTGAAGAACTTGGATGATTATAGACCAATTTCTTTAGTTGAAGTTGTTTACAAAGTTGTGGCGAAAATCCTTGCTAATATAATTAAAGGCATTATTAGTAGTATCATATCAAATTCTCAATCGGCATTCATCGAAGGAAGAAATATCCTTGACGGCGTCTTATTGTTAAACGAAGTCATTGATTTAGCCAGAAGATCTAAGAGTGAGTTAATGCTTCTTAAGGTGGATTTTGCTAAAGCATATGATTGTGTCGAATGGAATTATTTGTGCGATGTTATGAAGATTATGGGCTTTGGAGACAAATGGATGATGTGGATGAACAATGGAGTTTTCAATTGTTACACTTCGGTCTTGGTTAACGGGAGCCCCACAAGGGACTTCAAGGTTTCTCGTGGCCTCAGACAAGGCGACCCGTTGGCTCCGTTTCTTTTTACTATTGCGGCTAAGGGCCTTGCGGTGTTACTGAACCGGGCCGTGGAGAATGGTTTCTTTTCTGGTTTTAAGGTGAATCTTCATACTCTGATTCACCTTCTTCAGTACGCAGATGATTCAATGATGGTGGGAGATGGATCATGGAAGAATATAACGGAAATTAAGGCAATTCTGAAGGGATTCCATTTGGTGTCTGGACTTGATATTAATTTCAGTAAGTGTTCTCTGTATGGAATTAATTTGGATGAATCATTTCTTTTGGCAGCAGAAAATTATCTATCATGTAAAATCTCAGCTGGCCCTTTTAAATTTCTCAGAATTATCATCGGTGGTAACCATAGACTTCTCTCGTTTTGGAAACCATTGATTGATAAGGCGCGAGGCAGGCTAAATTCTTGGAATGGTCGGTTTGTTTCTATCAGTGGCAGAATCTCTCTAATCAACTCAGTTCTCGCAAACCTCCCAATTCATTATATGTCTTTCTATAAACTCCCTAGTTGCGTAATCCGTATCCTTACGACAATTCAAAAACGCTTTCTTTGGAATGGTTTAATGGCCAAAAAAGGTGTGTCTTGGGTCAGGTGGAGTGTTGTTTGCAAGAGCAAGGAAGACGGCGGGCTCGGGATTAAAGATTTAAAGCTCTTCAATGCTGCCTTGCTTTTCAAATGGGTGTAGAAAATTGTTTCCGCGGAAGAATTCATTTGGAGCGATTTTATTCGCAGTAGATATAAAAATTCTGTTCTTGATTTTCATGTTGGATTGTTACCCAAATATGAGATTCCACCACAAATGGTGGAAAGATTTATTTATAATTGCAGGTTTTTGTAGCTGACAACAGCTCTCCAATTTGATGTCATATGAAGTTGGCAATGGTGTTACAGTTCCGTTCTGGAGTGCTCGTTGGAATGGCTCGTCAATATTGGCCTCCTTATATCCTGATGTATGGAGCACGATCTCAAATCAAGAGAGCTGGGTCGCTGAAAATGGAGCTTTTTTAGACGGAATTTGGAAGTGGCAGCCGTGTAGGTTCCAAGACAGCGCCCCTGCTGCTGTTCAAATTCAAGTTAACGACATCATGGCCGGGCTGAATTTCGTTACACTGATTGAAGGGGAAAAGGATAATGCTGTATGGTTGCACGACAATTCTGGGCAATTCTCGGTTTCTTCTTTATATTCCTTACTGCAGAAACATGACGGTATGAATCACTGGAATTATGGGGACAATTTGAGAGCGGCGCTTAACTTGGTTTGGAAAGCTCAAGTTCCTCACAAAGTCAGAGTGCTTGGTTGGAGGTTGTTTCTCAATAAGCTTCCGACTAGTGACAACCTCGCTCATAAAGGCATTATAACCAATTCACACGCTATGGTATGTACATTCTGTTTCTTACAGCTGGAAGTTTCTGAACACATATTCTTTTGCTGTCATAAATCTGGGATGGTGTGGAGATTTTTTTTAGATGGCTAGGAATTGAGGAATTCCTTTTAGGAGACACCATTAATCACTTTTCATCATGGATGGATGGTTGTGTGAAGAAAAAACTTAATTTTGGGAATGCGGCAGGGCTTTGGATATTGGTATGTTGGGTTATTTGGTTCTCTAGGAATAACATTTTGTTTAGAGATGAATTTTGGGATCTCGATTCTATTACTAATCGAGTCGTTTTGTTATCTTGGTGGTGGATAGGAAAGAAGGGTACAAATGCATCAAATTGTAACTATTACACGTGTGTAAAAGCACCTTTCAATTTTTTGTAGGCCCGATTTTAGATAGTCGCCTTGTGTAATTGTGTAGGGCACTAATTTGTGTCTTATTTATATAATATATTTTTTGCTTATAAAAAAATATATAAACTGTGATTATTAGCTCATAATGATAATATACTATTATTCTGTCAAATTTAGAAGCACTTGGAAAATTCCATATAGAAAATACCTCATCAATTTCAAGTTATTTGGAAGGATAAAGAGGTGTGACAACTAGGATGCCTTCAAACTTTCAGACCAACACTGTTAGATACTTAAATTGAAACATAGTGAGGTTGGTTGTTTCAATTTATTTATTATATAAATGGATCTATGAAGCCCAAATAGAGAAAAACATCATCAACATTGAAAACACATACACCAAAACATCATCAACATTGAAAATAATTAGAGGCAAATTGAAAAAATTAAATGTAACTACTTGTGTTAGGTGTCTTTTTCTCAAGGGAACACTTAGCTTTTTCACTCTTTTTCTCAGGCGAAAATGTTACTCTCTGATTGAATCTAATACAAAATGTCTTTTTCCTATTAATTAGAACAAAAATTAATCATGTTATTGATTGAAAAATATATTCAACTCACGTTTGCAAAAGAAAATTGATGAATTGCATCTAGTTAGTCTTAGGAAACTCAACCTTAGTAGCTTGAGTTTGCTTCTTTATCTCATCCAGCAGTATATTTGCATCCTTCAAATTACCTAAATATAAATACCTATCATGCAAGAAATGGGAAATTTATCAATTTTAAACCTTATTGAAATAAGCATGGAATTACAGGTCCAAGATATTAACCAAATATGCATGAAATTATGCTCTCATATGTTTTTACGATTTTACATTAACATAGCCTGGACAATGGCCAAATCATCTTAACCAGGATAACACTACAATATTTGAAAAGCATATTAGTGAACATTTCTATAACTATGCCAAAAATACAAAATGAATGTCAAAGTTAAGAAGTTAGTAACATAATGCAAATGTTGAACCATGTTTTAGCATAAAAAGCAAGATCAAACTTTTTAGGTATGCATCGACCAAATTTACAAAGTTGAACCAAATAATAAGGAATAAGAAAGTTAGGAGGCTGACCCTGCCCAAAAAGCACGCTAGATTAGTAGCAAACTTGATCGGATAATTTCCCCTCACAAAATGACATGTCACTATATTCATATCATGCATGCCAAAAGCACATTATCATTTATTTATACAAACAAATGTCATATTAGTTTTCAAGAGAAGTAACAATGAAGATTCAATTCCCTATAAGAGATATTATGATACATACCACCTTAAGACTATCAGAATATATGTACTCAGCTAGAAGAATGTGACGTTCTGGAGCTCCACTGCTACTTGTTCCAAATTCAGCAGACCACCTGAATAAAATAGCAACAAGTTAGAAATATTGCTCTGAGGAACAAATGATTATAACATAAACAACCATGAATAAATATGCTTTTAGATTCCTATACTATTGTTTAATAATATATTTCTCTAAAGTGAGTTATATATATATGTTACTTTAAATTCACTATTTTTCTCATTATTGGTTCACAGAAGAACTAAACAATATATGGCATTATGATTTGATCTCAGACTTGTTTGAACCTGTGAACTTTAAATAAAGAATAATTTCAAATGAACCTTTATATTACCACTTACAGGGTAAAAGAGATCTAATAGTTTTATGATCTTCGTCGTCGTCATCTTCGTTGTCATCGGCAGCATACGAAGCCATTACTTGAGCGAGGCGTTGAGCAGCGACTTTAGCAGAAACATTTTGAGTTATTTTAACCATTACCTGTAGTGGTTAGCTAGTGCTTTAGTGTATTTGAGCAACTAAAAATCAAGAGACATATTTAAAATTGACAATAGATATTAATACGTAACAATCAGCTTTATTAATTAATTAACAGCTACTCTATCTTTATTATAACACTAAATTTCTATATATCTAGTAGACATGCCAGAAGGTCTAGTAGACATGAAACAACCCCGTGCAAACTTGTTGCAACTAGAACAAAGAAACAAGACCATAACGCCAAAACTGCTACTGATTTTTTAGGAAACCTGCTACTGATTTCCAAATCTTCCCCCATACCAAAACATCGGATAAATTCAATTTAGTAGTAACAATTAATAATATCCTGCACCCAGTTTACTAACACATATTATATATAGCGAAGGAAAGTTGAAAATAATATGTATTTCTCCTAATGAACACTAATGTATGCTAACAATCAAATAATTTCTTCGAACAGACCATTAGACGTGCCTACTTCCTCTTCCCCTGTCATAATAGAGCCACTGCTTATGTATCTCACAAAATGTTTGCAGAACAGACATAACTCATGAGAGTACAGATCTAAAAATATAATAAAGTAAACACCCAATACTAATCTAAAAACTCATTATAGTTGTAAGCCATGCTATAAAAAAGATAAACAATGATTTTACCTTGAAATCGTCCTTAGAATAAGAGAAACGATGCAATGCAGCCGATTGTAGAAATGCGACAAATCGGATTGAAAATCAATGTTCTACAATTGTTAGTGTTGATTTCTAGGGTTTGATATCAATATCCATATGGATTAGGCGTGATTCAAACTTCAAATAATTTTTAGGATTCGATCTTCAACAAATTTTAGGGTTGGGCTTCGATTGAGAAAAGGGACTGAGGAAGGAGATAAGAGCTTGGATTGTGAGAAGAAAAGTTGCGACAGAAATGGTGATGAAGCTTTAATCGAAATCGAAAGGATAATAAGTGAAGAAAAGGGTGAGGATATAGAGGTTGAAATTTGGGGAAAGGAAAAACGTGAATGAGGAAAAGAAGGGTTCAAAGGTTTTTTTTTTCTAATTAGGTTTTTTAATAATTATAATTAAAAATTGGTAAAAGAGAAAGGGTAAAACATAGTGAATGTTTAATTAGGAGGTAAAAGCGAAAACAAAAAGCGCTCGTGCGAATTTCATTTATTTCATTTATTAATATTAAAAATGTAAAAAACGACGGTTGTAACCGCCACTATAAGTCGGTTATTAACAAACACCGTAACTAAACCGCCACAATTTACGCGATTTTTTGTAGTACCTCCACCAGAGAGATGAAGGAATTTTGTAATTTGGATATTCCCCGCGAATCAAATCAGAACCAAAATTGCCATACCTACCTCTAAGAATGCCTTACCACAAATAATCTTGTGGGTTGATAAACATCCACAACCACTTAGCTAACAATGCTAAGTTAAATCTTCTAATGTGCAAAATACCTAGCCCCCCTTCTTCCTTAGTTTTACAAACGATACTCCATTTACTCCAAGCCATCCCTCTTTTAGTAGTCGATCCATTCCACAAAATTCTCCTTTGCAAGGTCGTAATAATACGGATTACCTTGCTAGGCATCTTATAAAAGGACATGTAATGAATAGGTAAGTTAGAGAGGACCGATTTGATAAGTGTAGTTCTACCTCCCATTGACATGAACCTCCCTTTCCACGATGCTAATCTCGATTGCACCTTGTCTATAACCGGTTTCCAAAAAGATATTAAACTATGATTGCCTCCAATATGAATTCCAAGAAATTTGAATGGACAAACCTGAATTTTGCAAGCCAAGAAGTTATTTGCTGCCTTCAGAAAAGACTCCTCAACTCCAAAAGCAAATAAACTACTTTTGTTGAAATTTATCTCCAAACGGAAAGAAGTTGAAAGCCTTTAAGAATGACCTAAGTCGCCCATAAATTTTTCCATGAACCTTCTCCAATAATAACCGTATCGTCTGCATATTGTAATAAGTTAAAGGAAATGGCTTGCCCCATGTTTTTTTTACTAAGAAAAATATATTTCAAAGGATACAAAGGGGTATCCTAACCCATATACAAAAACAGTATTCCAACATGAAAATCATCCTTACATAAAATCACAGGGAGATTTAACCCATTTGTAATATTTACAAGAAAAGTCTTTTTTGGATTGCTTGGCAATCCACCACCAAGAAGTAAGCACTATCTTGTGTACCACTAGCTCACCATCCCAAACTTGATCATTAAATATGATGTTGTTCCGGGTTGTCCACAAGTTCCAACAAATTACTATCCATAATCCAATTGCATTCTTAAATGTGACACCCCGGTAGCCTAACGCTACCAACCAATCTCGAAAGTGATCAATGAGGTTTACAAAAGGAAGAAACGAAATCCCTAACCAGTCACAAATATTGTGCCAAACCAATCGACTTTTACAGTAAAGAAAAATCAGATGAGATATGTTTTTGTCCTCAAGTTGAAACCTCTGAAAAACCCATGAAAAATCGCCCTCAACGGCTTTCGTCATTAAAACCGCTAAACCTTCCTCCGAAATGGCAAAAAGAAGAGGTGAAAGGGGATTTCCTTGTCTTAACCCTCTAGTTACTTCGAAATCCCGAGTTAGATTCCCATTGATAAGAACAGACATATAATTTTTAAAAACACTGCCCTCCATCCATTTCATCCATGTTTCAATAAAACCCATAATTTCCAGCACCTTACGAATATAAGGCCACACGACACAATCACAGACCTTTGCGAAGTCCACCTTAAAAATCATCCCCTTAGACTTACTTCTTTTTGCATAATCCACAATCTCATTCAAAACAAGAACCCCGTCCAGCAAGTTCCTTCCCGCGATAAAAGTCGTTTGAGATGGAAAAATAATGTTGTCCATCACTGATTTTAATCTACCAGCTAATAAAGTAGCCACAACTTTATATATAGTACCAATCAAGCTTATCGGTCGATAATCATCCAAAGTCATAGGAGAATCAATTTTAGGAATTAACACAAGAAAAGATGAAGATAGAACTTTTGGAAATTTACCAACCTTAAAAAATTCGTGGATGCAATTAGTAAAATCCTGCCCTACTATCTCCCAACAGTGTTTAAAAAATTCCATGTTAAATCCGTCAGGCCTCGGACTTCTATCCCCTTTGCAATGAAAAATCGTGTTCTTAATTTCCTCAACTTCAAAATTTTCCTTGATGGTTCTACTTTCCTCATTTGACAGAACCTTGAAATGATTGCTACCAATGAACGCAGTCAGTCTGCTAACAGAAGTGAATCTCTTTTCAAAATGGGTCACAATCGCTTCCTTAACCCCTGCAACATCTTCAATGGTCTGGTTGTTAACAATAACAGATGAGATATTGTTCTTGATATTTCGATTGTTGATGACCACGTGATAAAATTTCGTGTTCTGATCTCCCTCAGCAATCCACTTGGTGCGTGATTTCTGCATCAAGATGCTTTCTTTGATTCTAAGATTCTTCCACAACTCATCCTCTACACAAATCATGTTGAAAAGATCTTGAGATCCGCATTCGACTTCATTCCTCGCTAAAGCATCCTCGATGTCATTGATTGTCTCAACATTATCTTCTATTTTAGTGTCAATCCAACCAAACACACTCTTGTTCCACCACCTGAGTTTCGATCAGACATGATGAAGTTTCCTGGATAGAATATAAGATGGGTGCCTTAAACCAAGAATGAATCCCATGACTCCTTCACAAATCCAAGAAAACTAGGATGATCAAACCAGCATTTAAGGATCTTAAAAGGTATTGGACCCCAGTTAATGTTCCTCACCGAGATCCATACCGGGCGATGATCCGAAATGTCGCTCGCTTCCACTTTCTGACAAACCATGTTCCATTCATTCAAAATACCATTAGATACCAAGAATCAGTCCAGTCTACTGCAACTCTCACTAATGCAAAGTGACGAATATAATTTTAAAATTTACACCCATTATACTGAAAACGGGTGTAAATATGCAAAATGACGAATATAATTTTAAAATTTACACCCATTATACTAAAAACGGGTGTAAATTAGAAACGCGATGGCAAATTCGTAAATAAAATGCCATTTAAAGTAGTAGCGCATAAAAATAGACACCCTATTTTTTAAAAAAAAGGTGTATATTAAAATCATTATTATAATAATATCTCTATTACTCCCATTAAAAATAAAACGGGTGTAAATTAAGATTGGCTAAAAATAATTGTATATTTTAGTAACTCTAAATATGAATCTTATACATATTAATAAACCATAATATATTTTATCAAATAGTATTTAGGTAAATAAGTAAATTATTGGGTGTAAATTAATTAAATTTATATTGTGGAAATAAATTAATAAGAAAACATTTATCAAATATCAAATCAAGCACACTACATCGATCAAAACCCTCTTGACACCCCATTTCTCTCTATACCTAGTTCTCTTCATCTCATCGTGAGAAAACCCATTTCTCTATAAACTCGTTGTCTTCATCTCATCGCGAGCTCCGTTGTCTGCATCTCATAGCGAGTCCGTTGTCTTCATCTCATCGCGAGTTCATCTCCTTCTTCTCATCACGGGCTCCATCTCCATCATTGCACGAACATTGTCTCATCGCACATCTGAGAATCCTCTCTCATTTCACATCATTGCACGACCATTCTCACAGCTCGATCATGACATGCACTGTGAAAAAACTAGACTAATTGGTATGTCTTTCTTTTTTCAATTAGGGTTTAAATTTTTAGATAAAACATTAGGATTTAAATTTTTAGGTAAAACATTAGGGATTAATCTTTTAGGTAGAACATTAGGGTTTATAATTCGTATATGTTACTGTCACAATTTGTTGACACTTGTTTTTACTAATTTATGATGTATTTGTTTTGTAATTTAGGATTACAGTAAGGACTCTTGTATACATGTTTTACTTGATTAATACATGCTTAATTAAGGGGCTGATTAGTTGATTTGATTTGATTATGTATAGCAACTATTAGTGTGGAAGTGCATCCATTGGATTTTTCACAAACAGTGGCAAGATTCGTTTCTACTGCTGGTCAAGAGAAGTTTGGTGGTCTCAGAGATGGATACTAGTAAGTATCATCATTTGTTTCAATGTATTGTGATCTCAAGGTTGTGAACTAGCTAGTGTTAACAATTATATTATCAAATGCCTTTGTTTATTTGACACTTAAATCATAATTCTAGTTTTTGGGTAGTTTCATTTCAACATGAATTACACTCATGTTTGTTCTCAGTCATCTGTTCTATGATGTCCTATACATGAGATTGAGTTTCTGTATCATATAATTGTGCTCAGTATTGTCGATGACGGTCCATGGTGGAGAACCAAATACCATGGTGCTGTTATAGCGGAGTATGGCGGAAAAACCAACAATATCAGCTGATATTTACCATTGTGTCCCATAATCCGCCACATATATCTGCCATAGTGCTGCCATGACCGCCATTTGATAACCTTGATTTTGCCGACAATGTAATTACTATATGGTGATTTTGTTTCAAGTCAATAGATGTCGTTGTTTCTTGGGCATGACACCCTTGAATGTATCAGTATTGTGGGTATTACATGTGCTCTTTTCTGTGCTTCGATGATAATCCACTGTCAGATTTGTCCTTTTTCTTTTCTACTCATAAATATTGATTTTAACCTTTTACCCCATATTGTAGTATCCATGGGCAGTGTGCTATTATAACGTTTGATTTTACTGCCCGACTGACCTACAAAAATGTTCTTACCTGGCACCGCGATCTTTGTCGGTTAGTAATTGAAGTCCTTGAAACCTTTTGTCATAACACTTTGTTTATTTATTCACCACCATTTTCCTATTATTGCTTTATGGACACTTCCTTTTGCAACTTATTTTATGGACACCTCCAAACGCCATCATCTGGTGCACCACAACGATGGACTTCGAGTAATAAAGCAAGTTGCAGCAACAACCGTGGCTCACTTGGTATTTCTATTCTTCCCTATTGCGTCTTTGTTATTCATAGCTTGGAATATTGTGGCTTGCTACGGTTCTAGAAGAGCGAATACATTGTTTCTGTTAAGGATTTCTTCACTGTTATAAGTCAAAATACAATTGTTCTTTATTCATTTTCATTTCCTACATTAAGTTGCTTGATGAAATGTTGTGTAAAAATTGTTGTTGTCTTATTTTTACTTGGAAATATGTTATTAGATGATGGTTGATTGTATTTCTCTTGTTTGGATCTATTTCGTTTTAAGTCTCGCAAGTTTCAGTTTCTCAATACTTTGGCTGGTATGATTCTGTGAATAATGCTCTGCTGCTACTTGTGTTTTAGTGAAATAAATATTGCATTTGCTGCATACATGTTGATTGTTTAACATGAATTGAACTCACAAATGGATTGAAATGTTTATGGTATCAAAACCAGACTTTCGTGATAAATATGCGATACTGATCGAATTGATATTTGCTGTGTCAAAATTATATCTATTGTTTCAATTCCAAATTCTGATTTAGTGCAGCCCATACTTGTTGAAATTTGATTTCAATTTCTGTTTGTGTGTGCATCGTTATTGAGATTTTTGGAAATGGCATTTTAAATTCATTTGCATTGTGATGATTGTTGTCCGACCCTGCTATATTTGCTGCTCTGTTATTGGTTTTAATTCATGTCAATGATTCGATGTTGCCATAATATTTTGGAAAAAATTTTAGTGTTTCTTAGAATTCTCTTTCTCGTGGCTCATGTTGATTTGAAATTATGCATAGCTCATTCAAAGAAGCTTCTATTATTACTCACTTGCTGTTATAAGAACTTGTTTATATTAAAATACCATGCCACTGCTGTAAACTGGTACGGACCAAACACACAATTTCGGTGATGATTTCGGGTTTCGTTATAACTTAATGATCTGCAAAAAGTAAAAAAGGCGAGGCTGCTGCGGTAACCGTGACAGCTCCTTCGTCACTCTATCAACAGGCTCAGGTAGCCGCACCAACATTCGCAATAACGGCGACAACTGCCAGTGATAGTTTGGTATTGTTTTTTATTTTTGTTTTTGCACATCGTGTTTGTGTCGCGGCTCCGATCTGTTAATATCAGTGGGCAATAGGCATTTTGACTCGTGATTCAATTTCCTAAAAAAAAAACGATTTGTTAATGACCTGAATATTTGTTTCTGATATTCCACCCTTTGTTTATTTTACTGCTATGATGTTTTTGCATTCTGTTCTGACGAATGAGCCGTGTAAGCACGTACGTTTGGTACTGCGGTTCGTAGTCTAATAGAGATTTCTTCAGAATGATGATTTTATTTGTTTTTGAACTAATTTCAGAATAAGGTTTATGTGAGAAATTAAATTGATACTTATAATTTCAGGGATCATATGTAACGTTTTCCAATTTCATTATTAAATGTGGTCATAATTTAGGTTGGTTGTGACTAGATTGATGTTTGACATGGTTGGCGGAAGGGTTGTAGAAATTGTTGATAGTGATCATATTTGATATAGACTGTGTATTACCAGGAAGATTCTATTCGACATATTAGCAAAACTGATAGCTGCTTTTGATGTCATATGTTGGAATTTTTATGTGGATATTGCTTATGATACTGATGTAGATTGCTTACATGTCCATCCATTTTCTATAGATGAAATTGTGTTGGTTATATTGAAGACCTCTATGTGATAGTTTTCTTTATCTGAATCAAGCTATTTGTTTTGCACTAATGATGCATAATAAAACCATCACTATTATCTGTTTGTTGAAAACACTTTTATCTGAAAGGTGTATGTCTTTTTGAATGAATCATGCAGCGGAGGAGATTGCAGTGCCAAGTTCAAGAACCTTATGAATGAAATATCAAAAACACAAGCTCTCTGGGATAAATATTATTCAATCCGTAATGAATGATGCAAATGTTTTATAATGAGCAATATGACATCTGTCGGAGAATGCAACAAGTCGCCTGGTGATATTAAAAGCAGTGAGATAAAGCCGTCTTCCGATTTTCTCCCATTATCTCCTCATCTTCCTGTTTATCAGCCTCAGATTTCTTCAACACTTTCAATTTGCAATAGAATTGCTGGAGCTTTCCTAGTAGCCGTCACCTTGCTTTTTTATAGGATATACATGAAATCGGGTTTGGTTAGTCTCACCTATGATTCATTCTACCAGTTTGTATTCTATTCATCAAAACTCCACCTACTTACAGTAGAAATTTCTGCCTTAGCCATGCCTTATCATCTGTATAGTGCAATTTGTCACTTATTCATATGATATCACAGTCACAACTTATATCAATTATAACGTTTTTATTTCAATTTAGTTTTCTGGGTTACACAGTTTGATTTTATATAAAAATATAGGTGCTAAATCTAATTAAATATAATATAATTATGAAACTAAAACAAACATTCTATTTAAAGAAAACAGAGTATAAAAATGTCAACATCAATGGTAAAATCGGGTGTAAAAATGCCAACATCAATAGTAAAATTGGGTGTAAAATGCCAACATAAATAGCAAAAATGGGTGTAATACACCTCTAAATTTGCAAACCTCTAAGGTATTCACCGCCCATTCTACATCCGATGATTATGAAATTGGGTGTAAATTCGTTTGATTGAAATGCTATTATTTACACATTTACACCCGTTTTTTAAAAAATAGGGTGTAATGTAGAATATATATATACATCCGTTTTAAACAAAAAAAGGTGTAATATACCCTCTATAAATGTTTATAGGCTAAATTACCTACAGGGTCCTTTAAGTTATTTAATTGTAACACTTTCGTCCTTTATGTTTGTTTTGCTTCAAGTAGGTCCTTTATGTTACATAACTGTTGCAACGTTACCCTTTTATTGAATTTCCGTTAAAAAAACCTGATGTGGCACAAACGTTGCTTATGTGGCGTTTAACAGTGCTGAGGTGTAATTATTCAATTTATTATTTATTTATGTTATTACCGGGTGAGAAAATTAAAAGGTTAAATTTGAAATCCCCAAATTAGAACCCTAATCTTCATCTCTCCATCTATGGCATCTCTCTGTAGTAGTGGTACAAATCAAAAAATTGAAAGCGGAAGTACATTCATTTCGAGATCATCTCCACTTGCAATCGGACCAACCTGTTCTTGTGGTGCCAAAGCAGTGATAAGGAAGGTTAAGAAGCAAGGCAGAAATGTGGGGAAGCTATTTTGGGGATGTAGATATTTTCAGGTATGTGTGGAAGCTATTTTGGGGAAGAAAAGTGGTATTTTATCTCATTTTTCTGTGTTTTAGTGAATAGTATGTTTAACTCCATCAATGATTTTGTTTTGTTGACAGAGTGAAGATGATAATGTTGGTTGTAATTTTTTTGAGTGGTACGTAAACCAACAAAGTGATGAAGGCAAACCAGAGATACAAGACACATACAATTCAAAATGTTCCAAGTGTGGTGAAAAGGATGTACAAATCGACATGCTTAGAAGGGATGACAACTACAATAAGGAGATGTTGAAGAACATGTTGAAGATTTTGAAGATATTAGTTTATGGCATAATTTGTTTAGTTTTCATTTTAGTAGTCTTGATGTGTATGTTGGTTAAGAAGTGGTGATGACAATTGAGAATATGTGTAATTTGTTTTGCATCTCTGTTATCTGTGTTGCACTTGTATACCAGTCTTGTTACTGCAATATGTGTAAGCAGGTTTGCATTTAATGTTATTGTTGTTACGACTAATACAACTTAAAGGACCAATTTGTTACAACTTAAAAAGTTATAGGACCTGGTTGTTACAATTTAAAAAGAAAGAGGGCCTTTTTGTTACAAATTAATCATTGTTATAAAATAACTCATAATAATGCACAGCCACAACAGAATTATAATACAACACATAATAACGCAGGTCACCAATACATTGTTATAACATCCAAAATATTGTTATAAGATCCAAAGTCGGTCACCAATACATTGTTATAACATCCAATATATTGTTATAAGATCCAAAACACCTAGGTACACCAGATTTCCAAAATACATTTTGTTCCAAAATACAGACTACATATTTAGTTCCAATACAGACTACATATTTAGCTCCAACATTTTATTTGGCTTTTCTCTTAATAGGCAGCTTTGGTCTCTGACTTGTTGGTTGATGGATTGATGTTGGTCCCGGTCTGGCTCTTCTCATGGCAAGTAGCTGAGAAACTGTGATGGAGTGTCTTGTTTGAACTCTCTATGAGGCTGCTGATCTCCTAGTTTGAACTCCTTGGGACCGTTGGGACTGGACTGTTGGAGATGAAGTGGTGGCACTTTGGGATTGCCTAGTCTGAACTCTTTTAGTTGGTTGGGATTGGACTGTTGGAATTGTAGCAGTGGTTGTTTGAGATTGCCTTATTTGAACTCTTTTTGTTGGCTGGGATATGATTGTTGGAACTGTTGGAACTCTTTTTGTTTCAGACATGTTGTTCACCAACACATCACTTTTTGTACTATACTTGAACTGTGACTTACTCCAGAATCTAGAAGGAATCTTCCACAAATGTTTGAATGCCTCTTCATTTACTTTCCTAATCTCCTTCATTTCCCTTTCCGATGCTTAGGGATATGTAGCCTTGGCAGCCCTCCACATTAATTCCTTCAACTGTTTTCCTAGAAACCTTTTTCTGAAATTGCTATACAAGTGTCTAACACAAAATCTTTGATCAACTCCTGGTAACAATTCCTCTATTGCAGGTAACAGACCCTGATCAGTTTATAAACACACAATGCTACAGCAATAAGGGTCTACTGGTTACAATTTAAAAACATTAAGGACCTACTAGTTACAACTTAAAACATTAGGGACCTACTAGTTATAATTTAAAAACATTAAAGATCTACTTGTTACAATTTAAAAACATTAAAAACATTTTAGTTACCTTCTGCTGGTCTGAAATGAAAGTAATGTTCTTGCACACTTCTGGTCCTCCCAAATCCTGAACTAGCAGATCAAAAAACCACGCCCAAAATCCTCATTAGGCAATTTAGAACACAAACCCATTCACACCCATCCTTGCATCCCACTCTAACCCTAGTTTTGTCATTCTTCAAAAACCTTAAATCCCTACCATTATGAACAGCATAACTTGCAATAGGTTCCTTGAACTCATCCTTTGTTGAAAACAAGCTTCCCAATTCCCACTTATAGTCATTAAACTTCTTAGGCATGACAAATCGTGGGTGTTTTACCTTGCTATCCTCATCTGAATAATCACTAGTCATGTCATCCTCACTCTCTAATTCTTCAGTCACATAGTCAGAATCAGAAAAACCAGGACATACCTTCTTACCTCTCCTTCCTCCTATTTCAAAATCAAGCACATCTTCATCACTTGGTGTTTCATCCACAACAACTTCACTTCCTTTATCCACCTTCTTTTTCATAGGTCAACCCTTGTTTTTTTGGGAACTGCCAGATGTCTCAGTTGGAACCTGCTTTTTCTTCTTTGGTCTTCCACCCTTCCTTTTTCTTTTTTTAGGTGTCTCATCTGCTAGTAACTCATCAACAGGTTGATCATTTTGGCCAACAGTGACACCTCCTTCTCCTAACATCACTGCATCAAAACCATCGTTTAAAATCTCATCATCTGAGTCATCAAACATGTCTCCTAATGGACAGTCATCACTATCATGTTGGGGCTCATTTACATTGTCATGTTGGGGCTCATTTACATTGTCATGTTGGGGCTCATTACATCCTCATGTTGGGGCTCACTTACATTCTCATGTTAGGGCTCACTTACATTGTCTTGTTGGGGCTCATTTACATCCTCAGATTGGGCTTTAGTAACATTCTTAGGATGGGGCTCGAAAACATCCTCAGATTGGGCATCAGTAACATCACTAGCTAGGGGCTCGGGTAGGGCAACTACTATATCAGGTTGAGAAATAGGATGAACAATGTATATGTCAACCTTACCCTTAGTCTTTGATCAGTTCAATGCTTCTATTGCACCATAGTCATTTTCTAAAGCCTTCAATGTTCCAGCAAAGTCGTACCAGATTTCAAGAACACCTGGATACTTCATCTCTTTAACAACACCTAAAATCTCGAATTAACTCCATCTATCACCATCGCACTTCCCGTTTGACACTTCCCCCCTTCATATTTGTCACCAAAAAAATATCCCCCATGATGGAAATCAACGTAAAATACATCCATATTTATCCTAACCTATTAACATCAAACAGACCCAAAACTAAAATCAATCACATCTAGAGATTTGAAGCACTAAGAAGAACACCAAACTAAAATCAATATAGACATAAAAAACATACCTCAAATTCCTCACCTTCAAGACCGTATCCGTCAATGGTGGCGTCTTCGTCTTCGTCCCTGAGCTGAGTTGAGTATTCTTCACCTTCAGAGTGTTCACTTAAACCTGATTAGGGTTAATGAAGAAATTAGGGTTGGATAACATATTTTTTAATAGAACAATTACACCTGGTAAAAAAATAAATAAATAATAAATTGAATAATTACACATAAGCAAGGTTTGTGCCACATCAGGTTTTTTTTAACGGAAGTTCATTAAGAGGGTAACGTTGCAACAGTTATGTAACATAAAGGACCTACTTGAAGCAAAACAAACATAAAGGACCAAAGTGTTACAATTAAATAACTTAAAGGACCCTGTAGGTAATTTAGCCATGTTTATATTCAAAATTTTACACCCGATTTCTATAAAAAAGAGTGTAATATAACATCAAATTTACACCCGTTTCCTATAAAATAGGGTGTAAACTGGAATGTAAATACATCCGTTTTAAACAAAAAAAGGGTGTAATATACCATCTATAAATGTATATATGTACAAATGTACACCCGATTTCTATACAAAAAGTGTAATATAACACCAAATTTAAACCCGTTTTAAAACAGGTGTAAATTTGTCGGACATTTCTCACCCGTTGAATTCACACCCTCTAATAACGGGTGTTAAATGTATAAAAAACAGGTGTAATTTTATATTTCTGCACTAGTGTCTTGCCTGAAGAACTGAACCAGGTGTAGTTATTACACAAAATTGACAAATCTACACATCCCGTCATATGAATAAAATCTCCAAATTCATCCATAAGCTTCCTATTATGACTCCTACATCCAATTCTCTCCCTAGCATTCTTCACAGCATTAAAGTCCTTACCCAAAATCCACTCTCCCGCCTCCAGATTTGATTTGAGCTGCAAAATGCGACTCCAAATGTCTCTTTTCTTCGCAATATTACACAAGGAATAAATGTTAAAAAAATATCATGTCTTCCCTTTCCAGACTGCCTTCATACCTAAGTACCCTTTACCTCTATAACTACAAACTGGGATTAGCAAATCTTTCCTCTAAATAGTAAGAATGCCCCCTGCTAAGCCTTCAGAATTAGACGCAGACCAATAACAATTAGTATTTCCCTGATGCTATGTACAATATCATCCGTCCTTTGAACACATTTTATTTCTTGCAAGAAACACAAATCAGCGCCACCACTTGTTAACATATTATGAATTTTCCTATTTTTAATCTTACTACTAGTCCCTCTAATATTGTATGTAACGAAGTTCATGAGAAACTTGTAGCAGCCTCTTTCTCGCCTTTTTTGTCTTTCCTATCTTCTGCTTTCATCTTGCAAATTATTGATTCGAAAGCTTCGTCATCTTCTTCTGCTTCAATTCCCAGTCCTTTAATGGATTCCCACACCTTAATTGGTAGGCTTGCGAATTTCTTCTTGATTTGGAATTGATTTTAATGACATCAACATCTCCAATGGAACCTCCACTATCGTTGTTGTAAGCAGCAGAGAATCTCGAAATGGAACCTATCTTGTCTTCATCCTCTATGCCCAATTTCATATCAGTTTTTACCATGCTACCCTTAGGTCTGATACTGTGTATGGACTCTACCCTATTGGGCCCCGTATTCCCCTTCATGTGAAGCCCAGTCTTTGTCCTTGTCCTTTCGCGCTCATCTGAATTTCCACATATGTCATCCAATGGGTTATTATTCTCTTTAGTCTATTTCTTCTTAGAAAGAATAGGTTGTCCCACATCTGCCATCTGTATTTCCTTTTCTGATACGACACGATAAGGTATCTGCGATGGCTCTAACCCTCCTTCTAAAAGGCTATCACTAAAAATCTGAATATCTTTATCTGTTTGAGTCACTGGTACAGCACATAGGTCCTGGCATAACACCTGTTTTCTTAATCCTAAGGATTTGTTTGAATAGTCAACATCACCTTTATTAGTATCACCTAACGAGGATTCAGAATCATTTGCTATTGCGCTTCCCCCAACATTTCTCAAAACTTTATCCTGTATCTCTTCATCTTCTCGATACAACTCATGATTCCCAAACCAGTTAATAACTTCTGGATTAAATGATCCCAACGACGATTCTTCCACCAAACTATCAAAAGATTCCACCTCTGAACTATCTACCATTGAACCTTCTTTTAAGTTACAAGATTTTCTGGTACAAAACCCAATAGCTTCTTCCACGATTTTGATACGATAAATGTTTTCATTAACTTCAATATTGCAAACCTCATTAAGGTTCATCGTGAACTTGATTCTAATATTGCACAAGTAGAAGGAAGGAGTAACTTGATTAAGAGATGAACAATAACATAGTCCAGAGTAAAGTTCAAATGAGGAGGACATAAGACAATACTTCTTCCTACGGATGACAGCATTGTCGTATTTTTTATAGAACGAATAAAAAATCTAAGTCTTGATTTTTAATATTTTCGTTTTGTCCACTTCATTTTTTTTTACATGTTTTTGTGAATGTGAATATTAACATGTTATTTTTCATTTTAAATTTATGAATTTAATCTTTTTATTTAACATTACATTTTACTATTTAAACTTATAAATTTAATCTTTTTTGCGAACGTGTTCTTTAAACATGATATTTTCCGTTAAAACATTTTGAAATATAGTATTAAAAAAAAAAAAAAATGTCATCTCTCAAAATCTTATAATTCAACTTATCTCTAGAACTCTTACTATATAATTCAACTTATCTTTAGAAGTCTTAGAATATAATTCAACTTACGTTTGAAAGAAATTTAAAACTCATAAAAAATTTACAAATATGATGCGTTGGTCTTCATTAATGCGTTGATTTAGTATTTCTCTTGTTGTTTTTCAAAGTAGGAAGGTTCTTGGCAATTTATCTTGTTCTGATGACAATTTGCACCAATTTGACGTTCTACTATTTTTGAAGATATATTAAAAAAGGAAGTTATTCAATAACTTTTTTATTAATATTTTTTAATAAAGAAGTCATTCAATTTAGAAGTCATATTAACATTTTTACTAATGAATTTAATCTTTTTTATTTCAAATTTAAATAGTTTTTATATAATATTATTTCTAAATGGTAGAATTTATTTTAAATGCATTTTTTAAAATTGAAAAATAACTTAAATAATAATTTATTATTAAAAAAATTATATGCATAATTTAAAATAAAAATCTCAATTTATTCATGAAAGCGATTTACAAAAAATTTAAAATTTAATATGTTTTTTAATATTTGATATCCAAAACAAAATTACAGACATATACTAAAATATTTTTTAAGAAAAATTGAGAAGTTATTTTTTAAAGTATTCTTTTATAGACATTCAGTTCTGTGATTGAAACGAATATTGAATTCATCAACGTCAACGCAATCGGAAAAGTTGAACATGACTTATTCAATTCTATTCCTTCACGTCTCATTCAAAATCTAATGCATCACATCAGTATAAAAGGCTTGTAAGGATCCATTTTCTATACATAAAAAAAATCATTTTCTATACATAACAATATCGTTTCCTAATACAAAAAAATGGCAGAATCTTCATCAACCAAAAGCAGTCTCTTTTTTATTTTTATTATTTTTGAAATTTTGATATCAGGGCTTGCGACGACCGAAAGCAATCTTAGATTAGCCGGCAAAGTAGTCATCATTACCGGAGGTGCCAGCGGTATCGGCAAAGAGACGGCTCATCTTTTTGCCAAACAAGGTGCACGTATGGTGGTGATTGCTGATATTCAAGACAAATTGGGAATTCAAGTGGCTGAATCCATTGGCACTGATAAGTGCACCTTTATTCATTGTGATGTTAGAATTGAAGAGGATGTCAAAAATCTTGTTCAATTAACTGTCGATACTTATGGACAAGTAAGTTCATTTTTTTAATAAAATTTCTAACAAAAATGTTATACAAATAGATGTTTCGATAATATTTATTTATATTTTTGTATTAATATAAAGAAGTCTTTGGTATTTATAAATTAACAAATTTTTTTAAATGTGTTTTGAATTTCTATTCTTTTCGATTTTACTACAGGTAGATATTATACACTGCAATGCTGGGATTATAAGTCCAAGTGATCAAATCTTGTTGGAACTTAACGTTTCTCAAGCTAACGGTGTGTTTGCAACTAATGCTATAGGAACGTCATTGTGTGTAAAATATGCCGCACGGGCGATGGTGGCGGGTAAGGTGAGGGGTAGCATTGTGTGTACGGCGAGCATAGCCGGTAGCTACGGTGTTGCGACGGGGACAGATTACTCAATGTCAAAGCATGCAGTAATAGGGTTAATGCGCTCAGCGAGTGTGCAACTTGCAAAATATGGTATAAGAGTGAACTCTGTGTCGCCCAATGGATTAGCAACACCATTGACTGAGAAATTGCTACACGCGGATGCCAAGACAGTGGAAGCAATTTTTTCAAAATACTCGATGTTGAAAGGAGTGGTTTTAAGAACTAAAAACGTGGCAGATGCAGTGTTGTTTTTAGCATCAAATGAGTCTGATTTCGTCACTGGTCTTGATCTTCGTGTGGATGGAAACTATATTACTAATTCCGATGTAATTTGAAGTATGAATCATCACAATTCTAGGTGGATTATTACATGCATAATGTTGCCCATAATCCAAATTATGAAATAAATTCAATAAAAGAAATATAATAAATGCAAATGAAAAGAGTGGTATAATTTTGGAATTTAATATGATAAATTTGTAATTTGTATTTACTTTATGGAAAGTGTGATTCATACTTGATTAATTTGTATCATTTTCTTGTATTTTAATTTTAAGAGTAATAAATTTGAAAAGGTATTATTATTGGATGTAGTTTTTAAATCTTAAAACTTTTAAGATTCAAACTAGAATGTTTAGACTTATATATATATATATATATATATATATATATATATATATATATATATATATATATATATATAGGGTTCATATCCTATGAGAATACAATTTTTATGTGAGAACATGAGAATGAATCTGGATCATTAAATTTTAAAATAAATGGTTGAGATTATGTGTGATTTTTGTTTTTCTCTCTCCTCAATTATTAAAATAAATGATGGAGGAGAGAGAAAAAAAACTGACACATAATCTCGACCATTTATTTTAAAATATAATGGTTCAGATTCATTCTCATGTTCTCACATAAAAATGACATTCTCATATGATATGTTCCCTATATATATATATATATATATATATATATATATATATATATATATATATTCTAAACTGAATCATATGATAACTTGTCCGATAATAAAGATTATCATGAGACATATGTGATACCGATGTGATGGTTCTTCGACGAATAAAGAAAAGTATCTATAAAAAAAGTTAGCATTCCAATATAAAATTAAAGCAAATGGGAGGTGTGTTCCTGTACGGTAGTGTATAAAAGAGATTGTGTAAATTAGAGCAGAGAGGAGGTGTGTTCCTGTGCGGTAGTGTATAAGGGTGGTTTATTTGTACAGTAGCCCAACGAGTACCTTGAAGAAATTCAACCTATGTAGAGTGGGTCAATCTTATTTTATCTTTATATGTGGGTTTAAAAATGAAAAATTCGGAAAACTCATTTGTAAAAGTCCATTTTTAGATTTTAGTGATACCACTTCCACTACTAAATTGAACGTGGTTGACCTTGTCAATAATAGGGAAATTTATCCAACTACAATTAATATTAATAACATCGAGGTGAGATTTAGTTTTGGAGACGTCAAGTTAACCAGTCCCATTTTTATAGAGAATGTCATGGATGTTCACAAGGTACACTGTAACCCCGTCGGGCAGAGTATCTCCGTAGAGTGCAATAATATCATATAGGGAGCAACAATAATATATGTCGTAAGTCACATAATTAACAAAAGGAGGTAGGTAATTTAGTAAATAAGGCACTTCTTTAAAACCCATTGCCCGGAGAAATAAGTTTCACCCTACCACTTCATTAATATTTAAAATACAAGAGCAAAAATATGGTAGGTTAGCATATAATCCAACATACCTATAACTTTATTAATCTTGAAAATGTGAGTCAAAATACAAGAACAAAAATATGGCAGATTATCAGAAAATCTTGCCTTATTAAAAATACAATAAAACTAACTATTAGTCTCAAGTTAATTGAGTTTGTGAATAAGGTATTTGATTATTTTATCTAGTTATAAGTGATGTGAGATTAATTTTATCTCACTCTATAGGGACATTCTCATTTAGGGGAGAGCTTCTCAATTCTTATGGGGGTTACCACTTGCTTGAGCACCGAGTCATATTTATTTAATTCTATATGCATAACTCTAAAATAATGTATCATGGTTGTTCTTTTCTTTGATGCAAACTCTCTAGCGTGAGCCATTTTATATTTTGAGTATACCGTTTCTAGATTGCAGTTTAAGTTTGTCTCATTTTCTCCTTTGTTTAAGTTTTCACATTGTCGGGTGGTGTATCTATTGGCGAACAAGTGACTCCAAGCACAAGATATAAGTGAATTGTGGTATTCAAAATTCGTGATTAATTTAAAATAGTATTACTTAAAATAGAAAATTTGTGTTATGATGACAATGGAACAAAGAAGATGAGCAGAAAATAAACATATGTAAATTTAAATGACATAAATAAAGTGAAAAAATAAATAAATAAAGAGGGTTATAGAGATTGCACCAGGATTTATGGTGCTTTGGCCAAATCTTGGCCTAGTCCTCTCACCAAGAATAGCTCCTTAAGAGTTCTAATAATAACTTGAGCTCTTACAAGTTATGCCCACGAAACTTTATTACAAGTTAAATGAGAGATTTTACACAGGTTGATTCCCCCAACCAAACAAGAGCTTTTATCAGGAAAAACTCACGAATCAAGTAGAGATTCTATTGGCTAATCTCACGAATCAAGCCAAACTTTTTACCGTGATAAGTTCTAGAACTAAATAGAGATTTTCAGAGATTTATATCTAGAACCAAACACAAAAACCTTCAAGAGAATCACAGTCATGAATAAACAAAACAAACCACGACATCAGTACATAAAATTCCTCACAAATATTTTTCACTCACAAGGCACTGAGGTAACTTTTAGTGAAAGATAATATAAAAATTATTGGAGGTGAGTAAAGAGGGAGAAAAAATGAAAGAATTCAGAATTCTAATGTATTTTGGAATGAGGGTAAACCTCTTTTATATAGGAAAATATATAGTTAAAAAAAGGAAATGATCTATGAGCCAAATTGAATGCAATAATCGATTATTTTATCCTATAATCGATTATGCACTTCAAAAATAGAGATATTTGTTTACAAATTATTTCCAATCGATTATAGGCTCTTCCAATTGATTTTAGGCGTTACAAAGTGTAACGCTCTGGATTTTGGTCCAAAATATTATTTAGAAAGGCTATTTACATTAAAATTCATATTTACTTTAAAAAACCCCGGCTAATTTTTGAGTGAGAGTTTCAACCTTGTTGATTTCTCCACTATCTTCTCCAAATGTTAAATGTTTCTTCTTGCATCTCAAGTTTACATCGTTGGCTGATAACCAATCCATTCCTAAGATGACATCTAGGTCTTGTAGCGGGAGTACCACAAGATCTACTAAGAATCTTCTATTTTCTAAGATTACTGGGCAGTCTACACAGACTGAACAAGTTACCATTCTTTCTCCCGAGGGAGTTGTAATGGTCAACTTAAAGTTGATATCAACAATTTCAAATCCCAAAAATTCAGAACAAGATGTAGATATAAAAGAATGTGTAGCTCCTGAATCGAATAATACTGATACCAGCTTAGCTCCAATTAAACACATACCATGAATTAACCCAGCTGACTTTGAGATCTCAGCTCCTCTAATTGCAAATACTCTTCCAGTGGTTGGCTTATTGTGATTCTGAGGCCTCTGATCAACACTTGGGCCTCAAATCCTTGCTCTCCCTACATTGTTATTGTTTATTAGACCGTTCTTCTGACCTGTTGGTTGATTTTGTCCTTGAGGTCAATCTTTGAGAAAATGGTCTTTCTGACCACAACGAAAACATGCTCCAATATTTCTATTTGGACAATCTTTGTTAAGATGTGCCCCTCCACAGCTATAACACTTGAACATTAACCTTCTAGAATACTGGTTATGATAAGGTGTAGGCCTTTGATATGGCCTACTCCCTTGTTGGGTCCTTCCTCCATGGCCTTGGTTAAAGTGGCCCTTGTGATTGTTGTTTCGAATTAGTCCTCCTGATCCATATTGATTCTTCCAATTGTCAATTCCTTCCAACTCCAGACACCTTTCTGTCAGCTCACCAAAGCGCACAATATGCAGAGGTAAAACTGCCTTCTGGATATCATATTTCAATCCATCTTGATACTTTTCACACATCCATTCTTCCCTTGGATGCAAGCGGTAAAACTCAGAATACTTTAGCAAGGATTCAAACTTCCTAGTATACTCTCCCACTGTCATCAAACCTTGACGCAGGTTATGAAATTCTCTCTCATTCTCTTCCTACATAACTTTGGAAAATACTTCCCCAAAAATTCTTCTTTGAACAAGATCCAATTGATCTTTCTTCCTTCATCTTTCAACAATCTATATTTCTCTCCACCAAGCTTCAGCATCGCCTGTCAGCATGAATGTTGCATAACCAACCCTTCTATTCTCTCTACATTGCGTAAAATAAAATATCTTCTTTATCTCTTGCAACCATTTCTCAGCACCCTCTGGATTAAATTCACCACCAAACTGTGGTGGTTTTCCTTTCAAAAATGAGTTCAATCCCGTATCTTCATGCACAGTTTCCCTTTGTTGTTACTGAAAAAGTTGACGATCTCGAGTGATTTGCAGGATTTGAGCATTTTGTTGTGTCTGAACTAACACAGCTGCAGCAAGTTCACGAACATCTCGAGTGTCAGCTTGAGAGTTTGTTCCAGTTTGGGAATGATCTTCTCGTCCCATGGGAATGGTAGGTGCTGCTTCGGGAGTAACTTCATCATTCGCATTCCTACGTACACCTCTAGTAGTGCCTCTACCAGCACTCTTACCACGCCTCGCATTTTTGAAGTTCTGAACCATACCTTCCTGAAAAGGATAAGTTATTAGGTTCAATCATTCATAAGACATAAAGAACATAACAATTATGTATATTTATATCCCAATGAATGATTCATCGGTAAGGATTTTTGTCAAGTCTCTCACAAGCAAGGGATAGTTATGTCTAAAATGTTGAATTAATGCTTTAGACATGCTTATATCTAGAATTCGGGCAAACATAATAAAAATATATCAATTTATTCAATAACAACGATTACAAAAACTATGACCATGTATCATTCAAAAACCTCTATTTGTAAACCAAGCTAAGGCTAATAATGGTAAAACTATAATTATCATTATTGCTATGAAATTTTAACCTAATTCTTCATGCTTGATAATACCAATAATTAAAAGGATAATGATAAGAAGAGTGATGAATTAAAGAAAACATTTAGCCATTTGAAAGGTATAGATAAATATTCTGAAATTGATTTGAAAATAATGAATGGGTGTGAAGTATTTATAGAATGAATTTTGTGAAGTGTCTGTTACGTTACCGTTGGGTTTGTGACTGTTGGGGGAGGAAAAAAAATTAAGTGTGTAAAAGACTCTTCCTAGATCATTTGACTAGAAGGCTCTCACGATGAAGGCTCAACGCACATAAGAAAAGTTATCATCCAGTTTGGAATTCAACTTGATACAGTAAGTATAATTCTAGACACTTACGGTCCGAGCTGAATCGACCAGCTCTGATACCATTAAATGAGACAACCTATGTCCCATTAGTGAAATTCTAATGAAACCTTTAAAAAAAATACAAAAAAATTGAAACTTTTAAATAACAAGACTGAATTAATTAAAAACATACTACTTCACATACATATGCTTCAAATATATTTTACATAGAGTTTGACATCGTTAAGACTAGTGGCCTTGCCACTTAGATAAAACATAAAATAAAAGTACAGAAATGAACCCAAAACAAATCATAACAAAAAGGACCTCCTAATTCCAATGAGACTGACACTTATACTGACTGTAGTAGTAGGGATATGATCAGCGTTTGATAAAACGCTAACAACTCCCAATCTAGATGTTATAGTAACCCATCTCCACGTCACTTCATATCCTTTCCTTCTGAACTGTCGCGAAGTAAGCAAGATTCGCGCTTGTTGTCTGATCGTCATAGATTAAAACACAAAACAAAAAGGGATACAGGGCTAAGATTTATGTACAAGTTTAAAATTGGGAATGAATGTGTAAAATAATAATATATATGGCAACCACAATTATTCAAACAAGCGTATCTTTAACCCATAATTATATATACTCTATCTCTATTTATTCTAATGCATCCCTGAACTATATGCTGACTCAGGCCACTAAATGCTGTCAATGATATTGATCCCATTTACCAAGATCAGATATCACAAGACCACATGTCACCAACGTACTCATAATTACCAAGAGCTACGCCACCTAACTTCACGTGGAGTCTAGGTGTAATAAGTCTATCGTCCCTAAGAATTCAGGCCAAGAACCTTTCCTTGCCTAGCATGCGTAGATAATAATCCCCGTCGGGATTGTAGGCGACCGATCAACCTCGTGCGTCCCATACCGCACAGCAATGGACTTACACATTCCTCAATGCAAATCAATATGATCACTCAAGTATCTTGTGGCAACTCTCAAACATAAGTATTAAGTTAATACTTGGGAAATATCGTATCAACCCTTAAGGTTATACTTATTATCTAGATACTTAAGTTGAGTGCTAAATTCATCATATGTCTTGTCGTATTTCTTCTTGGCATGATCCTTATCTCTACATAATCAGTTCAGTTTGTACAATGAATAATTGTATGGTTGACTTCCCAGGTAAGAGAGGTGGACTGTAAAGGACATAGTCGACCAAGTCTTTCCTTAGCCAGAATCCAACCAAATACAACTACTCAATGTATCCAACTTCCCTTATGTTATTAGGGATCTAATAGTTAATATCTAGTAATGTTGTTCTCTCCTTAATAGATCATTATTCTTAGTCTAACAATCACAATCATTCAAGTATACTAAAATAAACAAATTAAACAATTAACCAAACAATGCAAGCACAATACAACCTCAAATTGTCATAGATTATTCCTATGATAAATAATTCAGGCCGGCGTAACCTCGCTCAATGATTCGTGAAAATCATTACTCGAGAATAGGCTCTCCTTACTTATTTATCGCTAGTAGGGCTTGGGTCACCACTACACACATATATATTAAGCTATTTTACGCTAACCGTCCCAACGTATACGAAATCTTGCCCCCACCTTTTGTTGTTGAGCGTTGTTGAAAGTCCACGAGCGTTTTCTCCGATCTTTGCCAAGCACCTAATTTACGATAACCGTTGAATTGTACGAAATTTATAAAATTATTAGAATATAATTTATGGTTAATTAAACATAATTCCGTTACAACTTGAAATATTTATTTATTAAAATATGTAATAATAACTTCCATTATATTTAAATAATTATTAAATTCAAATATAAATTAGACTATAACTCTGTTTAGATTTGTTCGTTTTAGAATATTATCAAGAGTATATTCCTAATAACATTTAAATTATAATAATACTTGGGCATTATAACGACTTAAAATGGTAAGATTTATTTTGGACTTTATAAGTTCAATGTCTCGACGTCTACATGGAATTTGCATAGAAATTTTAAAATAACCTTTATATAAATAACATAATTAAAATAATATAATTAAAATAAAATGGACATTATAACGGCTTACCGGTTACTTATGAAAATGATTTGCGCAGAACTTTGACGTATAAAACTCCTTTGAAACTTTAGAAGGACTTTTACCACAAAATAACTCTAAAAGTTACGAACTGACACCATGAGAACCTCGATAACTAAAACTAATATTGATATATGAAGAAACTAGAGAAGAAAAGAAATAAAGAGGTAAGAAAGAAGATTTGTGAATGAGTGAATGAAAATGGGGTGGGAAAGACCTCTATTTTTACTAGTTGAAAAATATTAAAATAACATAAATGTATCTTCATTTGCCCATACGTTCTAATTTTTCAACTCTTGCTAGTAAATATCTTTATCAAATATTTACTAGTCTTACATCAATAGTTCTTTAGATGTTCTAGTATGACTTTTGTGAAAATAATTTATGAGAAAGGTATGGGAGCTTGATATTTTAATGTTTCATGACATAATATCATTTATGATATTAATGAAAAAATGAGATATATATTTATTTTATAAAAATAAAATGATAATAATAATAAAAATAATAATAATGACAACAAGTATAATTATTATTACTTAAGATTATTTTATTTACTAATTAGTTTGTAGAGTAAAACGATAATATTCAAATAAAATAAAATCAAATAATAATAATAACAAAACAACAACAATAATAATAATAAAAATAATATAAATAATTAATTAACTTAAAGTTAAGTATTTTTAAGTATTAATTTCAATTTCAATATTTAGTTTGTAAAATGAAACGATGATATTCAAATTAAATAATAATATTAATAATAAAAATAAATGGTAATTAATTGATAAATTAATTCTTATAGGTGTTAGTTTCAATATTTAGTTTTTAATGATTAGCGATGTTAAAATCTAAAATCTAATCAGATATATTATTTAAAGTATGGAAAATTAGGATGTTACATAACTAACTCGGCGTCCCATATCATATCGTTAATCATGATGTTATTTCTAGTTGTCCATAAACTCCAACAAATTATCAACCAGAACCCAACCACATTCTTTACAACCGTAGATATTGTCACCCCTAACCAGCCGTATATACGCTCCCACACCAAACGACTTTTGTAGTAGAGAAAAAACAGATGTAATATGTTTTCATCTTCTACAAAACAGAAAGGACAAACCTTATCGTGCGAGTATGAAATAATTTTGCGTGCAGTAAGATTATCACGAGACCGTAACCGATTGTGCAATACACGCCAACCAAACAAAATTGTTTTCAAAGGTGTTGCTTCAGACCACAACATTTTAAAGACAGACGTGACTGAGTCACGATAAAATGCAGTAGTGTCAGCGTGCAACAGAACACGATAACTAGACCGAACAAAGTATAAATGAGATGTCTCGTGAGACCAATACAACATATCCTAAACATCTCTACACAAGATAACTTGTTGTAATAGAGTCTGTAAGGAAACCACATCCTGATGCACAACAGGTGAGACGCTATTTTCTAAGGAATTGATGTTCCACACCCATTGATTACCCTCCCAATAACCATTATCCGCTACCATGCTATAAGGACTGGATGCAACCAATCTCAGATCCGAAAATGTATGTGCCAACTTTACGTTACCTCACCACACAGAAGACCAAAATGGGGTGGTCTCACCATTTCCAACAGTTGAGGCTGTATTACCATAGAACGACTCATACCCAAAATTTTTAGAAATAAAGAACAAGTCCCTCCACCAGAGAGATGAAGGAATTTTGTAATTTGGATATTCCCCGCGAATCAAATCAGAACCAAAATTGCCATACCTACTGTTGTACCCTAAATTTTTACCCTTAGATGTCATCTAGCTTTTGTGCATCTTAGGTCAATCATCTCTGCATTGTTCGAGCTAACCCATATCTTGCAATTTGTTTCTTCATGATTCAAATTAGGTTTGCATATCACCATGAAGCTCCACAAGTTGTTCTGAAGCAAGTCAAGTCAACAAAAGATCTCCAGTGCAAGAACTTTGGAATTAGGGTTTTGGCTCTAAAGAAATCACTGAGAAATTAGCTCTATCAAATCAAGATTTGGGTGGTTCACTTACCACTTAAGGTCATCTACATCCAAGAGACTTCATTCAACAGGAATCCAAGATCTAATTGTCCTCAACAGGAGAAGTTTGAGCCTCAGCCCCTCTATACCTCCAATTAGGGTTTCTGTGACACTTATCAGTCAATGGCTTTGATTTTCATCAAGATGAATTCCCAAACCCTAATTCTTTGATTCTATTGGTTTATCAACATCCTCAAGAGTCTCCTAAGACCTTTAGATGAGAAGGAATGAGCAAGTTTACAAGATTTGACCTCAGTGCATTCACAGTCAAAATTAGGGTTTGACTGGAACCCTAATCCTTGGGAATTTTGGTTCAAATGAAGTGTCAATGGTTCTAATCATTATAGAATGTCTTATGAGGTATTCAAAGCATCAAGATCAAGTTTCATGAGGTCTCTTACAAGAGAAGTGGGGTTTCGATCATGAAAGATGTCATATGTGAGATTTTTCCCCTAATAGCATAATTTGAAATGACCATAACTCCTAAACCATAAACTCAAATGGAGTGACTCAAAGCTCATTGGAAAGCTCTTTTCAAGTTATTCAATTTGTTCCGTATGACTTTTCCTCCAAAAATGCTTGGTTTTTGAGTTATGAAGCTTGCAAGATAATTTGACCAAACACTTAGAAAAAACTTCAACACTTTTCTTCATAATTTTTCTCTAACTTTGACCTCATTTTCACCCATTTCTGTAACGACCCGAAAATCTAAATTAATCATTTATTTATTTAATTTAGAAAGGATTAAGAGGTTTTTGACGATTTTGGAGAATTTTGGAGAAAAAGGGGTATTTTTGAATAATTTTAATAAACTAAATGAGCGTGTGTTATTTATATTATTATTATTATTATTTAAAATAAAATGAGAAAGGGCAAGGTGGTCTTATTGGAAAGTAAGAAAGGATAGGATGGGAAGTTCATAAGTTGGGATTAGTTATCCAAGAGAAAGGAGAAACACGATCACATTTTCTCATTATCGTATTTTTGTGAAGAACTCTGAAGAGAAGAAGAGAAGAAGGTTAGGGCTTGAGGATTTCTAGAGGAATCTTGAAGAAAGAAAGGAAGGGCTTCAGATTACTCTAAGATATGGGGAGTTATCATTGTTTATTATAGTTTTATAGGAATTGGAGATGAATAGATTAGGGATTGTGGGAGTTGTGTTGATTTATATGATAGTTGATGTAGAATGAGTAAATTGATGAAAGTATGATGAATTTGATTGATGCATATTACTATATGTGTGTCTTGTAAGTGGTTTTGAGCAATTTTCGTGTAGAATACTGATTTTTGGGGTAATCGAAGTTAAAAACGCAGAAAAACACTTTTCGGGAAAATTTGGGTTTTGTCGCATTCTGACACGGGCCGTGTCACATAACACGGGCACCCGTGTCAGCCTACTGGTTGAGAAAAATAAATTTGTGTGTTGCAGAGTTCCTGACACGGGCAGTGTCACAGGACACGGGTGACCGTGTCAGCTTGCTGGTCATGAATGAAAAATTGATTTTTTTTGGAAATTGGTCCCAGGGCTTCTGACACGGGCCGTGTCACAGGACACGGGTGGCCGTGTCAGGCTGCTGACTTGCTACTTTTTTGATGTTTTGGAATCGTGTCCCAGTTCTTCTGACACGGGCAGTGTCACAGGACACGGGCGGCCGTGTCAGACTGCTGGTTGTCTTATATTTTGCTGTTTTCTTGAAGTTTCTCGATGTTTTCTCGTGTTGTTTCCTTAGAGTCGAAATGTTGATGTTTTCTTGTGGATTCCTTGTTGAATAGTTGTTGATAATATACGAGAGATAAAAACATGATTATATAGTGAATTCTTGTTGAAATGATGTGATGATGAATATAATTACATGATGAATTATTGTTGGATATGATATGGTGATAGACATGATTGTATGATGAATGCTTGTTGTATATGAAATGAATGATGCGCACGTTGATGTCCGATGAATTGCGAAGTTTTAGCATCATTGCATTTCATAACATTTTATGTTGGGACTTCGGTCCATTGGTAGCTTCAACCCCACTGTGTGGATTGAAGTGATACGTTGATTACGATGTGCTCCATTTGGAGGGTTGATGGCCAAGTGTCCATCCACGTTGAACCGGTACCACATGCATCCTTTGCATTTCATTATGGTTGACGTTGCATATGATGATGTAGTTGTTAATGATGATATGATGTTGTTGTTAATGATGCTATGATGTTGTTGTTAATGATGCTATGAGGTTGTTGTTAATGATGTTATGATGTGTATTGTTGATTTTATCGTGATGTTGTTGTTGATTATATCTTGACGTTGTTGTTGATTATATCTTGACGTTGTTGTTGATTATATCAGGTTGTTGTTGTTGATGATACCATGTTGTTGTTGTTGATGACGCTATGCTGTTGTTGTTGATGATACTATGTTGTTGTTGTTGATGATACTATGTTGTTACAGTTGATTGTATTATGATTTGTTGTTGATTATGCTATGATGATGTTAATTGATTATGTTATGATGTTGTGGTCGATTATGCTATGAGGTTGTCGTTGCCTTCCTGTTCACTTTCCATGTACTTATATTACTATAATGAATTGTGATTTCTCACCCTGCCTGCTTGGAAATGTTGCCTCTTATGTGGGTAACTTGCAGATAACCAAGTGTAGACTCGCGGCGATGGAGGTTGTAGCCTTGAAGTGTGTCTTTATCGCTATTTAGTTTAGAGGTGTCCTGCTCTGTGTCATGTAACATCGGGTTGGGAATTGTTGTGAACCTCGTGTTCTTTTGTTTTATGTTGAATTTATACATTGTGGGTGATGACTTGATTGGATATATTTTATTATGAAGTATTATATGGAATTAAAACAAAAGTTGATTTCCGCTGTGTAGTAGTTGATTTTATTATTAAGAATGTGTAAACCGTGTTACGGGACAGGACAATGATTAATAAATGATGTTTTGAATATATGTGGCACCTTTCTTGTTGTTTTTAACTCTGATAAAAATGAAATATTTTCCTAAATTGTATGTGGGGTAGAAGGGTGTTACAATTTCTACTTGGATTCAAGACTTGGGTTCCAAATGAAAGTTTTAGAGCATGATGAGAACTTTCCAACCATATGTGGAACATTTCATTTGAATGGGCCAAACTCAAGTTATGGTTCTTTAAAGTTGGGTATTTTAAATGATCAAAATTCAATAACTTAGAAAAATGTTCTAAGTCTTTTTGCCAACTCTTGCGCATGATTTTGTGGAGACTTTTCTCATTGTTACAAGCATTATTCCAAGCTAATTTCCACACAATAATTGTTATATCAAGTACCTACTTTCCAAAGGACCAAAGAACTCACTAAATGGTGCATGATCCAATAAGAAATGTTGTACCAAAGTGAGTATGTCACAAAGTTATGTCACCTTTGTAAATTCTGGTTTTGTGTTCTTTTGCTACAACCAAATTTTGTCACATTTTATCATGCGTTTCTATGCAACATGTTAAGTCACAACCAACATAAAAAAATGTGCTACAAAATTCCTATTTTCCAAAGAGCCAAGGAACTTACAAAATGGAACATTTCTCATCTAGAAATCTTGCACCAAAATGACATGTCATAATGTTACATATTGTTGTACCCCAAATTTTGACCCCTTAGATGTCATAACATCTTTTGCATGAGCATCACCTATCATTGCATAACTAACCCAATTTATCAGTTGAAATGAACTTGTGGATTTATAGGCGAATCAGTCAAACTAAAAAAGTCGATCCCAATTTATTTTGAAATTTGACCAAACGATGTATTTTTCCGAGTCGTTTATTTCACGCTTATTATTTTGCGGCATTCATTTTAGTTTTTCAAGACTTCTTACACCCGAATTTTATTCTGTTTATTTTCCTTTTTTGTCAAAATTTTCAAAAAAATAAATAAATGGAATTATTTAAATATTCGGTTGATTTTTATTTGCTCTATTTTTAAATATTTGAATTTATTTTCATTAAAACTTTATTTTTTATCATTTTAAATATCCAAGAGCAACTTGTGTTTATTTGTTTCGATTGGAGCCATTGGATCAATTTAATCAACAACTCACAATCAATTCACAATAAACACATGGATCTCAATCCTCAATTTTCATATTAACCAATCAGAAAATAAATAGAAAATTAAGAAATAAAAAGAGAATTAGAAAAGAGAGGGAACTTTAGCGCTCAGATTTGGAAGGGGATCTACAAAAGGAGAGGACGCGTGTCCTCCAAGGGGGCGGTGGCTTTTATCTTCCATCACACAACCATTGACTTTTTCCTTCTTCTCCACCCATCATTTCCGCTCACACCACCCTGTTTTCATTTTCCCCAATACTTAAACCACTTCGAACACCCTCAAAACACAACAACCTTCTTCTGCAAAACAACCACTGCATCTCAATCAACCAAACCCACAACGACACCAACATTTTCCATTCTCATTTTTTCGCAACATACCACAAGGAGGTCTTCACACCAAAACGGAAAACTTGCGATTCGTACACAAAACACAACAATATCATAAACTGTTATCGGATTCAAACTCAATTAAACATAATCTCGATCACCACTTTTCATTTTCCGAAAACCCTCCATCAATCTTTCAAAACCCAGTAACCGTAAGCGAGGAGACGGAGTGAGAAACCGTATCACACGCTGTCGCAAAGAAGAAGCAGAGAGAGACCGCAAAGATCGAGAAAGAGCGAGAGAAGAGAAGGTAGATCGAAGCGGGAGAGGAGGAACACGCGTATACCGATCCGTAAGCAAGGTTGAGACAAACATACCCGGCGAGCTCGAAAACGAATTATTCATTCCATTTCGATGCGAAATTTTTCAGTGAATCAAAATAGTATGAGTTGCGGTCTTGAGACTTTTACTGTCATAGTTTTTTTTGTGTTGTTGAAGTTCTTTATGCAGGAAAGATCTCAAGCATGAAGATCTATTTACTAGGTCAAGACCGACACGAGGAAGGTGATACAAGCAGTTCATCACAGTGAAAAGAACACTTGCTAAAACCAATACCGCTTGAAGAATCAAACTCGCAGCAACATCAAGTTCAATAATTCGTATCCACTCACTACTACAACAACTCGACAATACATAGCGGCGGCATCGATTTTGCATGAGGGTAACATCTCGATTTTAGACTTCTTGTGTTTGACATGGTATAAGCTGTTGGATTTCATTTTCAATTCTCGATTTGAGCTCATTGCAACTTGTTGGATTTTGCTTATGTTTTTAACTTGCTTTAATGAAATACTAATGAATTACTGCTGTTGTAATTTAGTGTTTGGATCTGGTATAAACAGTGCATTGTGTTAACATTTTGGCCTGAAAATTCTGTTTGTACAGAGTGTATACTTAACTTTGTGTTTCGATGTCGGTTACGCCATATTGGTGCTGCACCTTTGAATTCCCATGCACATCTGTACCAAACAAATAAGAGCATCAAACCTTCTATATACGTTGATATCTCAACATCACTGCGTTAACGACATTCGAATTTCATGAAATGTTATGACTTTGATCCCGTGATATTGTTTGTTTCATGCTTTTCGGTTTCGACTTACCGTTCGCGTTGTTCAGTTTGTATCCTCTAGATTTGAGATTTCTGTTTTTGTTTTGGTTACAGAGTGTTATGATTTTTTATTTTTGAATGTGTCGGTTTTTCACGTCAGTCTTGGTAACATCATTGTATGAAAGGTTTGGTTTTGGTCTGAAGAACCAAAGAGAAAGTTTGAGATGAGCAGGAGTTTTTTTAACAGATTCAAA
The DNA here is from genome assembly GCA_022829125.1 of Lathyrus tuberosus. Taxonomy (NCBI): domain Eukaryota; kingdom Viridiplantae; phylum Streptophyta; class Magnoliopsida; order Fabales; family Fabaceae; genus Lathyrus; species Lathyrus tuberosus. Next base: position 10,030,931 of record JALAZF010000085.1, read on the forward strand.
TGCAGAGTTTAATTTTTGTGTTAATAAAAGCTTTGGTTTTGGTCTTTGCATTGGAAAGCAATTGATTTCATTATGGTTCTGAATGGAATTAATGAGGATTTTTACTTGGGGTATGAAAACACGTTTAATATGTTTTTACAACTTAGAAATAAGTCATCCTTGATGTTAAAAGTCAAAATGGAAAATCAAATTCAAAATTGATGTAATTATCATAAAAAATATGTTTCATTTTACAATAACCGTCCTATGTATCTTTAATTTGTCATTTATATTCTATTATACTTTACTTTTTTTAATTTTTGAATTCATACAATTTTATTTATTACATAACATTTTATTTACGTTATAATAATAATATTCTTCACATATAACTACCTTTATAAATACATATATAGTAATAATTTTATCATATTATTAATCTTGACAATATTTTTCTAATCAAATAAGATTTTCATTAATGCATTAAACTTTATCCAAAAGACTATGAAAGAAGAGGACTGTTGGAATTTAGCATTCTAGCACAACCCTTGAATGATTAGTCCTAAGCCTTGCGCATTTGGGTAGCTATTCATTCTCCTCTTTCGTCTTAAAACAATTTTCATAATAACCTTGGACGAATAAGAGCCGTCAAGATCTAGCATCTTGGCACAACTCTTTGAGCGATTGATAGTATCAAGAGCTCGTTGTCCTTAAAACAATCTTAATCATAACTTGGATGAATGAGAGCTGTCAAGATCTAGCATCTTGGCACAACTCTTCGAACAATTGATTTTTCATCAAGCGTTCATTGTCCATCGAACAACTTTCCTATTAATTTGGACAAGTAAGGATCGTAAAGATCTAGCATCTTGACATAACCCTTTTGAGCAATTGATTATCGTCAGAAGCTCGTTGTCCTTAAAACGATCTTAATCATAACTTGGATAAGAGCCTTCAAGATCTAGCATCTTGGCGCAACTCTTCGAACAATTGATTTTCATCAAGCGTTCATTATCCATCAAATATTTTTCATCAATCTTGAATGAATAAGAGCCGTTAGAGTCTAGCACTCTAGCATAACTCTTTGAACATTTGCTCAAATGTTCGCCAGTCACTTAATATATCTCAACCAACAACCCGTAGTAATCAGAACTACGGATGCTCTGATTTCTCATTCTTCAATGAGAATACGTAGGCACAAGAATCCTAATTCTTGGCGAGCTACCTTTCACTTTTTTTCCACCTTCCATCTTTTGCTACCTCTTATCTTTGTCAATCGTCATCTCAAGAATCCATCCTTCTTTAAGTATATCAATACCTCAAAGCATATCGAATCTTTTTCGAAATAAACTTGAAAGAAAAGGATTGTTAGAATCTAGCATTCTAGCATAACCCTTTGAAAGATTGGTCTCAAGTCTTGCACATTGAGGTAGCCAATCATTTCTTTCTTTCATCCTTAAAACACTTAAAACAATTTGGACTAAGAGATGTTAGAATTTAGCATTCTAGCACAGCTCTTTGAACCTTTGATTTTTATCAATGTTCGTTGTCCAACAAACAACTTTCTCAAACTAATCTTGAATGATAGAGAATGTTAGAGTTTAACACTTTATCATGAACTCTTTGATCATTTGATGATCATCATTCTAAAAATACATCCAATCATACTCAAAACTCCATTTTTATGGACAGATCTTGATTCTCATCAAGAGACCAAAACGTCTTCCATCCTTAATCAAATTCATAAGGTACCTACTTCTCCCTTTGGCCTCAGAGCCATTTAATTTCATCACAACTTAGAATTAGAGAGCTCTTTAACTCTATTTGAGTATCATGATCATGAATACTCATTCCCCTTGGAACTTTGACCATAGTCAATGGTTCCTCACCCTAGTTAGGTGAACTACGATTGCTCTGATTCCATCCTCCTAAGGATACGTAGGCACGAGACTGCGAAATCTTTGCGAGCACCCTAGTAATAAAACCTCTTTAGATTCTCTCTCCTTTACCAATAATCATTTACCCTTCTTTCCCATTAAGTAGAAGACTAGAAACAATCCTTAAGCTAACACTCATTTAAACCTTAATTAAACTGTTCCCGTTGAGTACAACGGACGAGAGGGGTGCTAATACCTTCCCCTTGCGTATCTGACTCCCGAACTCAGACAATGGTTGCGATGACCATTTCTTATCCTTTCTTTAGGGGTTTTATTCGATATTTTCCCTTTCCCTCTATGGAATAAATAAAGATCGGTGGCGACTCTGTTAAGTCCATCCCGCGGGCGTGCGATTGCGCTTTGCGAGGTCGTTCTCATTTTTTCGAGGTACGACACATATACATGGATATTCTTTTTGTCACTTGTTGTTATATCTATCCATGGGCTCTTTGTCACATGTTTATGGGCTTCTACTATGCTTTTTACCTCCAAAGAATTCAAAACGAGAAAGGAACCCGTGTAACAAGATGCTTGGAATAGGTTTCTTTGCAACTATGTTGTTGTAACCAAGTTGAAGTCTGAGCAGGAAATATCACAAGTACAAGGCTGCCGAACTTATTCATCATTTCCTATCCAAAAGCCACTAGAAACGTGCTAGGAAACTTCAGAGAAGTACAACCCTTGTACTTTGGCGATTGTCAAAAGGAGTTGCATCTTAGTGTAAAGCAAATAGCCGTTGAGTATTTTTATTTTACCATCAGTCTAGGCCTTTGTTTTCTTTCTAAAAAATAAAGCAAGCAACAAGGACGCCCTTCATACGATTTCACTTGGCTCAAGGGGTGGGCAGCCTGTGGCATACGCAGAGGGGCTATCCTTTCTCTAAAAGGCAAAGTCAATATCCGTTGGATCATAAAGGCCTTTAACCCATCCATGCCTCTATAAAAGGAGGTCAGCTCATCACTTGAAAACACACGAAGAATCCACTAAAAATATCCTAAAGAAAGCTATGAGGTCTCAGTTTGGTGAGTGAGGAGGTTCTTTGAGAAAGTTAGAGCAAAGGTTATTGAGAAGAGGAGGAATTCTTGGTCTGCTTGGAATCCATAAAGAGTAACACTCCATCAGGTATATCCTCATATTATTCTCATGTTATTTAAACTAATTGCCATGATCATATCATACTTGACATTGTGCTATTAAGTGTGTTCATCCATATTGTATATCCTGTTATCTTGAGTCATTCTAAATAGTTTCGAAAACGATAATGAGATGATAGAATCTATGTTGATGCACTGTCAGTGGTTGATTTGGAACTTTGGTGTCAATGCTGTAACTTATAGTTTTGAGCTATGTGTTTCATTTCATGATAGTCTAGGATAGCAATATGTAGTTGTGTGTTGGCATGAATTTGTTGGTTTCATTCTATGTTTCTCACCTTTACCAGCTACTCGTATCCATGTTTGTCATAGTTAGGAGTTTGTTTCATATACTGCTATCATTGTCATCATTGCTATTTTATAATCAGTTTGATATTATGAATGTTAGTGAGCTTAACATGGATATCTTAAGGCAAGTAAAGAGTGTTGGAGGTGTGTGTGAAACCTTTGCACTTATTATACATGTGACGAGCATATTGTCATATTGATGTTTATAAGTTTGTCAAGATAGTTGTGGTATATCCAGATGACACAACATAAGGAATCCTGGTGAGGTCATAATATTGTAACCAATCTTGCTCGCTTCTTTTAAAAAAAATAACATAAACATGTTGTCACCTTGCGGTTGTTAGGAACTTGATTTATTGTGGTACCATGAGTATTATTATTTGCTTGATTTGGTTTTATCATGGTGAGAAGGAGACCTCATTGTTGTTCTTTTTTTCTCATTGATGTCATTGTTGTGGTTCTGAGTTTCAGTTAGGCCCGTGCTCAGGATCTTAGGGTTAGATGTTCTTTTGTTTGTTTGGTTTAAGATATAATTGACATTATCATCATGTCACTTTAAAAGCTGTGTATTTTTTTTCTCAATATAAATTAGTGTTATCAGGATGCATGATAGAAGGAAAGAGAGTGTTCTTGCACTGCCAGTTGAGAGTGATGTTGGTTTATATTTAAAACAGAGGATGGTTTCTCATCCTTTTCTGAACTGAGTTTTTAACCTGTGTTTTGCTTGGTTTTCTGCTCATGTCTTGGGTGATAACTTTGTTAGTTAATGTCTCAATCGTGTTCTATGTTTAGAGTACTTCAAATTGGTAGGTTATTTCATGATATTTGATGGTATATTGAGGTTTTTAAGTTGGATGGAAGTTTGATAGTTGTTTTAAGATTTCAAGATGAAACACGATGGTTTCTTGTTTGTTCTGCATGTTTCATAATCCATGCGTGCTTTTGATTGGCTGTGGGTTTGGTTTTGTCTTATTGTGGTTTTAAATAAATATGACCAATTGATATATTATGTATCACGTTCAGTTCATGTAGCGCGCATGCGTTTTTTTCCATTTGATGCATTTCATGAAATTGCTTTGGTTTATATTTAATTAGAAGCATATATAGATTGGATGAAATAGTCGTCCCAACGGTATTACTCTTGCCATGCCTTTGCCATTCACATGGCGTACCTGGGTTCGATCCTGCGGATCAACCCTTTTGGTTTTTTTCCCATTTCGCCTGAGTTTTCCTTTTTTCCTCTTGGACCTTCGCCTGGACTTCGCTAACGCCACCCCCTATTTCTGACCCAAACACACCATCAACTATATCTTAGTTCATTTTACTTTACTATTACACACCCCCTTGTGTAGGTTTTTTCCTTTTTTTTCTTTTTATTTGTATTATTTCAAATATTTTATTTGTTCCAAATCTTTTTTAGAACTTGATTTTATTTATATTCTAAAATTTGTTTTCTACTTTAAAAACTCCAAAAATATGTTATTTAATTTTATTTGATAATTTTATTTCTTAATTGCTTATTTAAGTGAAATTATTAATAATGTGAATTTTATTTTTAAATGTTTAGACTTTTATTCATAACCCCTCCTTGATAAGTCTAATTTAATTATTTAATGTTTGAATTAGTTTATCTTGTCATTTGATCATTAATGAGTGATTATCATCATTTAACCTTGAATTTTATTCTTGATTAACTTCTTGTCTAACTATGCTTTGGCTTTGTAATTGCTTGTGTGACTATCTTTCTCAAGTTTAATATCCTTGACCAATCATTGTCTACTTGATATCTTGATATTTTAGCTCATGTCTACTCATCATTTATCATGAAATATCACATGTCCTACTCATACTATTGTTGCTATTATCATATATGTCTTATTATTCTAGAAATATTCTTATCCCTATTCCAAAGGAAGGTGAATTAATGTTGACTCTTAAAATCATAGCCCACATCTTACCTTAGTAACCTCTTAGGAGAAAAATTCATTTCTTGGCCTCATTAGAGCCATAGAAATTACAACTAGCTTTAGGAGAGAGTTCTTAAACTCTTAGTGATATTCATCCTAATGAATCATCACTTCCCCTACTGACTAAAACATAACATAGGACCATCACAACTAGACTTAGAGAGTTCTTATACTCTACAGTGAGGTCACACTCATTTCCCCTCTGAATATTGACCATAGTCAACAGTTCAGTAGAAGTAGAACTACGCATACTCTGATTCTACTCCCGAGGATACGTAGGCGTAAAGTGTGATGCTTTGTCGAGTATACTTAGATACTAACCCTTAGGGTTTCAACCTTTAGCATAGAACCTTTAGCAAACATAAGATAACATTAAAACGAGAGGTTCCCGTAGAGTACTACGGACGTTTAGGGTGCTAATACCTTCCCTAGGCGTAACCAACCCCCGAACCTTAGATCCCCCCCTTTAGATTTTTCTAACGATCTTGAACCTTTCCTTTGGATAAATCAAAGTCGGTTGTAAAAGAAATATGATGCAAGTTAATTAATAGCTTGTTATCTGATTTTCACCGCAACACTTACCTCTAAGAATGCCTTACCACAAATAATCTTGAGGGTTGAGAAACATCCACAACCACTTAGCTGTCAATGCTAAGTTAAATCTTCTAATGTACAAAATACCTAGCCCCCCTTCTTCCTTAGTTTTACAAACGATACTCCATTTAATCCAATTCATCCTTCTTTTAGTAGTCGATCCATTCCAAAAAATTCTCCTTTGCAAGGTCGTAATAATACGATTTACCTTGCTAGGCATCTTATAAAAGGACATGTAATGAATAGGTAAGTTAGAGAGGACCGATTTGATAAGTGTAGTTCTACCTCCCATTGACATGAACCTCCCTTTCCACGATGTTAATCTCGATTGCACCTTGTCTATATCCGGTTTCCAAAAAGATACTAACCTATGATTGCCTCCAATATGAATTCCAAGAAATTTGAATGGACAAACCTGAATTTTGCAAGGCAAGAAGTTCTTTGCTGCCTTCAGAAAAGACTCCTCCACTCCAAAACCAAATAAACTACTTTTGTTGAAATTTATCTCCAAACCGGAAAGAAGTTAAAAGCCTTTAAGAATGACCTTAGTCGCCCATAAATTGTTCCATGAACCTTCTCTAATAATAACCGTATCGTCTGCATATTGTAATAAGTTAAAGGAAATGGCTTGCCCCATGTTTTTTTTTTTACTAAGCAAAATATATTTCAAAGGATACAAAGGGGTATCCTAACCCATATACAAAAACAGTATCCCAACATGAAAATTATCCTTACATAAAATCACAGGGAGATTTAACCCATTTGTTATATTTACAAGAAAAGTCGTTTTTTGGATTGCTTGGCAATCCACCACCAAGAAGTAAGCACTATCTTGTGTACCACTAGCTCACCATCCCAAACTTGATCATTAAATATGATGTTGTTCCAGGTTGTCCACAAACGAAATCCCTAACCAGTCACAAATATGGTGCCAAACCAATAGACTTTTACAGCAAAGAAAAGTCAGATGAGATATGTTTTCATCCTCAAGTTGAAACCCCTGAAAAACTGCCCTCAACGACTTTCGTCATTAAAACCGCTAAACCTTCCGCCGAAATGGCAAAAAGAAGAGGTGAAACGGGATCACCTTGTCTTAACCCTCTAGTCACTTTGAAATACCGAGTTAGATTCCCGTTGATAAGAACATACATATAATTTTTAAAAACACTGCCCTCCATCCATTTCATCCATGTTTCAATAAAACCCATAATTTTCAGCACCTTACGAATATAAGGCCACTCGACACAATCACAGGCCGTTGCGAAGTCCACCTTAAGAATCAACCCCTTAGACTTACTTCTTTTTGCATAATCCACAATCTCATTCAAAACAATAACCCCGTCCAGCAAGTTCCTTCCCGCGATAAAAGCCATTTGAGATGGAAAAATAATGTTGTCCATCACTGATTTTAATCTACCCGCTAATAGAGTAGCCACAACTTTATATAAACTACCAATCAAGCTTATCGATCGATAATCATCCAAAGTCATACGAGAATCAATTTTAGGAATTAACACAAGAAAAGATGAAGATAGAACTTTTGGAAATTTACCAACCTTAAAAAATTCCTGGATGCAATTAGTAAAATCCTGCCCTACTATCTCCCAACAATGTTTAAAAAATTCCATGTTAAATCCGTCAGGCCCCGGACTTCTATCCCCTTTGCAATGAAAAATCACCTTCTTAATTTCCTCAACTTCAAAATTTACTTCGATAGCTCTACTTTCCTCATTTGACAGAACCTTGAAATGATTGCTACCAATGAACAGAGTCAGTCTGCTAACAGAAGTGAATCTCTTTTCAAAATGGGTCACAACCGCTTCCTTAACCCCTGCAACATCTTCAATGGTATGGTTGTTAACAACAACAGATGAGATATTGTTCTTGATATTTCGATTGTTGATGACCGCGTGATAAAATTTCGTGTTCTGATCTCCCTCAGCAATCCACTTGGTGCGTGATTTCTGCATCAAGATGCTTTCTTTGATTCTAAGATTCTTCCACAACTCATCCTCTACACAAATCCTGTTGAAAAGATCTTGAGATCCGCATTCGACTTCATTCCACGCTAAAGCATCCTCAATGTCATTGATTGTCTCAACATTATCTTCTATTTTAGTGTCAATCCAACCAAACACACTCTTGTTCCACCACCTGAGTTTCGATCAGACATGATGAAGTTTCCTGGATAGAATATAAGATGGGTTGCCATAAACCAAGCATGAATCCCATGACTCCTTCACAAATCCAAGAAAACTAGGATGATCAAACCAGCATTTAAGGATCTTAAAAGGTTTTGGACCCCAGTTAATGTTCCTCACCGAGATCCATACCGGGCGATGATCTGAAATGTCCCTCGCTTCCACTTTCTGACAAACCATGTTCCATTCATTCAGAATACCATTAGATACCAAGAATCAGTCCAGTCTACTGCAACTCTCACTAATGCAAAGTGACGAATATAATTTTAAAATTTACACCCATTATACTGAAAACGGGTGTAAATATGCAAAATGACGAATATAATTTTAAAATTTACACCCATTATACTAAAAACGGGTGTAAATTAGAAATGCGATGGCAAATTCGTAAATAAAATGTCATTTAAAGTAGTAGTGCGTAAAAATAGACACCCTATTTTTAAAAAAAAGGGTGTATATTAAAAACATTATTATATTAAATTAAAATCATTATTGTAATAATATCTCTATTACTCTCATTAAAAATAAAATGAGTGTAAATTAAGATTGGCTAAAACTAACTGTATATTTTAATAACTCTAAATATGAATCTTATACATATTAATAAACCATAATATATTTTATCAAATAGTATTTAGGTAAATAAGTAAATTAAAGGGTGTAAATTAATTAAATTTATATTGTGGAAATAAAATAATAAGAAAACATTTATCAAATATCAAATCAAACACACTGCATCGATCAAAACCCTCTTGACACCCTATTTCTCTCTATACCTAGTTCTCTTCATCTCATCGTGAGAAAACCCATTTCTCTATAAACCCGTTGTCTTCATCTCATCGCGAGCTCCGTTGTCTGCATCTCATAACGAGTCCGTTGTCTTCATCTCATCGCGAGTTCATCTCTTTCTTCTCATCACGGGCTCCATCTCCATCATCGCACGACCATTGCCTCATCGCACATCCGAGAATCCTCTCTCATTTCTCATCATTGCACGACCATTCTCACAGCTCGATGATGACATGCACTGTGAAAAAATCGGACTAATTGGTATGTCTTTCTTTTTTCAATAAGGGTTTAAATTTTTAGATAAAACATTAGGATTTAAATTTTAGGGTAAAACATTAGGGATTAATCTTTTAGGTAGAACATTAGGGTTTATAATTCGTATATGTTACTGTCATAATTTTTTGACACTTGTTTTTACTAATTTATGATGTATTTGATGTTGAATTTAGGGTTACAGTAAGGACTCTTGTATACATGTTTTACTTGATTAATACATGCTTAATTAAGGGGCTGATTAGTTGATTTGATTTGATTATATATAGCAACTATTGGTGTGGAAGTGCATCCATTGGATTTTTTCACAAACTGTGGCAAGATTCATTTCTACTGCTGGGATACTGCTGGTCAAGAGAAGTTTGGTGGTCTCAAAGATGGATACTAGTAAGTATCATCATTTGTTTCAATGTATTGTGATCTCAAGGTTGTGAACTAGCTAGTGTTAACAATTATTTTACCAAATGCCCTTGTTTATTTGACACTTAAATCATAATTCTAGTTTTTGGGTAGTTTCATTTCAACATGAATTACGCTCATGTTTGTTCTCAGTTATCTGTTCTATGATGTCCTATACATGAGATTGAGTTTCTGTATCATATAATTGTGCTCAGTATTGTCGATGATGGTCCATGGCGGAGAACCAAATACCAGGGTGCTGTTATAGCGGAGTATGGCGGAAAAACCAATAATATCAGCTGATATTTACCATTGTGTCCCATAATCCGCCACATATATCTGCCATAGTGCTGCCTTGGCCGCCATTTGATAACACTGATTTTGCCGACAATGTAATTACTATATGGTGATTTTGTTTCAAGTCAATAGATGTCGCTGTTTCTTGGGCATGACACCCTTGAATGTATCAGCAATGTGGGTATTGCATGTGCTCTTTTTTGTGCTTCGATGATAATCCACTGTCACATTTGTGCTTTTTCTTTTCTACTCATAAATGTTGATTTTAACCTTTTACCTCATATTGTAGTATCCATGGGCAGTGTACTATTATAACGTTTGATGTTACTGTCTGACTGACCTACAAAAATGTTCCTACCTGGCACCACGATCGTTGTCGGTTAGTAATTGAAGTCCTTGAAACCTTTTGTCATAACACTCTGTTTATTTATTCACCACCATTTTCCTTATATTGCTTTATGGACACTTCCTTTTGCAACTTATTTTATGGACACCTCCAAACGCCATCATCTGGTGCACCACAACGATGGACTTCGAGTAATAAAGCAAGTTGCAGCAACAACCGTGGCTCACTTGGTATTTCTATTCTTCCCTATTGCATCTTTGTTATTCATAGCTTGGAATATTGTGGCTTGCTGCGGTTCTAGAAGAGCGATTACATTGTTTCTGTTAAAGATTTCTTCACTGTTATAAGTCAAAATACAATTGTTCTTTATTCATTTTCATTTCCTACATTAAGTTGCTTGATGAAATGTTGTGTAAAAGTTGTTGTTGTCTTATTTTTTCTTGGAAATATGTTATTAGATGATGGTTCATTGTATTGCTCTTGTTTGGATCCATTTCGTTTTAAGTCTCGCAAGTTTCAGTTTCTCAATACTTTGGCTGGTATGATTCTGTGAATAATGCTCTGCTGCTACTTGTGTTTTAGTGAAATAAATATTGCATTTGCTGCATACATGTTGATTGTTTAACATGAATTGAACTCACAAATGGATTGAAATGTTTATGGTATCAAAACCGGACTTTCGTGATAAATATGCGATACTGATCGAATTGATATTTGCTGTGTCAAAATTATATCTATTGTTTCAATTCCAGATTCGGATTTAGTGCAGCCCATACTTGTTGAAGTTTGATTTCAATTTCTGTTTGTGTGTGCATCGTTATTGAGATTTGCGGAAATGGAATTTTAAATTCATTTGCATTGTGATGATTGTTGTCCGACCCTGCTATATTTGCTGCTCTGTTATTGGTTTTAATTCATGGCAATGATTCGATGTTGCCATAATATTTTGGAAAAGATTTCAGTGTTTCTTAGAATTCTCTTTCAATTCATGTTGATTTGAAATTATGCATAGCTCATTCAAAGAAGCTTCTGTTATTACTCATTTGTTGTTATAAGAACTTGTTTGTATTAAAATACCCTGCCACTGCTGTAAACTGGTACGGACCAAACACACAATTTCAGTGATGATTTCGGGTTTCGTTATAACTTAATGATCTGCAAAAAGTAAAAAAGGTGAGGCTGCTGCGGTAACCGTGACAGCTCCTTCGTCACTCTATCAACATTCGCAATAACGGCGACAACTACCAGTGATGGTTTGGTATTGTTTTTTATTTCTGTTTTTGCACATCGTGTTTGTGTCGCGGCTCCGATCTGTTAATATCAGTGGGCAGTAGACATTTTGACTCGTGATTCAATATCCTAAAAAAAAAAACGATTTGTTAATGACCTGAATGTTTGTTTCTGATATTCCACCCTTTGTTTATTTTACTGCTATGATGTTTTCGCATTCTGTTCTGATGAATGAGCCGTGTAAGCACGTACGTTTGGTACTGCGGTTCGTAGTCTAATAGAGATTTCTTCAGAATGTTGATTTTATTGTTTTTAGAACTAATTTCAGAATAAGGTTAATGTGAGAAATTAAATTGATACTTATAATTTCAGGGATCATATGTAACGTTTTCCAATTTCATTATTAACTGTGGTCATAATTTAGGTTGGTTGTGACTAGATTGATGTTTGACATGGTTGGCGGAAGGGTTGTAGAAATTGTTGATAGTGATCATATTTGATATAGACTGTGTATTACCAGGAAGATTCTATTCGACATATTAACAAAACTTATAGCTGCTTTTGGTGTCATATGTTGGAATTTTTATGTGGATATTGCTTATGATACTGATGTAGATTGCTTACATGTCCATCCATTTTCTATAGATGAAATTGTGTTAGTTATATTGAAGACCTTTAGGTGATAGTTTTCTTCATCTGAATCAAGCTATTTGTTTTGCACTAATGATGTATAATAAAATCATCACTATTATCTGTTTGTTGAAAACACTTTTATCTGAAAGGTGTATGTCTTTTTTGAATGAATCATGCAACGAAGGAGATTGCAGTGCCAAGTTCAAGAACCTTATGAATGAAATATCAAAAACACAAGCTCTCTGGGATAAATATTATTCAATCCGCAATGAATGATGCAAATGTTTTATAATGAGCAATATGACATCTGCCGGAGAATGCAACAAGTGGCCTGGTGATATTAAAAGCAGTGCGATAAAGTCGCCTTCCGGTTTTCTCCCATTATCTCCTCATCTTCCTGTTTATCAGCCTCGGCTTTCTTCAACGCTTTCAATTTGCAATAGAATTGCTGGAGCTTTCCTAGTAGCTGTCACCTTGCTTTTTTATAGGATATACATGAAATTGGGTTTGGTTAGTCTCACCTATGATTCATTCTACCAGTTGTATTCTATTCATCAAAACTCCACCTACTTATAGTAGAAATTTCTGCCTTAGCCATGTCTTATTATCTGTATAGTGCAATTCGTCACTTATTCATATGATATCACAGTCACAACTTATATCAATTACAACGTTTTTATTTCAATTTAGTTATCTGGGTTACACCGTTTGATTTTATATAAAAATATAGGTTCTAAACCTAATTAAATATAATATAATTATGAAACTAAAACAAACATTCTATTTAAAGAAAACAGAGTGTAAAAATGTCAACATCAATGGTAAAATCGGGTGTAAAAATGCCAACATCAATAGTAAAATTGGGTGTAAAATGCCAACATAAATAGAAAAAATGGGTGCAATACACCTCTAAATTTGCAAACCTCTAAGGTATTCACCGCTCATTCTACATCCGATGATTTTGAAATTAGGTGTAAATTCGTTTGATTGAAATGCTATTATTTACACATTTACACCCGTTTTTTAAAAAATAGGGTGTAAAGTGGAATATATATACATCCGTTTTAAACAAAAAAACGGTGTAATATACCCTCTATAAATGTTTATATTCAAAATTTTACACCCGATTTCTATAAAAAAGAGTGTAATATAACATCAAATTTACACCTGTTTTCTATAAATAGGGTGTAAATGGAATGTAAATACATCCGTTTTAAACAAAAAAAGGGTGTAATATACCATCTATAAATGTATATATGTACAAATGTACACCCAATTTCTATAAAAAAAAAAGTGTAATATAACATCAAATTTACACCTGTTTTAAAACGGGTGTAAATTTGTCGGACATTTCTCACCCGTTGAATTCACACCCTCCATTAACGGGTGTTAAATGTATAAAAAACGGGTGTAATTTTAAATTTCTGCACTAATGTCTTGCCTGAAGAACTGAACCAGGTGTAGTTATTACCCAAAATTGACAATTCTACACATCCCGTCAAATGAATAAAATCTCCAAATTCATCCATAAGCTTCCTATTATGACTCCTACATCCAATTCTCTCCCTAGCATTCTTCACAGCATTAAAGTCCTCACCCAAACTCCACTCTCCCACCTCCATATTTGATTTGAGCTGGAAAATGCGACTCCAAATGTCTCTTTTCTTCGCAATATTACACGAGGAATAAATGTTAAAAAAATAGCATGTCTTCCCTTTCCAGACTGCCTTCATACCTAAGTACCCTTTACCTCTATAACTAAAAACCGGGATTAGCAAATCCTTCCTCCAAATAGTAAGAATGCCCCCTGCTAAGCCTTCAGAATTAGACGCAGACCAATAATAATTAGTATTTCCTCAGATGCTATGTACAATATCATCCGTCCTTTGAACACATTTTGTTTCTTGCAAGAAACACAAATCAGCGCCACCACTTGTTAACCTATTATGAATTTTCCTATTTTTAATCTTACTACCACTCCCTCTAATATTGTAAGTAACGAAGTTCATGAGAAACTTGTAGCAGCCACCTTCTCGCCTTTTTTGTCTTTCCTATCTTCTGCTTCCATCTTGCAAATTATTGATTCGAAAGCTTCGTCATCTTCTTCTTCTTCAATTCCCAGTCCTTTAATGGATTCCCACACATTAATCGGTAGGCTTGCGAATTTCTTCTTGATTCTGGAATTGATTTTAATGACATCAACATCTCCAATAGAACCTCCCCTATCGTTGTTGTAAGCAGTTGAGAATCTCGAAATGGAACTTGTCTTGTCTTCATCCTCCATGCCCAATTACGTATCAGTTTTTACCATGCTACCCTTAGGTCTGATACTGTGTATGGACTCTACCCTATTGGGCCCCGTATTCCCCTTCATGTGAAGCCCAGTCTTTGTCCTTGTCCTTTCGCGCTCATCCGAATTTCCACATATGTCAGCCAATGGGTTATTATTCTCTTTAGTCTATTTCTTCTTAGCAAGAATAGGTTGTCCCACATCTGCCATCTGTATTTCCTTTTCTGATACGACACGACAAGGTATCTGCGATGGCTCTAACCCTCCTTCTAAAAGGCTATCACTAAAAATCTGAATATCTTTATCTGTTTGAGTCACCGGTACAGCACATAGGTCCTGACATAACACCTGTTTTCTTAATCCTAAGGATTTGTTTGACAAGTCAACATCACCTTTATTAGTATCACCTAACGAGGATTCAAAATCATTTGCTATTGCGCTTCCCCCAACATTTCTCAAAACTTTATCCTGTATCTCTTCATCTTCTCGATACAACTCATGATTCCCAAACCGGTTAATAACTTCTAGATTAAATGATCCCAGCGACGATTCTTCCACCAAACTATCAAAAGATTCCACCTCTGAACTATCTACCATTGAACCTTCTTTTAAGTTACAAGATTTTCTGGTACAAAACCCAATAGCTTCTTCCACGATTTTGATACGATAAATGTTTTCATTAACTTCAATATTGCAAACCTCATTAAGGTTCATCGTGAACTTGGTTCTAATATTGCACAAGTAGAAGGAAGGAGTAACTTGATAAAGAGATGAACAATAACATAGTCCAGAGTAAAGTTCAAATGAGGAGGACATAAGACAATACTTCTTCCTACGGATGACAGCATTGTCGTATTTTTTATAGAGCAAATAAAAAATTTAAGTCTTGATTTTTAATATATTCGTTTTGTCCACTTCATTTTTTTACATGTTTTTGTGAATGTGAACATTAACATGTTATTTTTCATTTTAAATTTATGAATTTAATCTTTTTATTTAACATTATATTTTACTATTTAAACTTATAAATTTAATCTTTTTTGCGAACGTGTTTTTTTAGCATGATATTTTCCGTTAAAACATTTTGAAATATAGTATAAAAAAAAAAGAAAGAAAATGTCATCTCTCAAAATCTTATAATTCAACTTATCTCTAGAACTCTTACTATATAATTCAACTTATCTTTAGAAGTCTTAGCATATAATTCAACTTACGTTTGAAAGAAATTTAAAACTCATAAATTTAGCATATAATTCAGCTTATCTTTAGATGTGTTGGTCTTCATTAATGCGTTGATTTAGTATTTCTCTTGTTGTTTTTCAAAGTAGGAAGGTTCTTGACAATTTATCTTGTTCTGATGACAATTTGCACCAATTTGACGTTCTACTATTTTTGAAGATATATTAAAAAAGGAAGTTATTCAATAACTTTTTTATTAATATTTTTTTAATAAAGAAGTCATTCAATTTTGAAGTCATATTAACATTTTTCTAATGAATTTAATCTTTTTTATTTCAAATTTAAATAGTTTTTATATAATATTATTTCTAAATGGTAGAATTTATTTTAAATTCATTTTTTAAAATTGAAAAATAACTTAAATAATAATTTATTATTAAAAAAATTATATGCATAATTTAAAATAAAAATCTCAATTTATTCATGAAAGCGATTTACAAAAAATTTAAAATTTAATATGTTTTTTAATATTTGATATCCAAAACAAAATTATAGACATATAAAAAAATATTTTTTAAGAAAAATTGAGAAGTTATTTTTTAAAGTATTCTTTTATAGACATTCAGTTCGGTGATTGAAACGAATATTGAATTCATCAACGTCAACGCAATCGGAAAAGTTGAACATGACTTATTCAATTCTATTCCTTCACGTCTCATTCAAAATCTAATGCATCACATCAGTATAAAAGGCTTGTAAGGATCCATTTTCTATACATAAAAAAAATCATTTTCTATACATAAAAATATCGTTTCCTAATACAAAAAAATGGCAGAATCTTCATCAACCAAAAGCAGTCTTTTTTTTATTTTTATTATTTTTGAAATTTTGATATCAGGGCTTGCGACCACCGAAAGCAATCTTAGATTAGCTGGCAAAGTAGTCATCATTACCGGAGGTGCCAGCGGTATCGGCAAAGAGACGGCTCATCTTTTTGCCAAACAAGGTGCACGTATGGTGGTGATTGCTGATATTCAAGACAAATTGGGAATTCAAGTGGCTAAATCCATTGGAACTGAAAAGTGCACCTTTATTCATTGTGATGTTAGAATTGAAGAGGATGTCAAAAATCTTGTTCAATTAACTGTCGATACTTATGGACAAGTAAGTTCTTTTTTTTTTTTTTAATTTCCAACGAAAATGTTATACAAATAGTTGTTTCGATAATATTTATTTTTATTTTTGTATTAATATAAAGAAGTCTTTGGTATTTATAAATTAACAAATTTTTTTAAATGTGTTTTGAATTTTTATTCTTTTCAATTTTACTACAGGTAGATATTATACACTGCAATGCTGGGATTATAAGTCCAAGTGATCAAACCTTGTTGGAACTTAACGTTTCTCAAGCTAACGGTGTGTTTGCAACTAATGCTATAGGAACGTCATTGTGTGTAAAATATGCCGCACGGGCGATGGTGGCGGGTAAGGTGAGGGGTAGCATTGTGTGTACGGCGAGCATAGCCGGTAGCTACGGTGTTGCGACGGGGACAGATTACTCGATGTCAAAGCATGCAGTAATAGGGTTAATGCGCTCAGCGAGTGTGCAACTTGCAAAATATGGTATAAGAGTGAACTCTGTGTCGCCAAATGGATTAGCAACACCATTGACTGAGAAATTGCTACACGCGGATGCCAAGACAGTGGAAGCGATTTTTTCAAAATACTCGATGTTGAAAGGAGTGGTTTTAAGAACTAAAAACGTGGCAGATGCAGTGTTGTTTTTGGCATCAAATGAGTCTGATTTCGTCACTGGTCTTGATCTTCGTGTGGATGGAAACTATATTACTAATTCCGATGTAATTTGAAGTATAAACCATCATAATTCTAGGTGGATTATTACATGCATAATGTTGCCCATAATCCAAATTATGAAATAAATTCAATAAAAGAAATATAATAAATGCAAATGAAAAGAGTGGTATAATTTTGGAATTTAATATGATAAATTTGTAATTTGTATTTACTTTATGGAAAGTGTGATTCATACTTAATTAATTTGTATCATTTTCTTGTATTTTAATTTTAAGAGTAATAAATTTGAAAAGGTGTTATTATTGGATGTAGTTTTTAAATCTTAAAACTTTTAAGATTCAAACTAGAATGTTTAGACTTATATATATATATATTCTAAACTGAATCATATGATAACTTGTCCAGTAATAAAGATTATCATGAGACATATTTGATACTGATGTGATGGTTCTTCGACGAATAAAGAAAAGTATCTATAAAAAAGTTAGCATTCCAATATAAAATTAAAGCAAATGGGAGGTGTGTTCCTGTACGGTAGTGTATAAAAGAGATTGTGTAAATTAGAGCAAAGAGGAGTTATGTTCCTGTGCGGTAGTGTATAAGGGTGGTTTATTTGTACAGTAGCCCAACGAGCACCTTAAAAAAATTCAACCTATGTAGATGGGGTCAATCTTATTTCATCTTTATATGTGAGTTTAAAAATGAAAAATTTGGGAAACTCATTTGTAAAAGTCCATTTTTAAATTTTAGTGATACCACTTCCACTACTAAATTGAACGTGATCGACCTTGTCAATAATAGGGAAATTTATCCAACTACAATTAACATGAATAACATCGAGGTGATATTTAGTTTTGGAGACGTCAAGTTAACCAGTCCCATTTTTATAAAGAATGTCATGGATGATCACAAGGTACACTGGTACCCCCGTCGGGCAGAGTGATACTCCGTAGAGTGCAATAATACCATGTAGAGAGTAACAATAATATATGTCGTAAGTCACATAATTAATAAAAGGAGGTAGGTAATTTAGTAAATAAGGTACTTCTTTAAAACCCATTGCCAGAAGAAATAAGTTTCACCCTACCACTTCATTAATATTTAAAATACAAGAGCAAAAATATGGTAGGTTATCATATAATCCAACATACCTATAACTTTATTAATCTTGAAAATGTGAGTCAAAATACAAGAACAAAAATATGGCAGATTATCAGAAAATCTTGCCTTATTAAAAATACAATAAAACTAACTATAATAGTGTCTCAAGTTAATTGAGTTTCATGTTTTGTGAATAAGGTCTTTGATTATTTTATCTAGTTATAGGTGATGTGAGATTAATTTTATCTCACTCTATAGGGATATTCTCATTTAGGGGAGAGCTTCTCAATTCTTATGGGGGTTACCACTTGCTTGAGCACCGAGTCATATTTATTTAATTCTATATGCATAACTCTAAAATAATGTATTATGGTTGTTCTTTTCTTTGATGCAAACTCTCTAGCGTGAGCCATTTTATATTTTGAGTATACCGTTTCTAGATTGCAGTTTAAGTTTGTCTCATTTTCTCCTTTGCTTAAGTTTTCACGTTGTCGGGTGGGTGTATCTATTGGCGAACAAGTGACTCCAAGCACAAGATATAAGTGAATTGTGGTATTCAAAATTCGTGATTAATTTAAAATATTATTACTTAAAATAGAAAATTTGTGTTATGATGACAATGGAACAAAGAAGATGAGCAGAAAATAAACATATGTAAATTTAAATGACATAAATAAACTGAAAAAATAAATAAATAAAGAGGGTTATAGAGATTGCACCAAGATTTATGGTGGTTTGGCCAAATCTTGGCCTAGTCCTCTCACCAAGAATAGCTCCTTAAGAGTTCTAATAATAACTTGAGCTTTTACAAGTTATGCCCACGAAACTTTATTACAAGTTAAATGAGAGATTTTACACAGGTTGATTCCCCCAACCAAACAAGAGCTTTTATCAAGAAAAACTCACGAATCAAGTAGAGATTCTATTGGCTAATCTCATGAATCAAGCCAAACTTTTTACCGTGATAAGTTCTAGAACTAAATAGAGATTTTCAGAGGTTTATATCTAGAACCAAACACAAAAACCTTCAATAGAATCACAGTCATGAATCAACAAAACAAACCACGACATCAGTACATAAAATTCCTCACAAATATTTTTCACTCACAAGACACTGAGGCAACTTTTAGTGAAAGATAATATAAAAATTATTGGAGGTGAGTAAAGAGGGAGAAAAAATGAAAGAATTCAGAGTTCTAATGTATTTTGGAATGAGGGTAAACCTCTTTTATATAGGAAAATATATAGTTAAAAAAAGGAAATGATCCATGAGCCAAATTGAATGCAATAATCGATTATTTGATCCTATAATCGATTATGCAATTAAAAAATTGAGATATTTGTTTACAAATTGTTACCAATCGATTATAGGCTCTTCCAATTGATTTTAGGCGTTACAAAGTGTAACGCTCTGGATTTTGGTCCAAAATATTATTTAGAAAGGATATTTACATTAAAATTCATATTTACTTTAAAAAACCCCGGCTAATTTTTTAACCGTCATATCTAAAAAGTTATGATATTCATTATATTACAAATCCAATAAAATCCATTTTTTAAAATTTCCGCGACAAGGTATAACTTCATATCAAACTCACTTCATATCTTCAAATTTCTTGTACCTAAGATGTTGGTTTGTAAAAAGTCAACTTCCATAATCCAGTACCATAAAAAATAAAACTAAATAAGAAATTAAAAATTAGATATATCATTCTTTTGCTAAAAATGTACAAATTAGACATTGCCAAATTTCCTCAAAATTAAAGGATGAAATTATTAACACCAGAGTATAAAAAAAACACATATCCACATTACCCAAAATCAAAATTTATTATTTATTAGGTAAGAATAAATCTTAACATATGTAAATAAAATATTCTTTAAAATGTAAACTAAAATTATTATTGTCAATAAATTAATACATTATCAAAAGAACGTACATTCACACTATCTAAAATATAGGTCTATTAACCACTAAAGAAAAATAAATCACATTCTATATATATAATCTGGATATAATCAGCTCATTACTAAGGCACCACACATAAATCATCCCATACAGATAGAGAAAATAGCTCACCACTAAGATACCACACAGAAATGCATATGCTATGATAATAAAATGCAAGCACGCCACTTAGACAAATCCCGTCACTTAGTCAATATACCGTCCAAATAACAACATATAATAATGCACGGGGCTAAAATCATAAATTTTTACTAATAAACGCTTTTCTTCCTCGGCAAATTTAAAGGTCACCACGAGCAAAATCTATCTTTATCATGTTTTCACATACTAATTCAAATTTACGTGCATAATTTTTGCTCCCCTGACTCATCGTCCTCCAATCTTTTCATTCCGACAATTTTCGAATAAAAATTAAAATTAAAATTCATTAAAAATGATAATTTCGAAAATAGGAAATAAAAATTTACCCTAAAACAAAAATTAAACTTGAAAAGAATATCAATAATGATCATCTAAATGTTTTGGCGTTGATTTCGCACAAATCTGAGTTACGGTGATTAAAATAAGATAAAAACAACGACGTTAATCAAACTCAAAAAACAATATTTCAAACGAGATCAAAGAAGGCTAAAAAAATAAAATAATGTAAAAACTTAACTAATTAAATGATAGAAGTAACGTACTAAAAATTGGAATGGAATGGAGAAGATTTTTTGACAGCTGATTTAATTTAGATAAAGAAATTATTTTTTCTCCACACTTGTAGTATGTGAAACTTCATGCTTTTTTTTACTAAGCACAATGTATTCAATGACGGATACAAAGGGGTATCCGAACCCTTCTACAAAATTCTACTATTGAATCACCGTTACAAAAAATCTATCGGCGATTTGATCCAATCGTAATAATTACATGTAAAATTAGATTTTTTACCAATCCACGTCCATGTTAGTATCACAATATTGTGAACTATGGTTTCCTCATTCCAAATCTCGTCTTTAAACAAAATATTGTTCCTAACGTTCCACAAACTCCAACATGTAATAAGCCATAAACCAACCGCATTTTTTATTGCGACACCAACTGAATATAACGAGGATGTCCAAGTCCTTAAGATATCCACCACCGAGCCGTTCAAATGAACCGCTGCCCCAATCCACTCCAGAATTTTCTTCCAAATCTTAATCGATTTTGTGCAATAAAACAGTAGATGAATCATATTTTCGTCAACCTGAAAACAGAACGAACATACTTTTTCATGAGATGAAGAGATAATACCGCGTGCGCTTAAATTGTCTCGCGAAGGAAGACGATCATGAAGAAAGTGCCAACCAAAAACCACAGTTTTAATGGGCGATGAAGCAGCCTAGAATAGTTTAAAAGCCGCCAGAAATTCAGAGGAGAAGTTAGCAGGAGGGAGTTTTCTTTTGACCAGAAATTCACATGAAGAATGAACATAAAACTCAGAGTTATGGTTTAAATTCCACTTGAATATGTCCTTACAATCCTTGAGCAGCACTATGTCTTGTATCATGTTAATTAAATTCGCCATCTGCTGCATAATAAGCTGGTTTCCATCAGCTTCCTGCAACTCCACCTTCCAACTCTAGTTTTCTCCATTCCAAGACCCATTCTCTGCCACAACACTCCTAGGATCAATAGCCGCATTATACAGATCTGGAAAAAGATAGTCCAAAGAACAGCTTCCACACCATATTGATGTCTAGAATCAAGTCGTTTCACCATTCCCTACCGTAGCAACTATATTTCTATAAAAAGACTCTCCCCCAAACTCACGGGAAAGGTAGCAAATATCGCGCCACCATAAGGATGCTTTAACAGGTCCTGCTTGAAAATCTCCTCGAACCAAAGACGTCAAGAATGTACCATACCTGGCATGGAAAATATCAGACCAAATGAAGTTACGTGGACACGTAAATTTCCAGATCCACTTGGCAAGTAAGGCTTCATTCAAACTCTGATTATCAATTATGTCCAGGCCACCTGCTTCCCTCGATTTACACACCATATTCCAGTTAATCCATGCAATACCATCTTTTATAGATGAACCATTCCACAGAAATCTCCTTTGAAGTGATAATAGAATTTTAACTACCTTTCATCACCTGTCGAATGTAAGGCCACTCCACGCAATCATAAGCCTTTGCGAAATCGACTTTTAGGATTAGGCTCTTGAGATTACTTCTTCTTGAATAATCCACAATCTCATTCAATGATAATACTCCATCAAGTAGATTTCTCCCTGCAATAAAAGCAGTTTGAGCAGGAGAAATTACACTGTCCATGACTCGTTTTATCCTGCCCACCAAAAGCTTTGTAACCACCTTATATACACACCCTACTAAAAAAATCGGACGATAATCGTCAAGATTTCTGGGATTCTCATTTTTTGCAATGAGAGCCAGAAAAGAAGAAGATAAAACCTTAGGAAACTTTGCTTCTGAGAAGAATTCCTTGATACAGTTTGTGAATTCATTTCCAACTATATCCCAACATTTCTGAATAAACTCCAAGTTGAAGTCGTCCGGTCCCGGACTTCTATTGCCTTTACATTGGAAAACTGCGTCTCTGATTTCACTAGCCTCAAAATCTTCCTCCATTGTGACTCTTTCCAAATCAGTTAGAACCTTGAAGTCCTCAGAATTCATACGAGGAAGAGGCTTATTGGTCGAACTTAGCCTCTTTTCAAAATGACATGCGACCCCTTCTTTCACCCCTGCTACATCTTCAACGACTCGGTTTCCTACTGATACCTTTGTTATAGTATTCATCAGATTGCGGTGTCTAATAACCGAGTGGAAATAAGCCGTATTCCGATCTCTATCTTCAACCCATCTAGTTCCAGCTTTTTGGTGAAGCAAACTTTCTTTAATCCTTAATAATTTCCATAACTCATCTTCTGCGTGCTTACGACTCTTTATTACATGATCATTCGTTAAATCCTCATTCTCGACCAGCTCCTCTTGTGCAATATTTAAAATCTCTGTATACTCCTCAATATCGGTGTCAATCCAACCGAATATATTCCTGTTCCACCACCTGAGTTTCGAACGGAGCAACTGAAATTTCTTGGTTAAAACATATGTACAAGAACCTTGAATGTTGACTGACTCCCAAACTTGTTTAATGAACTTCATAAACTGAGGGTGTTGGAACCAACATTGAAGCATTCTAAATGGTTTGGGACCCCAATTTACGTTTCGAACAAAGATCCAAACCGGCCTGTGATCCGAAATATCGCGCCTTCCCACTTTTTGACATGCCACATTCCAACCATTCAATAATCTAATCGAGACGAGAAATCGATCTAATCTACTGTAAGCATCACCTGCTGGGCTAAACCAGGTGAATTTGTTGCCTGTTGACACCAGATCGATACAACCGGACATTTGAATGAAGTCTTCAAATTCTATCATCAGTTTTTTGTTGTAATAGCCACTGCCTTTTTTTTCTCTTGCATTTTTGACGGCGTTGAAGTCGCCACCGATTACCCACTCTCCAACCTCCAGCTTGGATTTAAGACTTAGCAGATGACTCCAAAGAACTCTTTTCTCATTGTTGTTACATGAAGAATATATATTGAAAAAATAACACAATTGGCTCTAAGACATTTTTCCTCCATATGGTGAGAATCCCTCCAGACATTCCTTCAGAATGTGATGCCAACCATAAACAATTTTCGTTACCCCATATATTGTGGACAATAACATCATTCATTAGCTCCCACTTAGTTTCTTGAATGAAAACTATGTCAGCCCCTCCCTTCTTCAATAAGTCACGAAGTTTTCGTTTCTTAATCAAACTCCCACATCCTCTCACATTATATGTAACTATATTCATAAGGAAACATTTGCTGAAGCCTTCATACCTTTCTTGGAGTTTCTTTCTTCTTATTCCAAATTCTGAATTATGGACTCGAACGCCTCCTCGTCTTCTTCAGCTTCAATTCCCAGTCTCCTAATAGAATTCCAATAGATGTCACCCAAGGATTTCTTCTTCCGATTCAGTTTAGGATTGCCCAATGGATCTATTGGTGTAACCCCCTATTAATATCCTTGGCCGACCCATCAACTTTTTCACTAATCGTTACATTTGGAAAACCAATCTTGACTTCCTTGGAATTCCCATTATCTAGGAATAAAGAACTTATGCCTTTATTTAATCTTGGCAGCGAAGAGTCCTGCACCAAGTGACACGTCTCCCTCCCCCCTTTTTGCAGACCTACCAAACAGGTGTTATAATCCATTGGTACAGAAGAGGTCCCCACAGTATCATGAATATCCATTAAATCCAGCTGATTTTCCAAACGTGTATCAGACGTTTTCGATCATATGCCCCTTGTCTTTAGAAAACCTTAATTGATATTCGCGACTGTCCTTTCATTATGCCTCACCTTTCCGCCTGCTACACTGATGTCATGATTTGCCATTTGGTTATTATCCACCAGAAAAAATTCTTGCAACGTCTCTTCCACTTCACTCCCGGATGAACCAACCTCAGAACTATCTTCTAAACTATCTCCATTAAACTTGCATGTCTTCTTTGAGCAAAACCCCAGTGCTTCTTCTACAATCTTGATTCGGAAAATTTGTTTATTAACTTCAATATTAAAAACTTCGTTTAAGTTCATGGAAAACTTCGTTCTTATGAGGATTCTTGCAACATCAAGCTTTTCATGCCTATGAGTTTCTTCATCTGCTTTGACAAAGGCCCCATTAGTTCCTGCCAGAAATTTAAAGAAATTGTCACCCCAAACATGACATGGTAAACCAATTATGTTTACCCATGTCAACCTCTCCGAGTCCACATCCGAAGGAGTCCAAGGTGAATATTTGTGAACCATTTCTCAATCCATTCATTATCTTCATTGATCATCTTCTTAATGTCACCTGCAACCTCTTCTTCTAACAGAACCAGATTCGCGCCCAAAGGAGATGCTTTAATCTTAAAATAACCTTCCATGTGAAGAGCTTCCTGAAATTCATAAGACATTCCCGGATTCTCCATAACACCAACGAAAGCCTGTTGAAATCGTTCAATGTCCTCTTCTTTAACATTGAACATGAGATGGGCGAAGTTTGGTTTGTCATCCAAAATCAACCTGTTGGAATGAAACTGCTTTGGACCACCTTTAGCTATATCCACATATGATTTTCTTCCATTCCAAAATTCTTGTTTATTCATTATCACTACTTCACGTTTCTTGTTCCAGTTCTTAGCTTCCAGTCCAAGCCTCATATCT
The DNA here is from genome assembly GCA_022829125.1 of Lathyrus tuberosus. Taxonomy (NCBI): domain Eukaryota; kingdom Viridiplantae; phylum Streptophyta; class Magnoliopsida; order Fabales; family Fabaceae; genus Lathyrus; species Lathyrus tuberosus. Next base: position 10,056,635 of record JALAZF010000085.1, read on the forward strand.
TCAATATTATTCTCCCTATATCCTCTTTGAAAACGCAGTGTATTTGAAAATATCTTTTTGCCATTAATGACAATGTTGTCCAGTTTAATGGCAAGAAGATGTTCATCATCCACCTGTTTAAATCGAACGAAACCAAACCTTTTCCCTCTTTTGTCAAGCCTTGAAGGGATGAATACTTCAATAACCAATCCAAAATCCTTGAACACGTTAAACATTTCCTTTGCCTCAAAGGAATCAGGAAATTCAGTAAAGAAAAAAGAAGATGTCTTGCTTGAATCTTGAATGTTCATTTTGTTTCCCATAGCCCTCCAGATTGATCTTCTGGCAATTACCTCCCTCTTTGATTTCGATTTTCGAACTTGTTCCCAACCATTATCTTGGTCAAACTTCGAATCCATCAAAAATTCCGGAACACACTAATCGCTATGTAATCTGATTAAAACACACCTAATCTTGACCTAACAAAAGAGTAACCAGATCGGAGAAACCAGTCAGATGCAAAAACACTGTAAAAGAAGACCGAAAGGGAGGAAGGTCCCTAATTCGAAAATTAGGACTTTAAACCAAACCCTTAGAGCCTAACAATGTTTCCTCAAGAACTGATTCAAGATCTAATACTCAGGATGAAGACATAGGATTAATGAACTTGATGCATGATGTTCGAACAAATTAAGAATGAATAATCTGATTGAGTATGCAATGAACCTGAAACTAGAGAGAAGGGAGAGTTTCTCTCTCTAGATATTTATTTTAGAAAAGTATTTATTTTTCATTTGACAGTTGAAACTTCATGCTTTAAGGTATGATGGTTAATTCTATACCATTATTTACTCTTTCTTACCTCCTTTATTTTTAACATATAATTCAATCAATATAAATTCATATTTAGTTATTTATTATTATTATTATTATTATTATTATTATTATTATTATTATTATTATTATTATTATTATTATTATTATTAATTATATTATTATTTGTTTAAAATACTCACACTAAAATGCTTTTATATTTATAGAGTTATTAAATAATAAAGTAACCAATATAATAAAAAATATTAATATTAGGTATTAAATATAATAAATATATTTATAAAATTAACTAAAAATAACAAGTATAAAATAAAATAAAGAATCAATTTTAATATTACTAATTTATTAAATAATTATTTATAAAATAAATATTTAAATAGGCTTATTATAATAAATAATTAAAATATAATTATATACATAAAATAAATTATTCAATAATTGATAAAACTTAATAAAAATTAAACACAGTGTATATAAAAATATTGCGATGTTATGTTCTTATCCCCTAAAAATATTTTCATTCTTGAAACTAAAAATTATAAAATATTAGAATATAACTCCGTCATTAAATAAATTCAAACGATAATAAAATCAATTTGTATATGATGTGAAGTTAAAATATTATAAGGCGTGAATAAAATGGGGTCTTACGTTATTCAAACATACAAAAGTAGTTTTGTCCACAAAATTAGAAAGTTGCAAAAAAAAAAAATGTTTGCAAATACATCTTATGTAATACAATTTTATTCTTTTCTTTAATTTCACAATTGAAAACTATTTTCAATTCTTTTTGAAAGGCATAAAAATTATATAAACTATTCACTTATGTTTATAACAACAAATAAAAATAATGGAATGTCATGCTTCCATTACGCGGTCTAATCTCCAATAAATATGATTGTTAAATTTAAATTTCAGAATTTTTTTGAAAAATCTATTAAAATCATGAGTGAACAAATTATTAAATAATTTACAAGGATAAAATATTTTGATATCAAATTTATATGAAATAATTCAGCATAGCAGAAAATAATTAGATAAAATATATTATTTCATAAAAAGATAAATAAATTCTTTAAACAAAATTATAGTAAAATAAAATTACTTTATAAAAGATGACAACAATATTTATAGACCACTCTCATCAAATTATTAATTGTCCGAAAATCCAATACAAAAAGGGATTCTGTTTGGTTGAAGATTTATAGTTGGTTAGGCGTTCAACCGATAGTAACGAATTCTGTTTGTTCCAACGCGTTGCTTTGGTTTTTGGCTCTCTTTCAAAAAGGGAAGGAAGACATGAGTTGTTTTATTTGGATTGTTACTACTTGGTGTATTTGGAATATGAGGAATAACATTATTTTCAAAGGTCTCGTGTGGGATGAAGGCGAAGTCTTCAACCGTATCGTTGCTACCTCTTGGAGTTGGTTAGAAATAGGGCGCAAGAGATGTATTATTTATGATTGGTTGTATCATCCTCTTGATTTCTTGTGATTTCTAGTAGGTTCTTTTTCCTTTTGTTTCGGGTTGGAGTCTCCCTTTTGATTGGCTTTTTGTATTAGGTTGGAGAATCCCTTTTTCTCCCTTTTAATTCAAATTGCTTATCAAAAAAAAAACATTATAAAATGGAAAATAGAGATTATAATAAGTCATGAGAGTTTTATGAAAAAAAAAACTAGAAGTGAATAGTTATATCAAACCGCATGTTACATACTTCATCTCTTAGGACATCCAATTAACTTCACTCGCTCTAACAGTTAGTGAGATCGGTCTATTACAGTCCTAATGATTTCTATCTACTATTAACAACAGATTTAGGCGGATGTCCCCATTTTGTCCGTAGTTAGTGAACAACCATAATCGTGGTACATACAATTCTACCCACACAGTCATAATGTTTTCTATAACTTGCACTTAGAGTCTGCTGAGTTTTCATTAGCCCTTAACACATTTTATTTGCGCTCTCCCTCGGAACAACTTGACTTATGATAGATAATATAAATACTTCACTTGCTTGTTCCTAAAACACACTCCATCTCTCACGGATGAATGTTGAGTCATCTATATCGTACAACTTAGTTGAGTCAGAAAAGATTTTACAATCTAGTCATTAGAAATATAGGTCACTTACATATTAGTCATAGTATGATAGTAGTATACGTAGTTGTAAACACCTCATTTGAATGATACTTTCACTCATTAGGAATATTTTTTCTTGATTAATACAAAGTTTGGAGTTTTTATATCCTTTTTTCCATGGATACCCTGATTCATAACATGGTATATGAGCATATCTGGTATCCACCTTGAAGAAAAGTTCCCGTAAATTTTTTTGTGAAAATTAATTTTTCTCATTCTACTCATGATTTCTATTTTTGATTCTTTCTCTGAATTTTCTTTTCTATTTTACTTTGTTTCAACTCCGAGGTAGTGATATTTAGTTTGGCCTTATTGATTTCTTTCGATCTGGTTATGTTTGTCGTGTATAAAATTATTGAAATTTCTATTGCGATTCGTGTTAGATTGAATTTATTCGCGATCTGTATTTAGTCCTTGAGCTTGCTGCATAACATTCATCGAGGTGGCAAGTTTTCCAGTCTGTGTCTGCAAAGTCTGAATACTAGAATCTATTTGTTGCTAAAACTGGAGAGGTGGTTACTTGTGGAGGGTTATGTGGTGGTGGTAGAGGTAGCATCAACTGTTATTGATTAGGTTGTTGTGTGGATGGATTCCCATGTAGAAGGTTTGGATGGTTTCTCCAGTTGAAATGGTACATATTAGTGGATAGGTTAGGAGGGTTGTTGTACCTGTACTGGTTGTTGCTTTGAGGGTTGTAGATGTTTGTTACATATGCCTGAGGCAATTCAGAATTTACACCCTCTTGCAAGGTAGGACAAGTATCGGTTGGGTGTTCAGGAGAGGTACAAATGCCATATAATATTCAGATTGAGTTTTTCCTACTGCTAATTTTCTCACCAGTGAAGTAAGTTCATCAATTCAGGTTTCTAAATCATTGTTGGAAGAAGAAGCTTGAATTTCATGCACCCCTTTTGTTTGAACCATAGAGTTGCTTTTGGTTGTGAATTATTGTGAGTTAAGTGGCGTGTTTTCGATTAGTGTCTTAGCAGCAGTTGAGGTCTTATCAATAAAGGCTTCTCCACTAGCAGCATCCAAGATATTTTTGTCCATAGGTAAGAACCCTAAATAAAAGTATTGAATTATAAATTGTTCAAAAATATGAGGTTGAGGACAACTCGACACTAACTGCTTGAATCTCCCCCAATATCCGGTCAATGACTCCATGTTAACATGTCTAATACCACATATATCTTTTCTGATTGAAGCAGCTCTTGAGAAAAGGAAAAATCTTTCTAGGAACACTCTTTTTTTATCATTCCAGCTTATGGCAGAATTCGGCTCATGATAATACAACCAATCTTTTGGAGTTCCTTGAAGTGAGAACGGGAATTCTTAGAGCTTGATATGAACCTTTGTGATTCCTTTAGGTCTCAAAGGTGTGGAGCACACTACTTGGAATTCCTTTAGATGCTTATGAAGATCCTAACCTACAAGACCACTAAACCTTGGCAACAAGTGTATTAAACCAGATTTCAATTCAAAAGGTACAACAGCAACAGGATATTCAATACATAAAGCATTATAATTCACATCAAGTGCAACCAGTTCTCTCAGAGTTCTTCGATTGGCCATGATAAGCTCAAAATAAGAATCACCCAAAGAATGAGAAAACACAAAATCAAGATTAAAATCAAAATCAAACAAGCAATGTAATAACACCTAAGAAAATACCGACAATGTCTCTAAACAACAAAATAGATGGGAAACACAAAACAAAAAATACAATTAAAATTAAATTAAAAAATACAGAAGCACAAAATTTAATTTAATTAAGCAAAATAAGAATTTTGGGAATTTTTTTCGGATTTTTCAGAAAACTATGAAAACAGTAAAAAAATTCATAAAAAAATATAAAAGTTATGAATTTCGGATTTTTGATCCTTGATTTTTTTTCCTAATGAATCAGCAAAGAATCAAACTAATTTGATACGATTTTCCTAAAAACCGATTTTTTTTATGCTAAAATGCGAAAAGACCATAACAGAAGCGCTAGGGCAAGAACTCTAAAATACAACACCTATTACTCTAATAAAATTGGTTAAAATCTACAATAGTCCCCGACAATGGCGCCAATTTGATCCACTGTCGTACACAGGTCAAAACGAGTTTAAAAGTATAGTTTAGGGTAGCGACACTCTAATGTCGTATCATAAGGACTATTGTCTTTATTTTTACCAACTGATTGGAATAAGGGGGGTTTTATTCGATTGAGAATAAGTGATTATAAAAGGGGATTATGAAATAAGTGAATATGAAATAAGCGGATCTACTGTTTTGGTCTCCCACTTATCATCAATCCAAATAACTCCCAATCCAAATAACTAGCAATTGTGCTTGTTTGATTGATATTGTATTAGAAAAGGGAATATATATATATATATATTCCCTTTTCTAATACAATATCAATCAAACAAGCGCAATTGCTACTACAAGATATATATTCCAAATTTTCGAATTAAGCAGACGGACGAGTTATAACAATCGTGAATTAAGCAAACACGATAAAACAAACGTGGATTAAGCAAACGCGATAAAGGTATAGGAAAATACAATCATTGAAATAAATCAATCAACTCTAAGCGAAGTCGAATTAAGCAAAACAAGATATCAAAGAGAAGAATTGAAAGTAAAATATATTTAATTGGGAAATATAAGATCCTCAAAGTAGGATGGAGGTGCGATTACAGTAGATCAGCCGTGAGAGGATTAGTTCTCCATTACAACCGTACAAAGCAAATTATTTTCATGAATAGTGAATAGTAAAGTGGTAATGAACAGTAGCGCGGCTGTTACTAGGTATAAAGAAACAAGGAATTAGGTTTTCATCCCAACCGGGATGGAAAATATAAAAACCGGCCCAAAAACTAGTTTTTTTTCTAAAGTCTGAAACTTCAACGAATTATTTGACTTTGCTTCACTCTGAATCAGCTTTTTACTTCAACACAAAACATGTATCTCTTTCTCTTATCTTTGTAATTCCTATTAGAATGTGTCAATCCGATTCTTGGACCTCAAGTTATGGTATGCATAGTGAACAGGTATTAAATAATAGTTTAAGCTGAAAAATAAAGTACTAAAATAAAATAAAGGCATAAATAAACTTAAATATAAAAACACACTAAAATAGTAAAACAATGAAATAAACTATAGAGTTGTCTAAGTACAATAGTAGAAGAAAGTGCATCAAGATACACTGATCAGTATCCATATCTCTTTTTTTTCGTTCTTTTTTCCCCAATTCATAGGGTTTTAGTTGTGTTTTTTCAGCAATACTAACAATTTTCCCTATCTGGCTTTAGATTCAATTTCAATTCCAATTTATTGATATGATTATTGTTAGATTCAATTTCAATTTCAAGATGATGATGGTTATGGCTCAAACCAATTTCTCCGCATGCTTCTAAGCTTTTATCGTTGGCGATGACATTGATAGATGAACTTTCCATTTGCAAATTTAGTTTCAATTTCTCACAGTGTTTCTAAAGAAGTGACTACTATGATTAGTATTGGATCATTGCGAAAAAAGAAAATTGACATTGCAATTTTTGCAACAACACAAGAGTGAGTGATTCAATTTTGATTTGGTTCAAGATGCTTTTGATTGTGGTCAAATATTGAAAGATTTGGATTCAGTCGATTCTCATAATTTTGATGACTGCCTTTGTTCGCTCGGGTCGGTGAGTCGGTGTGTTATACAAATCATTCAACTAAGTTCTGTGTATTATAGTTCAGTTTGATTATTCTTGCAACTATTGAAGGTTTGATTTCAAATCCTTGGAGTTTATTTTTATTACAGATTCTAGTATTTCTCATAGTCTTGATCTTGCTCATTTCAACATTGTTATAATTCACTCTTCCAAATTTGGCAAGTTCTAGTATATGGGTTGACTTTAGTGTCGGCTTCTTGGTAATATTTTACCCAGTACAATGGTCACAGTTTTTTAAATTGTTGATATAAATCTGGTGTGAACCAATTGATTGAAAGAAGCTATAGACATTGAATTTTCCACATTGTTTCATTTACCATAAATTTCATCATTAGACATGTTTACAAATGGATTATTGTCAGCTTAAAAATGTTTTGATACTATTTTGTGATAAAATATGTGTTGTGCTGACATATCTTTGGTTTCTTTGAAGATATATTTAAGTTTTTGCTACTGTATTGTGATATCCTTCAATCCTACAATAAGCGTACTCAAGTTTTCTGTCAAACAATTGTGATTAAGTGATTAAATTGGCGTGTAATGGAAAATTCATGGTGAAATATTCTTATATGATGAATGATGATAATTTTGGGATTGGTTTCCTTTACTATTGTATATGGTTTTGTTGTTTCTACAATGCTCATTTTGAGGGGTATTTCCTTCGATACTTTAATATTTCTAAAGCACCATGAATCTTTCTAAGAGAATATCTGCCAAAACAACACTTTATCATATCAACTTTGATAGTCTTGACAAGTCTTCTATCTTGGATGGTTTGGTGGAGAAGTGTGTTAATTTGTTAGTGTTTCAAAACCTTGATGCTACTATTTAGAACCTTTGGATTAAAGGCCTACACCAGTTTTTGTTAATGTTAGTGAAATTTGTTGGTGTACACGGTGAATTGATGGATGAAAAAAGAAGAATATATTATAAAGAGAATGACGGCTACAAAGAAGAATAAAGTCTCTCTTAAAATGACATCTACCACTAGTCTATTTATAAGCTAAAACTAGGGCTACAAAAGGCAACAAACAAAATACTAAAATACCCTCTAACAAACTTAATGACTAAGTTTGTGAATATAAATTATTATTTCTAATACCATCCCTTAATTTATATTTCCTCAAAACTAACAACATCAATTCCATCCCTTAAGCGAAGAAATTGATCAGTCTTGATAGCCTTCGTCAGAACATCTGTCAACTGTTTCTGGGTGCTACAGTGCTCAACTTCTAACACTCCACTCTGAACCTGATTTCTCAGAAAATGATACTTGGTCTCAATATGCTTGCTTCTCCCATGCAACACTGGGTTTCTGGCAAGATTGATTGCAGACTTGTTATCAATCATCAGCTTCAGAGGCTTGTCAACTTTGATCTTCAGATCCTGCAGTAAATTCAGAATCCACACAGCTTGGCATGCAGTAATAGCACCTGCAATATATTTAGCTTCACAGGTTGACAACGCAACAACAGGTTGCCTCTTAGAACACCAAGAAATATGGCCTCCCAGGAACTTGAACAAGTACCCAGAAGTACTTCTTCTATCAACTCTGTTTCCACACCAATCAGAATCTGAATAACTCAGAAGTTCTGATTCAATCTTTCTTCTAGAAGGGAATAACACTCCATACTTCAGAGTTCCCTTGATATACCTCAGAATCCTGACAGCAGCTTGGTAATGGGACCACTTGGGTTTACTCATGAACCTACTGACCATTCTAACTGCATAGCAAATATCAGGTCTGGTATTACACAAATATCTCAGAGAACCAACCAACTGTTTGAAGGTTGTAGTGTCCACATCCTCACCATCAGAATCAGAATCTAATTTCTGATTCGTATTTGCAGGTGTGATAGCAGCCTTACAATTATGCAGCTTAAATCTCTTCAGAAGTTCTCGTTCATACTTCAGCTGATGCAAAATGATACCTTTCTCAGAGTACGTGAACTCCATCCCTAGAAAGTATGTCATTTTCCCGAGATCAGTCATTTCAAACTTATTCATCAGCACCTTCTTGAACATAGCTAGTTCTTGTTCAGAACTTCCTGTCAGCAGTATGTCATCAACGTACAAACACACCAGAATCATATTGCCTTCAGAAATATGCTGAACATAAACACCGTATTCCATCTCACATTTCTGAAAACCCTGCTTCTTGAAAAATGAATCAATCTTCTGATTACAGGCTCTGGCCGCTTGTTTTAATCCATACAAAGCTTTATGTAATTTGTACATCATCCCTTCCTGATTCTTTTTCACAAATCCAGGAGGTTGTGACACGTAAACTTCTTCTTGTAATGGACCGTTCAGAAATGCAGATTTCACATCTAAATGCATCAGAGGCCAATTCCTGTTAGCAGCTATGGCAATCACGAGTCTGATTGTTTTATGTCTCGCTATAGGTGCAAACACTTCAGAATAATCCAGCCCAGGTTTCTGCAGAAATCCTCTTGCTACTAACCTCGCTTTGTGTTTGCCAATTGATCCATCTGGCTTTAGCTTCTGCTTGAAAACCCATCTGACGCTGATGGCTTTCTTGTCCTTTGGAAGTTCTGTCAGCTTCCAGGTCTTATTTCTCTCTATGGCATCAAGTTCTTCTTTCATGGCCTTCAGCCAGACTTTCTGCTTAAGAGTCTCTTCTGTACTCACGAGTTCAGAGTCTACTAGCATGGCACACTGAATAATTTCTCCTTCAGAATCTACTTCAGTGTCTTGCAGCATGTCAAACTCTACAAATCTTCTCGGAATGTTTCTGATTCTCTGTGGCCTCTGACCTCGTTCAGAATCTTCTTCAGATGCTTGAACCCCAGAAATTTCTCCTTCAGAAGGTTGACTTCCTCCAGAACCTTGACCATCTTCAGAGTCTGGCATATTCCCAGAGTCTGAATCACCACCAGAATCTGGATCATCATCAGAATCTGGATCATCAGAGTCACCTTCATCTTCTGAGTCTCCTTCAAAGTCAGAATCACCATCAGTTTCAGAAACTCTTAGTTCTGATCTTTCTTCAGAAGTTCTCACATCAGAGTCAGATTGAGAATTATTCCAATTCCAAACTTCTGATTCCTTCACAATAACGTCTCTGCTGAATTCAACTTTATTAGTTTCTGGACAATAAAGCTTGTACGCACCTGTACTGTGGTACCCCACCAGTAACATTACTTTGCTTCTATCATCCAACTTCTGTCTTCTGGCCTCTGGGACATGTTTGTAACAAACAGAACCAAACACCTTCAGATGACTAACACTTTGCTTTTCTCCAGTCCACTTTTGAATAGGAACTATTTCCTTCAGCTTCTTCGTTGGACATCTGTTGAGCATATATGCTGCGGTGGCAACAGCTTCTCCCCACAAGTTGTGAGGAAGCTTCTTCTCCTTCAGCATGCTTCTCGTCATATCAAGCAAAGTACGATTTCTTCTTTCAACAAGACCATTGTGTTGAGGAGTATAAGGAGCAGTAACCTTATGCTCAATTCCATTCTCATCACAGAACTTCTGAAACTCTTTGGAGTTATACTCACCTCCACCATCGGTTCTGAGAATCTTCAGAGTCTGACCACTCTGATTCTCAGCCTTCATTCTGAACTTCTTGAATTCAGATAACACCTCGTGTTTGAACTTAATAAGGGATACCCATGTCATTCTCGTGAATTCATCAACAAATGACACGAAGTATTTATTCCCTCCGATCGATGCTACTGGAAATGGACCACACACATCAAAATGCACTACTCCCAAGGCATGTTTTGCTCTTGGAGCTACTTCTGACGCAAATGGCAATCTTGGTTGCTTTCCTTCCATGCACACTTTGCATGACTTCTAAGGCTTTTTAATTGCAGGAATTCCATGTACTAGCTTCTTTGAATTCAGATGTTCTAAGCTTCTGAAATTCAGATGACCAAATCTTCTGCGCCACAACTCACTTTCCTTCACAACACTTGTTGCACTAAGGCATTCTGAGTCTGCAGTTCTGACATTCACCTTGAATGTTCTATTCCTTCCCTGTTCTGACTCCATAATCAGCTTCTAATTACAGTCATACAGCTTCAGAAGATTGTCCTTCATGGTTGAAAAACCTTTCTCAATTAATTGTCCCACGCTCATTATATTGCTTTTTATGCCAGGTACATACCACACTTTCTGAATCAATGCTGTTTTCCCATTGTTCAGAACGACTCTGACATTTCCCATACCTTCAGCGTTAAGATATTTGTCATCAGCACATCTGATCTTTGTCCTCTTTTCAGAGTCAAAATCAACCAGCCATTTCTTATTTCCAGTAAGATGATTTGAGCAGCCAGTGTCCATATACCACCAGTCTGTCAAATTCGTATCATCAGATTCAGAAGCCATCAGTATCACAGATTCATCATCAGAACTTCTGGCTATATTTGCTTCTTCTGACTTCCTTTCTTTGTTTGACCAACAATCTCTAGCAAAGTGACCAAACTTCTTGCAACAGTAACATTGGATCTTCTTCTTGTCATACTTCTTTTTTCCCTTTTGAGCATTCTTTTTCCTATCAGAAGTTGAGGTTTCTGACCTCTGACCACCATCAGATCTTCTCCTGGCTTCTGACCAAGAGAGCCTGCTGATGCTTCTTATCAGAAACTGCTTTCAGAGCCTGGTGCTCTACTTCCCTTTCAGAAGTTCTCTCAGTCAGACGCAACTCTTGCGCCTCTAGACTGCTTTGCAACTCTTCGATTCTCATGGTGCTCAGATCTTTAGAATGTTCTATTGCTACCACAATGTAATCAAACTGAGGGGTAAGGGATCTCAATACCTTCTCAATGATTACTTGTTCAGAAAGTGTTTCTCCACACGCCTTCATCTCATTAGTGATCAGAATCACTCTGGAGATGTACTCAGAAACTTTCTCATTGTTCTTCATGTTGAGATTCTCATACTGCTTATGTAGAGACTGAAGCTTCACCTTCTTCACTGATGCGTCACCACCGTAACATCTGACCAGTATGTCCCACGCAGCCTTTGCCGTCGTTGAATCAGAGATTTTCTCAAACACATTTGCATCCACACACTGATGGATGTAAAACAATGCTTTCTGATTTTTCTTCCTTGTATCCTTCTGCGCATTCTTTTGTTCCTCCGTTGCATCTGCTGCTACTGGAACGTAACCTTCAGTGACAAGATCCAGAAAATCTTGAGCACCGAATAGTACACGCATCTGAATCATCCAACGAGTCCAGTTTTTGCCATCAAATACTGGAAGCTTGGTGTTCATACCGCCGTTTCCATTCATCTTCAACCTTGTACAGTCACTCAGATCTTCACCAAACACAGTGTTTCCCAACCCCACAGAATCAGAAAATGTGATTCTGTTCAGATTTTTGTTCAAGATTCAACACGAATTCAAGAACCAAAAATCAATCACACAACGCCTCACGTTTCACTCATGTTTCCTGTGTTTCCCCGTGGATCCGAACCGGAGCTCTAGATACCAATTGTTGGTGTACAAGGTGAATTAATGGATGAAAAGAGAAGAATATATTATAAAGAGAATGACGGCTACAAAAAGAAGAATAAAGTCTCTCTTACAATGACATCTACCACTAGTCTATTTATAAGTTAAAACTAGGGCTACAAAAGGCAACAAACAAAATACTAAAATACCCTCTAACAAACTTAATGACTAAGTTTGTGAATATAAATTATTATTTCTAATAAAATTTACTCCCTACAAGTATTGGCATTTAGTTTTATTTTGAACAATTTTGTGCTCGCCACTACTTTGTCTTAGAATTTGAAGATTGAAGAATGGTTTGGGTTCTTTGATCTCCTATTTGTTGCCCTGTTTGTAAAGTTTGAATTTGGTTGTTTACCGATTGACTAGTTGGCTTTTTGACGTTTTATCTCATATTGAGCATAACATTGGTATTGTTGCTTCACTCTTTAGACATCAACCATGTTACTTGATCTTTTTATAGTTGAATTGTTGGTCCTCTAATATGCTAAGTCACCTTTAACATAACTTGAGTATTGTTGTTTCACTTTGTAAATCAACTAAATAATTTCCTAAATTATAATACTCTTTAATGTGGTTATCTTTTTCTACTAATAACATAGATACAACATACCATTATGAAAAACATGAAGTTAAATTTCCAAATGATGATAGGTATATTTTTTTCTTTCTCCACTTTAACAAAAATAAAAAATAATACTATCATTTATCAAAGATCAATAAATCATAATTGAAAATGCTATAAATCAATGTAATCAATAACAAATGTATTTTTATATCCATAATAATAAAACATAAACACCAAAGCAAACACATACCAACGAGGTGATGGATTTTGCGAAGAGGGGTAACAGGAGTTGCATGATGCTAAAGTTGGATTTTGAACGAGCTTATGATTGCGTGTCCTGGGAATTCCTTATTGGGCTGTTGAGAAAGATGAATTTTGGCTAGAAGTGGGTATCTTGGATCCAATCTCTTATTTGTAGAGGTTTTATGTCTGTAATTTTTAACGGGAGTCCGACCAAGGATTTCGCAATTAGAAAAGAGTTGCGTCAAGGAGACCCTTTGTCTCCCTTCTTGTTCATTTTGGTTATGGAGGTATTGAATGCTTTGTTCAAGAAACCCGAGCTGCTTCGATTATATGAAGGTTTCAAAGTGTCTCCGGGGATGAAGATCAGTTTAGCTCAATTTGCTGACGACTCCTTGTTGGTGGGAGAAGCAACTTGGAATAACCTTTGGTGTGTGAAGGCGGTGTTACGTGGGTTTGAACTTCTCACAGGTTTAAAGGTGAATTTTTTGAAAAGCAAAATTGGAGGTGTTAACCTGAGTGAAGATTTTTTTACATGAGCCTCTGTTTGTCTGCACTGTGATTTACTGAAAGTTCCTTTTTCTTTCCTGGGAGTCTTTGTAGGCGTGAGTCCAAGGAGGTTTCACCCTTGGAAACCTTTTATTGATAAAGTTAAGAGTAGACTAGGGGACTGGAAGGGTAGGAACTTGTCAGTGGGTGGAAGACTTGTTCTGTTAAAATCTGTTATCAATGCGCTGCCGTTGTACGCTTTATCTTTTTATAAGGCTCCGGTTAAGGTTCTGAAGGCCCTCCAGAGAATTCAGAGTAGGTTTTTGTGGGGGGGGGGGGGGGGGGTAGTGATTCTAAGAAAAAAATCCACTGGGTTGACTGGGATTCTATCTGTTTGCTTTTGAGTTGGGGGGCTTGGTGTCAAGAATCTTGCTAGTTTTAATGCAGCTCTTCTCCTTAAATGGAAGTGGCGGCTGTTGATTGAAGAAGATACTGTCTGGAAGAAGTTGTTACAGTGTAGATATGGGAATAATCTGGCTCTTCGTTTGAACTGCTATGACGGGGAGAAGAGCGAAGTTAGAGAGTCCATTTGGTGGAGGGATTTGGAGGGGATAGGATACGACAAGAAGGCTAATAGAAACTGATCGTACCTGGATCAGACATTTACAGGTGGCCAACGACGTCCGTTGAGCTCCGGCTCCGGTGAGGTTGAAGTACGGCGGGGGGGGGGGGGGGGGGTGTACCTGCAAGGTACTCCGACGCTCAAGTTAGGGAGTGCACAGAGTAACAGCAAATACAAAGAGTGAAAAAAGTGACTTAACCTGACCCTCTCAAGTGAGAGGGTATTTATAGAGAGCCCCCAGCGCGGGGCCAACGGTTACTTGTATTGGGCTGGATTGTCAGGCCCAATCCAAGTAACTGCCAGGGCTTACGTGGTGTAGTGAAGACCAGCACGTGGTCTTTGCCCTGGGGTAACCGTCCCTAGATTTCCGGGATTAGGGCAGACCGAATCCTGCGGAAGCGGGAGGTTACTTGGAACGTGTCCACGTGGTACGGACCGTTAGACACTCCTCGCGGGGGGGAGGAGTCTTCTGTGTCGAGGACCAACCAGCCGTACGACGGACAAGGCCTTGCGGGGAGGGACCATGTCTGCCGAGGAGTGGTATGTGGCATTCTCGCGGGGGAGAAGCTGGTATGTCGAGGAGGTACCTCTCCGCCGGGATGCGAGGTCCTCCTGTCCTGCTGACCTAGATGCCCGACACTGCAAAGTGCTCGGGGGGAACGTTGGTCTGCTTGCAGCAGTCAAGGGCCCCGCGGGGGGGTCTTAGTGGGCCTCCCCATGCTATATGGGTTGGGCCTGCTTGACTGTTGGGCAGCCTCGGCCCAGTCCAGAACAGGAGCGCCCCAAGTCGTTGCTCTGAGGTGGCAGAGTGATGACTTAAGGGTTATTATATGTCGAGGATACGCTAAGAGATGGAACCGAGGAGGTCGATATCCTATGCGAAATTCATTCGGCCGGATGAGTGTCGGGCGTCGGACAGATGTGTCCGGTCGTATGGTCGGGGAGATGAAGGGCTTCGGATTCAAAGCGCTGGGGAAACCGAAACGATACGCGTGGGGAGACGGGTGACTGCATGCGAGCCACGTGTCACCTGCCATCATTACCTAAGGGGGCTAGGGCGGCTGGCTAGGGTAGCGCACTCGAGTGCCCTACGCCCCTCGGGTCTCGCGAGAATCACTTATAAAAGCCGCTCCCCTCGCTCATTCTTCACTTTTTCGCTTCTCTCTCAAGAAACTTTCTCCCTCTCTCTCTAACCTCTTCCGTCGTAGCTCGCCGTTGTCATTCGCCGGGCACTCTCTGCCGGACGCATTTCCTCCGCTAGGACCGCCGTTCGCCGCCGTACCAGAGCCGGAAACCTCCGTGCCGGAACCCTACACCATCGCTTACCAGGTATTTGCTTCAAACCGGACCTTTATTTTGCGTTTTTCTTCGATTTTAACTAGTGTAGGACGTTTCCTTGGTGAATTGATGGCATTCCCATGAGAAACGAAGGGATTCCCGGCGATTACGGCGGGAATCTTTAGTTGTGGAGAGGGAGAGTGCGAAGATTCTTGCTCGCTTTTGATGAATACCTCGGGGAACAGGGACGAACACGTCGGGGATCCGTTGAATGTCTCGGGGTCCGTGGTAATCAGTGTATTTGTTAGTGCCGTGGGGACACGGGGAAGAACCTTCCGGGGAGACGATGAGTTCCCCGGTGGCCAAGTTGATCCTTGGTCGATCTCGTCGGGGAGTTGAGAAAGCCTTGCCCCTTCTTCGCCCGTTCGCTTGAACAGCGGTGGAGGGGTGAATTTGATACGACCAATCGAATTCACCGTTTCCTTCTGCTTTTCAGGTAAATGGACGATTTGGCTGCAGAGGTGGCCGCAGGATATTTCGAGGAAAACGACGACGACCAGCCTGACTCCCCCATGGCTCACATGGCCTTTGCGCAGGAGAGGCCGCTTGAGGACTGGGTCTGTAGCGAAGCCCTTGAGATGTCGTCCATCTTCGTGTACCCAGATGTGGGCGATGCTTTTTGCACCGTCGAGCACAGACTAATCGGAAGTGGTCAATCCTGGAAGGTGTTTCGTCCCGAGGAGCATCACCGGATATGCTCCCCTTACCAGGGAATGCGGGTCCCCTTGTACGAGTTTATGTTCGAGAAGGCGGGGTTGAGGCTGCCTTTCACGGATTTTCAGGAGGGGATCTTTGACTAGTTGAAGTTGGCCCCTTCGCAGATTCATCCGAACTCGCTGGCCTTCATCCGGGCTTTCGAGCTCGTATACAAATATTTGGAGATCGTGCCGACCGTCCGCCTTTTCTTCCGCATATTCCACCTCCAACGGCCGTCGGTAGGAGGTCGACACGGCTGGGTGTCCTTCAAGCAGAGTAAGGCGTTGTTCCACACTTACTTGGATTCCATCCGGGATTTCAAGTTCCGCTATTTCTATGTGAAGCCGGTCACCCTCGAGGCGGTATATTCATTGTACCGGAAAGTCACCCGCGAGGTCGACGGCCGTCCCGAGGAGGTGCTGGTGCCGAAGTTTCCTCTGTACTGGACGGAGGAACACTTTAAGAAGGGGGTTGACAAGTATAAAACGAAACCCGTTCAAATGGAGGCCTACGAGCGGGAAGCCTACGATAAAATTGTAGCTTTCGTCGACAGCTTTTCAGAGGCTCGACATGAGACGCTGGACGGCCAGCCTATAATAGGTGCAGATGGGCAGGTGAAGAAAGAACGTCGCCTGATAAACACCCGCGTTCTGCTCGAGACCTTCTCCGACGAGGAGGCCATCGAATTGTTAGGTGGTGAAACGCCCTGGTTTTATTTCTTCCTCGTATCTGTGTTTCTCGCTTTACTAACGCTTTCTTTTTCAGGAACAATGGCCGGAGCCGAGGAGAGGTTGAAGAAACTGAAAGCGAAGAGGGCCCGGGAAGCGCAGGCCCGGGAAGAAGCGTCGCGCTCCAAAGATCAGGAAGTTGCTCCCTCTGGGGCCCCGTACGAGGGTGTTTCCACGGCCGCTGCCCTCGACGGATCCACTCTGTCCCAGCCTGCTGCCTCTGTATCGGGGACCAAGGGTGACCGCACAACTCCTGCGGGAAGCCAATCCCCGGCTACCCAAGGGACTCCGAAGAGGCAGCGCGTTGCGGAGGTCGTCGACCTGGGTGGTGAAGATAGTCCCCCGGTTCCTTCCAGCTTTGACCTTCCCCCCTGCCATAAAAAACCTCACTTCTTCTCCGAGGTCACTTATCCTCGCTCCCTTCCCTCCGAGATCCAAACCGTGCTGGGGACCGCACCTGAAGTGAGGAGGAAGATGCTTTTTGAGGACCTGTCGGCCGTCATGCGTATCTGCTCGACTGCCCTCATTCTAAATGACGAGACCCGCCCTGCTGCTGAACTGGCCCGCCTGCAGGAGGCACTGGATACCTTGGGCGCTGAGATGCTCGGCATGCGCAAGGAGCTAAAAGAGTGCCGAGATCTGAACAAAGAGCAAGGCAAGCAGCAGCAATTGGTCGAGGCCAAGCTTAAGGAAGCCGAGGAGACTAAGAAGAGCCACCTTGCCTGAATCGCTGAGCTGGAGTTGGAGGAGAAGCGGCTTAAGGTAAGAATTGCCGAGCTGGAAGATGCGGTGCGGCCAGCCGAAGGGGAGACTGAGGAGGACAAACTCCTGACCACTCGTGCGGCGTTTGTGGCGCAGCTCCGGAAGCTTGAGCAGGATCTCCGAGTGTCCGAGGATGATTCTATCGAAACCGCGAGTATAGGTTTCCGCAGTGCCGTGGCGCAGCTTCGGGTTCTCAACCCCGACCTTGTCATCGAAGGGATCGACCCCGACGCTGAGGTGGTGGATGGCCAGATCGTGTATCCTCTGCGGGAGAACGACATTCATGCGCACGAGGAGCCCAACGGGACCGCAGCTGAGTAGGTTTTTATCTTTGTTTTGGTCGGCCTGCGAGCCGTTTTGTTTCGCCCGGCTTGTGGGCTTAGCTGATGTACTTTTTGCACAATGGTTATTTTCGCCCGGCTTGTGGGCTCATATTTGTAACTTTTTGGACCAAGTGTTTTGCCCGCTATTCGTACTTTATAATATCTCTGTTAATTTTCCTTGTGTGTGATGTGGTGTTTGTTATACTTTATTGTTTTATACTTTATTTTTGCCCAAGTAATAAGGCTTCGGGATTTGCTCGACCTTGATAGTCCCTGACCGCGTGGAGAGCCGGTCGGGCGGCCGGAGGAGTACTCCGACCTTCAACGAGGCTAAGAGCTCGGTCGAGGTCCTAGTCTCGTGGCATGAACTTCCCATCGCGAGCTGGGTGTTATGCCCGGTTGGCACGACGACGGTGGACCTCGATCGAGGTATCCCCGCCGGATCAAATGTCCTCGCGCACACACAACGCGGTCTCTGATCATCGTGTTTTTATAGGGGTGCCACGCTTGTACCCCAGCGCGTCCCCGTATCGCGGTGCTAGTCATCCGCGGGCAGTGTTTAACTGTAATATTGTTTTAGCTTTTCAGCGTTCCATGGTCGAGCAAGTTCTTCCCCGTGCAGATTTTCGAGGAAATAGGCTCCTGTCCCCGTTTTCGCGTGGACGCGGTATGGGCCCTCCCAGTTCGCGGCGAGTTTGCCTTCTCGCGAGTCTTTCTGGTTCCTTCGTAGGATGAGGGTGCCCACCTGAAAATCACGTTTAATGACACTGTCATTATAACGTAGTGTTATTTTTTGTTTAAGTGACGCCTCTCGGAGAGAAGCGCCCGAGCGCGTTTCCTCCACGAAGTCGAGTTCTTCCCTCAAGGCTTCGTCGTTCGTGTTCCCGTCGAGAGGGGCTTCCGTCCTCCTCGAGGGTTCTCTGATCTCCACGGGGATCACTGCCTCCGTTCCATAAGTCAAACGGAAGGGGGTCTCCCCGGTCGTGGAGTGTGGGGTTGTTCGGTAGGCCCAGAGAATGCTGTGTAGCTCTTCGACCCACCGTTGTTTGGCGTCGCCCAGTCTCCGTCTTAATCCTCGAAGGATCACTCTGTTAGCGGCCTCAGCCTGCCCGTTCGTTTGAGGGTGCTCGACCGACGTGAAGTGCTGCTTCGTGCCTAGTTTTGCGACGAAGTCTTGGAAGTTCCTGTCGGTGAACTGGGTTCCGTTGTCTGTGACGATGGCTTGAGGCACTCCGAACCGGGCGAGGATATTTCTTTTGTAGAAACAAAGTATGTTGAAAGCGGTGATTTTGGCCAATGCTTCTGCTTCAATCCACTTTGTGAAGTAATCTACCCCGACGATGAGGTATTTGTTCTGATACGACCCCTGGACGAAAGGCCCGAGGATATCCATCCCCCACCATGCGAACGGCCACGGGGAGGATAGCGTCGTGAGTTCGCTAGGGGAAGCGAGGTGCATGTCCCCGTGCCGCTGGCATTTATCGCACTTCTTGACGTGCTCCTTGGCGTCTTGTTGCATGGTCGGCCAGTAATATCCTGCACGGAGTGCTTTCCGAGCTAGCGATCGTCCGCCTAGGTGCTGCGCATTGATTCCCTCGTGGATCTCCTGGAGTATGCCGGGGACCTTGGTGTCTTCGATACATCTGAGGAGGGGAATAGAGAATCCTCGCCGGTATAGCTTATCGTCGACTATAGTGTACGAGCATGCCCGTCTCTTGACCATTCTAGCTTCTTTGGGGTCTTCGGGCAGTTTGCCCGTCGTGAGGTATTCGTATACCGGGGTCATCCAGCAGCCGCTGTCCCCGATGGCGTTGATATTCGAAACCATACCAGGTTTATCTACGCTCGGGTGGGAAAGGACCTCTTGTATGACGGACTTGTTTCCGCCTTTCTTTTTCGTGCTTGCTAATTTTGACAGGACGTCTGCCCGGGCATTATGCTCCCGGGGAATGTGAGTCACTTCTGCCGAGGTGAACTTCTTCATCTTCTCTTTTACCAAGGCCAAGTATTCTATGAGACTGTCGTTCTTGGCCTGGTACTCTCCTCGGACTTGCGAGGCTACGAGCTGGGAATCGGTGAATAGCTTGACCTCCTTGGCGCCAATGTCCTCAGCCAGCCTGAGTGTCGCCAGGAAGGCCTCGTATTCGGCTTGGTTATTCGAAGTCGGGAAAGCCAGTTCGAGGGACACCTCGATGAGGATGCCCTCCTTGTTTTCGAGTATGATTCCCGCTCCGCTTCCTTTCGGGCTGGATGCTCCGTCGACATATATTGTCCATTTCTGCGACCCGTTGGGTGAGGGTTCTGGGACGGTCATCTCTGCTACGAAGTCGGCCAGCACTTGTGCCTTCAAGGCTTTCCTCCCTTCGTATTGGATGTCGAATTCGGCCAGCTCGAGTGACCACCTGAGCATCCTCCCCGCCATATCTGGTCGTCCGAGGAGTTGCCTGATCGGCTGGTTGGTCCTCACGACGACAGTATGGGCAAGGAAGTAGTGGCGGAGTCTTCTGGCCGCGGTGATGAGGCCCAGTGTGACTTTCTCGATCTGTTGATACCTGAGCTCGGGGCCTTGGAGGGCTTTGCTCGTGAAGTAAACTGGCTTCTGTCCGTCTGGTGTTTCCCGAATGAGGACGGCGCTGACCGCTTCGCTCGTGATCGCAAGATACAAGAAGAGTGTTTCCCCGTTCTCGGGTCGCGAGAGGACCGGGGGTTGCGATAGGACTTGCTTCAAATGTGCGAGCGCTTGTTCGCATTCCTCGCTCCACTCAAATTCTGCTTTTTGCCGGAGGAGTTTGAAAAAGGGGAGTGCGTACTGTGCGGATTTGGCGACGAAATGGGAAAGGGCGGTGAGCATTCCGTTCAATGATTGTATTGACTTCTTCGAGCCCGGAGTAGGGAGCTCGGAAAAGGCTCTGCACTTGTCGGGGTTTGCCTCGATTCCTCGTTCCGTGAGGTAAAATCCGAGGAACTTTCCCGCCCGGACACCGAAGGTGCATTTGTCGGGATTAAACCTCATACGGCATCTTCTCGCCGTATCGAACACCTTCTTGAGGTGCGCGGCGTGGTTGACTTCTTCTGCGGACTTGACAATCATGTCGTCCATGTAGACTTCGAGCATGTCTCCTATTTCAGTTCGAAAGACCTTGTTCATCATCCGCTGGTAGGTCACACCGGCATTCTTCAGACCGAAAGGCATTACATTGTAGTAGTAGTTGCCCGACGCGGTCATGAAGGCCGTGTGTTGCTTGTCGACCTTGTCCATGGGAATTTGGTTGTATCCTGAATAGGCGTCCATGAAAGACAGTAGTTTGTAACCTGCAGAATTGTCGACCAGTTGGTCGATGTTAGGCAAGGGGTAACAGTCTTTCGGGCAAGCCCGATTAAGATCAGTATAATCAACGCACATTCTCCATTTTCCATTATTTTTCTTAACAAGTATAACGTTGGACAGCCATGTCGTGTATTTGGCTTCCGAAATAAAATTTGCCTCTAGGAGGTCTTTTACAGCTTTCTCAGCAGCCTCCGCTTTCTCGGGAGACTGCTTGCGCCTACGCTGTGCTACGGCCCTAGCGGCCGGATCTACTACGAGCTGATGGCAAGCCACCTCGGGGTCGAGGCCAGGCATCTCGGATGCGCTCCACGCGAAGAGGTCAGCGTTCTCCCTCAGACATGCTTTAAGCTGCTCTTTGGCTAGGTCGGGGATCCTGGTGCCGATCTTCACGTTGCGATCTGGACTGCTTTCGACGGCCACAAGCTCGAACTCCCCATATGGGATGGGGCGTATTGGGTGGAGAGGTTGCCCGTTGTTTTCCCCCCGGTGGTCGTGGTCTTCGACTCTGTCTTCATTGGGCTCGCCGGAGAACCTGCTGTCGAGGTCGACCGCGTTGACGCGCGGGAGAGGTATCTGTCCGACGTCCTAGGGTGGTTTGGCCACGGCCTTAGGTTTGGGACCAATGGAACTTAGGCCCTTGACGGCGGCATCGAAGCATCTCCTAGCCGCGTCGATGTCCCCGTGCATCGTCACTACCCGTCCTCTCCTCGTGTAGTACTTCATTTTGAGATGGACCGTTGACGGGACCGCCGTGAGTTCAGCAAGGGTGGTCCTTCCGAGGATGCAGTTGTAGAGGGATGGGCATTCCACCACCAGGAAACGGATCTTCACCTGTCGGGCCGTGTCTTCGGCCCCGAACGTAACCATCAGCTCCACGTAACCCCATGGTCTGGTGGTGGATCCATTGAACCCCTGTAGGTCTGACCCGACGTATGGGGTCAAATGCCTCTCGTCCAGCTGAAGGGTCCCGAACAGATGAGAATACATGATGTCGACCGAGCTCCCCTGGTCGACTAGGATTCTTCGGACGTCAAAGTTCGCCATTTGGGCCCTGACCAGGAGGGGAATAGTGGCGTTTGGTGCTCCCCCGGGGAGTTCTTCGAGGTAGAAGGTGATGGGATTGGAGTTTCCGCGCACTTTCTCGAGGGTGGTCGCCTTTGACGATGTCGCGGATTCCAGTTCGTCAAACTTTCGTTTGATCGACCCAACCGATATTTTCCCGGGGTCTCCTCCGGAGATAACCATTGCTTTGGGGAAGCCTTCCCAGGTACTACGGGCCGTGACGGGGCCTTCGTCGGGGAAGGTCGCCCACATGTTGCGGATTGCCTCTTCGCCCTCGATGATTGGGGGGACGAAGAAGTCCTCGGGCCGAGTGACGCTGAGGGCGACCTGAAGCTGGCTGTCGGCGGGAGGAGGTGTTGTCTCCTCGACGTTCTGCGATTCCTTTGAGCTGGTACGAGGAGGATCATTCTGCTGGGCATATTTCTTCAAGTGCCCTTCTTTGATGAGAATCTCAATGGCATCCTTGAGGTGGATGCAATCCTCGGTGACATGCCCGTGGCTTCTGTGGAACCTGCAGTACTTAGATTTGTCAACGTTTGGTTTGGGAGCCGCGGGCTTCGGGAAGCGAACTCCTCCTTTCACAAACTCGGAATTCTGGCAGTCTGAGAGGATCCGAGACCGGGAAGTGTTGAGCGGCGTGTACTCCGTGAATCGGCCAGCTGGCCCGCGCTGTTCCCGGGGACCTCGATTGCGATTTTCCTTCCTCTTTTCTCCTCCCCGCCGGGGAAAAGCGTCATCGTCTTTTTGGCCGCGGGGGCCTTCTCTGCGTCTTGTCTCAAGAGCGATCTGGGCTGCTTCCGTCTCTTCGAGCTCGATGTACTTCTGGGCTCGAGCGAGAAGGTCCTCGAGACGCCTGGGTCTTCGGAGGCCAATGGATTTGGCAAAGTCCGACCCGGCGCGTAGTCCGTGAATAATTAAGTATTTCTTCATGTCGTCGGTCGTGTGGACCTCGATGGCTTCCTTGTTAAACCTCTCAATGTAATTTCGGAGGGATTCGTTCCTCTCTTGGAAGATTTTCTCTAGGGCAGCCTCTGTCTTTGGGTGTCGACGAGATGCGGTGAAGTGTTTGGTGAAGCGTTGTTTCAGCTGCTTCCACGATGTGATCGAACCAGGTTCCAGGCCCTTGTACCACGTCATGGCTCCCTTCCGTAAGGTAGTGGGGAACAGCCGGCACCTGATGGCTCCCCTGACGTTTCGAAAGTCGAGCATCGCTTCGAAATTCTCCACGTGATCGTCGGGGTCTGTCAGCCCGTCATAGGTCCCCAAGTGTGGAGGTTTCTCCATGCCTGGAGGGATTGGGGCGTCCATGATTTCCCACGACAAGGGGGTCCTTTGGTCCTCGTCGTTGCTATCAGCCGGGGATCTCGAAGGTGATCGATGGTGCCGTGGAGGAGAGTTCCTCGACCGGTTCTTTGGTCTCTCTTCGGTCTGCTTGGACTTCTTGTAGGTGGCGGAGGCCCTGGGTTCCTTCCTGGGCGGGGAACGAGGGCGTTTATGGGTGATTGCCGGCTGGGGGCGCTCGAGACGCGGTCGACGACCATGGCGTACGGGCGACGGTGTCCGAGAATCTTCGGAAGGGGTCCTTCGCGGGGAAGGAGAGAGGCGAGGTGACTGGGGCCGACGATGTCTTCGCGGGGAAGATCGTCGTGCACGTCCATGCTCCAAGGCTTCAATTCTGGTGTTCTGCTGCGCGATCAGCTGATTGGTCTGGTTGATCAACGCAAATAGGGCCACGGTACTTGGGTCCGCGTTGGGCGGCGGAGCCACTGGCTGGAGAGGGGTTTGCTGGTCGTCCGTGCGGACGACGTTGATAGTCGCATCCTGTGAGTCCGGGGAGGCGGTTCGTCCGTCCCTTATGTCGCCTTCGTCGCCGTGGAGGATGACGGCGTCCTCACGGTGGTTCCCGTTCTCCAGTTGCGCGAGCACGGTGTCCAGAGCCTGGTTGACGGTCGGATTGGCCATGTCGGTGATGAATAGAGGAAGCTTTGGTTTATCGAGGAGAAAACGGGGAAGCTTATAAATCCCCACAGTCGGCACCACTGATCGTACCTGGATCAGACAGTTACAGGTGGCCAACGACGTCCGTTGAGCTCCGGCTCCGGTGAGGTTGAAGTACGGCGGGGGGGGGGGGTGTACCAGCAAGGTACTCCGACGCTCAAGTTAGGGAGTGCACAGAGTAACAGCAAATACAAAGAGTGAAAAAAGTGACTTAACCTGACCCTCTCAAGTGAGAGGGTATTTATAGAGAGCCCCCAACGCGGGGCCAACGGTTACTTGTATTGGGCTGGATTGTCAGGCCCAATCCAAGTAACTGCCAGGGCTTACGTGGCGTAGTGAAGACCAGCACGTGGTCTTCGCCCTGGGGTAACCGTCCCTAGATTTCCGGGATTAGGGCAGACCGAATCCTGCGGAAGCGGGAGGTTACTTGGAACGTGTCCACGTGGTACGGACCGTTAGACACTCCTCGCGGGGGGAGGAGTCTTCTGTGTCGAGGACCAACCAGCCGTACGATGGACAAGGCCTTGCGGGGAGGGACCATGTCTGCCGAGGAGTGGTATGTGGCATTCTCGCGGGGGAGAAGCTGGTATGTCGAGGAGGTACCTCTCCGCCGGGATGCGAGGTCCTCCTGTCCTGCTGACCTAGATGCCCGACACTGCAAAGTGCTCGGGGGGAACGTTGGTCTGCTTGCAGCAGTCAAGGGCCCCGCGGGGGGGTCTTAGTGGGCCTCCCCATGCTATATGGGTTGGGCTTGCTTGACTGTTGGGCAGCCTCGGCCCAGTCCAGAACAGAAACTATTTTGTTGAGTCTTTGTCGTGCACGCTCGGGAAAGGGAATAAATTGTCCTTCTAGCATAGCAGGTGGATTGTAGACACTCCCTTGAAGGTTTGCTTCCCTAATCTGTTTCTGTTCGCAAGAGATTCAAAGGGTTCTGTGCAAGAGTTTGGAAACTGGTACGAAGGAGGGTGGAGATGGGAACCTAGGTTTAGCATCTTTTCCAGCGAGTCTGTTATGGAATCGGAAAGGATCGAGTTGTTGGATTTACTTGCTGCTGTTATTCCTAGTAGCACATCAGAAGATATCATTTCTTGGGATCCAGGTCAAGGTAGCGATACAACTCCTTCTAGTGAATTCTCTATTAGCTCGTGTTACAAATGTTTGCATAGTTTTAAACTCATAAAAAGTGTGAACGAAGACACTCTAGAAGGTATCAGGAAAATATGGAAATCAAAGGATCCCTCAAAAGTTGGCATTTTCTTGTGGAGGGTTATAAGAGATAGGGTGGCTGTAAAATATCAGTTGGGGAAGAGAAAATTTTGGGTTCAGGATGGAAATATGGAGTGTTCTTGCTGCGGTTTTCAGGTGGAGACTGTTAATCACGTCTTCTTCGACTGTCCGGTAGTGGTCGAGATCTGGAAGGGTGTGGTTAGATGGCTCGGTATCAAGTATGTGTGCAACACGAGCTGTCTAGAGTCGTTAAGGGAGTTTGACAGAGAAGTGTCGAAAGTCGATGGGAAGAGTTATGCTTTGGTGGTTTGGGCGGCTACTTTATGGATATTGTGGTATCGTAGGAATAGATTAGTATTTGATAACAAGGCTGTTACGGTTATCGACTTGTTAAATTCCATCAAATTTTTTAGCTGGAGATGGTTAACCTCCTATGTGGTCTCTTTTAAATACTCATTCTATGAATGGTTTGTTGTTCCTATGACATGTATTAATAAGGGATAATGTTGTTCTTTGTATTGGGTTGCTGCACCCCTTGTGCAGCTGTTTGGTGTTATTGAAATCATTGCTTTCTGAAAAAAAAAAACAAAATGAAAAAATTACTAAAACAATGCATCTTATAAGCACACATAACTTTCAATCAACGATATAATAAGGTAGAAAAAAGAGAACAACTCCTGGAACAAAGAAATCAAAATGCTCACACGTCAATCAAAGGCAAGCGTCATATGTGTTGGGACATTTATTTTGGGGTTTAATATGAGGGAGCATTTTCATTCTTGTGTTTTTTTCTTGAGCAACACACCTTGTGAGAGACACACCACATACCCAAAAACTTAAGAAGATAGGTGTGTGCGTTCTCTCACTAATAAATGCTCAAGTCTCCACTTTTCTAAACAATGTGGGACTTCTCCACACTTTGTTTCTCAAAGTTTTCAACTCACTTGTTATTTTCAACAATACGAAATCGTCTCACCCTAAAAATATACTCCCGAAAATTACTCTGATACCATACTGTAACACCCCTAATTTTGGTCCAAGATATTCTTTACCAAAAAACTATTTACTTTAAAATTCATATTAACTTTTAAAAGATGCGACTACTTTTTTTAAAATTAAATATCTAAAAAGTTATAATATTCACTACATTACAAATCCAATAAAATTCGATTTTAATATCACTTCAAACTCACTCCATATCTTCAAATTCCTCGTACCTAAAATGTTGGTTTGTAAGGGGTCAACTTTCGTAATCCACTACCATACAAAACTAAACTAAATAAGAAATTAAAAATTAAAAAAATTCAGATATACCATTCTTTTACCAAAAATGTACAAATTAGACATTGCCAAATTTTCTAAAATTAGAGGATAAAAATATTATAATCAGATTATAAAAGCACATATTCACATAACCCAAAATAAAGATTTATTAATCATTAAGCAAAAATAAATATTAATATATATAACTAAAATTTTCATAGAAATATAAACTGATATTATTATTGTCAATAAATTAATGTATTATTAAAAGAACATACATTCACACCGTCTAAAATATAGATTTATTAGCCACTAAACAAAAATAAATCACATTATATATATATATATATATATATATATATATATATATATATATATATATATATATATATATATATATATATATATATATATATATAAAACGAGGTACCAATAATCACCAAATACAAATATGCACGCTCTTAACATTATATGATCCGGATATAATTAGTCTATCAATAAGGTACCACACAAAAATCATCTCATACAAATAGAGAAAATAACCTGCCACCAAGGCACTACACAACCATGATATGATGATGATAAAATGCAAGCACACTACTTAAGCAAATCATGTCACTTAGGCAATATACCATCCAAATAACAACATATCATCATGCACATGACTAAAATCATAAATTTTTAATAAATAAAAAAGCTAAATAAATAAATAAATAAGCTAACTAAAAAAAAAGAAATATACAAAATTACTCGTTAATAAAACATCTGGCCTAACTGAATTCCAAGCTACTTAAAGCCTCTGGCACAATCTGTTGTGGCCGGACAACATTAATAAAACCTCAGGCCTAACTGAAGTATAAGCTACTTGAAGCCTCTGGCATAATCGACTGCGTTCGGCTTACGTTTAAACCTCTGACCTAATGAAATCGTCTATGTAAACAAATAACCTCTGGACATATTATGTTCAATAAAGCTACCTACCTATGAAGTCGGCTAAGTAAGAAGAGCCTATGGCTGGGACTTGAAGTCTTTCACTTAAATAATTCACCGCATAAAATATAGGAACATGGTCAAAACATTACAATAAGCCATTAGACAAGAAGAGCATGGCATACAAGTCCTTTATTTAGCTATAAAAAACTAGATCAAAGCATGAAAGAACAGGTCGAATGGGATCATTTGATCATAAGGCATGGATTGTTAAAATAGTCAAGATATTATAAACCAAATAAAATGCGTAGAAGGATATCAAAATAACATTTTCATAAAAGATCCCTCTAAAGGCTTAATCATCTAGCAGGGAAAAACAAAGTATTTGGTCAAAGCAGTTTTTTTATGCTTAGTCATTGCTGATAGTTGGGACTCCAACGTCTGGTTCTATTTCTTCATTTCTTAAAGTTGCTTGGTCAACTCCTCCATCTGGGCAGTTTGGACCTTCAAGTCATCCCTTAAATGGGTTATATATTTATTAAGGTGAATCTCATTCTGTTCGTATGCATCACCCACTTCAAATAAACCCAGATTCATGACGGTGCAC
Organism: Lathyrus tuberosus; assembly: GCA_022829125.1. NCBI lineage: Eukaryota > Viridiplantae > Streptophyta > Magnoliopsida > Fabales > Fabaceae > Lathyrus > Lathyrus tuberosus. The sequence goes on from JALAZF010000085.1 coordinate 10,084,960, forward strand.
CTCATCAAATATGAACCAAGGTTTTGGTTCAATTGCTGAGCACCTATTGATTTCACTTTCTCAACGTATTCGACCGCATTCAGATGGCCATAAAGATATCTGAAACCATCGAAGTTGTTAGCCCGGAACTTGAATTTAGAAGAGGGGTTAGTTTCATGACTACTACCTAAATCTTTAACTTTAACTACTCAGAAGGCATCCAAAACGGCCAAAGACCGGACTTCCTGAGCATTCAACTTGTCATAGTCAAATCCGACGACCGAGAAAGGACTATTCGACCAATAGATCGGGAAACAATATTTCCCGTTCCGCGCATACATAATTTGGGGGTGTCTTTTCCCACTCTTAACTCGGAGGAATTTGTCCTTACAACCCTTATAGTTGGTAGTGAAAGCTTGTAGAAAGCTCTTCCCCGGAATTCTGCTGAGGGAAACCAACCCTCCTTTTTCTTCCCCTTTAACTCAAAGAATGAGAAAATTAATCCTAATATAGGGGTTATATCCATTGTATTACAAACAATTTCAAAAGCCTTGATAAAACCCCAATCATTTGGCTGTAATTGAGAAGGGGCTATGTTTAGGGTTTTGAGAAGATCAGACTCAAAATCGGTAAACAGGATGCATATTTTAAAGTCCTTGATTACTCCTGAATAGAAATAGTAATACTCCTCAGACACTCTTTTGGGTCGAGTGATACATACCCTCTCACCAACCAACCACACATGGTTCTAGCATAACATCTTCCTAATTCCTGATTGAAGAGACTAAGATATTAGAACAAAGCTTCCAGATGTAACTTTCGTCAATGATAACTTGGTCGTAACTTAGAACCTCTTTATCTATCAAAGATCTTGTTTCCTCCAACTGAGTATCCAAAAAATCTGAGGATGAAGACTCCGAGTCAGTGTTACTAATAGGTGAAGGGATTTCACCATAAACTTCTCTAATAATCCAGTCAAAATCCATTCCACTCAAGTGACCCTCACACTCACTCATGCAATAATTACAAATTCTATCCCTATCATGAGCACTAAGGGAAATTGAGCATTCTCCTAATTGATTGAAATCTCGTACTAAAGGCATAACAAAAAAAGAAAGAGGAAAAGTAAAAACGGGAAAAGAAAATAATACCTAAGGTTAGGGGATTGTAGAAAAATTGAGCGACTGATAAGATAGTAACTTGACCGCAACACTTAGAAAGATCATTAGCTTTTGGTAGAGATGAACATAGTGAAGGAATAAGTCCCTTTTTATCCAAATAACCAATATTAAACATTATTAAAAAAATATATCAAAAAAGTATTATAAAGTGTAACAAAACACTCATAAAAAAATTCAATAAAAAAATTACAATATGTTTTTAAGTTTCACAAAACAATGTAACATTCAATATTTTAAATGCAGAGATACATAAGATATAAAAATGCCTATTTATATTTCAACATTTGAAATGTTTTGATTGATAAGTCTTGTAAGTTTTTTCTTTACTTTTATTTTTGTCTACCGCCTACATTCAGTAAAACTAGAATTGGAATTATTTATAGTATAAAAAACAATGATAAAAATATATTAATAAATTCATTAGAATAGTGAATAGAAGTAAATATTATCATTTGTTGCTGACCACTTTGAAGAAAGCAACGATATGCATTCCAAGGGCCAAGAGAAGTAACAAATTATATATAATTTACATTTCTAGTATCTACACCTGAAATATAAAAAAAATATCATATCATTCGACCATCTCAAAATTTATTATAAATTTTTCAAGACACATAACAATTAAAAAAATAATGCCAATATACTAATAACACTTTGTTTTAGCTGAAATTTTTATAACAAAATAAGATGACTTTTCATATTATGAGGGTGTGATTTAAGTTCTCATCCCAAACCAGAACTACTTCCCAAATGTTAGAAATATTTGGCTTTAAAATTATCATCATCACCTGAAAGCTTGTCCTTTCCCTCTTCAAATTTACCGAATGGCTCTTTTGAAGAACATCTTACATTCAACAAATCATTGAGTTTAAAACTTAAATAACAATTATATCATTAATCTTGATTGCAATTGGTATAATTGGAGAATTAAAACTCAAGTTGTTAAATAATACATCAATTCATGGTGTGGTAATTAGAAAACCAAATTCACCAACTCATATAACAATGTCCTTGTGGATTTAAGGATTCTATGTTATACTCAAGCCTAATACACAGAGTGTGACAGCAGTATTCCTAAGTTTCCAACAACTACCATGTAACAATAGATCCCTGCAGTCAATAATTTCAGTTTGATAAATATTGTTTATGTGCCCAATACATCATAGTATAGGATTGAGAAAGGTCCGTCAATCACCATTAGTTTAAGGAGAGTTTTTGCTTGTCCTGCCACGTACATGAAGAAAATATCCCATTATGCCACACCCTGAAAAAATAGTCCCAAAATGCCATGTTTTTTGGCCTTTTGTGACTATATTTAATTATTATTTTGCCAACTCCATCTCAGATGGCGATGGGACAGTGGACCTAGTGTTGGTCCGCCATCTGAGATGGAGGACCCTTTTTTTTTTCGTTTAATAATTTCTGAAATAATTTTAATTGTTTTAAAATATTATTTTAATATTTTAATTATTAAAATAATATATAAATTAAGAAATTAAAAAAAAATTATATTATAAATTATATTATATTTTTTTAATTGTTTTAAAATAATTTTTTTTATGGAAGTATTTAATGAAGTATTTAAATTAAGATATTTAACTAGTATTTATTTAATAAAATTGAATATTAAATAATTTTAAAAGAGACATTAGGAAAAAAATAATATCATATATACTATTATTATTTACAAAAGGATTACAACAGGTTTGTGCCAAAAAAAAATTAATTTTCCTCGTCATCAGAATCTTCGTCAAGGAAATGACTGTCGGTTCCACATCTGGCAGGAAAACGAACTCTGCAACCACGACCTACATTTTCCGTTGGATTAGGAGGAAGAGTGGTTGAAGTTGTGGGCTGATTGGCAGAGGTAGGTATGACAGGAGTTTGGTTTGGAAAATTTTGAAACGGCTCGAAATTCTCAAAAAAATCATTTGGAGGAATTCCGCTAAATTCTTGTGATAATTGAGTCGGGTTAGGGGCAGTAGGCTAGATGGTTGCGACATAATAGTCTGACACATCGAGGGATGAGGATGGTCTGTTTGTGAATGAGAAATCAAAGTTTGGTTGTGGAATTGGTGTGTGGTGTCTTGGTGGCCGGTGGAGTTGTTGTTGTTGGCTTTGATAGCTGAAGGGTGGGTGTTGTTGAGGAGTTTGGAAGTTGTAATGTGTTGGTGTATGCTGAGTATGTGTTTGGTAGTCTTGTGGTTGATATGACGTGGATGTCTGATGATTTTGGAAATTATGTTGTGGATGATTTGGCACCTGCTGTGTGGGGTATCATTCACGGGGGTCAATTAAAAATTGTTCAAGTGATGCGTATTGAAATGGGAGGGTATGAAACCAATTCAAGTATTCTTGAGTTGGTTTCATTTCTCCCTGGAACTGTACCCCAGTCAAGCATAACCGTTGTCTGTGATTCCAAAGTCTACGTTCAGATTTATTTAGACTTGTGTAGTGGTACCTCCTTGACTCTTGCATTGTCATGTTATGTTGATTTTGGAGGCATTTTGGAGGGTTGGGTATTTCTTGATAATACCCAAACTGCAATTTTACCCTATCGGACTGATGCATCTCAGCAATCCAAAAACACAAGATAGGGGTGGTTGCATTCCAAATAAGATGGTCGTCAGTTTGAATTGGTGGATACGCAAGATATGGCCTCCATATAAACTGTAAATGAATAAATTTTTTTTTTAGTTAAAGCAAAAAATTTATTGAAATAAATAAAAATAGTTAATGGTGGTGAAATTACGTTGTGTGGTAACATTTGAACTATGACGCGACGATAACCGTTGAGGTAATGGCGAGGGTTGTTAGAGCAATTTTTCTTCCGCGCGCGGTCTGTAGCCCATCTAATAAGTAAAAGAAAAAAAATTAGCATAACTAAAAAATATAAATAATAGAGATAGAAAAGTAAATAGAAATTTACAATGTTGCGTACGGGTATCGTAGTGTGTTTGAACTGATGGGTGCGATAAATGGCATCCTTGAAAATCCCCACGCTTGTAAAAGAATAACACAACCTCCCATTCCATCAACAGTAATATTAACCGCTTTGCACATTTCTCTATATAAATATGTCAACATAGCTGATCCCTAACTATAAGTACCACATTTTTCCAAGTCGTTAATAAATTGAACCCACATAGAATTAATACTTTTCCCACCTTTGTCAGGAAACAACACGAGCGCAATGGCTAATAATATATATTGTTTTGTATACAAAGAAAGTTCATCGCGTGATGAATTTTCAGAAACTAAGTTTTGTTTAAAAATTTGTTTAAGCCAACTTAGACTTAAACATCGACCTTTTATTACTTCACTCGGTGGTTCTCCACCGAAAAACTCAGTCCATGTTGAATCAGGAAGCTCGGTAGGCCCCACTACCGGATTACCATTTACACGGAGACCCAAAAGCATACTTACGTCTTCCAATGTTATTGTACACTCACCTGTTGGAAAGTGGAACGTATGGGTTTCGGGTCTCCATCTTTCTAGTAAAGCATATATGAAACTTGAATCAAGGGTTATATCATGCAAATGCTATACATTTGCGAAACCTGCTTGTGCCAATAGGGGTAATATTAATGGTGACGCTACAAGTGGCTTGTGGTTTCGCGGTCGAAAACCTTTATCGGGTTCCTCCTAATACAACCATAAACACAATTTTGTTAAATAGACGTTTATTAAAAAATGTACAACATTTTTAATGGAAAAGGAAAGTAACAAAAACAAAAAATTTATCAAAAACTTACTAGGCTACGAATGTTATTAGAAGCTCCCCTATGTTGTTCACCCATCCAAAAAAATGGAGGTTGAGCCATTGTTAAGAAGAAGTAAGAAGTATGGTTTAAAATTAAGAATGTTGTACAATGTGGTTGGGTGGAGTATGTTAAGAAGTAAGGTTTAAAAGTATGGTTTAAACGTAAGAAGAAGTAAGAAGTAAGAAGTATGTTAAGAAGAAGAAGTATGAGTGGAGTATGGTTAGAAGCATATGGGTATATATAGAAGAAATAAAAACAATTTGGTTGGGTGGATTTAATGGTACAATAAATTTTATTGTTGAATGTGGTTGGGTAAATTAGTTGTGAAATTAAATGTTATGGTTGAATGTTGTTGGAAAAGTTAATTGTGAAAATTAGTTGGTAGAACATTCAAATTAAGAACATGGTTTAAAATTAAGAACATTTAAGACAAATGCTTTAAGAAAACTAAGCTATTAATTCTTCTGGCATAGGGATAAAATTTCATCAACATTTCTACGATGTTTAACATATAATTCTAACGGGTCACTTGTAATGAAATTTAAATAATTTCTAAACATCTGTTGTACATCTTCATCGTTACGAATTTGTACTTCTGCATACATTAAAATTCCATTAGCATTCAAGTATGGTTTTCGGTAGACCAGACGCACTACTTCTCTCTCCACTTCAGTGACATGTTGTATCTGTTCTTTGATTGCATCGAAGCTAAATGTTTCCATCAGTCTAACTGATATTGGATCAGAAACAATATTATAGGAATCCCCAGTATCTACAATAACAGGTTAAATAACGTAGACTAGACCAATTATCATAGCCATTCCAACCTCTGCATTTTCTGAGACATTTGCATGCTTATATACTGTGCGTGATGAGACCAAACGTGCAGAAAGGCCTCCAGCTTCCCAGATGGCGGACACATTAAAAAAATATTGCGAATGTATAGCTTCTCCATCCCAGATGGCAGACATGCACTACAAAAAAGGCTCCACGTGTAATGCCTCCAACTAAGATGGCGGAGTACAACAAGAAAAAGTCACGTGTTTACGTTCTCCAACTCAGATGGCGGACTAACAAAGGCATAGTAATGGGCCGCTATCCCAGATGGTGGACCCAGTATGCATGGTTGACACGTGTCCCTGCGTCCCCAACTGCATGCAAATGGCTATATAATTGGATACAAGTAGTTCTAATATAACACACACTCGATGGCTCAAAATAATTTCAGAGTCCAAGTCCATTACGATGGAAATATTTCTTCCAATTTTAATGTCGGAGTAGTATTTCAAAACACAAACACGCAAATATTCAAAATAAATCACAATTCCAATTTCAGCCATTTGAGGGAAAGAATCGAAACAAAAATTCAACAACGTATATCTGACATTTATTATCGCTATCCATGCTTTAACGAAGGTGATAATAGTGTCACATATACTACTACAAAAATAGAAGACGATAACGACGTCAACCTGATGTTCCGGTGTCACACATCGTATAACGTATCGAGCATGATCGAATTATACGTATGTATCGTCGAACAAAATGAAGCGCCAGAAACTTGTATCCAACGCAAGAATCACAAGCGAACCAATATCAAATGAGTCAGGAGTCTACATTGACGTTGTCACCGGAACCAACAAACACGTACAACGAACCATTTTTTGCAGATGAGGAAATTGGTGAAGATAGTGACATAGAAGTGATGCATGAAGTTAGTACCCAAAATCTTTTTAGCGGTGATAGCGACGACTCCGACAATGATGTTGACATTGGGCAACAACATCAAGCGTTGGACCTTTACAATCCACCACTCCACATGAGAAATCCAACATACATGGATGATGAAGATGTCTCAATATTCGAAGAACCTCGGCCGCTTCGGATCGAAGGTGGGTTACTTGGTTTGGAATTTGACAACAAAGAGCAATGTGTGTTTGGCATACGACAGTTACACATCAGAAATTGTCTAGACTACAAAGTCTAAAAGTCTGATACAAAACGGCTTATAATCATTTGCGAACACAAAGAATGCAACTTCACATGTAGGGCCTCCGTGGAAAATGGCAGTACTACATGGAGAATAACCAAGGTTAGCGGACCACATACCTGTACTTCTAACGCCATGTCCCAAGATCATTCCAAATTGAATTCAAACCTAATTTGTGATAGTATCAAACCTCTGATTAATGACGATGCTTCAGTCAAGGTGAAACACATCATAGCCCATATCCGTGACAAATTCGGCTACACCATTTCTTACAAGAAGGCATGGATTGCTAAGAACAAGGCTATTGCTTCTATTTATGGTAACTGGGAGACATCATACAACGACCTCCCACAATGGTTGTTGGTGATGAAAACATTTCTACCCGGTTGACTTATTAAACAACAACAGCTAAAACAAGTGGACCTACAACGCCGCGGTTTACTTCTCCGCTATGTGTGGAAAACATACATTGGACATCCAGATCATTTTCAACCCGGTCCCAGTAATGAAGGTAGGTACCATCTGGGCTAGCATCTGTTAGAGTTATGTAGGGACAATAATATTCAATTTTTCTAACGCATCGAATTGTACCACCTAACTGTCGAAACCCTGCATTGATGGTAGAAACCAATTGCTGGAAATTCCATTGTGGATTCAAAGACACCCTCATGTGTTTGTCTGTTTCAAAAAAAATAACACACGCCACAGACATGATTATGAAAAACACGAAACAATTCGGCAAACGAAAAAAAGGAGAATGATTTGTTGAGTCCTCAACACCTCTATTTATAGTAGCTCAAAGGGAGGGAAAAAAATTCTTCACATTGGTATTGGCGGGAAAACCATAATTTAATATTATTAATTTATTCAATTTAATTTAATCAGAATTAATTAAATTCATACAATTAAACAACTCATTAATATTCAAAAAAATTCTACTTAAATATAATATAATTTATAATATAAAAAAAAATTTTAATTTCTTAATTTATATATTATTTTAATAATTAAAATATTAAAATAATATTTTAAAACAATTAAAATTATTTCAGAAATTATTAAACGAAAAAAAAAGGTCCTCCATCTCAGATGGCGGACCAACACTAGGTCCACTGTCCCATCGCCATCTGAGATGGAGTTGGCAGAATAATAATTAAATATAGTCACAAAAGGCCAAAAAACATGGCATTTTGAGACTATTTTTTCAGGGTGTGGCATAATGGGATATTTTTTTCATGTACGTGGCAGGACAAGCAAAAACTCGTTTAAGGATTCCAATTTCTTATTAAAATGAAAAGTAATCTGACAACAAAGAAAATCAATAACAATTTTCATGGAATTTGATCTAAACAGAACAACGGTACTCCTTCCCGGATATCTTTACAATTTAATATTTTTTCACCAATGCCATATTAAGCAATGATATTTTAATTTTAAAATTATATTACAATCAGTAAACATAAAAGAAAAAGTTTAATACTTACATAATATCAAGCATTACTTCCTTGTAAAGTATTGACAAACATTCTTTGAGCAACCATGTGCATCATAGAGAACTTTCCTAACAACAATCAAAAAATTGTTCAAAATAAAATCGTCATACTCCCATTTTACACACTCGGTGCCTTTCTGTCTCAGAAATTGAAATTGATGCAAGGAAGAGAATAACTTACCATTCTTCTTCTGATTTGTGGGCAAATCTGGGTCCAGGTGCAGCCATGGCTATAATTTCAACAGAGAAAGAACGATTTGGGTGACAGATGGAAACAGTGGAAGTTAGAGAGTTGGTTGGAGTAAAATTGAATTGGATGTTGACGAAAACGGTGGGATAAGAACAAAGGAAGCGATTTTGAAGCCTATCGTCTGGTTGACTTGAGGTGGCATAGGTGCGGCGAGGCTAGGGTGTAGAGAAAAAGTGTTGTTTCGGCGCTAGGTTTATAGGAAAAGAAAAGAAGTTTCAGTTTGAGAGAAACAAGTGGATCTCATGTTTTTATTTTATTTTATTTTTTCAAATGAATTTGGCCTCCCGAACGTATTTTGGTAAATAGACGGAGTTTAAATTTTTAATTTTTATTATTTATTTTTTATAAATAAAAGTCTTCTTTATTTTTTGCTTCAAATAATTTTAGTCTTCTGTGTGTTTACTTAAGGAAAAATAAAGGAGTTGTAAAAAAGTAAATTTTTTTAATTTATATTACTTGATAATAATAAAATTATTCTTTTTTATTTTCAAAATAATTTGACTTATGTGTGATTATTTTGAAAAATGTGTGATTATTTTGAAAAATGAGAGAATTAAAAAAAAGTTGTATTTATTTATTCATGTTTGTCAATAAGAATAAAATTATTTTTTATTTGTTTTAAAAAGTAATAGTGTTTTTTAAAAAGGGCTATCTTAGTGAAGAAAATTAATAGCGTTTTTTAAAAAGCGCTATTTTAGTGAAGAAAATTAATAGCGTTTTTTAAAAAGCGTTATCTTAGTGAAGAAAATTAATAGCGTTTTTTAAAAAACGCTATCTTAGTGAAGAAAATTAATAGCGTTTTTTTACAAAGTGCTATCAAAATCAAATTCTCTGTATCGTATAATAGCGTCCGACCATAAAGTGCTATTATAGATGTGTTTGTTTCTTTTTTAATCGCATTTTTTTTAAAAGTGCTATTAAATTAGGCGATACAAAATATCTATTTTGGCGTAGTGAAACATGAAAAATTCGAGAAACTCATTTGTAAAAGTCCTCTTTTAGATTTTATTGATACCACTTCCACTACTAAACTGAAAGTGATCAACCTTGTCAATAATAGGGAACTTTATCCAACTACAATTAACATGAATAACATCGAGGTGAGATTTAGTTTTGGAGACGTCAAGTTAACTAGTCCCTTCTTATAGAGAATGTCATGGATGATCTCAAGGTACAATGTTACCCCCGTCGGCAGAGTGATACTCCCTAGAATTCAATAATACCATGTAGGGAGCAATAATAATATATGTCGTAAGTCACATAATTAACAAAAGGCGGTGGGTAATTTAGTAAATAAGGCATTTTTTTAAAACTCATTGCCAGGATAAATAAGTTTCACCCTACCACTTCATTAATATTTAAAATACAAGAGCAAAAATATGGTAGGTTATCATATAATTCACCCTACATATAACTTTATTAATCTTGAAAATGTGAGTCAAAATACAAGAACAAAAATATGACGGATTATCAGAGAATCTTGCCTTATTGACAACACATTAAAACTATCTTGCCTTATTTTTATCTCACTTTATAGGGACATTCTCATTTAGGGGAGAGCTTCTTAATTCTTTTTGGGGTTACCACCTGCTTAAGCACCGAGTCATATTTATTTAATTCTATAGACATAACTATAAAATAATGTCTCATGGTTGTTCTTTTCTTTGATGCAAACTCTCTAGCGTAAGCCATTTTATATTTTGAGTCTACTGTTTCTAGGTTGCAGTTTAAGCTTGTCTCATTTTCTCCTTTGCTTAAGTTTTCACGTTGTCGGGTGGTGTAGCACCCCAAAATTTTCCTTCTATTTGTCTAACCTTAATTGGCTTTTACTTCGCATTCACATACATTTTTCATTAGGTCATGAATTCATAATCATGCATTTCATGGAGCTCCTAAGACATGGATCAAAGTATTTTCTTGTGATTTTGGTTTTCCCTACTCAGACGTGATTTATCTGGCTATTACACTCAGGTTGAGGCAAAGGTTGGGCTCCCAACCTCGGGAGTATCTTCTTATCAAAAGATCATCCAGTATCAAGTTTAGCTTCCTCAAGATTTCTCTAGAGTATCAAGTGTTTGGGGTGTCATCTTTGATTTAATTGAGAAGGTTGTAGTTTAGGGTTGTGATTCCTTCTCTGTTCAAGTCATTTCATCTTCATCAGTGTACATCAAGGTGAATTAGGGTTTCTCATTCAAAGGCCTCTGGTTGGTCATGTTCTTTCTATTTCGTGTGTGGAGATCATTGGTCATTAAGGCAGGGTATTTGTGGACTGAGTTGCAAAGTGTTGGGTATGGTGCAAAAGATCAAGTTGTGAATTCATATCGTGCATCAGGCATTACTATTCTTCCAAATGTTTGTTGCTTATATAAGACTTGTGTTTTTAATGTTCAAGTGGGGATTTTCATGGAGAATGCAAGGTGATTTTTATGGAGAATTGAGGATCTTAGGTGGAGTGTCCATTCAGGTGTTTATTTGAGGTTTTGTGCCCGAGTTATTAAAAAGGATTGGCACCAAAGTTCTCAAGCGTTTGATTCGTCAAGAATTGATATATGGATTTCTTGAAGGTTAAGATACAAGCCCATTAAACCAAGTCCATTCATAAACCATATCCATTTTGTTTTATCCAAAAGTTCACATTTTAAATCATTTTTAATCAACTTTGGAAACCATGTCCATTTTTCAAATCTACTTTGCAAATTCATTATCCATTTGTCAAACAAAATATCCCTTTCATGGCTCATATCCATTTTTTCAATTCTAAAAATAAATCCATAATCCAATTAACCATCTTCAATAACCAAATAACTATTCTTTTTCAAGGCTACATCCAAAACTACAAATATCCGTTCATTTTAACCATTTTTTGTTTTTGTTATCTTTTTTAACCAAATCCATTTATTTATCCAAAATTCCATAAACAAAATCCAATTAAAGCCAATTCAATTATCCATAATCAAAAACAAATCATTTGTGCAATGTCCAAATTTCTGGAATAAAAGAAGAAAAACGCAAGTGTACATTAAGGTAGAAAGTGTGCAGCAAAGAGGTACATGAAAACGCGGGTGCAAAATTACAAAACGAAAACAACAAATTGAAAAACTGTGGCACATGAGAAAAAGAGATTTACATCGCAGCAATATCACAAGTGAATGAAGGGAAATTCATAACAAAAAAATTTCATAGCAGCTTTAAAGAAATTCATAGCAGAAAAAATAATAGCATCAAGGGAGAAATGGTTCAATTCAGAAAGAAAGTTACAAGCAGAAGTCCTTAATAGAAAAATAAAAACTACACAGCATGACAAAATTTCTCTTTTGAAAGTCCATAACTAATTCACACAAAACCACACAACTCCATAACAGAAAATTCAATACAAACTCTAACAGAATTTTTAGAAAACTCTCTCATTTTTTTCTTCCTTCAATCTTCAACACTTTCACCTGGGCTTCTTCTTCATTCTTTTTCTTTCTTCTTGGAAACTTGCTCCATATATGAATAGTTGTGTATCAAACTTCAACACTCCCTGCAAATATTCAAACTGTAACAACCTTCACTGTTATTTTCAGAGTTCCTCAACAACCGGAAAATCGTTGAAACCGCTCCAACCATCACCTTCATCCCAATAACATGCAGAAACCACAATATTCTTCAAACCTCATCAATCAATACTCTGCAACATCTTCATCAACATACCTGCCGAATTCTCCATCTTAAAACCATAAAAAACCTCTGAAATCCACCTTCTCTTCATTATCTTCAATTCACAATAACTTGTATAGAATCGCAACTTCTTTACATTTCCTTGACTTTCTGTAGAGACGAGATTTCGTTTCCAATATTCTTCAACGTTCTCTGCAAGAACTCACACAAACTTCACCATCTTCAATTTTCCTTCTGCAATTGGCATCATCATCTTCATAACTTGCAGAGGATCCGAAATCGTTCAACAACACAAAACCTACAAATCAACAGCGATTCACAATCAGAAGCAGTAACACATTCAACCACTTTCAAGTCTCTCTTCTCACACATAGAACGCAATCGAATTGAAAAAGAAGAAATAAGCGGATTCAAAAGCGTAACAGAGTCGAGGGAGCAAAGAAAGAGATAAACAATTGAAGAACTGTACCTGAGGTACCGCGCGCCTTCGTCTTCATCTTATGGGTACCGTTTCACTTCGAATCTTGCTTTTAATCGTGGTGCTTAAAGGGAAATCAGAACGAATTAGGATGCAATCTGGATAGATAAATAGGAGACGAATATAATCAGGTATGGAATGGGGAGGATGAGCTTCCGCCGCCGCCGAAAGCGAGCTCCGGCGCGGTATTTTTCCGGCGAGGCGTCGTAATTTCTTTGTTCGGCCATTGTTGTGCGATTGAAAGAGAGCATTGAGAAGGTGGAGGAAAGGGAAGAGCGAGACAGAGAGAAGAATATGGTGATGGTGGTTGGGTGAACGGAGAGTGATGAAGTTGAAGGAGCAAACGGAACATTGAGTGGGGAGAGTGTGTGTTTGTTCTGTGCTCTAGGTTAAACCGTGTTTCTCATTACATGGATTTGGCCCATAGGCCCTAAGTTGTTATTCTTATTTCCTTTCCACACCGTTTCTTATACTGACCGCACCTCTTTATATTGTTCTTTAGTTAGTTTTTTTTTAGATTTTGTTTAGATAATTGATTTTATACAATTAGTTTTAGATTTTGGTAAGTTGGGTTTGACCATTAATTTTGATTAGGAGTTATTTTAATTGAATCTTGATTAAACTTTGTTTAATTTTTTATTTTTGTTTAAATATTATTTTAGAAATTAGTATTGATTTTGATTTTGTTTATAACCTTACTAATTTTTTTTTGAGAATTCTTGACAACATTTGCTTAGACTTTGTTAATTCTTGATTAATTTTCGATCAAATTGTTAGAGTAGATATTATTAGTTCTTAATCAGAATTAGAATTTAGTTGTAATTTTTTTCAATGGTGATTAGAATTTGGTTGTAAATTTTTGTGATTAGAAAATTTGTTGTGATTGTGGATATTTGTTTAAACAATTCGAATTTTATGTTGTTTAGGAATTAGTTTTAACTTGAATTTCTTGTTAACAACTTTGTTTAGGATTTTTGTAAATAATTTCCTAATTGATTTTAATTGAATGTCTAATTGAATTTTCATTAAACCTTGTAGTTAATTCTTGGTTCATTTCTCTTGGATTTTCTTTAGTGGAACATCTTGATTAAACTTTGTTTAGACTTTTGATTGTTTCTTTTGTCATATAGGTTTTGATTAATCTTGTGGAGATTTTGTGTGGAATATTTTTCATAACTTTGTTTGGACTGATGAGATCTCTTGATGCAGATTATGCTTAGTCCCTGATATCGTGTAGACCAATTCTGGTTCTCCTTGTTGATTGCCTTTGATGATGGTTGTTTACATTTGATTCTTGTTAGATTCTGACATGTTTTGAACTTGATGTTAGATACTTGACTGTTGGATCATCTTACTTGTTTGAAGTACTTGATGGCTTGATTCTCTTCCACCTTGGGATCTTCTTCCTTCGAGTCTTGAGCTTTTTGCGCGCTTTGAAGAGGCAACAGACCTTCTCCTTTATGTACCACTTGCGCCCTTGTATGAAGCATGCTTAGGGTTTAGCATTTATGCTTACAACTTGTTGTTGAGTGAGGAGTTTTCACTCCTAGTTGTATACTTGGCTTGGGTGCCAATGCATTGATACTTTGACCTTGTTTCCTCCCTTTTTTGTCTTACTTTGTGGCGAACGAAGATTCACTCAGTCTTGAGATCACGGCATCGTTCTTTTCTTGTTATTTTCTTTTAGTCGAGAACGAGGAGTCACTCAGTTTTGCTTCTTAGCTAGGGGTGGGAATAGGCCAGGCCAACTAACAGGGGCCTACGGCCTAGCCTACATAGGCTCAGGCCAGGCCAGGCTTTTTCTTAAATAGAAAAGGCCTAGGCTTTTTTATAAGCCTATTTAGCTAAAGAGGCTAGGCCACTGGCCGTAAGAAAAGCCTTTTAAGCCTATCAGGCTAGCCTATTTAAGAAAAAATCAATAAATTTATTATTATTATATTCTATTTTGTACTTTGAATTAAAATACGAAAATAAAACTTAGTTATCTTGAAGAACTTATGAAAATAAGTTGAAAAAACATTATAAACAATGTCATAAGCTGTTGTCATAAGTTTTTCTCATTAGTTATCTTCAACAAATAGTATCACCAAACTTATGCTAATAAGAAAACTTGAACGAGACAATGAAAACAAACATTTAATCTCATTGATTTTTTAACTTGTTAGTCTATTTAACATTAGTTGAATTTCTTATTTACAGATGTTCAAGTGAAGTAGGCTTTTAAATAGGCTAGTAGGCTCATCAGGCCTTCGAAAAGGCCAGACTTAGGCCTAAAAATAAGCCTATGATAGGCTACAGACCAGGCTTAGGCTTTGAATTTTTTAGCAGGCCAGGCTCAGGCTTGGCAAAGCCTAGCTCGGCCTAGCCTATTCCCACCCCTATTCTTAGCTGAGATCACGACATCGTTTATTTTGTGATTGATCAGTATAATGTTTACTTGTGTTTTTTCACATGATCCCTTAGGATTCCTAGCTCCACTTAATTTCTGATTAAGTTGGAGGTAGGAGAGACATTAAGCTCTCAATCCAGACATGATAACATAGGTAGGCTTCCCTTTTAATCCTGACTTCAGGCCATAATGCATGATAACGTGTAGGATCAAGTTTCCCTTAGACCTTCTTTGCGTCCAGAACCTTTTCTCTCACACTCGTGCGATCGAGATCCCGTTTTCCCGTAGTCTTGTGAACTACGGTTGCTCTGATTCCTCATTAGGAATGAGGATACCTAGGCACAAGACGACGAAGTCTTGACGAGCACACTAAAAACTAACTTCCCTTTTCTAACGCCGTAGTGTGATCGAGATCTTTTCCCAACGTGTAGGCCGAACTACGACTGCTCTGACTTCCTGTCTCTCCCGATTGAGGATACGTAGGCACAAGACGGTGATGTCTTGGCGAGCAACCTTCCTCCAATCCCGTAGTCCTCCGAACTACGTTGACTCTGACTTTCCCACTCCCGAGGGAATACGTAGGCCTAGGATGACGATGTCCTATCGAGTCACCTTTTGTGCCTTTACCCCCTTTTCCTATCTTCTTTGTTTCTATTGCTTTCCAGTAGCATTGGAGCTTCAGATACCTACACCCTTTGATCAGAACAACAAGCGTGGATCTAATCGAGTACGATGGATGCGAGGGGGTGTTAATACCTTCCTCTGGCGTAACCGACTCCCGAACCCCGACTATGGTTGCGATGACCATGTCTTTCCCTTCTTTTAGGTTTTCTTTGATCGTTTCCTTTTTCTTCGTCGGGATAAATTACGTTCGGTGACGACTCTTCTGTCTTTTCTGTCGATTGATTTTCTCAATTGCGATAACTGACGACTCTGCTGGGGACGGAGGTTCCCTAAGCAAGTCAATCCTAGCGCTTGTTTGTTTTCGGTTATTGGGTGTTTATTTGTATGATTTACCTGCTTTATTTATGGCTTTTATTGAACGTTTATTGCTTTTATCACATTTATCTGCTTTATTCCATTTCATTACTACCGTATATACTGGATTATGCTGGATTGCTGGTTTTCTTTGGTGGGCAGGGTGTTCTGAAAGATAAGCCCATTACCCAGACTTGAGTATACACACAGGTTGTAGACTGGATAGTCGTGCGCTTGCGTGGTGGTGACCATATATAGTGTTCATGAGACCCACAGTCAGATGAGGTTCTTTTGGGAGATGTTCTATACTGCATGTTGATGCATGTCATAGGATGTTCCCATTGTGAGCTGTCGACTCTGGTGACCATTCCCGAGAACTCTGGGGAGGCACTCCTCTAAAGGGGTAATAATGTCAAACCAGAAGTGGTGAACGCATTATTGCTTCTTGATCCGAGGACCCAAAATTGAGAACTTGCTATAGGATGACCTTTTTTAGGAGAATCAGTGGAGACACTCCTCGATTGGCTATAATACTGTACCCAAAAGGATGAATGTATTATTGCTTCTCGACCTCAGTGCCAGAAACTGAGGATCCTTTGTTTTAGAACCCACATGTGAGAAGGGATGGGTGTTTACAGGTTTGTAGGAAACCTTGACCTTCAACCTACCTGATTTTCTGGTTTTCTTATCAGTGTTGACTTATTAGCCTCGTATTCCGGTATTTTGATTATTCATATATTCTGGTATTCCGGTATTCTCTTCAGAGCAGACCTTTGAACTTATTCAGTCAGCAGTGCAACAATGATTCAGAATATATGGAAGCTTTGATCCCATGTTTGTTTCATTCACAACATTGCAATGCATAAGTATCTTGCATCTTTTGGATATCATCCTTCAACCGGAACAGAAGAGCTCATCCATCCATTGTCTGACCCGCAGTTGATTTCCCGACACTCATATTGGACTTGAATCAGCTTTTGGAAGAATCATGAATTCAGGAGAGAAGAACCAGTTTGCGTCTTTGGCAGATGTTGAATTGATGAAAAACTAGTTGGACCAACTTGTGGAAGCTATGGCGGCCATGACTAGGGGAGAGGCCAATATTCAGAGAATTGGGAATGTCATTTGTAACGCCCCAGTTTTAGTAGTTTTATTTAATCGAGTCGATTTAATTATTTTTGTTTTATATTATTTTATTCTTGACTTTTATTTGACAATATATTATTTTTCATCGCTGTTTATGTTTTATCGCATTTTGAGAGCGTTTGCGAGATATTTGAGCTGAGGGGTAAAATAGTCTTTTAGGGGTTTAGATATTTTATATAAATAGAAAGTGGAGAGAAATAGAGAGAAAGGAAAGAAAAAGGAAAGAAAGAGAAGGGAAGGAAAGGAAGAGGAAAGAAAAGAGGAGAAGAGGAAAATCGACATAACTTCGTTTCGAGCGCAATTAATCGGGTAAGGGTGAGAAGTTTCAATTATATCTTGCTTGTGTATGTATATGTGTTGTTTGTTGTAATTGTTTTGGTTGTTTCACAACTTTTCGTATCGATTGGAATTAGGAGCAATTGATAGAAATCGATGTTTTCGCGGATGAAATTCGATATAAACTGAGTAGAATACTTGTTGTTAGGTTTGGATCATGTTTTGGTTGTTTTAGTATGTTTTGGAAGTGTTTGGGTGGAAGAAATGATGTATTTTGACCCCAAATGACCTATGTTATCGCTGCTGGAAATTCTGAGTTTCGCAAGTTCGCATTGCGAGCCAAAGCAAAGGAATCAGCGAACGTTCGCTAGCCACTCGCATTGCGAACGTTAGGTCATTTTTGCTTCTGCCACGGTTCGCTGGGAGCTTCGCACTGCGAACGTGACAAATTTTCAGTTTTTGTTTTCTTCATAACTTTTGATCCGTAAATCGGATTGAGGCACGGTCGGATGCGTTGGAAAGTTCTTTCAATGATATTTGTGATAATGGAATAGAAACATATGTTTAAGCCATGTATTGATAAGAAAATATGGAAAAGTAATGTATGTGTGAAAAGTGCGGTTTATGTTTCCACCACAACTCCCGAATCGCGAGTCCGATTGATGTGGGACTTGAGGCCATATATAGATAACCTAATATGCTCTTAAATGGTGATGTTAGACCATGATTTAACCAAGAATATTTGGTAGAGGATAATTAGTGATTTGTAGGTTTTGTTGTGTTTGTTTGTGTTTGATGCGATATGTTATCGTCATATAAAGGTGGGGCTTTCGTGCTATTTATATGATGTTGATGCATGTGATAATGATGTTGTTGTGTGGTAAAATACATTGTTTTAGTGAATATCAATGTATGTTGGTATGATGTGTTGTGGGTAGCATTTGACATGTTGGAAATTGTGGAATTGGACGGTTGAATGAGAATACGAATATTCGCCGGAGCTTCGCAGTTCGAAGGGCAAGGCGAAGGCTCGCCAGTAGTTCGCAGTGCAAACTTTGTGCCCTTTTTCTTCTGCCTTGGTTCGCTGGGGGTCGCATTGCGAATGAGGAAAGCGACTGCTCGCTGGGAGATTCGCATTGCGAACATGGCAGATCTTTCCAAATTGTTTCTTTCTTAACTTTGGCTTCGTTTATCCGATTTAAACGTTCTTTATATCGTTGTGGAGCTATGAAAGGGTTCTTTGTTTTGGAAAGCGGAAATATTATTTATGGAATGGATTTTTGGTCGATTATTGGGATTAGTCGGAACTACGTGAATTACGTAAAACGAAACTATTAACACGTTAAAAGCTTCAAGTGATGCGTCTGGAATGTTTGTGGAGTATATGAATCGTATCTTCCATATTTATTTGGATAAGTTCGTAGTGGTTTTGATTGAGGATATTCGGATTTGTTATAAACTCAGAGGAAGAACAGGTAGAGTATTTGAGATTGGAATTGCAAGTGTTGAAAAGAGACGAAGTTTTATGCTAAGTTACTTGAGTGAGAATTTTGGTTGAAAAAGGGTTAGTTTTCTTGGATATGTTATTTCAGATGAGAGTATTGTTATGGATCCATCGGAAGTAGATGTAGTTCTACAATGAGAGGCTCCGAAGTTGGTTAAGGAGATTAGAAACTTTTGGGCTCAGTTGGTTGTTATGGTAGGTTATAGAGGACTTTGTTAAGTTCGTACTTCTGGTATCTCAGTTGACTTGTAAAGGGTAAGTCGTTTGTTTTGGATGTTCGTTGTGAGTGAGTTTTAGAGAGCGGAAGTAGAAGTTGTCTACGGTTTTAGTTTTGATTCTGCGTGATCCGGATAAACCGGTTGTGAGGTATTGTGATGTGTCTTTGATGAGTTTATTCAGTGTGTTAATGCAAGAGGGTAAAGTCGTGGCTTATGCTTTACGATAATTGAGGATTCATAAAAGGATCTGTACTATTATGGATTTGGAATTGGTTGCAGTCGTATTGTGTTGGGATATTTGGAGGTATTATTGTTATGGTTCTAGGTTCGAAGTGTTTGGTAATCACAAGGATATTGAGTACTTGTTTGGTCTGAAGGAATAGAGTATGAGACAAAGAGAATGGTTGGAATTTGGGACGAGTTATGAATTTGGCTTGAATTATCCTATTGGGGAAAAGCTGATGTTGTGCCTGAAAAATTAAGTCGAAAGTTGTTATGCATGTCTGTTTTGTTGGTCAGAGAATTAAGATTGTTTGAGCAGTTCAGAGACTTGTGTCTGGTGTGTGGGATAACACAGGAGAGTGTGAGATTGGTAGGCTTGATGGTTCCGAGTAATCAGAGTGCGCAGCGGAAGCGTGATGTGGCACATTTTGTATTTGCGTGTGTGACTTGTAAGAATTCATAAGTTGAACATTGGGAACATGTAAGAATGGTAAGACTATGGGACGTTTCAGTATGGAAGTGTTAGGCGAAAGGTTTAAATATTATTCATGGGTTACTATGTAGATGGAGGTTTTGGTGATATGTTTGATTAAGGAATCATAGTCTTGTTGTAATATTGTTGTGTGACAAGGATGTTTGGTATTCTGGTTTTGTAGAGGTTGTTGAAACGATGTTGGGTCGTGGAACTTTAGGTTCTTGTCCTTGTTGTGGCCTCGTTTCCATCGTGATGGTTCGAGTGCGAGTAGCTAATTCTTTGTGGGGGATTAGGCGAGTGTTACCTGGGTGTTGATAACATGGTTTTCTTTGAGTCGTGAGTTGGTCGTCAAGTGCATTGTATGGGCTTTGCATCTTGTCGTTGTGGTTATTGTCGTTGTCGTGTCGTTGTAATAGTTGCTGTTAGCGAGGTGGTTTGTCAGTTTGTGTTATTCGTGGGGTGCCCTTTGTTGGCATGTTAGTTTGTTGGTCGGTGGCGAGAGCCGTGTCCGAAGTTGTTCGTCTCAGTATATTTTCGAGGACGAAAATGTCTAAGTGGGGGAGAGTTGTAACGCCCCAGTTTTAGTAGTTTTATTTAATCGAGTCGATTTAATTATTTTTGTTTTATATTATTTTATTCTTGACTTTTATTTGACAATATATTATTTTTCATCGCTGTTTATGTTTTATCGCATTTTGAGAGCGTTTGCGAGATATTTGAGCTGAGGGGTAAAATAGTCTTTTAGGGGTTTAGATATTTTATATAAATAGAAAGTGGAGAGAAATAGAGAGAAAGGAAAGAAAATGGAAAGAAAGAGAAGGGAAGGAAAGGAAGAGGAGAGAAAAGAGGAGAAGAGGAAAATCGACATAACTCCATTTCGAGCGCGATTAATCGGGTAAGGGTGAGAAGTTTCAATTATATCTTGCTTGTGTATGTATATGTGTTGTTTGTTGTAATTGTTTTGGTTGTTTCGCAACTTTTCGTATCGATTGGAATTAGGAGCAATTGATAGAAATCGATGTTTTCGCAGATGAAATTCGATATAAACTGAGTAGAATACTTGTTGTTAGGTTTGGATCATGTTTTGGTTGTTTTAGTATGTTTTGGAAGTGTTTGGGTGGAAGAAATGATGTATTTTGACCCCAAATGACCTATGTTATCGCTGCTGGAAATTCTGAGTTTCGCAGGTTCGCATTGCGAGCCAAAGCAAAGGAATCAGCGAACGTTCGCTAGCCATTCGCATTGCGAACGTTAGGTCATTTTTGCTTCTGCCACGGTTCGCTGGGAGCTTCGCACTGCGAACGTGACAAATTTTCAGTTTTTGTTTTCTTCATAACTTTTGATCCGTAAATCGGATTGAGGCACGGTCGGATGCGTTGGAAAGTTCTTTCAATGATATTTGTGATAATGGAATAGAAACTTATGTTTAAGCCATTTATTGATAAGAAAATATGGAAAAGTAATGTATGTGTGAAAAGTGCGGTTTATGTTTCCACCACAACTCCCGAATCGCGAGTCCGATTGATGTGGGACTGGAGGCCATAGATAGATAACCTAATATGCTCTTAAATGGTGATGTTAGACCATGATTTAACCAAGAATATTTGGTAGAGGATAATTAGTGATTTGTAGGTTTTGTTGTGTTTGTTTGTGTTTGATGCGATATGTTATCGTCATATAAAGGTGGGGCTTTCGTGCTATTTATATGATGTTGATGCATGTGATAATGATGTTGTTGTGTGGTAAAATACATTGTTTTAGTGAATATCAATGTATGTTGGTATGATGTGTTGTGGGTAGCATTTGATATGTGAATCCCTTGTGTAAGGAATTGTGATAATATGATTGTGGTGTATTATGAAGTGCATTGTTTATGTGAAATTCAATGTATGTTGTTTAGTGGCCTTTATGGTTTGAAATGCATTGTTTGAATTGATTTGCAATGCATGAATGTGATGATGTTGATTAATTCATATGGTTGAATTGTGAAGATGCATTTGATTGTCATGAGTTCTTGTGTATCAAGCATCATGATATGCATCTTGTGATGTCGTGTACCCTAGTGGGTGTGAGCGACGAAACGGTTCCAGAGGGAATCCGTTATAACATCGTGTGCCTTATACAAAGAGGTGTGAGCGATGATTATAGACGATCGTGTGCCTTATACAAAGAGGTGTGAGCGATCGGGTCGTGTGCCTTATACAAAGAGGTGTGAGCGATCCATACACGTCGTGTGTCTTAAAAAAATAAGAGGTGTGAGCGACGGGAAACATCGTTTGCCCGACGGGGAGTTACACTAAGTAACAAGCGATGGTTGCAATAGTTCCTGCGTGAATTAGTGATGAGATTGATGGATGGATGGTACCGCATATGCATTGCATAGAGTCGTTGTGTCGGTCTCTGTGCATTTGCATAAATCATGAATGGATTGATTATGTGTGAAAATTGTGAATGGATGCATTATGTGTGGAAAATCATGAATGGATTGATTATGTGTGGAAATTGTGAATTAATTGATTATATGTTGAGATTCATGTATGAATTGGTGAATTGATGTGCATATGTGATAAATGCATTGGTTGTGGATAATATGTCTTATGTGTAGGCACGTGTCATGTGATGTGGTGGTGTGTTTGCATATGTTGTGACTTTGGTGTGCCTTATGTGCAAATATGTGATTATGTTGGATAATTGATATACGTTATGTATATGTGGCATGATATATGTATTAGTATGTGATGCTTGTGGTGAGAATAATTGTGCATGTGAACCTTTATGTTTTGCATATTATTATGCAATCTTGATTTAGTTGTTATTTCTCACCCTTCTGCTGTGGTTTATTGCTCTATGAGGCAATTGCAGATTTGTAGTCTTTGAGGATTTTGTGAAGATTAGTTCTCCGTTCTTTTGTCGGTCTTGGTGTCTGCTCTGATACGTAGCACGGGAGTCGGGGAACGATTATGTTATATATGTATACCTTTGTTAGATTTATTTTGTATTACCTTTGTATGTATATTTTGATGTTATAAAACAATTCAGTTATGGATCTTCCGCTTTATTCCATAATTGACCTTTCCTTTTGTATGGAAAAAGTTTCCCTTTGAGGTTATTCCATTTTGTGTTATGTATCAAATAAGTGAGCAGGGATTGTGTTTTCTTTCTTTAATTGTGACATCCCTGTTTTCTGTCGGAAAAATAAATTTTTATTTACTCTGATTTATATATGTATTATTTATTCGCGATGGGAATTGCGGTGTTACAAAGTGGTATCAGAGCAGGTCGGTCCGTCCGGCCAAGTTGTTGAGTCAGTTGGTGTGACAGTTGAATACTGTCGATGTTGTTTGTTCCTTAGTACGTGATATGTGTGTGAAACATTGTCAGTACTTTCTAGTTTTTTAATCCCTTGTCTGCAGGATTTAGATTGAGATAAGTGGGGGAGAAGCTGGTACTTCTCCAAGTTGCTTCAGGTGTGGAGCGTTGGCTCAGTGTATTGTGAATTGCAAGATTGTAAGTGCTCTTTGGACAGTGTGGTTCTCGATTCTGGGGGGAATGCGGAGGTAAGGTTTATGTCGACTAAGGATTGGTGCCTTAGGTAGTTTGTGCATGAGATGTAAGAAATGCTATTATAGTTTGGTAAAGATGGTTTATGCCCCATCATGATTGTCGGCTGTCTATTGACAAATTGAGGAACTGATCATCCTTAATCTCTTGTTGATAGTAGACGGGAATTATGTTGGATGGAATAGACGTGTCTTTCCGGCTTGTGCAATGAATGGTTTGAAATTTTAGAAATGGTTACAGATTGTTTTGATGAGTCGATGAAGATTCTTATATCGGAAGATGACGCGGATTAGAGGTTTTGTATATTGGTCAAGTTGGAATGTCTCAGAGGGAGAATGATTGGGTATTACTAATGATTGTTCTCAGAGAGTAGAGTGTGAACTTAAAATTGGACGAAGGTGAATAGTCGAGGTTATGTCTGCTAAGTGAGTAGGACCCTCTTTGGAGTTGAGACTAAGGTGTTTGTTATATTTGTGAGGCTAGTGTTCTGGAAATTGACAGGAAAGCCACAATGATGGGCTGTCAGTTGTGCATGGTTTTTAGATGTGTTTTGGATGAAACATTAGTGTGTCGACTTGAAGAGGTCCAGCATGGTTGGTAAGGAAAAAGATGATAGTATGAGGTTGCATGTTAACCAGTGAGTAGTATGGAAACTTGCGGTTGTGTTCTGGATAGCTTGAGTTTTGAATTGTGACGAATCGCAAACGATTTGGAATTCCTTGATGGCATGAGACTATGGAAATTTTGAGAAACCTTTGTGTGTGGATGTAATATTTAAGAGTTCTTTTTGGTTGGTTGTTGATACATGTTGGAAATTGTGGAATTGGACGGTTGAATGAGAATGCGAATATTCGCCGGAGCTTCGCAGTGCGAAGGGCAAGGCGAAGGCTCGCCAGCAGTTCGCAGTGCAAACTTTGTGCCCTTTTTCTTCTGCCTTGGTTCACTGGGGGTCGCATTGCGAATGAGGAAAGTGACTGCTCGCTGGGAGATTCGCATTGCGAACATGGCAGATCTTTCCAAATTGTTTCTTTCTTAACTTTGGCTTCGTTTATCCGATTTAAACGTTCTTTATATCGTTGTGGAGCTATGAAAGGGTTCTATGTTTTGGAAAGCGGAAATATTATTTATGGAATGGATTTTTGGTCGATTATTGGGATTAGGCGGAACTACGTGAATTACGTAAAACGAAACTATTAACACGTTAAAAGCTTCAAGTGATGCGTCTGGAATGTTTGTGGAGTATATGAATCGTATCTTCCATATTTATTTGGATAAGTTCGTAGTGGTTTTGATTGAGGATATTCGGATTTGTTATAAACTCAGAGGAAGAACAGGTAGAGTATTTGAGATTGGAATTGCAAGTGTTGAAAAGAGACGAAGTTTTATGCTAAGTTACTCGAGTGAGAATTTTGGTTGAAAAAGGGTTAGTTTTCTTGGATATGTTATTTCAGATGAGAGTATTGTTATGGATCCATCGGAAGTAGATGTAGTTCTACAATGAGAGGCTCCGAAGTTGGTTAAGGAGATTAGAAACTTTTGGGCTCAGTTGGTTGTTATGGTAGGTTATGGAGGACTTTGTTAAGTTCGTACTTCTGGTATCTCAGTTGACTTGCAAAGGGTAAGTCGTTTGTTTTGGATGTTCGTTGTGAGTGAGTTTTAGAGAGCGGAAGTAGAAGTTGTCTACGGTTTTAGTTTTGATTCTGCGTGATCCGGATAAATCGGTTGTGAGGTATTGTGATGTGTCTTTGATGAGTTTATTCAGTGTGTTAATGCAAGAGGGTAAAGTCGTGGCTTATGCTTTACGATAATTGAGGATTCATAAAAGGATCTGTACTATTATGGATTTGGAATTGGTTGCAGTCGTATTGTGTTGGGATATTTGGAGGTATTATTGTTATGGTTCTAGGTTCGAAGTGTTTGGTAATCACAAGGATATTGAGTACTTGTTTGATCTGAAGGAATAGAGTATGAGACAAAGAGAATGGTTGGAATTTGGGACGAGTTATGAATTTGGCTTGAATTATCCTATTGGGGAAAAGCTGATGTTGTGCCTGAAAAATTAAGTCGAAAGTTGTTATGCATGTCTGTTTTGTTGGTCAGAGAATTAAGATTGTTTGAGCAGTTCAGAGACTTGTGTCTGGTGTGTGGGATAACACAGGAGAGTGTGAGATTGGTAGGCTTGATGGTTCCGAGTAATCAGAGTGCGCAGCGGAAGCGTGATGTGGCACATTTTGTATTTGCGTGTGTGACTTGTAAGAATTCATAAGTTGAACATTGGGAACATGTAAGAATGGTAAGACTATGGGACGTTTCAGTATGGAAGTGTTAGGCGAAAGGTTTAAATATTATTCATGGGTTACTATGTAGATGGAGGTTTTGGTGATATGTTTGATTAAGGAATCATAGTCTTGTTGTAATATTGTTGTGTGACAAGGATGTTTGGTATTCTGGTTTTGTAGAGGTTGTTGAAACGATGTTGGGTCGTGGAACTTTAGGTTCTTGTCCTTGTTGTGGCCTCGTTTCCATCGTGATGGTTCGAGTGCGAGTAGCTAATTCTTTGTGGGGGATTAGGCGAGTGTTACCTGGGTGTTGATAACATGGTTTTCTTTGAGTCGTGAGTTGGTCGTCAAGTGCATTGTATGGGCTTTGCATCTTGTCGTTGTGGTTATTGTCGTTGTCGTGTCGTTGTAATAGTTGCTGTTAGCGAGGTGGTTTGTCAGTTTGTGTTATTCGTGGGGTGCCTTTTGTTGGCATGTTAGTTTGTTGGTCGGTGGCGAGAGCCGTGTCCGAAGTTGTTCGTCTCAGTATATTTTCGAGGACGAAAATGTCTAAGTGGGGGAGAGTTGTAACGCCCCAGTTTTAGTAGTTTTATTTAATCGAGTCGATGTAATTATTTTTGTTTTATATTATTTTATTCTTGACTTTTATTTGACAATATATTATTTTTCATCGCTGTTTATGTTTTATCGCATTTTGAGAGCGTTTGCGAGATATTTGAGCTGAGGGGTAAAATAGTCTTTTAGGGGTTTAGATATTTTATATAAATAGAAAGTGGAGAGAAATAGAGAGAAAGGAAAGAAAATGGAAAGAAAGAGAAGGGAAGGAAAGGAAGAGGAGAGAAAAGAGGAGAAGAGGAAAATCGACATAACTCCGTTTCGAGCGCGATTAATCGGGTAAGGGTGAGAAGTTTCAATTATATCTTGCTTGTGTATGTATATGTGTTGTTTGTTGTAATTGTTTTGGTTGTTTCGCAACTTTTCGTATCGATTGGAATTAGGAGCAATTGATAGAAATCGATGTTTTCGCAGATGAAATTCGATATAAACTGAGTAGAATACTTGTTGTTAGGTTTGGATCATGTTTTGGTTGTTTTAGTATGTTTTGGAAGTGTTTGGGTGGAAGAAATGATGTATTTTGACCCCAAATGACCTATGTTATCGCTGCTGGAAATTCTGAGTTTCGCAGGTTCGCATTGCGAGCCAAAGCAAAGGAATCAGCGAACGTTCGCTAGCCATTCGCATTGCGAACGTTAGGTCATTTTTGCTTCTGCCACGGTTCGCTGGGAGCTTCGCACTGCGAACGTGACAAATTTTCAGTTTTTGTTTTCTTCATAACTTTTGATCCGTAAATCGGATTGAGGCACGGTCGGATGCGTTGGAAAGTTATTTCAATGATCTTTGTGATAATGGAATAGAAACTTATGTTTAAGCCATTTATTGATAAGAAAATACGGAAAAGTAATGTATGTGTGAAAAGTGCGGTTTATGTTTCCACCACAACTCCCGAATCGCGAGTCCGATTGATGTGGGACTTGAGGCAATAGATAGATAACCTAATATGCTCTTAAATGGTGATGTTAGACCATGATTTAACCAAGAATATTTGGAAGAGGATAATTAGTGATTTGTAGGTTTTGTTGTGTTTGTTTGTGTTTGATGCGATATGTTATCGTCATATAAAGGTGGGGCTTTCGTGCTATTTATATGATGTTGATGCATGTGATAATGATGTTGTTGTGTGGTAAAATACATTGTTTTAGTGAATATCAATGTATGTTGGTATGATGTGTTGTGGGTAGCATTTGATATGTGAATCCCTTGTGTAAGGAATTGTGATAATATGATTGTGGTGGTTTGTGGTGTATTATGAAGTGCATTGTTTATGTGAAATTCAATGTATGTTGTTTAGTGGCCTTTATGGTTTGAAATGCATTATTTGAATTGATTTGCAATGCATGAATGTGATGATGTTGATTAATTCATATGGTTGAATTGTGAAGATGCATTTGATTGTCATGAGTTCTTGTGTATCAAGCATCATGATATGCATCTTGTGATGTCGTGTACCCTAGTGGGTGTGAGCGACGAAACGGTTCCAGAGGGAATCCGTTATAACATCGTGTGCCTTATACAAAGAGGTGTGAGCGATTATTATAGACGATCGTGTGCCTTATACAAAGAGGTGTGAGCGATCGGGTCGTGTGCCTTATACAAAGAGGTGTGAGCGATCCATAAACGTCGTGTGCCTTAAAAAAATAAGAGGTGTGAGCGACGGGGAACATCGTTTGCCCGACGGGGAGTTACACTAAGTAACAAGCGATGGTTGCAATAGTTCCTGCGTGAACTAGTGATGAGATTGATGGATGGATGGTACCGCATATGCATTGCATAGAGTCGTTGTGTCGGTCTCTGTGCATTTACATAAATCATGAATGGATTGATTATGTGTGAGAATTGTGAATGGATGCATTATGTGTGGAAAATCACGAATGGATTGATTATGTGTGGAAATTGTGAATTAATTGATTATATGTTGAGATTCATGTATGAATTGGTGAATTGATGTGCATATGTGATAAATGCATTGGTTGTGGATAATATGTCTTATGTGTAGGCATGTGTCATGTGATGTGGTGGTGTGTTTCCATATGTTGTGACTTTGGTGTGCCTTAT
Organism: Lathyrus tuberosus; assembly: GCA_022829125.1. NCBI lineage: Eukaryota > Viridiplantae > Streptophyta > Magnoliopsida > Fabales > Fabaceae > Lathyrus > Lathyrus tuberosus. The sequence goes on from JALAZF010000085.1 coordinate 10,113,475, forward strand.
GTGCAAATACGTGATTATGTTGGATAATTGATATACGTTATGTATATGTGGCATGATATATGTATTAGTATGTGATGCTTGTGGTGAGAATAACTGTGCATGTGAACCTTTATGTTTTGCATATTATTATGCAATCTTGATTTAGTTGTTATTTCTCACCCTTCTGCTGTGGTTTATTGCTCTATGAGGCAATTGCAGATTTGTAGTCTTTGAGGATTTTGTGAAGATTAGTTCTCCGTTCTTTTGTCGGTCTTGGTGTCTGCTCTGATACGTAGCACGGGAGTCGGGGAACGATTATGTTATATATGTATACCTTTGTTAGATTTATTTTGTATTACCTTTGTATGTATATTTTGATGTTATAAAACAATTCAGTTATGGATCTTCCGCTTTATTCCATAATTGACCTTTCCTTTTGTATGGAAAAAGTTTCCCTTTGAGGTTATTCCATTTTGTGTTATGTATCAAATAAGTGAGCAGGGATTGTGTTTTCTTTCTTTAATTGTGACATCCCTGTTTTCTGTCGGAAAAATAAATTTTTATTTACTCTGATTTATATATGTATTATTTATTCGCGATGGGAATTGCGGTGTTACAAAGTGGTATCAGAGCAGGTCGGTCCGTCCGGCCAAGTTGTTGAGTCAGTTGGTGTGACAGTTGAATACTGTCGATGTTGTTTGTTCCTTAGTACGTGATATGTGTGTGAAACATTGTCAGTACTTTCTAGTTTTCTAATCCCTTGTCTGCAGGATTTAGATTGAGATAAGTGGGGGAGAAGCTGGTACTTCTCCAAGTTGCTTCAGGTGTGGAGCGTTGGCTCAGTGTGTTGTGAATTGCAAGATTGTAAGTGCTCTTTGGACAGTGTGGTTCTCGATTCTGGGGGGAATGCGGAGGTAAGGTTTATGTCGACTAAGGATTGGTGCCTTAGGTAGTTTGTGCATGAGATGTAAGAAATGCTATTATAGTTTGGTAAAGATGGTTTATGCCCCATCATGATTGTCGGCTGTCTATTGACAAATTGAGGAACTGATCATCCTTAATCTCTTGTTGATAGTAGACGGGAATTATGTTGGATGGAATAGACGTGTCTTTTCGGCTTGTGCAATGAATGGTTTGAAATTTTAGAAATGGTTACAGATTGTTTTGATGAGTCGATGAAGATTCTTATATCGGAAGATGACGCGGATTAGAGGTTTTGTATATTGGTCAAGTTGGAATGTCTCAGAGGGAGAATGATTGGGTATTACTAATGATTGTTCTCAGAGAGTAGAGTGTGAACTTAAAATTGGACGAAGGTGAATAGTCGAGGTTATGTCTGCTAAGTGAGTAGGACCCTCTTTGGAGTTGAGACTAAGGTGTTTGTTATATTTGTGAGGCTAGTGTTCTGGAAATTGACAGGAAAGCCACAGTGATGGGCTGTCAGTTGTGCATGGTTTTTAGATGTGTTTTGGATGAAACATTAGTGTGTCGACTTGAAGAGGTCCAGCATGGTTGGTAAGGAAAAAGATGATAGTATGAGGTTGCATGTTAACCAGTGAGTAGTATGGAAACTTGCGGTTGTGTTCTGGATAGCTTGAGTTTTGAATTGTGACGAATCGCAAACGATTTGGAATTCCTTGATGGCATGAGACTATGGAAATTTTGAGAAACCTTTGTGTGTGGATGTAATATTTAAGAGTTATTTTTGGTTGGTTGTTGATACATGTTGGAAATTCTGGAATTGGACGGTTGAATGAGAATGCGAATATTCGCCGGAGCTTCGCAGTGCGAAGGGCAAGGCGAAGGCTCGCCAGCAGTTCGCAGTGCAAACTTTGTGCCCTTTTTCTTCTGCCTTGGTTCGCTGGGGGTCGCATTGCGAATGAGGAAAGCGACTGCTCGCTGGGAGATTCACATTGCGAACATGGCAGATCTTTCCAAATTGTTTCTTTCTTAACTTTGGCTTCGTTTATCCGATTTAAATGTTCTTTATATCGTTGTGGAGCTATGAAAGGGTTCTATGTTTTGGAAAGCGGAAATATTATTTATGGAATGGATTTTTGGTCGATTATTGGGATTAGTCGGAACTACGTGAATTACGTAAAACGAAACTATTAACACGTTAAAAGCTTCAAGTGATGCGTCTGGAATGTTTGTGGAGTATATGAATCGTATCTTCCATATTTATTTGGATAAGTTCGTAGTGGTTTTGATTGAGGATATTCGGATTTGTTATAAACTCAGAGGAAGAACAGGTAGAGTATTTGAGATTGGAATTGCAAGTGTTGAAAAGAGACGAAGTTTTATGCTAAGTTACTCGAGTGAGAATTTTGGTTGAAAAAGGGTTAGTTTTCTTGGATATGTTATTTCAGATGAGAGTATTGTTATGGATCCATCGGAAGTAGATATAGTTCTACAATGAGAGGCTCCGAAGTTGGTTAAGGAGATTAGAAACTTTTGGGCTCAGTTGGTTGTTATGGTAGGTTATGGAGGATTTTGTTAAGTTCGTACTTCTGGTATCTCAGTTGACTTGCAAAGGGTAAGTCATTTGTTTTGGATGTTCGTTGTGAGTGAGTTTTAGAGACCGGAAGTAGAAGTTGTCTACAGTTTTAGTTTTGATTCTGCGTGATCTGGATAAACCGGTTGTGAGGTATTGTGATGTGTCTTTGATGAGTTTATTCAGTGTGTTAATGCAAGAGGGTAAAGTCGTGGCTTATGCTTTACGATAATTGAGGATTCATAAAAGGATCTGTACTATTATGGATTTGGAATTGGTTGCAGTCGTATTGTGTTGGGATATTTGGAGGTATTATTGTTATGGTTCTAGGTTCGAAGTGTTTGGTAATCACAAGGATATTGAGTACTTGTTTGGTCTGAAGGAATAGAGTATGAGACAAAGAGAATGGTTGGAATTTGGGACGAGTTATGAATTTGGCTTGAATTATCCTATTGGGGAAAAGCTGATGTTGTGCCTGAAAAATTAAGTCGAAAGTTGTTATGCATGTCTGTTTTGTTGGTCAGAGAATTAAGATTGTTTGAGCAGTTCAGAGACTTGTGTCTGGTGTGTGGGATAACACAGGAGAGTGTGAGATTGGTAGGCTTGATGGTTCCGAGTAATCAGAGTGCGCAGCGGAAGCGTGATGTGGCACATTTTGTATTTGCGTGTGTGACTTGTAAGAATTCATAAGTTGAACATTGGGAACATGTAAGAATGGTAAGACTATGGGACGTTTCAGTATGGAAGTGTTAGGCGAAAAGTTTAAATATTATTCATGGGTTACTATGTAGATGGAGGTTTTGGTGATATGTTTGATTAAGGAATCATAGTCTTGTTGTAATATTGTTGTGTGACAAGGATGTTTGGTATTCTGGTTTTGTAGAGGTTGTTGAAACGATGTTGGGTCGTGGAACTTTAGGTTCTTGTCCTTGTTGTGGCCTCGTTTCCATCGTGATGGTTCGAGTGCGAGTAGCTAATTCTTTGTGGGGGATTAGGCGAGTGTTACCTGGGTGTTGATAACATGGTTTTCTTTGAGTCGTGAGTTGGTCGTCAAGTGCATTGTATGGGCTTTGCATCTTGTCGTTGTGGTTATTGTCGTTGTCGTGTCGTTGTAATAGTTGCTGTTAGCGAGGTGGTTTGTCAGTTTGTGTTATTCGTGGGGTGCCTTTTGTTGGCATGTTAGTTTGTTGGTCGGTGGCGAGAGCCGTGTCCGAAGTTGTTCGTCTCAGTATATTTTCGAGGACGAAAATGCCTAAGTGGGGGAGAGTTGTAACGCCCCAGTTTTAGTAGTTTTATTTAATCGAGTCGATTTAATTATTTTTGTTTTATATTATTTTATTCTTGACTTTTATTTGACAATATATTATTTTTCATCGCTGTTTATGTTTTATCGCATTTTGAGAGCGTTTGCGAGATATTTGAGCTGAGGGGTAAAATAGTCTTTTAGGGGTTTAGATATTTTATATAAATAGAAAGTGGAGAGAAATAGAGAGAGAGGAAAGAAAATGGAAAGAAAGAGAAGGGAAGGAAAGGAAGAGGAGAGAAAAGAGGAGAAGAGGAAAATCGACATAACTCCGTTTCGAGCGCGATTAATCGGGTAAGGGTGAGAAGTTTCAATTATATCTTGCTTGTGTATGTATATGTGTTGTTTGTTGTAATTATTTTGGTTGTTTCGCAACTTTTCGTATCGATTGGAATTAGGAGCAATTGATAGAAATCGATGTTTTCGCAGATGAAATTCGATATAAACTGAGTAGAATACTTGTTGTTAGGTTTGGATCATGTTTTGGTTGTTTTAGTATGTTTTGGAAGTGTTTGGGTGGAAGAAATGATGTATTTTGACCCCAAATGACCTATGTTATCGCTGCTGGAAATTCTGAGTTTCGCAGGTTCGCATTGCGAGCCAAAGCAAAGGAATCAGCGAACGTTCGCTAGCCGTTCGCATTGCGAACGTTAGGTCATTTTTGCTTCTGCCACGGTTCGTTGGGGGCTTCGCACTGCGAACGTGACAGATTTTCAGTTTTTGTTTTCTTCATAACTTTTGATCCGTAAATCGGATTGAGGCACGGTCGGATGCGTTGGAAAGTTCTTTCAATGATCTTTGTGATAATGGAATAGAAACATATGTTTAAGCCATGTATTGATAAGAAAATATGGAAAAGTAATGTATGTGTGAAAAGTGCGGTTTATGTTTCCACCACAACTCCCGAATCGCGAGTCCGATTGATGTGGGACTTGAGGCAATAGATAGATAACCTAATATGCTATTAAATGGTGATGTTAGACCATGATTTAACGAAGAATATTTGGTAGAGGATAATTAGTGATTTGTAGGTTTTGTTGTGTTTGTTTGTGTTTGATGCGATATGTTATCGTCATATAAAGGTGGGGCTTTCGTGCTATTTATATGATGTTGATGCATGTGATAATGATGTTGTTGTGTGGTAAAATACATTGTTTCAGTGAATATCAATGTATGTTGGTATGATGTGTTGTGGGTAGCATTTGATATGTGAATCCCTTGTGTAAGGAATTGTGATGATATGATTGTGGTGGTTTGTGGTGTATTATGAAGTGCATTGTTTATGTGAAATTCAATGTATGTTGTTTAGTGGCCTTTATGGTTTGAAATGCATTGTTTGAATTGATTTGCAATGCATGAATGTGATGATGTTGATTAATTCATATGGTTGAATTGTGAAGATGCATTTGATTGTCATGAGTTCTTGTGTATCAAGCATCATGATATGCATCTTGTGATGTCGTGTACCCTAGTGGGTGTGAGCGACGAAACGGTTCCAGAGGGAATCCGTTATAACATCGTGTGCCTTATACAAAGAGGTGTGAGCGATTATTATAGACGATCGTGTGCCTTATACAAAGAGGTGTGAGCGATCGGGTCGTGTGCCTTATACAAAGAGGTGTGAGCGATCCATAAACGTCGTGTGCCTTAAAAAAATAAGAGGTGTGAGCGACGGGGAACATCGTTTGCCCGACGGGGAGTTACACTAAGTAACAAGCGATGGTTGCAATAGTTCCTGCGTGAACTAGTGATGAGATTGATGGATGGATGGTACCGCATATGCATTGCATAGAGTCGTTGTGTCGGTCTCTGTGCATTTGCATAAATCATGAATGGATTGATTATGTGTGAGAATTGTGAATGGATGCATTATGTGTGGAAAATCACGAATGGATTGATTATGTGTGGAAATTGTGAATTAATTGATTATATGTTGAGATTCATGTATGAATTGGTGAATTGATGTGCATATGTGATAAATGCATTGGTTGTGGATAATATGTCTTATGTGTAGGCATGTGTCATGTGATGTGGTGGTGTGTTTCCATATGTTGTGACTTTGGTGTGCCTTATGTGCAAATATGTGATTATGTTGGTTAATTGATATACGTTATGTATATGTGGCATGATATATGTATTAGTATGTGATGCTTGTGGTGAGAATAACTGTGCATGTGAACCTTTATGTTTTGCATATTATTATGCAATCTTGATTTAGTTGTTATTTCTCACCCTTCTGCTGTGGTTTATTGCTCTATGAGGCAATTGCAGATTTGTAGTCTTTGAGGATTTTGTGAAGATTAGTTCTCCGTTCTTTTGTCGGTCTTGGTGTCTGCTCTGATACGTAGCACGGGAGTCGGGGAACGATTATGTTATATATGTATACCTTTGTTAGATTTATTTTGTATTACCTTTGTATGTATATTTTGATGTTATAAAACAATTCAGTTATGGATCTTTCGCTTTATTCCATAATTGACCTTTCCTTTTGTATGGAAAAAGTTTCCCTTTGAGGTTATTCCATTTTGTGTTATGTATCAAATAAGTGAGCAGGGATTGTGTTTTCTTTCTTTAATTGTGACATCCCTGTTTTCTATCGGAAAAATAAATTTTTATTTACTCTGATTTATATATGTATTATTTATTCGCGATGGGAATTGCGGTGTTACAAAGTGGTATCAGAGCAGGTCGGTCCGTCCGGCCAAGTTGTTGAGTCAGTTGGTGTGACAGTTGAATACTGTCGATGTTGTTTGTTCCTTAGTACGTGATATGTGTGTGAAACATTGTCAGTACTTTCTAGTTTTCTAATCCCTTGTCTGCAGGATTTAGATTGAGATAAGTGGGGGAGAAGCTGGTACTTCTCCAAGTTGCTTCAGGTGTGGAGCGTTGGCTCAGTGTGTTGTGAATTGCAAGATTGTAAGTGCTCTTTGGACAGTGTGGTTCTCGATTCTGGGGGGAATGCGGAGGTAAGGTTTATGTCGACTAAGGATTGGTGCCTTAGGTAGTTTGTGCATGAGATGTAAGAAATGCTATTATAGTTTGGTAAAGATGGTTTATGCCCCATCATGATTGTCGGCTGTCTATTGACAAATTGAGGAACTGATCATCCTTAATCTCTTGTTGATAGTAGACGGGAATTATGTTGGATGGAATAGACGTGTCTTTTCGGCTTGTGCAATGAATGGTTTGAAATTTTAGAAATGGTTACAGATTGTTTTGATGAGTCGATGAAGATTCTTATATCGGAAGATGACGCGGATTAGAGGTTTTGTATATTGGTCAAGTTGGAATGTCTCAGAGGGAGAATGATTGGGTATTACTAATGATTGTTCTCAGAGAGTAGAGTGTGAACTTAAAATTGGACGAAGGTGAATAGTCGAGGTTATGTCTGCTAAGTGAGTAGGACCCTCTTTGGAGTTGAGACTAAGGTGTTTGTTATATTTGTGAGGCTAGTGTTCTGGAAATTGACAGGAAAGCCACAGTGATGGGCTGTCAGTTGTGCATGGTTTTTAGATGTGTTTTGGATGAAACATTAGTGTGTCGACTTGAAGAGGTCCAACATGGTTGGTAAGGAAAAAGATGATAGTATGAGGTTGCATGTTAACCAGTGAGTAGTATGGAAACTTGCGGTTGTGTTCTGGATAGCTTGAGTTTTGAATTGTGACGAATCGCAAACGATTTGGAATTCCTTGATGGCATGAGACTATGGAAATTTTGAGAAACCTTTGTGTGTGGATGTAATATTTAAGAGTTCTTTTTGGTTGGTTGTTGATACATGTTGGAAATTGTGGAATTGGACGGTTGAATGAGAATGCGAATATTCGCCGGAGCTTCGCAGTGCGAAGGGCAAGGCGAAGGCTCGCCAGCAGTTTGCAGTGCAAACTTTGTGCCCTTTTTCTTCTGCCTTGGTTCGCTGGGGGTCGCATTGCGAATGAGGAAAGCGACTGCTCGCTGGGAGATTCGCATTGCGAACATGGCAGATCTTTCCAAATTGTTTCTTTCTTAACTTTGGCTTCGTTTATCCGATTTAAACGTTCTTTATATCGTTGTGGAGCTATGAAAGGGTTCTATGTTTTGGAAAGCGGAAATATTATTTATGGAATGGATTTTTGGTCGATTATTGGGATTAGTCGGAACTACGTGAATTACGTAAAACGAAACTATTAACACGTTAAAAGCTTCAAGTGATGCGTCTGGAATGTTTGTGGAGTATATGAATCGTATCTTCCATATTTATTTGGATAAGTTCGTAGTGGTTTTGATTGAGGATATTCGGATTTGTTATAAACTCAGAGGAAGAACAGGTAGAGTATTTGAGATTGGAATTGCAAGTGTTGAAAAGAGACGAAGTTTTATGCTAAGTTACTCGAGTGAGAATTTTGGTTGAAAAAGGGTTAGTTTTCTTGGATATGTTATTTCAGATGAGAGTATTGTTATGGATCCATTGGAAGTAGATGTAGTTCTACAATGAGAGGCTCCGAAGTTGGTTAAGGAGATTAGAAACTTTTGGGCTCAGTTGGTTGTTATGGTAGGTTATGGAGGACTTTGTTAAGTTCGTACTTCTGGTATCTCAGTTGACTTGCAAAGGGTAAGTCGTTTATTTTGGATGTTCGTTGTGAGTGAGTTTTAGAGAGCGGAAGTAGAAGTTGTCTACGGTTTTAGTTTTGATTCTGCGTGATCCGGATAAACCGGTTGTGAGGTATTGTGATGTGTCTTTGATGAGTTTATTCAGTGTGTTAATGCAAGAGGGTAAAGTCGTGGCTTATGCTTTACGATAATTGAGGATTCATAAAAGGATCTGTACTATTATGGATTTGGAATTGGTTGCAGTCGTATTGTGTTGGGATATTTGGAGGTATTATTGTTATGGTTCTAGGTTCGAAGTGTTTGGTAATCACAAGGATATTGAGTACTTGTTTGGTCTGAAGGAATAGAGTATGAGACAAAGAGAATGGTTGGAATTTGGGACGAGTTATGAATTTGGCTTGAATTATCCTATTGGGGAAAAGCTGATGTTGTGCCTGAAAAATTAAGTCGAAAGTTGTTATGCATGTCTGTTTTGTTGGTCAGAGAATTAAGATTGTTTGAGCAGTTCAGAGACTTGTGTCTGGTGTGTGGGATAACACAGGAGAGTGTGAGATTGGTAGGCTTGATGGTTCCGAGTAATCAGAGTGCGCAGCGGAAGCGTGATGTGGCACATTTTGTATTTGCGTGTGTGACTTGTAAGAATTCATAAGTTGAACATTGGGAACATGTAAGAATGGTAAGACTATGGGACGTTTCAGTATGGAAGTGTTAGGCGAAAAGTTTAAATATTATTCATGGGTTACTATGTAGATGGAGGTTTTGGTGATATGTTTGATTAAGGAATCATAGTCTTGTTGTAATATTGTTGTGTGACAAGGATGTTTGGTATTCTGGTTTTGTAGAGGTTGTTGAAACGATGTTGGGTCGTGGAACTTTAGGTTCTTGTCCTTGTTGTGGCCTCGTTTCCATCGTGATGGTTCGAGTGCGAGTAGCTAATTCTTTGTGGGGGATTAGGCGAGTGTTACCTGGGTGTTGATAACATGGTTTTCTTTGAGTCGTGAGTTGGTCGTCAAGTGCATTGTATGGGCTTTGCATCTTGTCGTTGTGGTTATTGTCGTTGTCGTGTCGTTGTAATAGTTGCTGTTAGCGAGGTGGTTTGTCAGTTTGTGTTATTCGTGGGGTGCCTTTTGTTGGCATGTTAGTTTGTTGGTCGGTGGCGAGAGCCGTGTCCGAAGTTGTTCGTCTCAGTATATTTTCGAGGACGAAAATGCCTAAGTGGGGGAGAGTTGTAACGCCCCAGTTTTAGTAGTTTTATTTAATCGAGTCGATTTAATTATTTTTGTTTTATATTATTTTATTCTTGACTTTTATTTGACAATATATTATTTTTCAATGCTGTTTATGTTTTATCGCATTTTGAGAGCGTTTGCGAGATATTTGAGCTGAGGGGTAAAATAGTCTTTTAGGGGTTTAGATATTTTATATAAATAGAAAGTGGAGAGAAATAGAGAGAAAGGAAAGAAAATGGAAAGAAAGAGAAGGGAAGGAAAGGAAGAGGAGAGAAAAGAGGAGAAGAGGAAAATCGACATAACTCCGTTTCGAGCGCGATTAATCGGGTAAGGGTGAGAAGTTTCAATTATATCTTGCGTGTGTATGTATATGTGTTGTTTGTTGTAATTATTTTGGTTGTTTCGCAACTTTTCGTATCGATTGGAATTAGGAGCAATTGATAGAAATCGATGTTTTCGCAGATGAAATTCGATATAAACTGAGTAGAATACTTGTTGTTAGGTTTGGATCATGTTTTGGTTGTTTTAGTATGTTTTGGAAGTGTTTGGGTGGAAGAAATGATGTATTTTGACCCCAAATGACCTATGTTATCGCTGCTGGAAATTCTGAGTTTCGCAGGTTCGCATTGCGAGCCAAAGCAAAGGAATCAGCGAACGTTCGCTAGCCGTTCGCATTGCGAACGTTAGGTCATTTTTGCTTCTGCCACTGTTCGCTGGGGGCTTCGCACTGCGAACGTGACTGATTTTCAGTTTTTGTTTTCTTCATAACTTTTGATCCGTAAATCGGATTGAGGCACGGTCGGATGCGTTGGAAATTTCTTTCAATGATCTTTGTGATAATGGAATAGAAACATATGTTTAAGCCATGTATTGATAAGAAAATATGGAAAAGTAATGTATGTGTGAAAAGTGCGGTTTATGTTTCCACCACAACTCCCGAATCGCGAGTCCGATTGATGTGGGACTTGAGGCAATAGATAGATAACCTAATATGCTATTAAATGGTGATGTTAGACCATGATTTAACCAAGAATATTTGGTAGAGGATAATTAGTGATTTGTAGGTTTTGTTGTGTTTGTTTTTGTTTGATGTGATATGTTATCGTCATATAAAGGTGGGGCTTTCGTGCTATTTATATGATGTTGATGCATGTGATAATGATGTTGTTGTGTGGTAAAATACATTGTTTCAGTGAATATCAATGTATGTTGGTATGATGTGTTGTGGGTAGCATTTGATATGTGAATCCCTTGTGTAAGGAATTGTGATGATATGATTGTGGTGGTTTGTGGTGTATTATGAAGTGCATTGTTTATGTGAAATTCAATGTATGTTGTTTAGTGGCCTTTATGGTTTGAAATGCATTGTTTGAATTGATTTGCAATGCATGAATGTGATGATGTTGATTAATTCATATGGTTGAATTGTAAAGATGCATTTGATTGTCATGAGTTCTTGTGTATCAAGCATCATGATATGCATCTTGTGATGTCGTGTACCCTAGTGGGTGTGAACGACGAAACGGTTCCAGAGGGAATCCGTTATAACATCGTGTGCCTTATACAAAGAGGTGTGAGCGATTATTATAGACGATCGTGTGCCTTATACAAAGAGGTGTGAGCGATCGGGTCGTGTGCCTTATACAAAGAGGTGTGAGCGATCCATAAACGTCGTGTGCCTTAAAAAAATAAGAGGTGTGAGCGACGGGGAACATCGTTTGCCCGACGGGGAGTTACACTAAGTAACAAGCGATGGTTCCAATAGTTCCTGCGTGAACTAGTGATGAGATTGATGGATGGATGGTACCGCATATGCATTGCATAGAGTCGTTGTGTCAGTCTCTGTGCATTTGCATGAATCATGAATGAATTGATTATGTGTGAGAATTGTGAATGGATGCATTATGTGTGGAAAATCATGAATGGATTGATTATGTGTGGAAATTGTGAATTAATTGATTATATGTTGAGATTCATGTTTGAATTGGTGAATTGATGTGCATATGTGATAAATGCATTGGTTGTGGATAATATGTCTTATGTGTAGGCATGTGTCATGTGATGTGGTGGTGTGTTTCCATATGTTGTGACTTTGGTGTGCCTTATGTGCAAATATGTGATTATGTTGGATAATTGATATACGTTATGTATATGTGGCATGATATATGTATTAGTATGTGATGCTTGTGGTGAGAATAACTGTGCATGTGAACCATTATGTTTTGCATATTATTATGCAATCTTGATTTAGTTGTTATTTCTCACCCTTCTGCTGTGGTTTATTGCTCTATGAGGCAATTGCAGATTTGTAGTCTTTGAGGATTTTGTGAAGATTAGTTCTCCGTTCTTTTGTCGGTCTTGGTGTCTGCTCTGATACGTAGCACGGGAGTCGGGGAACGATTATGTTATATATGTATACCTTTGTTAGATTTATTTTGTATTACCTTTGTATGTATATTTTGATGTTATAAAACAATTCAGTTATGGATCTTCCACTTTATTCCATAATTGACCTTTCCTTTTGTATGGAAAAAGTTTCCCTTTGAGGTTATTCCATTTTGTGTTATGTATCAAATAAGTGAGCAGGGATTGTGTTTTCTTTCTTTAATTGTGACATCCCTGTTTTCTGTCGGAAAAATAAATTTTTATTTACTCTGATTTATATATGTATTATTTATTCGCGATGGGAATTGCGGTGTTACAAAGTGGTATCAGAGCAGGTCGGTCCGTCCGGCCAAGTTGATGAGTCAGTTGGTGTGACAGTTGAATACTGTCGATGTTGTTTGTTCCTTAGTACGTGATATGTGTGTGAAACATTGTCAGTACTTTTTAGTTTTCTAATGCCTTGTCTGCAGGATTTAGATTGAGATAAGTGGGGGAGTAGCTGGTACTTCTCCAAGTTGCTTCAGGTGTGGAGCGTTGGCTCAGTGTGTTGTGAATTGCAAGATTGTAAGTGCTCTTTGGACAGTGTGGTTCTCAATTCCGGGGGGAATGCGGAGGTAAGGTTTATGTCGACTAAGGATTGGTGCCTTAGGTAGTTTGTGCATGAGATGTAAGAAATGCTATTATAGTTTGGTAAAGATGGTTTATGCCCCATCATGATTGTCGGCTGTCTATTGACAAATTGAGGAACTGATCATCCTTAATCTCTTGTTGATAGTAGATGGGAATTATGTTGGATGGAATAGACGTGTCTTTCCGGCTTGTGCAATGAATGGTTTGAAATTTTAGAAATGGTTACAGATTGTTTTGATGAGTCGATGAAGATTCTTATATCGGAAGATGACGCGGATTAGAGGTTTTGTATATTGGTCAAGTTGGAATGTCTCAGAGGGAGAATGATTGGGTATTACTAATGATTGTTCTCAGAGAGTAGAGTGTGAACTTAAAATTGGACGAAGGTGAATAGTCGAGGTTATGTCTGCTAAGTGAGTAGGACCCTCTTTGGAGTTGAGACTAAGGTGTTTGTTATATTTGTGAGGCTAGTGTTCTGGAAATTGACAGGAAAGCCACAGTGATGGGCTGTCAGTTGTGCATGGTTTTTAGATGTGTTTTGGATGAAACATTAGTGTGTCGACTTGAAGAGGTCCAGCATGGTTGGTAAGGAAAAAGATGATAGTATGAGGTTGCATGTTAACCAGTGAGTAGTATGGAAACTTGCGGTTGTGTTCTGGATAGCTTGAGTTTTGAATTGTGACGAATCGCAAACGATTTGGAATTCCTTGATGGCATGAGACTATGGAAATTTTGAGAAACCTTTGTGTGTGGATGTAATATTTAAGAGTTCTTTTTGGTTGGTTGTTGATACATGTTGGAAATTGTGGAATTGGACGGTTGAATGAGAATGCGAATATTCGCCGGAGCTTCGCAGTGCGAAGGGCAAGGCGAAGGCTCGCCAGCAGTTTGCAGTGCAAACTTTGTGCCCTTTTTCTTCTGCCTTGGTTCGCTGGGGGTCGCATTGCGAATGAGGAAAGCGACTGCTCGCTGGGAGATTCGCATTGCGAACATGGCAGATCTTTCCAAATTGTTTCTTTCTTAACTTTGGCTTCGTTTATCCGATTTAAACGTTCTTTATATCGTTGTGGAGCTATGAAAGGGTTCTATGTTTTGGAAAGCGGAAATATTATTTATGGAATGGATTTTTGGTCGATTATTGGGATTAGTCGGAACTACGTGAATTACGTAAAACGAAACTATTAACACGTTAAAAGCTTCAAGTGATGCGTCTGGAATGTTTGTGGAGTATATGAATCGTATCTTCCATATTTATTTGGATAAGTTCGTAGTGGTTTTGATTGAGGATATTCGGATTTGTTATAAACTCAGAGGAAGAACAGGTAGAGTATTTGAGATTGGAATTGCAAGTGTTGAAAAGAGACGAAGTTTTATGCTAAGTTACTCGAGTGAGAATTTTGGTTGAAAAAGGGTTAGTTTTCTTGGATATGTTATTTCAGATGAGAGTATTGTTATGGATCCATCGGAAGTAGATGTAGTTCTACAATGAGAGGCTCCGAAGTTGGTTAAGGAGATTAGAAACTTTTGGGCTCAGTTGGTTGTTATGGTAGGTTATGGAGGACTTTGTTAAGTTCGTACTTCTGGTATCTCAGTTGACTTGCAAAGGGTAAGTCGTTTGTTTTGGATGTTCGTTGTGAGTGAGTTTTAGAGAGCGGAAGTAGAAGTTGTCTACGGTTTTAGTTTTGATTCTGCGTGATCCGGATAAACCGGTTGTGAGGTATTGTGATGTGTCTTTGATGAGTTTATTCAGTGTGTTAATGCAAGAGGGTAAAGTCGTGGCTTATGCTTTACAATAATTGAGGATTCATAAAAGGATCTGTACTATTATGGATTTGGAATTGGTTGCAGTCGTATTGTGTTGGGATATTTGGAGGTATTATTGTTATGGTTCTAGGTTCGAAGTGTTTGGTAATCACAAGGATATTGAGTACTTGTTTGGTCTGAAGGAATAGAGTATGAGACAAAGAGAATGGTTGGAATTTGGGACGAGTTATGAATTTGGCTTGAATTATCCTATTGGGGAAAAGCTGATGTTGTGCCTGAAAAATTAAGTCGAAAGTTGTTATGCATGTCTGTTTTGTTGGTCAGAGAATTAAGATTGTTTGAGCAGTTCAGAGACTTGTGTCTGGTGTGTGGGTTAACACAGGAGAATGTGAGATTGGTAGGCTTGATGGTTCCGAGTAATCAGAGTGCGCAGCGGAAGCGTGATGTGGCACATTTTGTATTTGCGTGTGTGACTTGTAAGAATTCATAAGTTGAACATTGGGAACATGTAAGAATGGTAAGACTATGGGACGTTTCAGTATGGAAGTGTTAGGCGAAAGGTTTAAATATTATTCATGGGTTACTATGTAGATGGAGGTTTTGGTGATATGTTTGATTAAGGAATCATAGTCTTGTTGTAATATTGTTGTGTGACAAGGATGTTTGGTATTCTGGTTTTGTAGAGGTTGTTGAAACGATGTTGGGTCGTGGAACTTTAGGTTCTTGTCCTTGTTGTGGCCTCGTTTCCATCGTGATGGTTCGAGTGCGAGTAGCTAATTCTTTGTGGGGGATTAGGCGAGTGTTACCTGGGTGTTGATAACATGGTTTTCTTTGAGTCATGAGTTGGTCGTCAAGTGCATTGTATGGGCTTTGCATCTTGTCGTTGTGGTTATTGTCGTTGTCGTGTCGTTGTAATAGTTGCTGTTAGCGAGGTGGTTTGTCAGTTTGTGTTATTCGTGGGGTGCCTTTTGTTGGCATGTTAGTTTATTGGTCGGTGGCGAGAGCCGTGTCCGAAGTTGTTCGTCTCAGTATATTTTCGACGACGAAAATGTCTAAGTGGGGGAGAGTTGTAACGCCCCAGTTTTAGTAGTTTTATTTAATCGAGTCGATTTAATTATTTTTGTTTTATATTATTTTATTCTTGACTTTTATTTGACAATATATTATTTTTCATCGCTGTTTATGTTTTATCGCATTTTGAGAGCGTTTGCGAGATATTTGAGCTGAGGGGTAAAATAGTCTTTTAGGGGTTTAGATATTTTATATAAATAGAAAGTGGAGAGAAATAGAGAGAAAGGAAAGAAAATGGAAAGAAAGAGAAGGGAAGGAAAGGAAGAGGAGAGAAAAGAGGAGAAGAGGAAAATCGACATAACTCCGTTTCGAGCGCGATTAATCGGGTAAGGGTGAGAAGTTTCAATTATATCTTGCTTGTGTATGTATATGTGTTGTTTGTTGTAATTGTTTTGGTTGTTTCGCAACTTTTCGTATCGATTGGAATTAGGAGCAATTGATAGAAATCGATGTTTTCGCAGATGAAATTCGATATAAACTGAGTAGAATACTTGTTGTTAGGTTTGGATCATGTTTTGGTTGTTTTAGTATGTTTTGGAAGTGTTTGGGTGGAAGAAATGATGTATTTTGACCCCAAATGTCCTATGTTATCGCTGCTGGAAATTCTGAGTTTCGCAGGTTCGCATTGCGAGCCAAAGCAAAGGAATCAGCGAACGTTCGCTAGCCGTTCGCATTGCGAACGTTAGGTCATTTTTGCTTCTGCCACGGTTCGCTGTGAGCTTCGCACTGCGAACGTGACTGATTTTCAGTTTTTGATTTCTTCATAACTTTTGATCCGTAAATCGGATTGAGGCACGGTCGGATGCGTTGGAAAGTTCTTTCAATGATCTTTGTAATAATGGAATAGAAACATATGTTTAAGCCATGTATTAATAAGAAAATATGGAAAAGTAATGTATGTGTGAAAAGTGCGGTTTATGTTTCCACCACAACTCCCGAATCGCGAGTCCGATTGATGTGGGACTTGAGGCAATAGATAGATAACCTAATATGCTATTAAATGGTGATGTTAGACCATGATTTAACGAAGAATATTTGGTAGAGGATAATTAGTGATTTGTAGGTTTTGTTGTGTTTGTTTGTGTTTGATGCGATATGTTATCGTCATATAAAGGTGGGGCTTTCGTGCTATTTATATGATGTTGATGCATGTGATAATGATGTTGTTGTGTGGTAAAATACATTGTTTCAGTGAATATCAATGTATGTTGGTATGATGTGTTGTGGGTAGCATTTGATATGTGAATCCCTTGTGTAAGGAATTGTGAGGATATGATTGTGGTGGTTTGTGGTGTATTATGAAGTGCATTGTTTATGTGAAATTCAA
This sequence comes from Lathyrus tuberosus, assembly GCA_022829125.1. Classification (NCBI taxonomy): domain Eukaryota; kingdom Viridiplantae; phylum Streptophyta; class Magnoliopsida; order Fabales; family Fabaceae; genus Lathyrus; species Lathyrus tuberosus. Next base: position 10,130,244 of record JALAZF010000085.1, read on the forward strand.
TGTATGTTGCTTAGTGGCCTTTATGGTATGAAATGAATTGTTTGAATTGATTTGCAATGCATGAATGTGATGATGTTGATTAATTCATATGGTTGAATTGTGAAGATGCATTTGATTGTCATGAGTTCTTGTGTGTCAAGCATCATGATATGCATCTTGTGATGTCGTGTACCCTAGTGGGTGTGAGCGACGAAACGGTTCCAGAGGGAATCCGTTATAACATCGTGTGCCTTATACAAAGAGGTGTGAGCGATGATTATAGACGATCGTGTGCCTTATACAAAGAGGTGTGAGCGATCGGGTCGTGTGCCTTATACAAAGAGGTGTGAGCGATCCATAAACGTCGTGTGCCTTAAAAAAATAAGAGGTGTGAGCAACGGGGAACATCGTTTGCCCGACGGGGAGTTACACTAAGTAACAAGCGATGGTTCCAATAGTTCCTGCTTGAACTAATGATGAGATTGATGGATGGATGGTACCACATATGCATTGCATAGAGTCGTTGTGTCAGTCTCTGTGCATTTGCATAAATCATGAATGAATTAATTATGTGTGAGAATTGTGAATGGATGCATTATGTGTGGAAAATCATGAATGGATTGATTATGTGTGGAAATTGTGAATTAATTGATTATATGTTGAGATTCATGTTTGAATTGGTGAATTGATGTGCATATGTGATAAATGCATTGGTTGTGGATAATATGTCTTATGTGTAGGCATGTGTCATGTGATGTGGTGGTGTGTTTCCATATGTTGTGACTTTGGTGTGCCTTATGTGCAAATATGTGATTATGTTGGTTAATTGATATACGTTATGTATATGTGGCATGATATATGTATTAGTATGTGATGCTTGTGGTGAGAATAACTGTGCATGTGAACCTTTATGTTTTGCATATTATTATGCAATCTTGATTTAGTTGTTATTTCTCACCCTTCTGCTGTGGTTTATTGCTCTTTGAGGCAATTGCAGATTTGTAGTCTTTGAGGATTTTGTGAAGATTAGTTCTCCGTTCTTTTGTTGGTCTTGGTGTCTGCTCTGATACGTAGCACGGGAGTCGGGGAACGATTATGTTATATATGTATACCTTTGTTAGATTTATTTTGTATTACCTTTGTATGTATATTTTGATGTTATAAAACCATTCAGTTATGGATCTTCCGCTTTATTCCATAATTGACCTTTCCTTTTGTATGGAAAAAGTTTCCCTTTGAGGTTATTCCATTTTGTGTTATGTATCAAATAAATGAGCAGGGAGTGTGTTTTCTTTCTTTAATTGTGACATCCCTGTTTTCTGTCGAAAAAATAAATTTTTATTTACTCTGATTTATATATGTATTATTTATTCGCGATGGGAATTGGGGTGTTACATCATTCCACCTCCAGGGAACAATGTTGCTCAAGCTCAGCCTGTGCGGATCCCTGTTGAGAATCCTACTATACAAGAACGTCCTATCGTCCGAGGCAGACATTCCTTTTCTCTTGATGCCACAGACTATCAGAGTTTTGCATTCTCTGTGCCAGATTTCCAAGGGGTAATTCCAAAGATGAAACTGAAAGATCCACAAGTTGTTGAGTTTATGGAAAGATACTGTGTGTTGGACGAGAAGCTTAAAGCCTTAGAGGGTCGTGATGCCCTTGATCTGAATGCTTCAAGCATGTGTCTGGTGCCTGGCCTTGTAATGCCTCCAAAGTTCAAGACACTGAATTTTGAGAAGTACAAAGGGGATAGTTGTCCAAAGCAACGTTTGGTGATGTTTTACAGAAGGATGACCTCATATGTTCGCAACGACAAGCTAATAATCCATTGTTTCCAGAACAGTCTGAGCAGAGCATCATTGAGTTGGTACATGCAGTTAGAAAATGGTTGCATCCAATCTTGGTCAGACTAGCTAACGCCTTTGTGAAGCAATTTAATTATAATCTTGACATGGCTCCTAGCCGCATGCATTTGCAAGGTTTATCTCAAGCAGACAACAAATCCTTCAAAGGGTATGCTCAGAGATGGAGAGAGATAGCGGCTCACGTTCAACCACCACTCTTAGACAGAGAATTGGTTGACCTGTTTATGGACACATTGCAAGGACCATAACTGGAAAAGATGATCAGCAATGGTACATCAAACTTCTCTGACCTGATGATAGCTGGAGAACACATCGAGAGCCTACTCAAGAGTGGAAAAATCCAAGGCATCGCAAACATACAAGCTAGTGAAAGTGAATCAGTTGTCAGTTCTCAAGAAGAATGGGAGGAAGAAAATAGTTCCATTTGGGAATCTCCACTACCTCATCCTCTGTACTCAGGTATTTCAGCTATTCAGAATCAGCAATCTTCTCGGTCTCCGTATCAGATGCCATTTTCTCCATAGAGACAGTATCTTTCTCCAAAGTAGGGACCTCCTCAGAATCAACGGTCATATCATTGTCAGTCGCGTCAGCACGCCCGACAGAGGCCAAGGAAGCCAGAGAGGCATTTCACTCAGTTGCCAATGTCGTACAGTCAGATGTTTCCAGATTTGATCAAAGGTGGATAAATAGTGCTGAAGGAATTGAACCTAGTGCCTTTTCCATACCCACCAAGTTTTGATTCCAACGCCCGTTGTGACAACCATGCTGGGGCACAAGGGCATTCAACGGAAGACTGTAAGGTGCTCAAGAGAAAGGTTCAGACTCTGCTTGACTCCAATATGTTCTCATTCACGCCTCAGGGTATTCAGATCAACAATCCTACTTCATCCAGTCAGGCGGGTTCGTCAGTTCATGTCATGGAAGAAGTCACCGAGATCAGTTGTGCAGATGATTATTAGACTGACTTCGACGAGCAATTCTGAAGATGGCTATCTCAGTAGCAAATCAAGACTGGAAATCCTAGTTCCCTGAAGCTGTCAATCTCTTAGATCATGTCATTTCTTTGCATTGGTTGTTTCTTTTCTGTTAAATTGCAAACTCATTTGTAAAACTTGTTTGTTTTTTATTAATAATGATAATGAAATGAATATGCATGTTTTGATTAAATCCATTCATGTTCACTCATACTTTTAATCGATATCAAACGCTTGTTTAAGCAAAATCTAGGGGAGGATGACAAAATTGAAAGGCGCAGAACTTCCGATTGTATGCTTTTGGGAATAAAACCTTGCTGATGATGTACAGGCACTGTTTCAAATCCCCAAAAACCAGAGATATAAGGAAAATAATCCCTTGTCAACCCCATTGAGCCTAGTAGTAGGAGTTTCTTTCTGAAAACAAAAAACCCTCACGTCTAACCTGGGGCAGGGTAGGTGTCACTTAATTTGACCGAGCGTTCAAATTTCAAAAGAGGAGTGTCCCATTCAAGGATCAATCACGTCTTACCCCTCACAAGATGTCGTATGTCACAAACCACAATGGTTATCCCACACCAACCAAATAGTGAGGCAGTCGCAACCCTTACAACTCAAGACAACTAGGATTTGTTCAAAAGAAAAAAGAATCAAAAGAAAAAAAAAGAAAGTCCGCTATGTCGAAACTTGAAAACAAGTGACTTAGGAAAAAGTTAGGGCATCCCGCTGGACTTCAAAAATCGAAAAACTCAAAAGAATCAATTCAGGAAAAAATCAGGGAAAACAAAAGAATGAAAAGCGAAAATAAGGATGACAAAAGAAAAATCCTCGATAAAGAATAAGTCGTGTGGCTACAGACACCAAAGACAAGAGAGGTGATTGTCACTCTGAAAACCTTATGGGTTCCATAACCATCGCTCCCACCATTCAATAATGTTTTGAAAGGTGAGCGAATAGGACTGGAGAACATCAAGGAGAATGGGTGGGTTAAAACAAATTTTGAGCCTTATATCCTTTCTTTCTCAAACCGTGAACCAGGCCACGTTACAACCTTCAAAAGGCCTAATTAAAGTAGGGTTGTTTCGAAAGCACACTTCATTAAAGATCGTGTCAAAGCTGACTCTTAAAAGGATTTGCTTACCATTCATGTTGGTATTGATGTGACATTCTGATAAGTGACTTATCCACTATATGTCATAACATTTTTCCAGTGAACAGACTTGGATTTCAAAACTGTCATATGCATTGCATTAAAATTATCTATTCAAAACGAATTGTTTTACTTGCGAGTAAGCACTTGACATCAGAAGGGTTTATGCAATGGAAGGATTGGTCAAGATAAGATGCAAACGCCTGAGTGTTCTGTTGAGTAGGGGAAAGTCATCAAATGATCACGCCAGGAGGGCAACCCATTCCAAGATTCAGTTAATCTGGGGCAGTCAAGTTGAGATTCGACAAATCTCTCAAAGATTAGTTAGTCAGAGGCATTCCTTCACATATCAGTCAATCAGGGGCAAGATCGTTTCAAGACTCCATTGAGCAAAAGATTCAGCCAAACTGGGATAGGCCACCCCAAGAGCACAAGAAGTTATCCTTTCCAGAAGGCGATTAATCTGAAGCACCTCTCCGAGGTAGAGAACACTAGATCAGTCTATCTCAGACCATCAGGGTACAGAAGTTTCAGGTTTCCTTTTGAGGCAGATTCTTACAGATATTCCACAGGCTGGGGAAAGACTGGAAACAAAGAAACCTTTCCTCCCAGTACTTTCAGAGCTACTCAGGTAAATTCTGTTAATCTTCAAGTTCAAGACGAATGTCGGGAAGTCATGTTAACCATTCCCTAACCTTTCAACCAAAAATCTTGTAGCCAGACAAGACACTTTCCAACGTCATCCGTACCTGACTTACCTCAGAACCACCGGTTAAGCCGTCATATCATTGCATTAATCATTATTGCATATCATTCGTCTAGCATAGCATATCATGAAGCCTTGTAAAATCGAACAGGAAAACCAAAGCCCGATCCGTATTGACACCTTCATTCAAAGCCTAATCCTTGTTGGCATTCACTTCAATCCAAAGTCTAATCCCTATTAGCAACCACCAGAAGTCCACTTTGCTGGCATTTCCCAAAGCAAAGACCAATCTCTATTGGCACCTCAAACCAAAGTCCAATCCCTATTGGCACCTCAAACCAAAGTCTAATCCCTATTGGCACCTCATTTAAAAGTCCAATCCACATTGGTACTCAGAAAAATCTCACATTCGAAAAACAATCACCATCAGGTTTCACCTGTCCTTCCCAACAAATTCCAATCATACTTGGCACATCCTTCTTTCCCCGGCAGCCCGAGCATACATTGGCATTCAGCATATAGTAATCATCATCATTGCATCCTCATATGCGTAGCATTTCCATTTCTTATGGAGCATTACGCTATAGAAAATTCAAACATATACATGCGAAGCATAAGCCAGATATGGTACCTTGCACAGAAGCCCGAATCACCTTTCGATAGTGACTTCAAGAAGAAGTAAAATCTGGTTTTTGGAATGTGATTTGGAGGAAAACATGAATTCAGAGGTTTTGGGTGGTTTGATCAGTCACACATGGCCTCTATTTATAGTAGAGGAAGTTTGTTTTGGAAGCAATAGTGTTTGGGAGCTGATCATGGCAGTAGCTTGTAGCCATTGACTTGGATAATTCAAAAGTGCCAAGTCAACTCTCTTATCTTGACTCCATTAATCCTTGCAAGTTTTAATGCTCAGAGTTTTGGACTGCAATCTTGACTAATTTGGAGTGTAGTGATCTGGTTCATGACACCTCAATGCATTGCATTGATGTTGCCTTGCCAAACTTGAATTCCAAGTTTCATGTCATGATGATTTTCACATGCCAAGTTGAATCCCTTGCCTATTTGATTATGAACCAAGTGAGTCATCGGATTCTTTGTGTTTTTGGAAGATAACAAAGTTGGCAAAGTGACAAGAATTGAAGGGCAAAATCGTGTGGCGCAAGTTTGGTCCTCATGCTGTCTTGAAAAATAAGGTTTTCATGCCATGTTTCAAGGCTTGTAACTTCCTACTCAAGTTGAATTAGGACGAGTTCTTGTACATTTTGGAAAGCCCTCATGACATACTTTAACTTTTATGTCCACCAATAGACCTGGTTCAACTTGGATCAAGGTGAAAAATGGCCTCAAAGTTGGTAAAAAATGAAACAGATTTTGACTTGAAAATTTCACTAAGTGTTGGAAAAAGTGGTCATTTTCATTTTTTATGATTTTGATCAATCCATAACTCAATCCATGAGGATTTGGAATCTTTTGTAGTTGAAACTTTTGAAGTATGTCATGTGAACTTTCATTTGAGATTTGGATGGAAGAAAAAGGCCTTAGGGTTTGGGAGTTATGACCTTGCAAAGTTGGTACCAAATCCATTTAGTTCCATAACTTAGAAAATTCTAAGTTTTCTATGGTTGTCCCTTTTGCAAGTAACCTCACTTTTCTTGATTTTTATTGATGGATGATGATCAAAACCATACATTAACATTGTTTTTTATTTAGGGGAGCCATATTTGTGAAAATTTCAAAAAGTCAAACTTGATTTTGGGCACAGTTGACTTTTTATCAGATGAATTCCAAACTGTGTATCCTCTATGAAATCAAGTTCTTGACCTAATTCAAACCTAATGGATGGATTCCATAGATGTTTTAGGGTATCTTTAATGATGTCCCAAGGTTTGAGAACATGTCTTGGTCAAAAGTCAAAGATACAGTTGACTTTTTCTTCAAAAACCCTAATTGTGGTCCTGATGAAATTGAAACTTGTGAATCAAACTTCTTGGATCAATCCATTGTTCTAAATGGATCAATGTGGTGTATTTGAGCTCCTCAAATCATGTCTTGAGGTATTGGTTCATGTCTTGCCTTAAAAGTCAACTTAGGGGTAAATTAGATCAAGAAACCCTAATTCCTGATTTTTGATGAACGCTCCCCCTGAGGTTGTTTTGGCTTGATGATTAGATCCATGAGGTCCCTTTGAGCTTCTTGGATCATGTTTTGAGGTATTGGCTCATGCCCAGAGGAAAATTTTCATCTGGGGCCCTGGTCGACCAAAACCCTAATTTGGTGACACTAGCGATCTTGAGGCTTGATCCACTTGAGATGTTGCACTCTTGTGCTTGATTCTTGATATGGGAAACCTCTTGATCCTTCATGTATGTTTGAGAGGTTAGACAAGTTGAAGATCATGTTATTTCTTGATTGATCTTTTGCCTAAGTGTTCTGAGAGGGCTCAAAATCTTAATTCTTGATTGTAGTGAATGCTCAACAATTCTTGAGGAGATTGATGAGGCATAAAGGAACATCCATATTGTGGTGATAATTTGCATAATCATGGGAAATCTTAGTGGTCAAAATTTGGCATATGACAAATGCCCCTATTTAATCTTCTTGGACCCGAAGATGTGAATGACGGAGATATTCGGACATTCAGGGTGCAAGAGGATTAAATATCGGAATACCCGAAATTTTGACTGTGGTTATGAATAGAAGTTTGCTCATCCATCTTCTTTTGCTAAGCAATGTTACTTAGGAAAGGGGTAAAACTTCCCCTCGATCCTGGTTTTCAGCCACGAAACTGGTCTCATTTCTGAAATAAACTTCCCCTCGATCCTGGTCTTCAGCCACAGAACTGGTCTCAGTTTCTTTTGAAATAAACATCCCCTCCATCTAGGTTTTCAGCCACGAAACTGGTCTCAATTTCTTTTGTAATAAACCTCCCCTCGATCCTGGTCTTCAGCCATGGAACTGGTCTCAATTTCTTTTGAAATAAACCTCCCCTCGATCCTGGTTTTTAGCCACGGAACTGGTCTCATTTTCTTTTGAAATAAACCTCCCCTCGATCCTAGTCTTCAGCCACGAAACTGGTCTAAGTTTCTTCTTGTCGAGTTCCTTCCTCGACAAGGAACGCTTGTAGCGGTCTTCATCAAACTTCTCGCTGATTTTTCACTAGGGAGGCGCCATTTGATGGAAAAAGTTTGAGGTCAGACTTGCTGAGGACACCCATTTGTCTGAGCTATAAAGGTGTGCAAACTTCTCTGTTGGAGATGTCATTTGTTGATTCTAATGGGGAAAACGAGTCTCTTGAGAGACTGCTTTTTTCTTGGGTACATTACATCAAACTTTTCTTCGAGATCTTTTCGGAGAAATGCCATGTGATGTGATCCAATTTTTGAGGTGCTGATGACTTCATTGTCATCGTATTTCTTGGGAGAAAAACTGATGTATTACCGAGAGTCTTTGGGTTAAGAGACTTTCTCTGGGGATTTTCCGTAATCCGGGAAAGCGAAAAAAATATCATCTCCAATGTTGAAGAGTGATGTTCCAAAGGTGTCTGTCGAATGTCTTCTTGCCTTTCAGAGGTTCAAGTTATCAAAGTGGTCGAGGATAGGCTCCAATCTAGAAATAAACTAGGGAGAGATTGTTCAGACGATACATTTTCGGACGAGGAAAGAACTGACGACTTTCGGTGAGAGGACTTTTATCACTTGGGGACGAGAATGACCAAAGTGACATTAATGCAACATATGTATGAATATGAATCAATTAAGCATGATGTATGTATGTTTATGCTGACAAAACAGATGTGACATACATACCAATGAATGAACACGACTGGATACTCGGCCACTGCGGGGGAGATAAAAAGTATCATCAGTTTAAGATAGCAATCCTTTCTTGTTTAGGAGAGGTAGACCCTGCTGGGGAAGAATGAACCATCAATTGGTCTTCAGAGGTAAGAACTCTGTCAGGGATATTAGGCGGGATATTATCTCTAAAACGGTTGATCCTTCATTCAGGTGTACTGGTTTAGAAGGAGTACTTTGGTTCTGGATTTTGAGGTTTAATCACTTCCGGAGAAGTCATCGATGTTCTTTTTGATGTTCAGAAGTCAAAAGGAATCGCCATCTTTATTTTAAAAAGCAGAAGAAAATTCAAAAATTAAATTCATTTTATTTTGTTTCAAGAATCGTTGATCATATTTAAAAGTGTCATTCTTATAAAGCAAAATAAATGAGAATTGCAAACAAAAGCACTAGGGTTCAAATTTTATTGATGAAATGGTAATCAGCCAAATGCGTGATCCCATAGAGCATTACAAAGTTTAGAAAATGGCAATTTAATGGAAAAGGGCTACATTGAAACATAACAACCGCTATCATTCTACCAACTTTGAATTCTGGACTAGGTAAACTCTTCTCCATCCATGGTTGCAAGTCTAAAGGCACCGCCTGAGAAAGCTTTCTTAACAACATAAGGACCGTCATAATTCGGAGTCCATTTGCTCCGGGAATCAGTGAGGAATGATTGTATCTTCTTGAGCACGAGGTCCCCTTTTCTGAAGACACGTGGTTAGACCTTTTTGTCGAACGCCTTCTTCATTCTTTGCTGATACAAGTGACCATGGCATAAAGCTGTCATTATTTTTTTCTTTGATTAGGTTCAGTTCATCGTATCGAATTTGACACCATTCAGCTTCTGTTAGCTTAGCTTCCATCAATACCCGGATTGATGGGATCTCTACTTCTATTGGGAGCACTGCCTCCATGCCATATGCTAGAGAGAAAGGGGTTGCCCCTGTTGAAGTACGCACATATGTGCGATAACTGTGAAGAGCAAAGGGTAGCATCTCATGCCAGTCTTTGTAGGGTACAACCATCTTTTGAATGATCTTCTTGATATTTTTGTTAACCGCTTCTACCGCTCCGTTCATCTTAGGTCGGTAGGGAGATGAGTTATGGTGTTCTATCTTAAACTCAGCACACAACTCCTTCTACATCTTGTTGTTCAAGTTAGATTCATTATCTGTAATGATCTGGCTTGGAACACCATAACGACAGATGTGATTATTCTTGATAAATCGGACCACCACTTGTCGGGTTACATTGGTGCATGACGCTGCTTCGACCCATTTGGTGAAGTAGTCAATGGCTACCAGGACGAACCGATGTCCGTTTGAAGCTTTGGATTCAATCATGCCAATCATGTCGATTCCCCATATGAAAAAAGGCCACGGAGAAGAAAGAAATTTGAGATGCGTTCTTGGTACATGGATTTTGTCTGTGTATATCTGACACTTATGACACTTCCTCATGTACTTGTAGCAATCAGATTCCATTATCAACCAATAATATCCTGCTCTCATAATTTTTCTTGCCATTGTGTGTCCATTGGCATGAGTTCCAAAAGATCCTTCGTGAATCTCTTTCATCAACATGTTTGCCTCTTGTATGTCGACGCATCTGAGAAAAACCATGTCGAAGTTTCTCTTGTAGAGTGTTTCACCGTTCAGGAAGAAGTTGCCAGACAGTCTTTTGAGGGTCTTCTTGTCTTTTCTTGATGCCCCAGGCGGGTACTCTTGTTTTTGAAGGAAGCACTTGATATCGTGATACCAAGGTTTGTCATCTATGACTGCTTCAATAGTGAAGATGTAAGTGGGCCTCTCAAGGCGCATTATGTCGATCTTAGGTACGTCATTCCAATGATTTACAGCAATCATGGAAGAGAGAGTGGCTAATACATCATCCATGTGATTTTATTCACGAGGGATATGATGAAACTCGATTCTGTTAAAGAATGGGAACAACCTTCTATCGTAATATTTGTAAGGAATCAATCCTGATTGGTATCTATTCCACTCTCTTGATCTGATTGATAACCAGGGCTGAATCTCCATACACATCCAAGTTCTTAATCCTTAGGCCAATTGCTTCTTCGAGACCCATGATACAAGCTTCGTATTCGGCCTCGTTGTTTGTGCATTTGAACTAGAGTCGGGCAGTGAAAGGAATATGGCTACCCTGAGGTGTTACGATGATTGCCCCAATTCTGTTCCCATAAGTGTTGACGACTCCGTCAAATATTAGTCCCCATTGGGATCCTGGTTCTGGCCCTTCACTGGGTAGCGGTTCGACGCAATCTTTCATTTTCAAGTACATGACATATTCGTCTGGGAAGTCAAATCCGACTGATTCCTGATCGTCAATTGGTTTATAAGCCAAATGATTGGCTAAAATACTTCCTTTGACAGCTTTCTGAGCATGGTACTCGATGTCATATTCTGATAACAACATCTGCCACCGGGCAATCCTTCCCGTGAGAGAAGGCTTTTCTAAGACGTACTTGATCGGATCTATTTCGGAGATTAACCAAATAGTGTGACAAATCATGTACTGGCAAAGACGTTTGGCTGCCCAAGCCAGAGCGCAACAAGTTTTCTCGAGCATAGTGTATCAAGTTTCATAGTCCGAGAACTTCTTACTTAAGTAGTAAATGGCAGATTCTTTTCTTTTTGTCTCGTCATGTTGGCCAAGCCCACAACCCATGGAGTCTTCCAAGACTGTTAGGTAGATGATCAATGGTCTTCCCTCCACTAGAGGAGACAGAATTGGTGGGTTCAAAAGATATTCTTTGATGTTGTCGAAAGGTTTTTGGTAATATTCTATCCATACACAGCTTTGGTTTTTTCTGAGTAGTTTGAAGATCGGCGCGCATGTCGCGGTCATGAGGGATCTGAATCTTGAGATGTAATTCAGATGTCCCAAAAATCCTCTGACCTATTTTTCAGTCTTTGGAGAAGGCATTTCTTGAATGGTCGTGACCTTGTCAGGATCAACCTTAATTCCTTTATGGCTGATGATAAATCCTAAGAGCTTTCCTGAACGAACATCGAATCTGCACTTATTGGGATTCAAGCGGAGTTTGTATTTTCTCAGACGCTCGAATAACTTTGACAAGTGTGTCACATGTTCTTCTTCTGTTTTAGATTTGGCAATCATGTCTACGACATACACCCCAATTTCTTTGTGCATCATGTCGTGAAACAGAGTTGTCATGGCCCTTTGATAGGTTGCCCCTGCGTTCTTCAGACTGAATGGCATTACCTTGTAACTAAAAGTGCCCCATGGGGTGATGAATGAAGTTTTCTCCATATCTTCTGACGCCATTTTGATTTGATTATAGCTCGAGAATCCATCCATGAAGGAGAAGACTTTGAACATTGCTGTGATGTCAACCAACATGTCAATGTGTGGCAGGGGAAGTCATCCTTTGGTCTTGCTTTGTTCAGATCCTTGAAGTATACACACATTCTGACTTTTTCGTCCTTTTTCGGAACTGGTACTATATTAGCTAGCCATTAAGGATATTCTGAGGTGGCGAGGAAACTTGCGTCGATCTGTTTCTGCACTTCCTCCTTAATTTTGATGGCCATATCAGGATGAGTCCTTCTCAGTCTTTGTTTTACTGGAGGCCATTTTGTTTTTAGTGGCAAGTGATGTTCCACAATGCTGGTATCCAACCCTGGCATGTCTTGATAGGACCAAGCAAACACATCTGGAAACTCTTTGAAAATTTTTAACAAGCCTTCTCTGACAGTTGAACTGAGCAGTGCTCCAATCTTAACTTCTTTCTTTTCTTCCTCTGAACTCAAATTGATCGTTTTCAATGACTCTTTGTGAGGCTCAATAGACCTTTCTTCTTGTCTGAGTAATCGGGAGATCTCTTCAGGAATTTCTTCGTTATCTTCTTCTTCAGCTTCAAATACCGGGAATTCAAAGTTGGGAGAAGGCACTGGATCGTTCGTTTCAATGGGGTTTAAAACAAGCAATTTGCATGACGTGATTATTCGTTTTTTAGCAAAGACAGAGAGAATGCAAGAGTGTGTGTAGTGTATTTTCTGAAAAAATGCTTGTTTTTATTTTGGTTGTTTTTAGGATTACCATTTTCTGAAAAACGAAAAGTGAAAACAGCAATAAATGCGGGAATTCAGAATGACATTATTTATTCATGATTTGTCAATTCTTAAAGCACGCCTTATAAAACAAAACTCTGTCGCTTTGGGTGAAACGAAGAGGGACATTTACAGAAAAGTGAGCCCTATAAAATATCCACTTTACCCGGGCAAGGTGAAAAGTTAAAACAAAGATGGCAATTACTTAGACTTATGGACGACTTTCGGGACATCGACAGCAACCCAGTGGCGACGAACCCCTCTGTGAATCATAAAGTCTGGTACTTTCCTTCTTGGTTTATCTTCACAAATGATGCTAATTTCTGGCGGAGTAGGATCATTGGAGTCTTTCTCCCATGCAGAGTTGTCATAAACGAACTCTTCTGTTGTATCTTCCATAGTGTTTTGACTTTCAACGGAATCTCCTCGACCAGTTGGTTAGATGTCCTCAAGCCTGATACGAGAGCTTTCAGGAGCAGTGTACTTGATTAAGAAGTCATACTTCCTACTCAGATGTCCTAAGGTGTCCCAGGTTTCTCTGGGGATATAGGAGTCATCCTCCTCAATGACGTTGACCTCAACAAAAGCATAGTTAATGAATTCTTATCCTGCAATCTTTGCAGATTCATCATCGTGGTGCCGGATATCTTCGGAATGTCCCGAGTAATGATTCTATGACTCGGTGGGGACGTGGGTATTCTTTTCAATATTACTCAGCTAATAGGCATCGTCCGACTGACTCTTTTGCCCCTAAGTCTTCCGTGTACGGCTTCCAGATAGGCCAGTCATCCAGAGGATCATAATAGTCATAGTCAAAGCTATCTTTTATTAGAGTGTCCTCCTCTAATGAGTTGGATGGAGCACGACATCCTTCAGGATCACAATCTCCATAGATCATCCTGACGTCTGACCGCGGTATATATCTCGGGCTCTGCTTTGGAAAGCAAAATGGCATGTGCACTTCTTCCTGAGACATATAACCGTCATTGTTGATATAAGACTTCCACTCCTCATCTGTGTCGGAGGAGTCACTCTCATTGATGGTGTGTACTTCTTGAGACACTGGGTGGAGATGTCAATGGAGATGTCATTTGTTGATTCTAATGGGGAAAACGAGTCTCTTGAGAGACTGCTTTTTTCTTGGGGACATTATATCATACTTTTCTTCGAGATCTTTTCGGAGTAATGCCATGTGATGTGATCCAATTTTTGAGGTGTTGATGACTTCATTATCAACAAATTTCTTGGGAGAAAAACCAATGTATTGCGAGAGTCTTTGGGTTAAGAGGCTTTCTCTGGGGATTTTTCGTAATCCAGGAAAGCGAAAAAAATATCATTTCCAATGTTGAAGAGTGATGTTCCAAAGGTGTCTGTCGAATGTCTTCTTGCCTTTCAGAGGTTCAAGTTATCAAAGTGGTCAAGGATAGGCTCCAATCTAGAAATAAATTGGGGAGAGATTGCTCAGACGATACATTTTTGGACGAGGAAAGAACTGACGACTTTCGGTGAGAGGACTTTTATCACTTGGGGACGAGAATGACCAAAGTGATATTAATGCAACATAGGTATGAATATGAATCAATTATGCATGATGTATGCATGTTTATGCTAACAAAACAGATGCGACATACATACCAGTGAATGAACACGACTGGATACTCGGTCACTGCGGGGGAGATAAGTATCATTGGTTCAAGATAACAATCCTTTCTTGCTTAGGAGAGGTAGACCCTACTGGGGAAGAAAGAACAGTCAATTGGTCTTCAGAGGTAAGAACTCTATCGGGGATATTAGGCGGGATATTATCTCTGAAACGATTGATCCTTCATTCAGGTGTACTGGTTTAGAAGGAGTACTTTAGTTCTGGATTTTGAGGTTTAATCACTTCCGGAGAAGTCATCGATGTTCTTTTTGATGTTCAGTAGTCAAAAGGAATTGCCATCTTTATTTTAAAAAGCAGAAGAAAATTCAAAAATTAAATTCTTTTTTTTTTTTGTTTCAAGAATCATTGATCATATTTAAAAATGTCATTCTTATAAAGCAAAATAAATGAGAATTGCAACCAAAAGCATTATGGCTCAAATTTTATTGATGGAATGGTAATCAGCCAAACGCATGATCCCATAGAGCATTACAAAGTTTAGAAAATGGCAATTTAATGGAAAAGGGCTACATTGAAACATAACAACCGCTATCCTTCTACCAACTTTGAATCTAGACTAGGTAAACTCTTCTCCATCCATGGTAGCAAATCTAAAGGCACCGCCTAAGAAAGCATTCTTAAAAACATAAGGGCAATCATAATTCGGAGTCCTTTTGCCCCGGGAATTAGTGAGGAATGATTGTATCTTCTTGAGCACGAGGTCCCCTTTTCTAAAGACACGGGGTTAGACCTTTTTGTCGAATGCCTTCTTCATTCTTTGTTGATAGAACTGACCATGGCATAAAGCTGTCATTATTTTTTCTTCGATTAGGTTCAGTTCATCGTATCGAATTTGACACAATTCAGCTTCTGTTAGCTTAGCTTCCATCAATACCCAGATTGATGGGATCTTTACTTATATGGGGAGCACTGCCTCCATGCCATATACTAGAGAGAAAGGGGTTGCCCCTGTTGAAGTGCGGACAGATGTGCGATAACTGTGAAGAACAAAGAGTAGTATCTCCTGCAATTCTTTGTAGGTTACAACCATCTTTTGAACGATCTTCTTGATATTTTTGTTATCCGCTTCTACCGCTCCGTTCATCTTAGGTCGGTAGGGAGATGAGTTATGGTGTTCGATCTTAAACTCAGCACACAACTCCTTCTACATCTTGTTGTTCAAGTTAGATCCATTATTAGTAATGATCTGGATTGGTACACCATAACGGCAGATGAGATTGTTCTTGATAAATCGGACCACAACTTATCGGGTTACATTGGTGTATGACGCTGCTTCGACCCATTTGGTGAAGTAGTCAATGGCTACCAGGACTAACCGATGTCTGTTTGAAGCTTTGGGTTCAATCATGCCAATCATGTCGATTCCCTATATGAAAAAAGGCCACGAAGAAGAAAGAACTTTGAGATGCGTTCGTGGTACATGGATTTTATCTGTGTATATCTGACACTTATGACACTTCCTCATGTACTTGTAGCAATCAGATTCAATTATCAACCAATAATATCCTGCTCTTAGAAATTTTCTTGCCATTATGTGTCCATTGGCATGAGTGCCAAAGGATACTTCGTGAATCTCTTTCATCAACATGTTTTCCTCTTGTCTGTCGATGCATCTGAGCAAAACCATGTCGAAGTTTCTCTTCTAGAGTATTTCACCATTCAAGAAGAAGTTGCCAGACAGTCTTCTAAGGGTCTTCCTGTCTTTTCTTGATGCCCCAGGCGGGTACTCTTGTTTTTGAAGGAAGCACTTGATATCGTGATACCAAGGTTTGTCATCTATGACTGCTTCAATAGTGAAGATGTAAGCGGGCCTCACAAGGCGCATTATGTCGATCTTAGGTACATCATTCCAATGCTTTACAGCAATTATGGAAGAGAGAGTGGCTAATGCATCATCCATGTGATTTTATTCACGAGGGATATGATGAAACTCGATTCTGTTGAAGAATGGTAACAACCTTCTATTATAATCTTTGTAAGGAATCAATCCTGATTGGTATGTATTCCACTCTCTTGATCTGATTGATAACTAGGGCTGAGTCTCCATACACATCCTTGTTCTTAATCCTTAGGCCAATTGCTTCTTCGAGACCCATGATACAAGCCTCGTATTCGGTCTCGTTGTTTGTGCATTTGAATGGCAGTCGGGCGGTGAAAGGAATATGGCTACCCTGAGGTGTTACGATGATTGCCCCAATTCCGTTCCCATAAGTGTTGACGACCCTGTCGAATATTAGTCCCCATTGGGATCCTGGTTCTGGCCCTTCACTGGGTAGCGGTTCATCGTAATCTTTCATTTTCAAGTACATGACATCTTCGTATGGGAAGTCAAATCCGACTGATTCCCGATCGTCAATTGGTTGATGAGCCCAATGATTGGCTAAAATACTTCCTTTGACGGCTTTCTGAGCATGGTACTCGATGTCGTATCTGATAATAACATCTGCCACCGGGCAATCCTTCCCGTGAGAGCAGGCCTTTCAAAGACGTACTTGATTGGATCCATTTCAGAGATTAACCAAGTAAAGTGACAAATCATGTACTGGCGAAGACGTTTGGCTGCCCAAGCCAGAGCGCAACAAGTTTTCTCGAGCATAGTGTATCAAGTTTCACAGTTCGTGAACTTCTTGCTTAAGTAGTAAATGGCAGACTCTTTTCTTTTTGTCTCGTCATGTTGGCCAAGCCCACAACCCATGGAGTCTTCCAAAATTGTTAAGTAGATGATCAATGGTCTTCCCTCCACTGGAGGAGACATAATTGGTGGATTAAAAAGATATTCTTTGATGTTGTCGAAAGGTTTTTGGCAATCTTCTGTCCATACACAGCTTTGGTTCTTTCTGAGTAGTTTGAAGATCGCCGCGCATGTCGCGGTCATGAGGGATCTGAATCTTGAGATGTAATTCAGATGTCCCAAAAATCCTCTGACCTGTTTTTCAGTCTTTGGAGAAGGAATTTCTTGAATGGCCGTGACCTTGTCAGGATCAACCTTGATTCCTTTCTGGCTGACGATAAATCCCAAGAGCTTTCCTAGGCGAACACCGAATGTGCAATTATTGGGATTCAAGCGGAGTTTGTATTTTTTCAGACGCTCGAATAACTTTGACAAGTGTGTCACACGTTCTTCTTCTGTTTTAGATTTGACAATCATGTCATCGACATACACTTCAATTTCTTTGTGCATCATGTCGTGAAACAGAGTTGTCATGGCCCTTTGATAGGTTGCCCCTGCGTTCTTCAGACTGAATGGCATTACCTTGTAACAAAAAGTGCCCCATGGGGTGATGAATGAAGTTTTCTCCATATCTTCCAGCGCCATTTTGATTTGATTATAGCTCGAGAATCCATCCATGAAGGAGAAGAATTTGAACTTTGCTGTGATGTCAACCAACATGTCAATGTGTGGCAGGGGGAAGTCATCCTTTGGTCTTGCTTTGTTCAGATCCTTGAAGTATACACACATTCTGACTTTTCCATCCTTTTTCAGAACTGGTACTATATTAGCTAGCCATTGAGGATATTCTGAGGTAGCGAGGAAACTTGTGTCGATCTGTTTTTGCACTTCCTCCTTAATTTTGATGGCCATATCAGGATGAGTCCTTCTCACTCTTTGTTTTACTGGAGGACATTCTATTTTTAGCGGCAAGTGATGTTCCATGATGCTGGTATCCAACCCTGGCATGTCTTGATAGGACTAAGCAAACACATCTGGAAACTCTTTGAAATTTTTTATCAAGCCTTCTGTGACAATTGAACTGAGCAATGCTCCAATCTTAACTTCTTTCTTCTCTTCCTCTGAACGCAAATTGACCGTTTCCAACGGCTCTTTGTGAGGCTCAATAGACATTTCTTCTTGTCTGAGTAATCGGGAGATCTCTTCAGGAATTTATTCGTTCTCTTCTTCTTCAGCTTCAAATACCAGGAATTCAAAGTTAGACGAAGGCATTGGATCATTCGTTTCAATGGGGTTTAAAACAAGCAATCTGCATGACGTGATGATTTGTTTTTTTAGCAAAGACAGAGAGAATGCAAGAGTGTGTGCAGTGTATTTTCTAAAAAATACTTGTTTTTATTTTGGGTTGTTTTTAGGATTACCATTTTCTGAAAAACAAAAAGTGAAAACAACAATAAATGCGGGAATTTAGAATGACATTATTTATTCATGATTTGTCAATTCTTGAAACACACCCTATAAAACGAAACTATGTCGCTTTGGGCGAAACGAAGAAGGACATTTACAGAAAAGTGAGCCCTATAAAATATCCACTTCACCCAGGCAAGGTGAAAGGTTAAAACAAAGATGGCAATTACTTAGACATATGGACGACTTTCAGGACATCGACAGCAACCCAGTGGCGACGAACCCCTCTATGAATCACAAAGTCTGGTACTTTCCTTCTTGGTTTATCTTCATAAATGACGCTAATTTCTGGCGGAGTAGGATCATTGGAGTCTTTCTTCCATGCAGAGTTATCATAAACGAACTCTTCTGTTGTATCTTCCATAGTGTTTTCACTTTCAACGGAATCTCCTCAACCAGTTGGTTGGATGTCCTCAAGCCTGATACGAGAGCGTTCAGGAGCAGTGTACTTGATTAAGAAGTCGTACTTGCCCCTCGACTGTCCTAAGGTGTCCCAGGTTTCTGTGGGGATATAGGAGTCATCCTCCTCAATGACGTTGACCTCAGCAAAAGCATATTTAATGAATTCTTGTCCTGCAATCTTTACAGATTCATCATCGTGGTGCCGGATATCTTCGGAATATCCTGAGTAATGATTCCAGGACTCGGTGGGGACGTGTGTATTCTTTTCAATATTACTCAGCTGATAGGCATCGTCCCGCTGACTCTTTTGCCCCAAGTCTTCCATGTACGTCTTCCAGATAGGTAAGTCATCCAGAGGATTATAATAGTCGTAGTCAAAGCTATCTTTCATTAGAGTGTCCTCCTCTAATGAGTTGGGTGGAGCACGACATCCTTCAGGATCACAATCTCCATAGATCATCCTGACGTCTGACCGCGGTATATATCTCGGGCTCTGCTTTGGAAAGCAAAATGGCATGTGCGCTTCTTCCTGAGACATATAACTATCATTGTTGAGATAAGACTTCCACTCCTCATCTGTGTCGGAGGAGTCACTCTCAATGATGGTGTGTACTTCTTGAGACACTGGGTGGAGGAAGCCTCCGCTATGGAAGAAATTCTGAATGGGACAAAAAATTTCGTCCTTCTTAGTAGTTTGGGTACAGGTTGGAGAGAAACCAAGACCTTTTTTTGTCTTGTTATTAGTAGGAGTTATAATCTATCCCCATCCTTTTATGTCATTAATCTTGATCACTTCGAGAGCATCCTTGTATGAGGAAATCGACGTCCCTCTTTGTTGGTGATTCTTATTGCTCACCGAGAGTGCTTGGAACTGGATTCCGACAACCTCCTATGGCTCTACACAGGAGAACGATGATAAGTTGCTCACAATTAAGGCTTGTTCTCCATATACTGTGACTAATTTGTCATTTTTGACGAACTTTAGCTTCTGGTGAAGTGTCGAAGTGACTGCCCCAGCTTCGTGTATCCAAGGTCTTCCTAATAAATAGTTGTATTCCGCCGGATGTCCATGACTTGGAAAGTGACTTGGAAACTGTGGAGACCGATGGTTATGGGAAGATTGACTTCGCTGATAACTGTTTTTCTAGATCCGTCAAAGGCTTTGACGATGATCTCATTGTTCCTCATCGGAGCTCCATGAAATGATAGTCGTATCAGAGTTGATTTTGGCATAACATTCAAAGATGACCCTGTGTCCACCAGTATGCTGGCTAAAGCATCGTCTTGGCAGTTGACTGTAATGTTAAGCGCCATATTATGATTCTTGCCTTCTTCTGGCAGTTCTTCATCACTGAATCCTAAGTTGTTGCAGGAAGTGATGTTGGAAATGAAGTTGTCAAATTGTCCCACTGTCATATCTTGTTCCATGAAGGCTTACTCTAAGACTTTCTGTAGAGCTTCCTTGTGAGCTTCTAAACTAAGCAAGAGGGATAGTACAGAGATTCGAGATGGAGTTTGCAGCAATTGGTCCACAATGTTGTACTCGCTTTTCTGGATGAGCTTCAGCATCTCATCATTGTTCTTTACAAGTTCTGGATTACTGGATTGACCGACTTGTTGATTTGGAACTTCCTTTTGAGGTTCCTTTTCTTTGGCAGGTTCTCCAACTCCTCTGTTGAAGATCCGACAGCTCTGGGTAACTCGACTGATGTCGGCAATGTTCATTACGGAGGGTAATGGAGTTTCCTTTCCATTTTCGATGGTCGTTGCACCGTACTTGTAAGGGATAGCCTTATCTGACTTGTACGGTATTGGTCCTGGCAGGTAGATAACCACATGAGCATTTTGATTTCTCTAACCATCGTAGGCAGCCTCAATTGGTTTGAGGTTGAGAATTCTACTACTATCAAGAAAGACTTTTGACTCGTTGAGCAGAGGGATTATGGCGCAAACGTCCTTGGTTATTCCATGATTGGAGATTATGACATCGCTTTTGCTTTGACCAGGGAGGTAGTCTTGTATCATTTTAATCAACCCAGAACTCAAACATGGTCGAATCTCTTTTCGGTCCAACTGATTTTGGAGGGCTGCTCGTACAAAATAACATCCTTGGTTATTTTTCGAGCATACTCTATAGCAATCATAATTGTGCGGTGGTACCCGACCACACCCGCTTTGTATGCAGTGTATCTTTACTAGATTTGTTTCCATTGAGCGGATATCACGAATTTGATGTCTATCAGGATTCCCATTAGTCATGTTAATCTGTTGTGTAGCTTCATCTAAGTAGATTGGAAGCCACCACTGGTCCAACAGATGTTGAAGGGTTCTTTGTACAAGCTCACACCATTGGTCGTCTTTACAGCATTCTTCACAGTCTTGATAATCATGTGAAGCCAGAAAACTGAGCCTGACCTGCTTAGCATGTAATTCCACTAGACTGGTATTCATCAAGCGTATGTCAAAGATCTGAACCATATTGACGTGATGGTCATTTCTTTCACGGTAGTCTTGGATCCATCCGAGATCCATCTGACGTTGGAGGGCCTCTTGTACAAAAGAGCATCCCTGCTTGTTTGTTGAGCATATTAGACACATGTTGTAATCGTGCCGTGGCAGATTATAATACTGACTTTGCCTTGAATGCATCACCACTAAGTTGTCGTTCATTGTACGGATGTAATGGTTCTGAACAATGTTGAGATGTGCATGGGCCATGTTTATATCACGAATCTTATGATCCTGAATCCAGTCCAGATCCATTTGTTCTTGCAGATCTGCTTGTACGACAGAACACCCTTGGTTGTCCTTTGAGCAAATATCACACTGATGATAGTTGTGAGGTGGCACATGATCGTACCGGCTCTGTTTGCAATGCGTTTTCACCAGATTGGTTCCTAATAGGAGTACATAGTGAATTTGATAACTGCTGCTAGATTCCTCCTCTATTAAAGTCACTGCAATCTTCTCATGTTGTGGCAATGGGTTTTTCTGAACATTCAGATTAGTATATTTGAAAGATAAGATCCCGTTCCTGCCAAGCTTCTTTATATTAAACTTGAAGCTGAGACAATTCTCAATGTTATGTCCCATTCCTCCTTGATGGTAAGGACAAGTTTGATCGACTTTGAACCAAAAAGGTGGATTTTCTGGTACTGTAAGAGGAGTCCTGGTTTGGACGTGCCCCTTGGCTAGTAGAAGTGGAAATAGTTATGCGTACAACATCGGTATCGGGTGAAACCCTGATGGTCGTGTCGTACGATTGTTGTTGTTATACTATGGACGAGCCTGCTGAAAAGGCTGTGCGTCCTTTACTGATACTGTTGTTGATTCGGTTGGCTCTGTGCAACCTGAGGTTTAAGTCGGAGCCAGCGCTGGGTTGATAGCGAGAGTTATCACTGCTACCGGTTGATACCTTTGCCTTTTCTTTCCTAGAGAGATATTACTGATATCCTGCTCTTTCTTTTTTTTGGAAAGCACAACCGTATCTTTTGGTACTGCTGGATGGCTCTGCATCCTTAACCAATCGTCCTTCTCGGACTGCTTCTTCAAGGCGTACTCCCATGTTCTCCATTTCAGTGAAGTCACTGGGCGCACCAGCAACCATTCGGTCGTAATAGAACGAGCTTAAGGTTTTCAGGAAAATCTTTGTCATTTTCTTTTCCTCAAGAGCATATTCTTTGAAGGTTTCCTTATCCTTTTGTGACAATGCTTTGAGCTGATCCCTATCTGGTGCCATGTCCAAGTTGTATTTTACTACTGAACAAGGCTGCCCGAGATCTCTGAAAGTACTGATCTTGGTGCGGTTTAAACCCATGTACCATTTGAGTGCGACACCGGTTAATCTGTCTTGGAAATAATGGATCATTAGCTGTTGATCTTCTGTTTGAGTTGACATTTTTCGAGCGTACATCACTAGATGACTTTGAGGGCAAGAGTTGCCTTTGTATTTTTCAAAGTCAGACACCTTGAATTTGTGCGGTATCTTTGTCATACCCCAAATTTTGACCACCAAGATTTCCCATCATTGTGAGAATCATCACCATAATATGGATGTGCCATCATGCCTCATCAATCTCCTCAAGGATTGTTGAGTTTTCGCTATAACCAAGAATTAGGGTTATGAGCCCTCTCAGAACACTTAGACAAAGTATCAATCAAGAATTGACATGATCTTCAACTTGTCTAACCTCTCAAACACCCATAAGGGATCAAGAGGACTCCCACATCAAGAACCAAGCACAAAGTTGCCACATTTCAAGTGACTCGAGCCTCTGAACACCCGATGTCACCAAACTAGAGTTTTTATCGTCTAAGGCCTCCAGAGTGAAATTTTCATAGGAGATTGAGCAAAGACTTCAAAATATGACTCAATATGCTCAAGATAACCCTAGGAGTCCCTTTGCAAAGTTAAAACACCCTCAGAGAATGCATTCCTCAAAAGTCAGGAATTAAGGTTTCTTCGTGCCGAGCTGCTCCGGAGCCAAAAGTCAAAACATGACTTTTTTTTGGCAAAAATGGTCCTTATGACTCAAATTTTCATAAAATATGATCTATACTGTCATTTGAACAAGAATTGATCAAGAAATCATGATAACTTGTAAAAGGGGTAATCTTGAAAAATTGAAAATTTTTCTAAGTTACTAAATATGAATGGTTTTGGCGCCAACTTCCAAAGACCATAACTTTTGATCCGAGCAGCCATTTTGAGTGATCCAAAGCCTGATTTGCGGGTCTTCCTACATTCTACAAAAGTTTCAACTACCTTAAACTCCAAATCTTCATAGATTTGTAGTTATGGATGGATGAAAGTGGTAAAAAATCAAAGATTAAACACTTAGTGAAAACTGCCTAAGTTTTCAGCCTTGAACATTGTCATACCCCAAATTTTGACCACTAAGATTTCCCATCATTGTGCAAATCATCATCACGATATGGATGAACCATTAGTCTCCCAAAAGATGGGTGAGCATCCACTACAATCAGACTTAGGGTTTCAAGCCCTCTTAGAGCTCTTAGACAAAGGATCAATCAAGAAATGACATGATCTTCAACTTGTCTAGCCTCTCAAACATCCACAAAGGATCAAGAGGACTCCCACTTCAAGGATTAAGCACAAAGCTTCTCCCTTCTAGGTGGATCAAGCCTTAAGATCGCCAGTGTCACCAAATTAGGGTTTGGTCGACCAGGGCCTTCAGATGGAAATTTTCCTCTGGGCATGAGCCAATGCTTCAAAGCATAACCTATGATGCTCCAAGGGATCTCATGAACCCAATCATCAAGTCAATTTAGCCTCAGGGGATGTATTCATCAAAAAAATCAGGAATTAGGGTTTCTTGACCAAATTCACCCCTAAGTTGACTTTTGGGACAAATCACGAGCCAAGACCTCAAGAGATGATTTGAGGGCCCCTAACACACCACATTGGTCCATTTGCAACAATGGATTGATCCAAGAAGCTTGATCAACAAGTTTCAATTTCATCTGAACCACAGTTAGGGTTTCGCGAGAAAAGTCAGCTGTATCTTTGACTTTTGACCAGGACATGCTCCCATACCCTAGGACATGATTCAATACACCCTATAACACCTATGAAACCAATCCATCAAGTTTGATTTAGGTCAAGGACTTGATTTCAAAGAGGATCGCACAGTTTGGAATTCATCTGACAAAAAGTCAACTGTGCATAAAAGTCAAACTTTGACTTTTTGAAAATTTTCACAATTATGGTTCTTTTACCCCAAAATGATATTAATGTATGATTGGGATCATCATTCATCAAGAAAAATCAAGAAAAGTGGGATAACTTGTAAAAGGGGTAACCATAAAAAACTTAGAAAATTTTCTAGTTATGGAACAAAGTGGCTAGGGTACCAACTTTGGAGGATCATAACTCCTAAACCACAAGGCCATTTTTCCCCATCCAATGCTGAATTTGTAGCTCTCATTACCCTCTACAAAAGCTTCAACTACACCTCATTCCAATTCATCATGGATTTTGAGTTATGGAATGATCAAAATCACAAAAAGTGAAAATGCAACTTTTTTCCAACACTTAGTGAAATTTTCACTAAGTCAGAATCTGCCTTCACGTTTTTCCAAATGTAGGGGCATTTTTCACTTGAATCCAAAAAGTATCAAAACCAATTATGATCAAACAGTTATTGTATCATATGAGGGCTTTCCAAAATGGCCAAGAACTCCATCAAATTCCACTTGAGCCATGAGATATGACAATGGCAATATGCCTTGCTGAAAACTGCCAAGGTTAGGCAGAATTTTGTACTTTTGCTCGATTTGGCAAAATCAGATAATTCCAAGCCTTGTCATCACTTTGGACACATCTGAGGATCAAATCTAAAGGGAACAAACACTGATCCAAGCCTCCAAAGTCTTTGGAACAAGAAGTAGCATGCCAAACCTAGAAATCCCTAAAAGAGGGACAAGACTCCAATTTTGGATTGGAGCATTTAATGGATGCACCAAGGTGGCATGGACTGACAATTTTGCAACTGAATTCAGTCAAGATTCATCCAACAACTAGGGAACCACAGCTCTGTGCTCTAACCTCTATTCAATGGCTAGAGGAGACTTGGATTCCTATTGATCAACATTGGCCAAACCTCTGCTGCAGTTCCCATTCACTATTGATCCCAAAACAAACTTGCTCCACTATAAATAGAGCTCATTTGTGCTCAGTTTGAGTACACCAAAGCCATCAAACAAATGCTTTCCTCAAAATCACCTTCTCACTTCCAAATTTGCCTTCCAAAGCAAGTCACTATCGGGTTTTGAGTTTGAGAGCAATTCCAACCAAACTAATCACACACACACCTCATAAACTTCATATAGAAGTGATCCAATCACTCACATAACATCTGGAACACCAAAATCACAAAATCCCTAGCCAATTACTCAAGCCTTTGACAGATTTGCAGTTGGGGTACCATCTCAAGTTCTAGATCATTTCAATCCATTCCAAACATCCAGACACACTCCATGGCACCTAGGGAAGCTATCCAGATCATTGGAACCTAGCTGTAACTCCTCTAACCCAAAACACGATCACCAACTCCAAGAGGTGAGCATGAGCTCTTCTAACTCTATGATCCATGCATTTTTTGCTGCACAATAATTTGGCCATATGTTCATAATCATGCATAGAATGTTTACCCTCAATCAATTGCTTTGTATGAATCGTGTATGGAATTTCTGAACCTTCACGCAGAATTTAGGGTTCTTGAGGTTTCTCTTTGATTTCTTATTCCATGCTTAAACTAAATGAAATTAAAAATCATAGACATGATCGTGAGGTTGAAACGAGTAGATTGATATGTAGATTGCATGATATAATCAAGTATTCAGTGAGATTGGATAGAAAATGCAAATCTGCAGAAACAGAGGAAGGGCGCGTGTTCTTGCCATGTTCCTCGCGCCCTTTTTTCAAATATTTGAATATTTGAATTTTGTGATTTTATTTAATTGATTCAAAAATTAATTTCTCTCTGAGTTTTAATGATTTTGAGTTGATTCTTTGTTTTAATAATTCACAAAAATGCTACAATATTTTATTTTACCAAAAAATCCCAAAAATATTATTTATTTCACATAATTGATATTTTTGCCAAGAATTAATATTTTAATTGTTTTTGACATTTAAAATATTTTTTCCTTCTTGATTTTGCAAATTTTAATGATTTCTAATCATTTTGTAGGTCAAAACATGATTTTTGAAACATTAATCCAAGATCACAATTTGTTTTCCACATGTTAAACAATTTTGATCATTTTAATTGAATTTTTTATTCAATTAAAATACATTTTGGAAATAAATTAGGGTTTTGATTAATTCAACCCTCATCAAACTTTTTCAAACACTTTTGGGCCTCTAATAGAGTGTAAGACCCAATCCCCCTTTTAACCAAAATAATTTTGGGCCTCAGATATTGTATAAGTCCCTCTGCGTTAAAAGAAAACCTCGGCGCGATCGCCAGTTAAAAAAAACAAACTTTTGGGCCTCTCCTCGAGCTATAAGACCCATTCAAAACCATTGGGCCTCTCCTCGAGCTATAAGACCCATTCAAAACCATTTTGGGCCTCTAATAGAGTGTAAGACCCAATCCCCTTTTGAAACCAAAGACTTTTGGGCCTCAGTCATTGTATAAGAACCACAGTGTTTTCACAACCTCGGTGCGATCGTCGCCCTTTTCAAAATTAACCATTGGGCTTCTCCTTAAGCTATAAGACCCATCTTTGTTCACTTTCAATAATTTTGGGCCTCTTGAGAGAGTGTAAGACCCATCCCTTGGTACACAAAACCTTTTGGGCCTCGGTCACTTGTATAAGTCCCTGTACAAAACGACAATGCGATCACTGATAAAACCCTGAGCCTCTCCTTGAGTTGTAAGCCCCAACAATCTTTTCAAGGTACTTTCTCCTTTGACTTTGAATATAATATTGTTATCAAATATTTCTTTGTTGAACAAACTAACCAAACAGCATGGAAGCCCTACAATTGAGTAAGTGTTTACCCGCTTTCATTTACGGCTTTCATATGTATATAACTGTATTGTGGGGTTGTTTCACTGTAAGTCTTCTTTCATAAATTCATATCGACTTTGTAATACTAGTATAGATATTTAGAGTTTCCCCGACAACTACGTCTAGAACTAGACAAAACCTCGTCTCCTTACATCCGACGTTCTCCCGGATATTTCAACATAACCTAAACCATGAGAATTTTCTTTTACAAGAATTTTAGAGAACTAGATCTAAGAAATCTACCCCTTGAACAGTTCATATACAGAAGGCCAATGTTCCAAGTGAAACCCCTTCTGGAACTGTTCATCAGCCTCCTCTTGGGCTTAGTGCAAGGACCCACAGGCTTCCTAAAAGCATCCCTGCCTCCTCTTGGGCGTTGTACAAGGACCCGTCGGCTTCTTAGAAGTTTTCACGGCCTCCTCTTAGACTTCGTATAATGATTCTTCCTCCGGGAAGATAGCCTCCTCTTGGGCTTCGTACAAATTGTCCCTTCGGCTTCTTAAAATTTTTTCTTGCCTCCTCTTGGGCTTCGTACAAATTGTCCCGACGACCTCTTAAAGGTATACGAACAGAAATTAGTCATCTTAATGGAACAATCTTTCAAAGAGTCTAGATCTTTCTACCGCGAAAATACTGTCTCTTAATCTCTCTTAAGCATAGTACAAAAGATAAAACTCTAGACTTGGACAGTCTAATCTCCTTGAGTCTCGAAGACATTCTCAAGTTCCTTTCAAAAATAGGAAAAAACACTCATAGACTTGGGCAGTCTCAATAACCTTCGGATTCCCCGTTTCCTTAAAGAACAGGAAATAATCCCGGTCCTCAGATCAAATCCATGAGTACAACATTACCCATATAAAAACTAATTTTCTCTTTTAACCAACATACTGGACATGTCACTAAACTGAAACAGTAACCCTAGCCTCCTCTTGGGCTTTGTACAATGATTCTCCCCAGCACAGTTAACCTTTGTAGCCTTTATCTCGGGCTTTGTACGAGATACAAAACACTCTCTTATTGAGTATAAAAGACTCTCTTGTTGAGTCAAACATTTTTAGCCTCTATCTCGGGCTTCGTACGAGATACAAAAACACTCTCTTGTTGAGTATAAAAGACTCTCTTGTTGAGTCAATCCTCTTTTAGCCTCTATCGCGGGCTTTGTACGAGATACAAATCACTCTCTTGGTGAGTATAAAAGACTCCCTTGTTGAGTCTAACCCTTTTAGCCTCCGTTTTGGGCTTCGTACAAGACACATATAAAAACACTCTCTTATTGAGTCAACCCTTTTAGCCTCTATCTCGGGCTTCGTACGAGACATAAAAGCATCCTCTTGTTGGGTCAATAGCCTCTTCTTAGGCATTGTATAAAGAAATCCCCGTTTAATTCAATCAACCTTTTAGCATCAAATCATGCTTTGGTCACAACATACAAACATCAACAACTCCTTTTCCCTCGTCTAATTGTTGTAAGCGGCAAGCCTCTGGATTATTTACATCCACGCCACTGTCCCTCTTTTAGCATGAGAAATTCCTAAGGAAAGATGGCATTGCTCTAAACTGAGTTAAAGTCTTCTCCTTTATAATCAGTCACCCAACAATTGTGAAAAATAGACCTCTCTAGAGATGACAAATTCTCTCTAAAGTCAACACCCTTTTAGCTTCACATCTTGGGCTTCGAACAAGATACAAATAGACCCTTTAGCTTCATATCTTGGGCTTTGAACAAGATATAAACCACCTTTAGCTTCATGTCTTGGGCTTTGAACAAGACACCAAAACACCATTTCCTCCCATAGAATAAGAGGAACTACGATCTCTTTGATTTCCCTATCCCGGGAATACCTAGGCATAAGATTGAAAAAGAATCTTAGCGAGCACACTAATCAAATAACCCAAAGTCCCTTACCTCCAGCCAATCTAGCGCAATATCCCAACAAATTCCCCATGAACAGTCCCGATATTTCGTTCTGAACAAAATAAGGAGAGAGAGACCCATGAACTAAAGCCGCATCTGTAAACCAACAGTTTTGACTGTTTAACCTCAGTTTGCAAGCAGGATTAATTAGAGACATCTATTTCCCTTCCTTCATCAGCTTCAATAGGATAAAAAATGAATCGAACTATAGTACCAAAGCGATTGTGATTCGAAACCACAAAAACCGCGCTACAGAAAAATGGCGACCACAGTGGAAGAGACTTGTTCTTCTCCCGTCTCTTAGGAGGAAACCTTAAGTTTAGACAATTTCACAGAAAAAATGGCGCCCACCGTGGGGCCAAACAAAGGAATCTTGTCTCTCTTATCTCTCTGGTTGAAACCTTCTCTTAGGACGAGTCCTTGGGTTCACAAGGCATCGCCGAATGACAGTTCCATCGGGGAATGTCATTATTGCTAGGATCGGCCCTCACTAGGATCTTAGGTTAAAAACCTTTAAGTTGGGAAGGTACCGCAGAATGGAGACTCCATCGGGGAGCCATTTTCTGTTAGGATCATAGGATTCATAGCTCTTAAAAAGTCTAGGACATTAGGACAAATATATATACTGCTTTTCCTAATTGATATCTGTGTTTATTTTTCTGCTAATAGGAATGCGTGTGATGCCGCATGTGGAAAGATTGAGTATACGCCTAGGAAAAACCTCTTTCTGTAGTGCGGAAGCTATTGGAAATAGTTGTCACGCGATACTACCCTCTTCTGAGATTCTTCGAAATACATCACCTAGCACGGTTCCCGACCCGCTGATGTTATCTTGACAAGAATCAATGATTTTGAGAGACAGGTACAAAAATCACAAGTATAAACCGTTGGGATGGGTAGAGCCTTGACTTCATGACACCAACCCTTTGACCCCATGTTTTTTCTATGTTTTTGTGTTCCGCATTCATGCATTCATCTAAAAACATTAAAACAAAGAAAATCTTCTCTTCTAGTCTCTCTTTTTCAAATTAAACTAAGACAATGGTTGCAAATATCAGAGAAAGGAGATTGCGCTAATGGGTTTCGGTAGAAGGAAAACTCACAAGTATACCTTCAAGGTTCCAAAACTAGAGGATTTGAGAGGATTAGCAAGGATAATCACTAACCCTGACGCTTTCAGAGCCAAGTACGGAGGTCTGCTACGTCTGTTAAGGGTCCATGTAATTGAGGGAATCCTGGAGGCACTCATTCAGTTTTACGATCCGGTCTATCACTGTTTCACATTCCCGGATTTCCAGCTCGCACCAACACTGGAGGAGTATTCTCATCTGATTGATCTACCCATTACTGATCAAGCTCCCTTTTCTGGACTGGAAGAAATTCCAAAGGATCAGACCATTGCAAAAGTAATTTATTTGGATGAATCAGAAGTTAGGACTCACCTGACCACCAAGGGAGGAATCCCCTGTTTACCAGCCAGGTTTCTGGTAAAGAAGGCTCTGTACTTTTCTAGTATAGGGAACATGACTGCTTTTGAAAGCATCATTGTTATACTCACCTACGGGTTATTTCTGTTTCCCAACATTGATAACTTCGTCGATATCAACGCTGTTAAGGTTTTTCTCATTGGAAACGTCGTACCAACCTTGCCCGCAGATGCGTATCGTTCTGTACACTTAAGGAATTTATACAGCGGAGGAATGATCACGTGCTGTGTACCCCTGCTATATAAATGGTTTATCTCCCATTTGCCTAAGTCTGCCGCTTTTTGGGATCATAAGAGTGCCTTACGTTGGTCGTAGAAAATCATGTCTCTTACCAACTCTGATATAGATTGGTACAATAGGATTTATGAAGGGATCAGGATCATTAACCATTATGGAAATTTCCCCAACGTACCCCTCATAGGAATTAAAGGAGGAATCAATTACCATCCAGTTTTAGTTCGTCGTCAATTTGGATACCCGATGAGGCATGTCCCGCGTAATGCTCATCTGGAAGGTATTTTCTTCAAGGAAGGAGAAAATGACAGGGCATTAAAGATGGAAATAGTGCACGCTTGGAAACATGTTCATAAGAAAGGACGGGAGTCTCTAGGAAAACCGGACTGTGTCTCGGTGGAGCCTTATCTCCACTGGGTACAAACTAGAGCTCTCAAGCTAAAGATGCCTTATCCTCGTCACAGAGTTCTTCCGCCAAGGGAATCTGTCATGTACTTCATGACTGAAACAGAAAAACTTCAGGTTACTCTCAACAAAGTTCAACAGGAGAGGAGGTCTTGGAAGAACAACTACCACATTCTCAATGTGGAGTGTACCAAAATACAGCAACTGCTGAAAGATAAGGATGCTCTAATTGAGATTTTGGAGCAACATGCTGTAGAAAATTAGGATGACCAAAGGAATTTACTCGCTTCTTTCACTTGGAAAAGGAATAACAACCCGACAACGGCCCAAGAGCCCCGGTCCAAGAAAAGGAAAGTACCAGAATCAGCACCCGAGTTCTCCTCAGAGAGGACTCGGGACCCATTAGTTTAGGTTTCTGTTTTCGTACCTTGTAATTTACTGTATTTCCATTTTCGTAATCCTTTGAATTCAATAAAACGGGGGTGTCCCCACTGTTTGATATTTGCAATCTAATTGTCGAAGTTTATTTTGATTAAACCAAAAAAAAATTAATATAATAATTGCATTCATCATTCTCGCGTCACGTATTCTTCTTACCTACGAATCTCACGTTTGTGTCTCGGTTCTAGAGTCAAACTGTCTCATTCGTACAATACTCGGGCCAATCGTCAGAAAAAGATGGATGATCTCGAGGAAGAGAACATAGAGTTGAAAGAAGAGATCGACGCTCTAAGAGAGGATATGAGAAAGCTTCGTAATGACATGCAAGCCATGGCAGAAGCTCAGCTACAAAGAACTGTGATCTCAGAGATCACCTCAACGCCCATAGTAGAGAAGTATGATCCTAGGTATCAAATGCCGAAAGATCGTCCCTAGGGCATGCCTGTTAACTATATCCCGGAAGGATATGTTCCGCCGATCACTGAAGATCAGGGAATCATAGCAAAAGCCGCTGGTCCTGAAGGTTGCAAACTTTGGGAAATCAAGGATGCCAGAGGCATAATGAGGACTCCTGAAGGTTACAAACTTCAGGAAACGCAAAGATTCACTGCCGTAGTAACGGTACCACCCCCTATGGTGCACACTGTCCCGGAAGGACAGATTCCACAGATACCTTCTGGTAGAAAGGAAAGTATGTTCGATAGAATGGATGAATTCTAGGAGCAGTTCCTGGAAATGCAGAAGGAACTATAAGCCATTCGCGGTCAAGATTTATTTGGAAAGGACGCCGCAGACCTTTGTTTGGTCCCCAATGTGAAAGTCCCGCACAAATTCCAAGTACCCGATTTTGAAAAGTACAAGGGTAACTCTTGCCCTCAAAGCCATTTGGTTATGTACGCTCGGCGAATGTCAGCTCAGAAAGAGAACCAGGATCTACTAATTCACTACTTTCAGGATAGTTTAACCGGTGCCACATTAAAATCGTACATGGGTTTAAACCGCACTACGATTAGCACTTTCAGAGATCTTGGCACTGCCTTCGTCCAACAATATAAATATAATTTAGACATGGCACCAGACAGAGATTAACTCAGATCAATGTCGCAAAAGGACAAGGAAACCTTTAAGGAATACGCTCAGAGATGGCGTGAAATTGCTGCTCAGATTTGTCCACCTCTTGAGGAAAAAGAGATGACAAAGATTTTCTTAAAGGCATTGGGCTCATTTTACTACGAGAGAATGGTTGCCAGTGTGCCTAGAGACTTCACCGAAATGGTCGGTATGGGAGTACGTCTCGAGGAAGCCGTTCAGGAGGGACGTCTAGTCAAAGACAATGGGTCCACAGGCGGTACTAAAAAATACGGTAGTGCTCTCCCTAAGAAAAAGGAGCAAGATATTGGGAATATCTCTCTCAGAAAGCAAAGGCGATGGTACCATCCAGTAGCAGTTGTAACTCCTGCTATCAACCCTGCGTCTGTTTCTACGTATCAACCTCAGGTTGCTCAAAGCCAACCGCATTCGCAACAATTTCAGCAAAGGACACAACAGCCTCTTCAGCAGGCTTGTCCTTAATACAACAACAACCGTACAACGCGGCCACCAGGATTTGATCCTATACCCGTATCGTACGCAGAACTATTTCCGTTACTACTGGCCAAGGGGCATGTCCAGACTAAGTCTCCTCTTACAGTACTGGAAAATCCGCCTTTTTGGTTTAAGGTGGATCATACTTGCCCTTACCATCAAGGAGGACCAGGGCATAACATAGAGAACTGTCTCAGTTTCAAATCCGACGTGCAAAAGCTTGTTAGGAACGGGGTCTTATCTTTCAAAGATACGAATCCGAATGTTCTCACGAACCCGCTGCCTCAACACGAGAAGGCTACAGTTAATTTGATAGAGGGAGAGTCTAACAACACCTATCAAATTCACGATGTACTCTTATTGAGGGCCAATTTGGTCAATATGCATTGTAGACAGAGTGGATATGGCCATGTGCCACCTCATAATTATCACCAGTGTGATATCTGTTCTAAAAGCAATCGAGGATGTTCTGTGGTGCAATCAGCTCTACAGGAACAGATGGATCTCGGATGGATCCAAGAGCACCGAGTTCGTGGAGTTAACATGGTTTATACGAATTCCAACATCATACAAAACCACGATATCCGTGAGATGAATGTCAACCTGGTGGCAATGCACTCAAGCCAAAGCCAGTATCATAATCTGCCGCGGCATGAGTACAATTCTTATCTGACTTGCTCGGCAAACAAACAGGGATGCTCTTTTGTACAAGAGGCCCTCCAGCGTCAGATGGATCTTGGATGGATCCAGGACTACCATGATAGGAATCATTATCAAATCAACATGATTCAAATCTTCGATATTCGCTTGATGAATACCAGCCTGGTGGAGTTACATGCTAAACAGGTCCGGCTCGGGTTCCTGGTATCACATGATTATCAGGGCTGTAAAGTGGGTTGCGAAGATGATCAGGGCTGTGCCCTTGTCCAGGAAACACTTCAGCACTTGTTGAACCACTGGTGGCTTCCAATCTATATGGATGAAGACACCCAGCAAATTAGTATCACTAACGGGAATCCTACTAGATATCAAAGTCAAGATGTTCGGTCGATGGAAACAGATCTAGTAAGGTTACACTGTATTTAAAGCGGACGTGGCCAAGTGCCACTACACAACTATGAGCGGTGTGGAGTTTGCTCAGTGGATAATCAAGGATGCTACCTCGTGCGAGCAGCCCTTCAAAGTCAGTTGGACCGCAAAGAGATTCAACCATGGTCAAGTTCTGGATCAGTCAACTACTTCGCTGATCAAATCGAGGACGTTGTCGTAATCTCTGATCATCAGAGGGCTAGGGATGTTTGTGCCATCATCCCTCTACTTGATGAATCGAGAGTTCCCTACCAGGAACAGATCAAAATTACTTACGATGGTCAGAAAAATCATAAGGCTCCCATAGTCATCTATCTACCGGGACCGCTACCGTATGAATCAACTAAGGCTATCCCTTACAAATACGGTGCAACAACAATTGAGAATGGAAAGGAAATTTCGTTACCCTCCGTCGTGAATATTATAGACATCAGTTGAGTAACACGGAGTGGTAGAATCTTCAACAGAGGAGTTGGAGAACTTAACAAATAAAAGGAACCTCAGACAGAAGTTCCCAATCCACCAGTTGGTCAATCCAGTAATCCCGACCTTTCAAAAAACGATGATGAAATGCTAAAGCTCATCCAAAGGAGTGAATACAACATTGTTGATCTGCTGTTACAAACTCCTTCAAAGATCTTGGTATTATCACTGTTACTTAGTTCCGAAGCTCATAGGGAAGCTTTACAAAAAGTCTTAGAGTAAGCCTTTGTGGAACAGGATGTAACAATTAGACAGTTCTATACCATTGTCTCTAACATCACTTCCTGCAACAACTTAGGATTCAGTTATGAGGATTTGCCAGAGGGGGGCAAAAGTCACAACATGGCGCTCAACATTACAGTCAACTGCCAGGACGATGCTTTAGCCAGCGTACTGGTAGACACACGGTCAACCCTGAATGTTATGCCGAAGTCCACTTTAATGTGACTATCATTCAAAGGATCCCCGATGAGGGGCAGTGAGGTTATCGTCAAAGCATTTGATGGGTCTCGGAAAGCAGTTATCGGCAAAGTGGACCTTCCCATAACTATCGGTCCTCACACTTTCCAAGTCACTTTCCAGGTCATGGACATCCGGGCAACATATAGTTGTTTATTAGGAAGACCTTGGATACATCAGGCTGGGCAGTCACTTCGACCCTCCACCAAAAGCTAAAGTTCATCCAAAACGGCCAACTCGTCACGGTTTGTGGAGAATAGGCCTTCCTCGTAAGCAACTTATCATCATCTACTTGTGCAGAACCCGAGGAGGTTGTTGGGACTCAGTTCCAAGCGCTTTCGGTGAGCAATGAGAATCAATCAGAGAAAGGAACCTCGATTTCCTCATACAGAGATTCTCTCGAAGTGATCGAGAATACCAATACAACAGGATGGGGACAGCTTGTCATTCCCACTGATAACAAAACAAAGAAGGGTCTTGGTTTTTTTGCAACCTGCACCCAGACAATTGCTAACGATGAAAGTCTTCATCTCATTCAAAACTTCTTCCACAGTGGAGGCTTCCTTCAACCAGTGACTCAAGAAGTGCATACCATCAATAAAGATGATTCTTCTGATACGGAGGAAGAATGGAAGTCCTATCTCAACGAGGACGGTTATACGTCTCAGGGTGAAACACAGACTCCCTTTTGCTTTCCTGCACAGAGTCCAAGATTTATACCGAGGTCAGATGTCGAAATGATATACGGAGATTGTGATCCTGAAGGATGCCGGGCTCCGCCAAATTCATTAGAGGAAGACACTCCGATTAAATACAACTTTGACCACGACTATTATAGCCCAATGGATGGCTTGCCTATCTGGCAGCCGTATCCCGGAGACTAGGGGCAAGAAAATTAGCCGAACAATGAAAATCAGCTGAGTATCATTGAACAAAATACCCGTGTCCCCGCCATGTCATGGGATCAACACTCAGGTCATTCTGAACTTATCCAGTACGATGATGAATTGGCAAAGCTTGCCGGACTAGAATTCATCAACTATGCTTTTCTCGAGGTCAACATCATCGAGAGAGATGACTCCTCCAGTTCCAAAGAAGTGTGGGACACCCTGGGACAACCAAGTGGAAAATTTGACTTCATGGTCAAGTACACCACTACCGAAAGCTCTCGTATCAGGCTCGAAGACATCCAGCCAACTGGATGAGGAGATACAACTGAGAGTACAAATACTGCGCAAAATACAACTGAGGAATCCTCCTACGACAAATCTGTCTGGAAGACAGATTCCAATGATCCAGCTCCACTAGAAATCAGCGTTATTTCTGAAAATAAAAGAAGGAAGGTACTGAACTTTGTGATTCACCGAGGAGTTCGCCGCCAATGGGTTGCTATCGATGTTCCGAAGATTGTTCATAAGTCTAAGTAATTACCATCTTTACTTTAACCTTTCACCATGCCCAGGTGAAACAGATGTTTTGATATGGCTCACTTTCTGTAAATATCCCTCTTCGTTTTTCCCAAAGCGACAGAGTTTTGTTTTATAGGGCTGTAGTTTCAAAAATCGACTTATTCATTAATAAAATAATGTCGTTCTATAATTTCCGCATTAATTGCTGTTTTCTCTTTTTACTTTTTTCAGAAAATGGTAATCCTAAAAAACAACTCAATAAGAAAAACAAGTAGTTTTCCAAAAAAAAAAACACTGCACACACTCTTGCATTCTCTCTATCTCTTCTAAACACAAATCATCACGTCATGCAGATTGCTTGTTTTAAACCCCGTTGAAACATACGATCCAATGCCTTCTCCTAACTTTGAATTCCCGGTATTTGGGGCTGAAGAAGAAGATGATGACGAAATTCCAGAGGAGATCTCCCGACTACTCAGACAAGAGGAAAGGTCCATTGAGCCTCACAAAGAGTTGCTGGAAACAGTCAACTTAGGATCGGAAGAAGATAGAAAAGAAGTCAAGATTGGGGCACTGCTCAGTCCAACTGTCAAAGAAAGTTTGAGGAGACTTCTCAAAGACTTTCCCGATGTATTCGCTTGGTCCTATCAGGATATGCCAGGGTTGGATACCAGCATCGTGGAACATCATCTACCATTGAAATCAGAATGTCCGCTGGTAAAACAAAGGTTGAGACGGACTCATCCAGACACGACTGTCAAAATCAAAGAGGAGGTACAGAAACAGATTGACGCAGGTTTCCTCGCCACGTCAGAATATCCTCAATGGTTATCCAACATAGTACCAGTTCCAAAAAAGGATGGAAAAGTCAGAATATGTGTCGACTACCGAGATTTGAACGAGGAAAGTCCAAAGGACGACTTTCCCTTACCCCACATTGACATGCTGGTAGACAGTACAATAAAGTTCAAAATTTTCTCCTTCATGGATGGATTCTCGGGCTATAATCAGATCAAAATGGCGCCGAAAGACATGAAGAAGACCTCCTTCATTACCCCATAGGGTACTTTTTGTTACAAGGTAATTTCATTCGATTTGAAGAACGCCGGGGCAACCTATCAGAGGGCCATGACTACTCTATTTCATGACATGATACATAAAGAAATCGAAGTGTATGTCGATGATATGATTGCAAAATCTAAAACAGAGGAGGAGCATGTGACCCACCTGTCAAAACTATTCGAGTGTTTGCAAAAGTACAAACTCCGCTTAAATCCCAATAAATGCACCTTCGGTGTCCGCTCAGGGAAACTCTTAGGGTTCATTGTCAGCCAGAAAGGAATTGAGGTTGATCCCGACAAGGTCAAGGCCATTCAAGAAATGCCTTCTCCGAAAACTGAAAAACAAGTCTGGGGATTCTTGGGACGTTTGAACTATATTTCCAGATTCATATTCCTCATGACCGCGACATGTGCGCCGATCTTCAAATTACTCAAAAAGAATCAGGACTGCGTTTGGACAGAAGATTGCCAAACCGCCTTTGACAGTATCAAGGAATACCTGTCGAACCTGCCGATTCTATCACCTCTAGTGGAAGGAAGACCACTGATCATATACTTAACAGTCTTGGAAGACTCCATGGGCTGTGTACTTGGCCAACAAGATGAAACCAAAAGAAAAGAGTTTGCCATCTACTATTTGAGCAAGAAATTCACCGACTGCGAGACTCGGTACACTATGCTCGAGAAAACTTGCTGCGCTCTGGCTTGGTCAGCTAAACGTCTTCACCAGTACATGATTCATCACACTACTTGGTTAATCTCAAAAATGGATCCAATCAAGTATGTCTTTGAAAAGCCTGCTCTCACGGGAAGGAATGCCTGTTGGCAGATGTTGTTATCAAAATATGACATAGAGTACCATGCTCAAAAATCCGTTAAAGGAAGTGTTTTAGCCAATCATTTGGCTCAGCAACCAATTGACAATCAGGAATCAGTCGACTTTGACTTCCCAAATGAAGATGTCATGTATCTAAAAATGAAAGACTGCGATGAACCGCTACCCAGTGAAGGGCCAGAACCAGATTCCCAATGGGGACTTATCTTTGACGGAGATGTCAATCATTACGGAAACAGAATTAGGGCAATCATCATAACACCTCAGGGTACCCACATTCCTTTCACCGCCAGACTTACATTCAAGTGCACAAACAACGAGGCCGAATACGAAGCTTGTATCATGGGTCTTGAAGAAGCGATTGATTTGAGGATCAAGAACTAGGATGTATATGGCGACTCAGCTTTGGTCATCAATTAGATCACAGGAGATTGGAACACATACCAATCAGGATTGATTCCTTACAAAGATTATGCAAGAAGGTTGTTACCCTTCTTCAACAGAGTCGAGTTTCATCATATCCCTCGTGAGGAGAATCACATGGCTGATGCATTAGCCACTCTCTCTTCCATGATTAGTGTAGGTCAATGGAATGACTTACCTAAGATCGACATAATGTGCCTTGAACGGCCCGCTTACATCTTCACGATTGAAGCAGTCATAAACTACAAACCTTGGTATCACGATATCAAATGCTTCCTTCAGAAACAAGAGTACCCACCTGGGGCATCCTGAAAAGATAGAAAAACCTTCAGAAGACTGGCAGGCAGTTTCTTCCTGAGCGGTGATATATTCTATAAGAGGAACTTTGACATGGTCTTGCTCCGACGTGTGGACAGACCAGAAGCAGACATGCTGATAAAAGAAATTCATGAAGGTTCCTTTGGAACTTATGCCAACGGACACACAATGGCGAGAAAAATACTGAGAGCAGGGTACTACTGGTTGACCATGGAATCCGACTGCTACAAGTACATGAGGAGGTGTCACAAGTGTCAGATATACTCTGACAAAATTCATGTACCGCCTACACATCTCAAAGTTCTCTCTTCCCCATGGCCTTTTTCCATATGGGGAATCGACATGATTGGCATGATTGAGCCCAAGGCTACAAACGGACATCAGTTCATCCTGGTAGCCATTGATTACTTCACCAAATGGGTCGAAGCAGCGTCATACGCCAATGTAACCCGACAAGTGGTGGTCCGATTTATCAAAAACAATATCATCTGTCGTTATGGTGTTCCGAGCCAGATCATTACAGATAATGGATCTAACTTGAACAACAAGATGATGAAAGAGTTATGCGCTTCAAGATCGAACACCATAACTCATCTCCCTACCGGCCTAAGATGAACGGAGCGGTAGAAGCGGCTAACAAGAATATCAAAAAGATTGTTCGAAAGATGGTTGTAACCTACAAAGACTGGCACGAGATGCTACCCTTTGCTCTTCACGGTTATCGTACATCTGTCCGCACTTCAACAGGGGCAACCCCTTTCTCTCTAGTATATGGCATGGAAGCAGTGCTCCCCATCGAAGTAGAGATCCCATCAATTAGGGTATTGATGGAAGCTAAGCTAACAGAAGCTGAATGGTTCCAAAGTCGGCACGATGAACTAAATCTATTCGAAGAAAAGAGAATCACGACACTATGCCACGGTTAGTTGTATCAGCAAAGAATGAAGAAGGCGTTCGACAAAAATGTTCGACCCCGTGTCTTCAGGAAAGGATACCTTGTGCTCAAAAAGATACAATCACTTCTCACTGATTCTCGGGGCAAGTGGACTCCGAATTATGACGGCCCATATGTGGTCAAGAAGGCTTTCTCAGGCGGTGCCCTGAGACTTGCAACCATGGATGGAGAGGAATTTGCCTACCCCACAAACGTTGACGTAGTCAAGAAATACTTCGCCTAAATAAAATAAAAAAAGGTCTCGGTGGATTGAAAACCCGAAAGGGCGGTCCAGGCAAAAATTAGAGACATGATCAAAAATCATCCTGGTGGATTGGAAATATCACAGTACAATCCAGGCAAAAATTAGGGATAATGGCAAGTAACTATGTTCAACAAAGGGGCAAATCCCTCAGCAGCAGTAATGCCATCGGTCAGGAAAACTCCAGTCAAGGTCATCTTCGACAGAAGCTCAGGATGCCCGGAATTCAAAGTTGGTAGAAGGATAGTGGTCATTATGTTTCAATGTAGCCCTTTTCCCTTAAACTACCATTTTCTAACTTTGTAAATACTCTATGGAATCACGCGTTTGGCTGATTTCCATCCTATTAATACAATTTGAGCCCTTGTGCTTTTGTTTACAATTCTCGTTTGTTTTAGCTTTACAGGACGACATTTTAGCATGAATAATGATTCTTGAAACGAAACAAAAATGAATTTACTTGTCGAACTTTTTTCTGCTTTTAAAGTAAAGATGGCAATTTTTTTAGACTGTTGAACATCGAAAGAACATCGATCGCTTCTCCAGAAGTAGGCGAGCTTCAAAGTGCAGAATCAAAGTACTCCTTCTAAGGCAGTGCACCTCAATGAAGGATCAGCTATGTCAGAGACCATTGTTTCATCTGACACCCCCGGTAGAGTTGTTATCTCCTAAGCCCGACCAACATAGCTCCCGACAGGGACTATCTCTCCTAAGCAAGGCAGAATTACTATTGTGAACCAGTGATACTTTTCATCCCCCACTGTGGTCGTGTATCCAGTCGTGTTCATCTACTCGTCTGTATGTCACGTTAGTTTTGTCAGCGTATACATACATACATCATGCATTATTGATTTACAATCATATTCATATTGCATCACTATCACTCTAGTCGGTCTTGTTCCCTAGTGATAAGAGTCCTCTTAATTTGAGTCGTCAGTTCTTTCCTCGTCAGGAAATGAATCATCTAAGCGATCTCTCCACCAGTTTATTTCTGGATTGAAGGTGGTTCTTTGACCACTTTGATAACTTGAACCTCTAAAGAGCAACAGAGCTTCCGAAAAACATCACTCTTCGCCATTGAAGATGATATCTTCGCTTTCCCGAATTAAAGGAAATCCCCAGAGAAAGCCTCTTAATCAGAGATTCGGCAGTACAACAGTTTTTCTTCAAAAAATCCGCTGACGAAAAGGTCATCAGCACCTCAAAATTGGATCACATCATATGGCATTTGTCCGAGAAGATCCCGAGAAAAGTATGATGTAATATCCCCAAGCGAAAACAGTCTCTCAAGAGACTCGTTTTCCCCGTTAGAGTCAATAAATGGCGTCTCCAACAGAAAAGTTTATGCACCTCTACAACTCAGACGACTGGGTTCCCCAACAACTCTGACATCAGTTTTTCCATCAAATGGTATCTTCCCAGGAAAATTCGGTGAGAAGTTTGAGGAAAACCGCTACACATAGCGTCCCTTGTCAATAAAGTTTATTGACAAAAGAAACTTAGACCAGTTCCTTGGTAGGAAACCAGGATCGAGGGGAAGTTTATATTAGAAACTAAGACCAGTTCCTTGGTTAGAAACCAGGATCGAGGGGAAGTTTATATCAGAAACTTAGACCAGTTCCTTGGTTGGAAACCATTATCGAGGGGAAGTTTATATCAGAAACTTAGACCAGTTCCTTGGTTGGAAACCAGGATCGAGGGGAAGTTCACATCAGCAACTGAGAACAGTTCCTTGGTAGGAAACCAGGATCGAGGGGAAGTTTACCTTTTCTAAGCATTATTGCTTAGAAAAAGAAGAAGGATGCGTGAACTGCCATTCATAACCACCATCAAAATTTTGGGTATTCCGATATTTAATCCTCTTGCACCTTGAATGCCCGAATACCTTCGCTATTCACACCTTCGGGTCCAAGAAGATTAAATAGGGGCATCTGTCATACCCCAAATTTTGACCACTAAGATTTCCCATCATTGTGCAAATCATCATCACAATATGGATGAACCATTAGTCTCCCCAAAGATGGGTGAGCATCCACTACAATCAGACTTAGGGTTTCAAGCCCTCTCAGAGCTCTTAGACGAAGATCAATCAAGAAATGACATGATCTTCAACTTGTCTAGCCTCTCAAACATCCACAAAGGATCAAGAGGACTCCCACTTCAAGGATTAAGCACAAGGCTTCTCCCTTCTAGGTGGATCAAGCCTTAAGATCGCAAGTGTCACCAAATTAGGGTTTGGTCGACCAGGGCCTCCAGATGGAAATTTTCCTATGGGCATGATCCAATGCTTCAAAGCATAACCTATGATGCTCCAAGGGATCTCATGAACCTAATCATCAACTCAATTTAGCCTCAGGGAATGCATTCATAAAAAAAAATCAGGAATTAGGGTTTCTTGACCTAATTCACCACTAAGTTAACTTTTGGGACAAATCATGAGCCAAGACTTCAAGAGATGATTTGAGGGTCCCTAATACACCACATTAGTCCATTTACAATAATGGATTTATCCAAGAAGCTTGATCAACAAGTTTCAATTTCATCTGAACCACAATTATGGTTTCGCGAGAAAAGTCAGCTGTATCTTTAACTTTTGACCAGGACATGCTCCCATACCCTAGGACATGATTCAATACACCCTATAACACCTATGAAATAAATCCATCAAGTTTGATTTAGGTCAAGGACTTGATTTCATAGAGGATCGCACAGTTTGGAATTCATCTGACAAAAAGTCAACCGTGCACAAAAGTCAAACTTTGACTTTTTGAGATTTTTCACAATTATGGTTCTTTGACCCCAAAATGATGTTAATGTATGATTGGAATCATCATTCATCAAGAAAAATCAAGAAAAGTGGGATAACTTATAAAAGGGGTAACCATAAAAAACTTATAAAATTTTCTAGTTATGAAACAAAGTGGCTAGGGTACCAACTTTGGAGGATCATAACTCCTAAACCACAAGGCCATTTTTC
Organism: Lathyrus tuberosus; assembly: GCA_022829125.1. Taxonomy (NCBI): domain Eukaryota; kingdom Viridiplantae; phylum Streptophyta; class Magnoliopsida; order Fabales; family Fabaceae; genus Lathyrus; species Lathyrus tuberosus. The sequence continues at coordinate 10,173,924 of JALAZF010000085.1, forward strand.
CCCATCCAAAGCTGGATTTGTAGCTCTCATTACCCTCTACAAAAGCTTCAACTACACCTCATTCCAATTCATCATGGATTTTGAGTTATGGAATGATCAAAATCACAAAAAGTGAAAATGTCACTTTTTTCCAACACTTAGTGAAATTTTCACTAAGTCAGAATCTGCCTTCACGTTTTTCCAAATGTAGGGGCATTATTCACTTGGACCCAAAAAGTATCAAAACCAATTATGATCAAACAGTTATTGTATCATATGAGGGCTTTCCAAAATGGCCAAGAACTCCATCAAATTCCACTTGAGCCATGAGATATGACAATGACAATATGCCTTGCTGAAAACTGCCAAGGCTAGGCAGAATTTTGCACTTTTTCTCGATTTGACAAAATCAGATAATTCCAAGCCTTGTCATCACTTTGGACACATCTGAGGATCAAATCTAAAGGGAACAAACACTGATCCAAGCCTCCAAAGTCTTTGGAACAAGAAGTAGCATGGCAAACTTAGAAATCCCTAAAAGAGGGACAAGACTCCAATTTTGGATTGGAGCATTTAATGGATGCACCAAGGTGGCATGGACTGACACATTTGCAACTGAATTCAGTCAAGATTCATCCAACAACTAGGGAACCACAACTCTGTGCTCTAACCTCTAGTCAATGGCTAGAGGAGACTTGGATTCCTATTGATCAACATTGGCCAAACCTCTGCCGCAGTTGCCATTCACTATTGATCCCAAAAAAAACTTGCTCCACTATAAATAGAGCTCATTTGTGCTCAGTTTGAGTACACCAAAGCCATCAAACAGATGCTTTCCTCAAAATCACCTTCTCACTTCCAAATTTGCCTTCCAAAGCAAGTAACTATCGGGTTTTGAGTTTGAGAGCAATTCCAACCAAACCAATCACACACACACACGTCATAAACATCATATAGAAGTAATCCAAACACTCACATAACATTTGGAACACCAAAATCACAAAATCACTACCCAATTGCTCAAGCCTTTGACAGATTTGCAGTTGGGGTACCATCTCAAGTTCCAGATCATTTCAATCCATTCCAAACATCCAGACACACTCCATGGCACCTAGGGAAGCTATCCAGATCATTGGGACCTAGTTGTAACACCTCTAACCCAAAACACGATCACCAGCTGCAAGAGGTGAGCATGACCTCTTCTAACTTTATGACCCATGCATTTTTTGCTGCACAATAATTTGGCCATATGTTCATAATCATGCATAGAGTGTTTACCTCAGTCAATTGCTTTGTATGAATCGTGTATGGAATTTCTGAACCTTCACGCAGAATTTTGGGTTCTTGAGGTTTCTCTTTGATTTCTTATTCCATGCTTAAAATAAATGAAATTAAATACCATAGACATGATCGTGAGGTTGAAACGAGTAGATTGATATGTAGATTGCATGATATAATCAAGTATTCAGTGAGATTGGATAGAAAACGCAAATATGCAGAAACAGAGGAAGAGCGCGTGTTCTTGCCATGTTCTTGGCGCCCTTTTTTCAAATATTTAAATATTTGAATTTTGTGATTTTATTTAATTGATTCAAAAATTAATTTCTCTCCGAGTTTTAATGATTTTGAGTTGATTCTTTTTTTTAATAAATCACAAAAATGTTAAAATATTTTATTTTACCAAAAAATCCCAAAAATATTATTTATTTCACATAATTGATATTTTTGCCATGAATTAATATTTTAATTGTTTTTGACATTTAAAAATATTTTTTCCTTCTTGATTTTGCAAATTTTAATGATTTCTAATCATTTTGTAGGTCAAAACATGATTTTTGAAACATTAATCCAAGATCACAATTTGTTTTCCACATGTTAAACAATTTTGATCATTTTAATTGAATTTTTTATTCAATTAAAATACATTTTGGAAACAAATTAGGGTTTTGATTAATTCAACCCTCATCAAACTTTTTCAAACACTTTTGGGCCTCTAATAGAGTGTAAGACCCAATCCCCCTTTTAACCAAAATAATTTTGGGCCTCAGATATTGTATAAGTCCCTCTGCGTAAAAAGAAAACCTCAGCGCGATCGCCAGTTGAAAAAAAAAATTTTGGGCCTCTCCTCGAGCTATAAGACCCATTCAAAACCATTGGGCCTCTCCTCGAGCTATAAGACCCATTCAAAACCATTTTGGGCCTCTAATAGAGTGTAAGACCCAATCCCCTTTTGAAACCAAAGACTTTTGGGGCTCAGTCATTGTATAAGACCCACAGTGTTTTCGAAACCTCGGCGCGATCGTCGCCCTTTTTAAAATTGACCATTGGGCTTCTCCTTGAGCTATAAGACCCATCTTTGTTCACTCTCAATCATTTTGGGCCTCTTAAGAGAGTGTAAGACTCATCCCTTGGTACAGAAAACCTTTTGGGCCTCGGTCACTTGTATAAGTCCCTATACAAAATGACAGTGCGATCACTGTTAAAACCCTGGGCCTCTCCTTGAGCTATAAGCCCCAACAATCTTTTCAAGGTACTTTCTCCTTTGATTTTGAATATAATATTGTTATCAAAGCTTTCTTTGTTGAACAAACTAACCAAACAACATGGAAGCTCTACAACCGAGTAAGTGTTAACCCACTTTCATTTACCGCTTGCATATGTATATAACTGTATTGTGGGGCTGTTTCACTGTAAGTCTTCTTTCATAAACTCATATCGACTGTGTAATACTAGTATAGATATTTAGAGTTTCCTCGGCAACTACGTCTAGAACTAGACAAAACCTCGTCTCCTTACATCCGACGTTCTCCCGGATATTTCAACATAACCTAAACCATGAGAATTTTCTTTTACAACAATTTTAGATAACTAGATCTAAGAAATCTCCCCCTTGAACAGTTCATATACAGAAGGCCAATGTTCCAAGTGAAACCCCTTCTAGAACTGTTCATCAGCCTCCTCTTGGGCTTAGTGCAAGGACCCACAGGCTTCCTAAAAGCATCCCCGCCTCCTCTTGGGCGTTGTATAAGGACACGTCGGCTTCTTAGAAGTTTTCACGGCCTCCTCTTAGGCTTCGTATAATGATTCTTCCTCCTGGAAGATAGCCTCCTATTGGGCTTCATACAAATTGTCCCTTCAGCTTCTTAAAAGTTTTTCTCGCCTCCTCTTGGGCTTCGTACAAATTGTCCCGACGACCTCTTAAAGGTATACGAACAGAAATTAGTCATCTTAATAGAACAGTCTTTCAAGGAGTCTAGATCTTTCTACCGCGAATGTACTGTCTCTTAATCTCTCTTAAGAATAGTACAAAAGATAAAACTCTAGACTTGGACAGTCTAATCTCCTTGAGTCTCGAAGACATTCTCAAGTTCCTTTCAAAAATAGGAAAAAACACCCGTAGACTTGGGAAGTCTCAATACCCTTCGGATTCCCCGTTTCCTTAAAGAACAGGAAATAATCCCGGTCCTCAGATCAAATCCATGAGTACAACATTACCCATATAAGAACTGATTTTCTCTTTTAACCAACATACTGGACCTGTCACTCAACTGAAACAGTAACCCTAGCCTCCTCTTGGGCTTTGTACAATGATTCTCCCCAGCAGAGTTAACCTTTGTAACCTTCATCTCGGGCTTTGTACGAGATACAAAACACTTTCTTTTTGAGTATAAAAGATTCTCTTGTTGAGTCAAAAAATTTTAGCCTCTATCTCGGGCTTCGTACGTGATACAAAAACACTCTCTTGTTGAGTATAAAAGACTCTCTTGTTGAGTCAATCCTATTTTAGCCTCTATCTCGGGCTTCGTACGAGATACAAACCACTCTCTTGGTGAGTATAAAAGACTCCCTTGTTGAGTCAAACCCTTTTAGCCTCCGTCTTGGGCTTTGTACAAGACACATATAAAAACACTCTCTTATTGAGTCAACCCTTTTAGCCTCTATCTCGGGCTTCGTACGAGACACAAAAGCATCCTCTTGTTGGGTCAATAGCCTCTTCTTAGGCATTGTATAAAGAAATCCCCGTTTAATTCAATCAACCTTTTAGCATCAAATCATGCTTTGGTCACAACATACAAACATCAACAACTCCTTTTCCCTCGTCTAATTGTTGTAAGCGGCAAGCCTCTGGATTATTTACATCCACGCCACTGTCCCTCTTTTAGCATGAGAAATTCCTAAGGAAAGATGGCATTGCTCTAAACTGAGTTAAAGTCTTCTCATTCAGGTTGAAAATCCTCTATAAAGGGAATTATGGCATTGCTGGATTCGCATATCCCAGTTAAAGTAATTCTCCTTTATAATCAGTCACCCAATAATTGTGAAAAACATACCTCTTTAGAGATGACAAATTCTCTCTAAAGTCAACACCCTTTTAGCTTCACATCTTGGGCTTCGAACAAGATACAAATAGACCCTTCAGCTTCACATCTTGGGCTTTGAACAAGATATAAACCACCTTTAGCTTCATGTCTTGGGCTTTGAACAAGACACCAAATAGGGATGCCCATAATGGAGGTCAACTCACTTGTTGTACCCGAATAGGGATGCCTTCGAAGCCATTTTTGCAATACTCGTCTATGGACTCTTCTTGTTCCCAAATATTGACAACTTTGTGGACATAAATTCTATCAAGATCTTTTTGAAAAAAAATCTTGTACCCACCCTGTTAGCCAATGCTTATCATTCAATCCACTTGAGGAATGCCCATAATGGAGGTCAACTCACTTGTTGTACCCTTGTGTTGTATAGATGGTTTATTTCGCATCTACCGAAGACAGGCGCATTTTGGGATCTCAAGAAAGGTTGGTGGTCTAAGAAGATTATGGCTCTTTCTCATTCTGATATTGATTGGTATAACCGTGTGTATGATGGGATAATGATCACATATATTTTTGGGAATTTTGGCAACGTACCTCTTCTTGGTACCAAAGGAGGAATCAACTACAACCCTGTGTTAGCTCGTCGACAATTGGGGTACCCTCTAAAGGATAAGCCTCTTAATATTCATTTGGAAAATATCTTTTTTGAAGGATATGACAAGTATGAAGAGCAGGGAAAATTGATCTTGAGTGCTTGGGGTAGCAGGCACAAGAAGGGAATGAGTGCTATGGGAAAACCAAATTGTGTGTCCTTGGAACCGTATCTCCTATGGGTCCGAAGAAGAGCTATTGAGTTAAAAATGCCTTATTATAGACAATAACCAATTACTTTAAAGGAAAAGCCCGTTCTGTATTTCATGTCAAAGGAAGAAGAGTTGAAGATTTCATTGAACCAAGCCCAACAGACAGGAGAAACTTGGAAGCATAGGAGAAGAGGAAGAGTGAAGAGCTGCTTTCATGCAAGAAGAGGAAGACCCAAGAAGGACAAAGTACCTCTGATACCCAATCTACTCCATGGAAGTTGATCGTCGACAAGCTCGTCAAGGAAAAGGCTCATATGGAGAAGGAAATCAAGAAGCTCAACATAAGGCTCCTAGGAGAATCTCCCTTGATATTTCACGAGTGTCTGAATTCCATGAAACTTTGCATTTGCATCTCGCATTCTTTTGCTAAACTATTGAGAAACTAATCTTGTTTTGTAGACTTTTTAGAAATGGATGCTAGAAGAATATGGCCATATACTTTTGAAGTTCCCAAATTGGAACAACTATTGGGGTTGGGAGATATGATTGAAGACCCGTCGGCTTTCATTGACAAGTATGGGAGGATCCTACAATTGCTAAGAATCCAAGTGACTGAAGGACCACTTGAGACTTTAGTCAAACTTTACCATCCTGCTTACCGCTGCTTTGTGTTCCCAGACTATCAACTAATGCTGACTTTGGAGGAGTACTCTACTCTGATGGGCATCTCTGTCAATGACTCTCCTCCATTCTTTGGATTAGAGGCAGAACTCACTGACAAAGACATCGCGAGAGGAACGAGGCTGAGATTGTCTGACATCAGAACTCACTTAACCAACAAGGGAGGACGTCATGGATTGCCCGCTCAAATTTTGCTTGAAAAGGATCTCTATTTTCCTGTTCCCTAATGCCAAGTACTTCATCGATGTTCAAGCTATCCAAATATTCATACTTAACAATCCAGTTCCTGCGCTGTTAGCTGACACCTATCATGCTGTTCATACAAGATACATGCAGAATGGTGGGCTGGTTGTCTGTTGTGTTGGCCTCTTCTATAAGTGGTTTATCTCATACTTGCCGAAGACGCCAGCATTTTTGGAAGTTGAAGATAGCACAATTTGGTCCAAGAAGCTGATGGAATTGAAGCACACCGAGATTGAATGGTATGATCCGGTTTATGGAGGGATCCTGATGATCCATAGCTGTGGGGACTTCCCCAATGTGCCTGTCATGGGGAGGAATGGGTGTATCAACTACAATCCTGTGCTTGCTCACTGTCAGTTAGGCCATCCAATGGAGGAGATTCTTGATTTCAACGACCTTGAAATGCTTTTTCTTGAGGAGGATGAAGGTTTTGAGCTGAAGATCAGAGTGGAGCGGGCTTGGCACCAAATCAACAAACAAAGGTGGACCACCCTGGAAAACCCTGATTGTTCTGTTACCGAGGCTTGCTTGCAATGGTCTCGCGAAATAGCTCTCGTGATGAGGAGACCTTATCCTCGTCACGAGACTACTGCAGAGGAAGAGCTTAAGTTGAAGAATGCACTAGGAGAATTGACCCTTGAAAAGGCAAAAGTCAAGGGGTGAATCAACAAGCTTATGAGAAAACTCAATGGAGGGGAGGGATCAACCGCCAGTGGACCAGATGCTTAGTTTCCTTTATGTTGTATTTTCCATTTCCGCTTATGTATTTTATTATGAAGATGTGAAGATGTACTACCTTTGATGTAATGTTTGCAAGATTTCTAATGAAGAAGTTTATTTTGATGAACATCCTGTTATCTACAATGTTTGCAAAATTTCTTGGTTTTCTTGATAGTTTAGCTTGCATTTGCATCTAAATTTTCATTTGCATCATGTCATAACATGTGCATTTTCTTCCCTGTCTTATCTCATGTCACCGTATTCTCTTCAGAATCGTCACACTGAGTCCCTGACGCCGCTACAACACACGAGCCCAAGCTCGTCAATGGATGTCAGAATAGAATTTTGAAATGGACAAAGTTAACAATGAGCTGAATGAATTACGGGGAGGAATGGGGCAGATTTTAGAGGTTATTCAGGTCTTAAAAGCAAAAATGGATACACAGGCCACCGTGGTTTCTGAGATTATCACTCTGACTGTGGAACCTCCTACCACTACTTTGAACCCCACATTGGGTATGCCTTTTGATTTCATACATCCACCGGTTCCCACTTCTACTCAAGAAGCGGTTCCTTTTGGTAACGAAAATCATCAAGCTATTCCTACCTTTACTCCAGTGGCAGTACAAACGCAAATGCACCCTGTTTTTCATAACCCGCCTCCGGTCTATGATTACCCTGAAATGTCTGAAGAAGGTGATTAGCGACATGAAAGACTGAAAGAGAGTGTAGAGATGATACAGAGAAAAATGAAGGTAATGGAAGGAAGCAATGCATTTAGTACTGATGCTAAAGACACGTGCTTAGTTTCATGCTTGGTAATTCCACCCAAGTTTAAACTACCCAGTTTCGACTTATACTCTGGTGCAACGTGTCCTAAGGCACATCTGATCATGTATTTCCGAAGAATGGTTGCATATATGGACAATGATAAGTTGATGATCCACTGCTTCCAAGATAGTCTGAAAGGGGCTGCTGCCAAGTGGAACATAAGTCTGTACCAGTCTAGAATCCGTTGTTTTCAAAATGTATCCGATGCTTTTGTAAAGCATTACAAATATAACATGGATTTAGCACCTAATCATAGACAACTTCTGAGTATATCACACAACAATTCCGAGTCTTTTAAGAAATATGCACAGAGATGGAGAGAGATGGCTTCACAAGTAGAGTCACCTTTGTCTGAAAAAGATTTGGCTGATTGGTTTGTGGATACGGTAAAGCTAGATTTCTATGAAAGGATGATTGGTAATGTCAGTACTAATTTCGCTGATATTTTCGCTGTAGGCATGAAAGTAGAAGCTGGGCTGAAAAGCGGAAAAGTGGTCAGTTCCTCAAGCAGTTCAACCAATACCAATGCCAAGAAAGCTCCTAGCCACTTCCACAAAAAGAAAGAAGGAGAGACTAATGCCATCATGACAGGGGAGAAAAGGAACCCAATGAGGAAGCAACCAATGTATCAACAATAGACAGTTCCAAACTTTACTCAACAGGCGATTTACCCCATGCAGTATGCTCCCCAACACTATGTAGCAGCAGTGACACTTACCTTTAATCATCAAGTAGCGCAGCAGGCACCAACCTATCAACAACAGACAGCTTACCAGCAAGTACCAAATGCTCAGAATTATCAACAACAACAAAGACAACAAACTTCTCAATCAAGTGCTCCTTACAGAAGACAAAGGGGAACGACCATATTTCCGCCCTTACCAATGTCTTACACTGAACTCTATCCTTCATTAGTGCAACAAGGACTGATTGTTACCAGACCTCTGGGTCCACCCACAGAGAAGTCTCTACCTTTCCACAATCTAAATGTTAATTGTGGCTTTCATCAAGGGGGAGCCGGTCATGACTTGGAGGGTTGCTTAGCTTTGAAACATGTAGTGAAAAGGTTGATGGAAAAGAAGATCCTATCTTTCGCAGACAATCAGCCAAACGTGGAAAGTAATCCATTGCCCACGCATGGAACCACCAATGCCATTGAAGACGAGAACGATGAGGTGTTAATAGTGGATGCATCAAAGGTCAAAACTCCTATCAAGAAATTCCATGCTAAACTATTCGAAGCTGGATTGGTAAAATTCTGTCATGATGATTGTTAAGAATGTAGTGTCAGTGTAAAGGGTTGCCATTTGATCCAAGCCGACATTCAGAATTTGATTGACGAAGGGTTTCTGTAAGTGTTCAGTAAAGAGAGGAAAGATGAAGTTGCAGTAATTGAGCCTGTATTCAACTTGCCAAAGTCAAAAGGAAAGGTGCCTGTGTTCAACATACCAAAGTCTGGTTCTGTGATTCCCGTGTTTAACAAACTGGTACCAATCTTCAACAATTCTGAACTCGTTGTTGGTTCCACTGCCAATCACTCAAAGCCAAGCAACATCCGACAACCCGTTCCATTCCGTTTCAGAGGTTCAAAAGTTGTGCCGTGGATTTATGAGAATATTATGGTTGATAAAAGACATGAAGAAGTGGTTCCAAGGAATGAGGTGGGAGCCACTAATGAAGAGGTTACCAACATAGTGGGGACTGGCAAAATAACTCGCAGCGGTAGAGTTTACACTCCTCTATTCAAAGGAAATGTGCCCAAGGAGACTGTTGTTCCCATACCCTCCAAAGATAAGGAAAAAGAGGTAGTTACGAAAGAAGATAATGATGAATTTCTGAGAATTATCAAGAGAAGTGATTACAAAGTGGTGGACCTGCTTCACAAAACTCCATCCAAGATTTCAATTTTGTCTCTTCTGATGAATTCCCCTACCCATAGGGCAGCCTTGCATAAAATTCTAGCCCAAGCACATGTAGCCCAAGACATTACTGCTGGACAATTTGACCACATCGTTGCTAACATCACAACCTGCAATACGCTCAGTTTCAGTGACGAAGAATTACCTTGAGGAGGTCGAAACCATAATCTTGCCTTACATGTATCCATAAAGTGCCAAGAGGATACTTTAGCCAGAGTACTTGTAGATACTGGTTCATCTCTGTATGTTCTGCCGAAGAGAACCCTGGAAAAGTTGACCTATCAGGGGACTGTGATGAAGCCTACTTCACTCGTTGTCAAAGCCTTTGATGGCTCGAGAATATCAGTAATGGGGGAGATTCAGTTACCTATTCTGATAGGTCCTCATGTGTTCAACATCATTTTCCAAGTCTTGGATATCAATCCTGCTTACAGTTGTCTATTGGGGAGGCCTTGGATTCACGAGGCTGGTGCTGTAACATTGACTTTGCATCAGAAGATGAAATTTGTAGCTGATGAGAAGTTGGTCATTATCCATGGTGAAGAAGATCTAATGGTCAGTAACATGTCCTCTTTCCGATACATTGAAGCTGATGAAGATGCTTTGGAAACCTCTTTCCAAGCTCTTGAGATATCTAATGCTGTTATGCTTGACAATGAAGAGCCAGTGGCCTCGAATAATCCATCTTTTGCTTCTTTCAAGAGTATCCAATCTGCCCTACAAGAAGGTGTACCTGAAGGCTGGGGCATAGTCATCGAGATTCAAGAAAGAGAAAAGTACCAAGGGTTGGGTTACAAACTAACTCTTGAGGAAAAAGCTGCTACAACAAGGCGACTGAAGACGATTCAGGAAGTATTTGTCAGTGGAGGACATCAAGTTCATGCCATCATTGAAGACGCTGAAGACAAGGACATTAACCACTTGGTTTTTCAGTGTGACGCCGCATTGAGTAATTGGGAAGCTATTGAAATCCCTGTTTTGTACCCTATGCCAGAGTAATTTGTTTGCTTTTTGTTTTCAATTCCGTAGCCTTGCCCGAGGCTATCAGATTATTTTGTATAGGCCACCGCTTTTAATTCTTATTAATCAATGAAGTTGATGTTTTATTAATTTCTTTTGTCTTTATTTACTGTTTTTGCTTTTAAGGAAAAATGGAAATCTTTTCAAAACTACAAAAACATTTTCTTCTTGCATTTGATCTTTGTGCATTTTAATGAAATAAATCCCCCCATCATCCAGAATAAATCCCAAACCTGTTGTTTTCAATGACCCTACTCTCATTATTGACTTTGAGTCACCCATCTATCAAGCTGAGGATGAGGAAGAAAAAGATTATGAGGTCCCAGATGAGTTGGCAAAAATGTGTGAGTATGAATACACGGCTCTTCAGCAGCATGAGGAAGAAATTGACACCGTCAATCTTGGTACGGATCAAGACAAGAAGGAAGTCAAGATTGGGGCAATGCTAATGGAAGAGATCAGACGAAGGTTAATACAGCTTCTTGAAGAATATGTGGATGTTTTTGCATGGTCTTATCAAGATATGCCTGGTTTGCATATAGACATTGTAGTTCATAAACTACCGCTCAAGCCCGAATGCCCACCAATAAAATAGAAACTTCGAAGAAGTAGACCCGACATGGCTCTCAAGATCAGAGATGAGGTTAAGCGACAACTGGACGCAGGTTTCTTGCCAGTTTCCAAGTACCCTGAATGGGTAGCCAACATTGTGCCAGTAATGAAGAAGAATGGCAGGGTACGAATGTGCGCAGATTATAGGGACCTCAACAAAGCCAGTCCAAAAGACGATTTCCCTCTGCCGCATATCGACACTCTTGTGGATAATACAGGCAGTTTTGCAGTTTTCTCCTTTATGGATGGGTTCTCAGGCTACAATCAGATCAAAATGGATCTGACCGATATGGGTAAGACTACATTCATCACTCCTTGGGGAACTTATTGCTACAAAGTCATGCCCTTCGGTTTGAAAAACGCAGGGGAAACCTATCAGAGGGCCATGGTGACCTTATTCCATGACATGATCCATAAATAAATTGAAGTGTATATGGATGATATGATTACTAAATCTCAGAGTGAAGAGGAACATTTGGACCTTCTTTTGAAATTATTCAAGAGACTCCGTACATATCAGCTAAAGTTGAATCCTGTCAAATGTACTTTCGGTGTCAGATCAAGAAAGTTGCTTGGTTTTATCGTCAGCCAACGAGGAATTGAGGTAGACCCTGACAAAGTACGAGCTATTCAAGAGATGCCAGCTCCACAGACCGAGTCTCAAGTAAGAGGTTTTCTGGACCGTTTAAAATATATCCCCAGATTCATCTCCAACATGACTCCCACTTGTGAGCCAATCTTCAAATTACTTCGCAAAGACCAGATTGTAGAGTGGAATTCTGACTGCCAGCAGGCCTTTGACAAACTCAAGAGTTACATACAAGAACCACCAATATTGATTCCCCATGTTCCTAGAAGACCTTTCTTCATGTATATGACTGTGCTAGAAGGATCCGTGGGCTGCGTCTTGGGCCAACATGATGAAACTGGTCGCAACGAGTATGCCATCTATTATTTGAGCAAAAAGTTCACCGATTACAAAAACCGTTATTCATTGCTAGAGAAGACCTGTCGTGCTCTAGCATGGGCCGCCAGAAGTTTGAGGCAGTATTTGATATGTCACACTACTTTGTTGATCTTCAAAATAGATCCAATAAAATATATCTTTGAGAAGCATGCTCAAACAGGAAGACTTGCCCGTTCGCACATGCTATTGTCAGAATATGATATCCAATATGTCACTCAAAAGTCTATCAAGGGAAGTGTCTTATCAGAGTACCTTGCCGATCATCCTATCGAAGATTATGAGCCTCTCAAGTTTGATTTCCTCGATGAGGATATCATGGTGGTAAAGGATTGTGAAGAGCCAGGCCCTAATGAAGGTCCTAAACCCGGTTCCAGATGGAAGATGATGTTTGATGGTTCTTCCAACTACAAAGGACATGGTGTGGGTGTTGTGTTGATAAACCCTAATGGTGGTTATACTCCTTTCACAGCAAGGTTAGACTTTGGATGCACAAACAATGTTGCTGAGTATGAAGCATGCATCTTAGGCTTGGAAGCTGCAATTGATCTCAGAATTAAAATCCTAGAAGTCATTGGTGATTCTGCTTTAGTTTTCTATCAAGTCAAAGGCAAATGGGAAACTAAAGACAAGAAGTTAATCCCACACTGTGCTTACATTGTGGAAATGATCCAAAACTTTGACGAGATTACTTTCCGTCACGTTCCTTGCTCCGAGAATCACATAGCTGACGCCCTAGCCATGTTAGCTTCAACTTGGAAAGTTAATTTTGTTAATGAAGCACCGCTCATCAACATCGAGCGCAAGACTGAACCAGCCTACTGTCGATCAATTGAAAAGGAGGTAGATGGGAAACCGTGGTTTCATGACATTTTGAATTATCTGAAGACTCAAGAGTATCCTACCAACGCTTCTAGTCTTGACAAGAAAACTTTGCGAAGATTATCATCCAAGTTTTTCCTCAGCAATGATGTACTCTACCAAAGGAATCACGACATGGTTTTGCTAAGATGTGTTGATAAATGAGAAGCAGACATGTTGATTCATGATATTCATGAAGGAGCCTTTGGTACTCACGCCAGTGGGCATGCCATGGTTAAGAGGATCTTAAGGGCCGGTTATTATTGGCTGACTATGGAGGCCGACTGTATCCAATACACCAAAAAATGTCACAAAAGCCAGATCTATGCTGACAAGGTGCATGTACCTCCAACATTTCTGAATGTTTTGTCATCACCTTGGCCTTTCTCTATGTGGGGCATTGATATGATTAGGGCTATTGAGCCGAAAGCTTCAAACGGTCACCAATTCATCTTAGTAGCCATTGACTACTTCACGAAATGGGTTGAAGCTGCTTTCTACACCAATGTGACCAAGCAAGTGGTTGCTCGTTTCATCAAGAATAATATCATTTGTCGTTATGGAATCCCTAACAAAATCATAACGGACAATGGAACCAATCTGAACAACAAAACAATGAAAGAGTTATGTGACAATTTCAAGATTGAGCATCACAATTCTTCACTTTACTATCCAAAGATGAATGGAGCTGTCGAAGCTGCCAACAAAAACATCAAAAAGATCCTGCAGAAAATGGTCAAGACTTATAAGGATTGGCATGAAATGTTACCATTTGCTTTGCATGGATACATAACATTGGTTCGAACTTCGACAGGGGCAACTCCCTTTTCTCTAGTGTGTGGGACGGATGCAGTTCTCCCCATTGAAGTAGAAATACCATCATTAACAATTCAGATGGAGACCAAGCTTGATGAAACAGAGTGGGTCAGAGAAAGATATGATCAACTGAACCTCATTGATGAGAAACGATTGGCTGCCATGTGTCATGGTCACTTGTATCAAAAGAGAATGAAAAGAGCTTTTGATAAGAAGGTCCGAATTCGTGAATTCCGTAAAGGAGAACTCGTACTCAGAAAGATCTTGCCAACTCAAAGGGATGCTCGCGGAAAATGGGAACTCAACTATGAGGGTCCGTTTGTGGTAAAAACTGTGTTCTCAGGAGGTTCCTTATTCCTTACAACGATGGATGGTGAACAACTCTCACACCCTGTGAATGCTGACTTAGTACGAAAATATTACGCCTAAAAAGCCCGCTAAGTCGAAAACCAGAAATGGCGACTTAGGCAAAAAGGGGTATCCCGGTGGGTCATAACCTATGAAGGAGACTCAGGCAAAAGTTAGGGATTAAATAAAAAGAAAAAGAGCTCGCTAGGTTGAAAACCCGAAAGGGCGGCCTAGGCAAAAAAAAGCGTCCCGGTGGACTGAAACCCTGAAAAGGCGGTCCAACCAAAAATTAGGGACAAAGGCGTTTCACTGTGTCAGACGGGGCAGTCACCTACGTCAAGGGATTCATGAAAGAAGTTCAGGTTCATTTGCCCTCATCAGCAGCAAAGTTCATTTTGGGACTTTTAGTCATTAGGGATGGCAGTGGTCATTGAATTTGATGTAACCTTTTCCCAAATTGCCATTATTCCAATTGTAATGTTCCATGGGGCTTCACCATTGGCAAGTTACCATTCTAATAAAATCAGATTTTGGACCATTCTTTGTTTGACATTTATCATTGCTCTATTATTTTTTCTTGTTCTGCAAAACTTCACTTATTCATTAAAGCGGTTTTGAAATCGGAAAATGTTTTGAAAAATCTTTTGAGAAAACACAATGAAAATATAATCTGCTTTGGCATTAGGGACGATCTAATGAAATCATTTGCTCTCCCCAATAAAATCTTGATTGTGACAAAAACATTATTAAAGCATCTGGCGTATCTTTCCCCAGTGATACAAGTTCAAAATCGACAATGTTTCCTGGATCAGACATGTCAGTAATGACTGACTACCGCGAGACAAAGGATTTCTTCCCCAGTAGCTTCACAGATGTTTGTGGAAGATTTTACTTCCCCAGTGAAAAAAGGTTATTCCCTAGAGGATTGTTCTCTTCAGATTCAGTGTGACTCCTGGCAGTGGATGCATTATCCATCCACTCACTTTTCCCCAGTCTGTCGTCTCTCATTAGAGTCGTCTCTTGCATATCATTGAGCATTCACATCATACCATATCATCCTGTATCTTTGCATCTGGTTTGCTTTTGCTTGTGGGTCTTTACCTCCTTTTACTTCAAATTTGCCGATCTATGATCTGTGTCCAGCTTGCGTCTGGTCTTCACCTGCGTGTGCCAGATTCTGCTCATTATCTATATTCCCCAGGAAGTCTAATCTTCATTTATGCAACCCAGGTACTGACCTATTAGATGCCTAAACTCAAGTCAGCTATGAACCTTGGTCAGATATGAACCTAAAACCTCAGGTCAGCTATGAACCTTGGTCAGATATAAACCTAAAACATCAGTTCTGATATGAACCTAAAACCTCAGGTCAACTATGAACCTTGGTCAGATATGAACCTAAAACCTCAGGTCCCCTATGAACCTTGGTCAGATATGAACCTAAACCCAAGTCAGATATGAACCTGAAGTCTAGTAATTGCTGGCATTGTTTTAATCCAGGTCAAATGTGAACCTAAACTCAGGTCAAATGTGAACCCGAAGTTTGAAAACCAAGTCAGATATGAACTAAAGTCTGGTGATTGCTGGCATTATTTTAATCCTGGTCAAATGTGAACCTAAAATTTGAAAACCAGGTCAAATATGAACCCAAAGTCCAGTAATTGCTGGCATTGTTTGTTTCAGGTCAACTGTGAACCTAAACATCAGGTCAACTGTGAACCTTGGTCATCTATGAACCAAAACATCAGGTCAACTATGAACCTCGATCTAGGCCCAACTCATATTGGCGTCCTAAAGTCCAGTTTTTACTGGCAAACCAACTCAAAATTGGTATCCCATCCAAATCATATTAGTACTCAATGACCTTTTGTTTCTAATTCCAATCATTGTTGGAATTTTAATCTTGTTCCCAGCAGAGGTTCAATCATTATCAATATCTCTTTAAAGGTCCTTGTGATTTTCATCATTTGGCGCACGCAAAGCTTGTGTATTTATCTATTTTTTCTGGCTTTTCTTGAAGATCCCGTTTGAACTCTTCAACATAAGAAATCCCTGGAAAATCTTTGTAGAATCTCTTTTCTCTTATTTCAAGTTGATCCCCATTGGATATCGTGTCTTCTTTCTGGTTTCATGCCCAGTAAGAATGTGTTTTATTTCCCTAGTGTCGTCTGGTCACCTATGAACCTGTCGTCCATCTCCCTGGATCCTTCCCAGTGGAGAACACCTCCCTGACTCCTATCTCCAGTAAGGACCTGTGGGATTTTCCCCCCTTTATCTTTTTCTATCCCCAATGTTTCCTCAGAGTCTCCCCAGTGAGTCTCCCCAGTGAGTCTCTTTTGTTGATCAGTCAGTCTCCCCAGTGAGAGTTCCCTGTGAATATTAACCTTCATCCTTCCCTAGTAAAACTCACCTGTGGTTGTTTGCTTTTTGTCTCTGGTGTCTTGTTTGTCTACATCTTTGCACTATCATGACATCATATCATCATATTAGAAGTCCATGGCATGTCAGCATTTGCACGTCTGTTGCTTGTCCTTAGCATCTGCATTCCATCTAAGGGCAAAATTTTCAGTTTGCTATATTTAAATACCTTTCACCTTGATGCCCCGAGGATTTCCATTCCTCGTGCCATCTGGTAAAGCTATTCAAATAAGGGAAACTGCTATACCCCAAATTTTACCCCTTAGATGTCATAACATCTTGCACTTACATTTAGGGATCAATCATCTATGCATTGTTAACTAACCCATACCTTTGCTAGTTTGTTTCTTTGGTGAAAATCAGGATTGACACAAGAAGAAAGACAGGAGTAATTGACCAAATTCTCATATGATTCAAGGTCTCCTAAGGCATTCTTTGGCTCCATACAATCATCACAAGTGTTCACCAGTGTGGGATCTCAAGATATTGGATCAAATCAAGCCAACAAGAGACTATCAGACCAAATTGTGGAATTAGGGTTTTAACCTGAAGAATCACTGAAGAGGTTTGTCATGATCAGTCAAGGTTTGATTGGTTCATCAACCAATTGAACTTACTTACATTCAAGAGGTCTTGTTCAACAATAAATCAAGATCATCTGGCTTTCATCACTAGTTCAAAGAGTCACAAGTTCCTCTTGCCCTTAAACTAGGGTTTTGTCAAAACAGTTTAGCCATTGCCTTTGGTTTTGACCAAGACATGTTCCCAAGCTTTAAGACATGGTTCCATATGTTCATAAACATCTTTGGAGTCCATCTATGGACCTTGAAAGAGATTGAAGAAGCAAGATCCTCAAAGATCGTCCAGTTGGAATTTCTGAGGAAATTAGGGTTTTGACTGACAAAGTCAAGCCTCTGATTTTAATATCATTGACCCAAAATGAAGTGTGCAAGTTACATTCTACCTTAACATGTTCAATCCTTGATTAAGAGCATGAGAGACCACCATTTGTAAGATTTCTTGCAAGAAGGGCAAGGTTTTGTTCTTAAAATTTTCTAAGGAAGAATTCATTTCTTGTGCAAAATTGGAAAAGTCATAACTCCCAAACCACACATCAAAATTTGGTGACTCAAAGCTCAAATTGAATCTCTCATCATGAACTTCAAAACATATTAGAGGACCTTTCTCAAGTTAAGGCTTGGTTTTTAAGTTACAAGGCTTGGAAGTTCAAAACACTTAAGTTACTTTTTGCCTTAAAAACCAACTGACTTCACCTCCACTTTTCACCAAGATCCTTTGTGATTTAGAACTTGGATTGAACATGAAAGTTTTAGAGGACATTTGGGGCTTTCCAAAAAATACAAGAACTCCTCAATCCATTGAGTGAGCTGAGAGATTCGATTGAAATAAGTTTGAGGTCCATTTCTTGAGTTTTAAGTAACCAACTTATGCATAATGATGCATTACACTTCTAATCACCAAGACTTTCACTTCTCTGATGTTTAGACACCAAATTGGCTTGGTCTAGGACCTCTGCCATGATTTTATCAAGTTGCATGTTAAAATAACATAGTTTATGCGAGGCAAGGCAAGTGGATCAAGTGGAAAGAGAAACTCTTCAACACAAAGCATGGCAGCTCATTTTTCTCCTTGTAACTTGGGTTCTGACCCAATCCAAATAGTCCACATTACAACAGAGCCTATGGCTAGGGCTTTGAAGACCCTTGAATCAGCCAAGCCAGATCACACAAAGGAAGCTTCTCCAAAGGGTAAAGTTGGTAACTTTCCATTTCTCGCCATGCCTTGAATCCTCAACATTTCCTATAAATAGACACTCAGTATACTCTCCAAAATACACCACAATCACCCCACAAAGAGGATGATTGCTCAATCTACCATCTCATTTACAAGTTCTTGCAAATCTGCAAGAACTTCCCAAACACAAGTTTTACTCGTGCACTTTCTCTCTAACTCCACAAACCTTCTCTAAACACCATATAGAGAAGCTCCAAACACTCAAACCCTAACTGTAACACTTCCCTCATCACCTGCCATTTTTGAAGTTCAGTTTGCATAAAGGATCCAGTTCCATATTCCAAGCAATCTCCAAAGCTTCTAAGCATTTTCAACTTCTCTCCAAGGTCCAACTAGTTCCCAGAAGGTGGTGTTTCTTATTTACAAGTGCTATAGAAGAGGCCTTGGACTTTCTCCAAGAGGTAGGTGTAATACCCCAAATTTTGACCACCAAGATTTCCCATCATTGTGAAGCTCCTTACCACAATTTAGATGTACTTTCATGCCTCATCAATCTCCTCAGGGATTGTTAGGCATTCTTTACAATCAAAGATTAGGGTTTTAACACCTCTCAGAGCATTTAGACAAAAGATCAATCAAGAGATGACATGATCTTCAACTTGTCTAGCCTCTCAAACATCCATGAAGGATCAAGAGGTCTCCCACATCAAGAATTAAGCACAAGGTTGCAATATACCAAGTGGATCAAGCCTCAAGATCGTCAGTGTCACCAAATTAGGGTTTTGGTCGACTGAGGCCTCCAGATGAAAATTTCCATCTGGGCATGAGCCAATGTCTCAATGTATGGTCTAACAAACTCAAAAGGATCTCAAGAACCCGTCCACAATGGCAAAATCACCTTGAGCGTCCATCTAGCAAAAAATCAGGAATTAAGGTTTTGGCCTAATTCAACCCTTTGAGTTAACTTGTGAAGGGAGGTGTTGCTTGAAGCTTCAAAATGAACTGCAAAGACCTCAAATACATCACATTGTCATGTTTACAAGATTTGATTAACTCAAAGAGCTCAAGTCATAAGCCATAAGAACCCAAAACCATCTGATCATAAATTAGGGTTTCTGATAGAAAAAGTCAACCCTACCCTTGATTGTTGACCTACCCTTGACCTCAAACCTTGGGGAGGGGTCCAAGACATTCATAAATCCCTTTGAGGTCCTCCATGAAGTTTAATTGATCCCAAGGATTGATTTCACAAAAGAATCACAAAGTCAAAATTTCACCTGATGAAAAAGTCAACTGTACAAAAATCAAAGTTTGACTTTTTGGGTTTTTGGTCAAACAAGGTTCCTTAACCCTAAACCAATGTTAATATGTGATTTGAATCATCATTCATCAAGAAAAATCAAAGAAAGTGAGTTAACTTGTAAAAGGGGCAACCATAAGAAACTTAGAATTTTTCTAAGTTGTGGATCAAAGTGGTAAGGGTACCATCTTTTCAAGGCCATATCTCCCAAACCCTAAGGCCTTTTTCTCCCATTCAAAGCTCAGATTGAAGTTCATGTTACATACTTCAAATATGTCAACTAGACCTCATTCCAATTCATCATGGATTTTGAGTTATTATTTGAGCAAAATCACAAAAAACATGAAAATGAAATTTTTCCAACACTTAGTGAAATTTTCACTAAGTCAGAATCTGCCTTACTTTTTCCAAAATGTAGGGACATTTTTCACCTTGATCCAAGTCAAACCAGGTCTAGGGGTGAACATCAAAGTTAAAGTATGCCATAAGGGCTTTCCAACAAGTACCAGATCATCTCCAAATTCAATTTGAGCAGGGAGATACAACCCTTGAAACATGGCATCATGGGCTGGTTTTACAAGGCAGAATTTATGCACATTTGCTCGATTTGTTGAAATCTGATAACTCCAAGCCTTGTCATCAATTTGGACACATCAGAGGATCAAATCCAAGGGGGGTGATCTGATCTCCAAGCCTCCCAAGTCCAAGAATCTACATTAGGCTTGTCATCCCTAAAAAGGCTACAAAGATGCCAAGACTCCAATTTTGTTTCCAAGCCTTTAATGAATGCATCAAGGTGGCATGAATTGAGCCTATTCCAACTGAATTCAGTCAAGACTTATCTCTGAACCAAAGCTACAATGCATGTGCTCTAACCTCAAGTCAATGGCTAGAGGAGACTTGAGATTCCATTTGATCACAATTGGCCACAAACCTGTACCAGTTGCCATTCACTATTGATGCTGAAACAAACTTGACACACTATAAATAGATATCAATTGTGACCAGTTTGAGGACACCAAAGCACCCAAACTGATGCTTTCCTCAAAATCACCACTTTCACTCCAATTTTGCCTTCTAACTCAAGTCACCATCGGGTTTTGAGTTTGAGAGCAATTCCAACCAAACCAAGGGTTCACACACCTCAATATAACATATAGAAGTGATCCAAAATCTTACATAACATCTGAAACATCAATTTCACAAAATCACCAGCCAACTACTCAAGTTCTTAACAGATTTACAGTTGAGGTACCATCTCCAGTTCCAGATCATTTCCATCCATTCCAAGCATTCAAACACACTCCATGGCACCTAAGGAAGCTATCCAGATCATTGGAACCCAGCTGTAACACCTCTAACTCAGAACTCGATCACCAGCTGCAAGAGGTAAGCATGAACTCTTCAAACTCCATGATGCATGCATATTTTACTGCACAATAATTTTGCCACATGTTCATAATCATGTATGGAGTGATAACCCTCAATCAATTGCCATTAATCAATCGTGTATTGAATTTCATGGTGTTCATGCTGAAATTAGGGTTCTTGAGGTTTTCTTCTGATTTCTCACTCAATACTCAAAATAAATGCAATTAATCTATATGGTTGTGATCCTTGTTAAAAAACGAACAAGATTGGTACTTGAATCGTGCAAAACCATTGAGGAATCATGGAGAAAAGTGAGAAAATGCAAATCTGCAGAAAACAGGGCACGCGGGCAAGAACTTGGTGTTCTTGGCGCCCTTTTTCAAATTTTTGAATATTTAAGTATTTTGATACTTTTGTTAGTTGATTCAAAAATTAATTTCTCTCTGAATATTTATGTTTTTGAATTGATTCTTTTTCTCAAAATTCACTAAAATGTTTAAATATTTTATTTTACAAATAAAATCCAATTTATATTATTTATTTAATATAGTTAGAATTTTTGTAATTAATTTCATTTTTATTTGTTTTTTAACATTTTTAAATGGAATTCCCACTTTGATCTTTCAAAACCAATTGAATTTCAAACTCTCATGTAATTAAACATGATTTTTCAAAATGCTTTACAAGGTGTACAACTTATTTTTGAATATATTTGGTATTTTATACAATTTTTTCATATAATTTCCTTTGAAAAATAACACTTTTATTTAAAATTAGGGTTTCCTCTCGATTTTAAATTTTCAAACACTTTTGGGCCTCTAATAGAGTGTAAGACCCAACCCCCTTTGTACATAAACAATTTTTGGGCCTCAGACATTGTATAAGTCCAACACATTTTCAAAAATCTCAGCGCGATCGCCAGTTCAAAATCAAAACGTCTGGGCCTCCCCTCGGGTTGTAAGTCTCATTCTCTTTTCTTTAAAAACACCTTGGGCCTCTCGTTGAGTTGTAAGACCCATCCCTTTGTACAAAAACCTTTTTGGGCCTCAGTCGTTGTATAAGTCCCGATATGATCTTCAAAACAACAGCGTGATCACTGTTAAACCTTGGGTCTCTGTTTGAGTATAAGCCCCAACAATCTTTTCAAAAACAAATTCTCTTTTGATTTAGATTCAAATATACAGTTGTTATCAAAACTTTCTTTAATTTCTTTGAAAAACTAACAATACAGCATGGAAGCTTGCTCACCTGTAAGTTTTTATCCGCTTTCATTTACATGCTTTAATATATATAACTGTATTGTGGGAAGCTGCTCCTCTGTAAGTCCTTCTTTCATTCCCTTTTAAATACTTGTTATATATCTACTATATATGTATTAGTATAGTTATTTAGAGTTCTCCCCGGCAACTAGGTCTAGAAATAGGTAAAGCCAGTTGGTCACTCTTTAATACAGTTAAAACTAGATCCCCATAGGATTTCCAGATACAGTCTTGCCTTCTCTTGGGCTTAAACAATATGGAACAAAGAGAAAGACAGTATTCTCGGTGAACCTTTTCTCAGACTGTCACTATTAGAACTTGTCAAAGAAATTCAGTTTCCCCAGAGAGGATTAATTCCCGGTGAAACTTCTCTTGAATTTCTTCAAACCCTAGAACTGTTCACTAAAGAAAAGATTATTCTCGGTGAAACTTTTCTTTAACTCTTCTTAAGTTTGGATTCACAGGCTTCCTAAAAGCATCTCGCCTCCTCTTGGGCTTTGTACAAGGACCCGCCGGCTTCTTAGAAGTTCTCATGCCTTCTCTTGGGTTTAATACAAGGACCCTGAAGACCTCTTAAAGGTATAAGACAGAACTTAGTCATCCTTTGCTAGAGCAGTCTTTCCAGTGTCAAAATATCAGACCAATTTAGGGTTGATTCTCATCCTTTAAAACACTTGCCTCCTCTTGGGCATCATACAAAGATAAAATCTTCCATACCAATAGACTTGGATAGTCTAAATCTCCTCTTGAGTCTCAAAGACATTCTCAAGTTCCCTACAAACATAGAAGAAACCCTGATCATCCGATCAATCCCCAGCCAGGATCAGTTTACCATCAGTATAACACTATCCCAAATCAGAACCTTAAGGTGTCTGATATCTCAACTCTTCTGTAACCCTTAGCAAGAGTTGATTCCCCATTTGGACCTGCCTCGGGATCTCAATAATCCCCAGCAAAGATAGCCTCC
Source organism: Lathyrus tuberosus (assembly GCA_022829125.1). Lineage (NCBI taxonomy): Eukaryota > Viridiplantae > Streptophyta > Magnoliopsida > Fabales > Fabaceae > Lathyrus > Lathyrus tuberosus. Next base: position 10,197,110 of record JALAZF010000085.1, read on the forward strand.
TCTTAGGCTTTGTATAATGATCTTTCCTCAGCATAGCTAGCCTCCTCTTAGGCTTTGTATAATGATCTTTCCTCAGCATAGCCAGCCTCCTTTTGGGTTTTGTGCAATGATTCTCCCCAGCAGAGCTAACCCTTTCAGACTCTCATGTTGAGTCAATCACCTTTTCAGACTCTCTTGTTGAGTCAATCAACTTTTCAGACTCTCTTGTTGAGTCAATCAACTTTTCAGACTCTCTTGTTGAGTCAATTCACTTTCAGACTCTCTTGTTGAGTCAATCACCTTTTTAGACTCTCTTGTTGAGTCAATCACCTTTTTAGACTCTCTTGTTGAGTCAACCCCTTTTAGCCACAATCTTGGGATTTGTACAAGACAGATAAAACCATTCTCTTGTTGAGATGATCTTTTCCAGCCTCCTCTTAGGCTTTGTATAAAGATTTCCCCTAGCAAAAGCTAGCCTCCTCTTAGGCTTTGTATAATGATTTCTCTAGCTTGTTCAGCCACAATCATGGGCTTCGTACAGGACAGATAAAAGTACTCTCTTGTTAAGTCAAACCCTGTTAGCCTCAATCTTGGGCTTTGTACAAGACATAAATCTTCATAACCTTCTCTCAAGCTTAGGACAGATATCTTCCCCAGCGGAGTCAATTCCTCTCAGCCTACTTTTAAGCTTTGAGAAATATTTTCCTAAGCAGAGTCAAACTTATCTCCGCCTCAATCTTGGGCTTTGTACAAGACAGATCATACTCTCCAGCAGAGTCAAACTCATTTCAGCCTCAATCTTGTGCTTTGTACAAGGCACTTATAATACCCTCAGTTGAGTCAGTCGAGTCATTTTAGCCTCAATCTTGGGCTTTGTACAAGAAAGATAAAGATTTCTTTCCCACCGAGTCAGTCTTCTTTTCAGCCTCAATCTTGGGCTTTGTACAAGACACATACAAACCCTCCCCCAACGGAGTCAAAATCCACTTTTAGCCTCAATCTTGGGCTTTGTACAAGACAGACGGAACATTTTCCCAGGAAAAGTCAAAATTTTAGCCTCCTCGTAGGCTTTGTATAATGATATCCCCAAAAGAGCCAGTCTTTTTTTAGCCTCAATTTTGGGCTTTGTACAAGACATATATAAACACTCTCTTGTTGAGTCTGCCTTTTCTAGCCTCCTCTTTGGCTTTGTATAAGGACTTCCCTAGTGGAGTCAATCAACCTTTTAGCTTCAACCTTGGGCTTTGATCAAGGCACATAAAAATCAACATCCCCTCGGAGGAAATCAAAATTATCTCTGTAGGAAGTGACTTCTCTGTTTATCACTTATCAAAACAGAAATCAAAACAAACCCTAATCCCAGATAACTACTGTGAGTGGCACACTTGTTGATTCAAATATCCAAGTTGTTGTCCATCTTTTATCCTGGAAAATCTTCTCTTTCATCTAATTGCTGTAAGCGGCAAGCCTCTAGATTACTTACATCCATGCCACTGTTCCTCTCTTAGTATGAGAAATTCCTAAGGAAAAATGGCATTGCTCAACACTTAGTTAAATTTTTCCCCTTCAGGACAAATCCCCTATAAAGGAAATTATGGCATTGTTGGTTTCACATATCCCAGTTAAAGTAATCCTCCTTTATAATCAGTCAGCCAACAGTTGTGATAAACAGACGAGATGTCTCCCTTTAGAGATGACAAATTCTCTCTCAGTCAAACCTTTTAGCCTCAATCTTGGGCTTTCAACAAGACACAAATACTCAACCTTTTAGCTTCAATCTTGGGCTTTCAACAAGACACCTAAAATATCTTTTTTTCCTCCTTTAGAATAGGAGGAACTATGATTGCTATGATTTCCCTGTTTCGTTTAAAGGAGAATACGTAGGCATAAGATTGCGAAATCTTAGTGAGCATACCAAACAAAAACTCTAGGTCCAGTACCTTCATACCAATCAAAATAAAATTTAGGTCCAATACCTTACCAAAAATATCAGAAACCCCGAACATCAACAAAAGTTCACTCACTCTCTCATATTTCCCAAGAAACTTTCCCAACCCATTAACGGATAAACACCATCAAGTACAAAGCAAAACCTAAAGCTAACAACCTGTGGATAACCATATATAGGATGGGTAATTGACAACTCCCCATTGTATAACCTGACCCCGAACTCCCCGAATCTCTTTAAGCGTTTGTTCAGTTAAACATTCGCGTGGAAGGTTAGTTTTAGATAGCTTCCCTTTCCCTTCCAGCTTCATGGGATAAATAAGAAATCAGAAAGTAGCACCTCCTATTCTTCATTAAGGAGAAAACCCAAATTCCGCGATAAGGTGGTCGCGTCTCCGACAAAAATCGCGCGCTACAGTAAAATGGTGACTCTGCTGGGGAGTGCCATTAGGATCTGTCTTACCTTATTCATCATCGTCACCATTTTCCAACAGTAAAATGGCGACTCTGCTGGGGACGTCTTTGATCTGTCTAGGACTAGGATTATAGCTCTTAAGAGGTCTAGGATGTTAGTTTTAGGAATAATTATATATATCACTTTTCCTAATTAATATCCGTGTTTATTTTTCTGCTAATGGGACTGCGGGTGATACCGCATGTGGAAAGTTTGAGTGATACCTAAGATAAGTAATGGCATAGACGGGTGGTCTTACAGGGAGTGATTCCCGAATAATCGATCCTGGTAGGCCATCGAATAAGTGGAGATACCCTTTGCGGATTCAATGTCTAAATGACTTTGCTGAGGATTTAGTAGACTGAGACCATGTGACTATTTTGTAGTGCGGAGGCTATCGGAAATAGTTGTAACGCGATACTACCCTAATTTGAGATTACCCTAAGATACTGTAGCTCGCTCGGGTGAACCAGCCTGCTGTTGTTATCCCAAAGGGGGTCAATGATTTTGAGGACAGGTACAAAAATTCACCAGTACAACCTTTGGGAATGGGTAGAGCCATGACTCCATGCTCGTGACGCTGAACCTTTGACCCCATGCTTTTTCTACATTTTTGTGTGCTGCATTCATGCATTCATTTAAAGAAAACTTTAAACAAAGAAAAAATCTTCTTTTCTAGTCTCTCTTTTTCAAATTAAACTAAGACAATAATTGCAAATATCAGAGAGAAAGATTGCGTTATGGACTTCGATAGAAGGAAGACTCGTAAGTACACCTTCAAGGTTCCAAAACTAGAGGATTTAAGAGGGTTGGCAAGGATGATTACCAACCCTGGTGCTTTCAGAACTAAGTACGAAGGACTACTGTCTCTGTTATGGGTCCATGTAATTGAAGGAATACTGGCTATGCTGATTCAGTTCTACGATCCGGTTTATCACTGTTTCACATTCCCAAATTATTAACTAGCACCAACACTGGAGGAGTATTCCCACCTAACTGATTTACCCATTAGTGACCAAGCTCCCTTTTCTGGACTCAAAGAAATTCCAAAAGATCAAACCATTGCAAGAGCAATCCATTTGGACGAGTCAGAAGTCAGGACTCACATGCCCGCTGTCATACCCCAAATTTTGACAACTAAGATTTCCCATCATTGGGCAAATCATCATCACAATATGGATGTACCTTTATGCCTCATCAATCTCCTCAAGGAATTGTTGAACATTCACCACAAACAATAATTAGGGTTGCAATCCCTCTCGGGGCTTTAGACAAAGGATCAATCAAGGAATGACATGATATTTAACTTGTCTAAACCTCTCAAACATCCACAAAGGATCAAGAGGACTCCCACATCAAGGATTAAGCACAAGGCTGCAACCTTCCAAGTGGATTAAGCCTCAAAATCGCCAGTGTCACCAAATTAGGGTTTTGGTTGACCAGGGCCTCCAGATGGAAATTTTCTTCTGGGCATGAGCCAATGCTTCAAAACATAACCTATGATACTCCATGGGACCTTATGGACCAATCATCAAGTTAATTTAACCTCAGGGGCTGCATTCACTAAAAATCGGGAGTCAGGGATTCTTGACCTAATTCACCCCTAAGTTGACTTTTGGGATAAAACATGAGCCAAAACCTTAAGACATGGTTTGAGGGTCTCTAATACACTACATTGATCCGTTTGCAACAATGGATTGATCCAAGAAGCTTGATTCCCAAGTTTCAAGTTCATCAGATCCACAATTAGGGTTTCGCGGAAAAAGTCAACTGTGCCTTTGACTTTTGACCAAGCCTTGCTCCTAAACCTTGGGACACGATTCAATACACCCTATAACACCTATGAAATCAATCCGTCAAGTTTGATTTAGGTCAAGGACTTGATTTCATAGAGGATCGCACAGTTTGGAATTCATCACATAAAAAGTCAACTGTGCCTAAAAGTCAAAGTTTGACTTTTTGATTTTATGATCAATTATGGTTCCCTAACCCTAAAATGATGTTAATGTGTGATTTGAATCAACATTCATCAAGAAAAACCAAAGAAAGTGGGATAACTTGTAAAAGGGGTAACCATAAAAAACTTAGAAATTTTCTAAGTTATGGAACAAAGTGGCTAGGGTACCAACTTCGAAGGATCATAACTTGAGATCCAAGCAACTATTTGGGCTGATCCAAAGATGGATTTGTAGCTCTCATGGTATAATTTAAAAGTGTCAACTACACCTCATTCCAATTCCTCATGGATTTTTAGTTATGGAGTGATCAAAATGGATGAAAACATGAAATGTCACTTTTTCCAACACTTACTGAAATTTTCACTAAGTCAGAATCTATCTTGCTTTTTTTTCCAAAAGTAGGGGGATTTTTCACGTAGATCCAAAAGGTATCAAGACAAACTATGATCACACATGTGTTGTATCATATGAGAGTTTTCCAAAATGGCCAAGAACTCCATCAAATTCCATTTGAGCTAAGAGTTATAATAGTGGCAAAACGCCTTGCTGCAATTGTCATGGCTAGGCAGATTTGTGAATTTTGCTCGATTTGAGCAATTTGTGCAAATGACAAATAAGTTTATCCATCTGAACACCTCAGGGAGGGGCCAAGGAGGGACAAACACTGATCCATAAGTCTCCCAAGTCTTTGGAACTAAAAATAGCATGTCAAACCTAAAAATGCCTAAAGAGGGGACAAGACTCCAATTTTGTTTTGGGGCATTCAATGGTTGCACCAAGGTGGCATGAACTGAGTCTTTTCCAACTAAATGAGTCATGGATGATCTCTGAACTAGGGAACCAAAGGCCTGTGCTCTAACCTCTAGTCAATGGTTAGAGGAGACTTGAGATTCCAAAGGGATGCAATTGGCCAAACCTATGATGCAGTTGCCATTCACTATTGCTTGCAAAACAAACTTGCTCTACTATAAATAGAGCTCATTTGTGCTCAGTTTAAGTACACCCAAGACATGAAACAGATGCTTTACTCAAAATCTCCTTCTCACTTCCAAAATTGCCTTCTAAAGCAAGTCACTATCGGGTTTTGAGTTTAAGAGAAATTCCAACCAAACCAATCACACACACACCTCATAAACATCATATAGAAGTGATCCAAGCACTTAAACAACAACTATAACACTGATTTCTCAGAATCACCAGCCAGTTGCTCTAGGTTTTAACCAAGTTGCAGCTGAGATGCCATGAAGTGATCTGACCATTTCCAATCAAGTCCAAGCATTTAAACACACTCCATATGGTGTAGGGAAGCTGTTCAGATCATCACAACTCATCTGTAACACCTCCAACTTAAAAATCACATTGCCCTTGTTGTCACGACCTTCAAGTAAGCCTAAACTTGGTCATCTCTTAATCTATGCATATTTCCTCGCACAATACTTTTGCCAAAAGTTGATAATTATGTGTCATACCCAAAATTTTGACCACTAAGATTTCCCATCATTGTGAAAATCATCATCATAATATGGATGAACCATTAGTCTCCCTAAAGATGGGTGAGCATCCACTACAATCAGACTTAGGGTTTCAAGCCCTCTCATAGCTCTTAGACAAAGGATCAATCAAGAAATGACATGATCTTCAACTTGTCTAGCCTCTCAAACATCTACAAAGGATCAAGAGGACTCCCACTTCAAGGATTAAGCACAAGGCTTCTCCATTCTAGGTGGAGCAGGCCTTAAGATCGCTAGTGTCACCAAATTAGGGTTTGGTCGACCAGGGCCTCCAGATGGAAATTTTCCTCTGGGCATGAGCCAATGCTTCAAAGTATAACCTATTATGCTCCAAGGGATCTGATGAACCCAATCATCAAGTCAATTTAGCCTCAGGGGATGCATTCGTCAAAAAAATCAGGAATTAGTATTTCTTGACCTCATTGGTCCATTTGTAAGTCCTATCTCAACGAGGACGGTTATACGTCTCAGGGCAAAATGCAGACTCCCTTTTGCTATCCCGCACAGAGTCCGAGATTTATACCAAGGTCAGATGTCGAAATGATGTACGGAGATTGTGATCCTGAAGGATGCCGTGCTCCGCCAAATTTATTAGAGGAAGACACTCCGATGAAATACAACTTTGACCACGACTATTATGGCCCAATGGATGGGTTGCCTATCTGGCAGTCGCATCCCAGAGGCTTGGGGGAAGAAAATCAGCCGAACAATGAAAATCAGCTGAGCATCATTGAACAGAATACCTGTGTCCCCACCATGTCATGGGATCAACACTCAGGTCATTCCGAACTTATCCAGCATGATGATGAATTAGCAAAGCTTTCCGGACTAGAATTCATCAACTATGCTTTTCCCAAGGTCAACGCCATCTAGAGGGATGACTCCTCCAATTCCAAAGAAGTGTGGGACACCCTGGGACAACCAAGTGGAAAATACGACTTCAAGGTCAAATACACCGCTCCTGAAAGCTCTCGTATCAGGCTCGAAGACATCCAGCCAACTGGATGGGGAGATACAGCTGAGAGCATAAATACTACGCAAAATCCAATGATCCAGCTCCACCAGAAATCGGCATTATTTCTGAAGACAAATCAAGGAAGGTACTAGACTTTGTGATTCACCAAGGAGTTCGCTGCTAATGGGTTGCTGCGATGTTTCGAAGATTGTTCATAAGTCTAAGTAATTGCCATCTTTACTTTAACCTTTCACCTTGCCCAGGTGAAACAGATGTTTTGATAGGGCTCACTTTATGTAAATGTTCCTCTTCGTTTTGCCCAAAGCGACAGAGTTTTGTTTTATAGGGCTGCAGTTTCAAGAATGGACTTGTTCATTAATAAAATAATGTCGTTCTGTAATTTCCGCATTAATTGCTGTTTTCTCTTTTTGTTTTTTAGAAAATGGTAATCCTAAAAGACAAATCAATAATAAAAACAAGCAGTAAACAAAAAAAAACATTGCACACACACTTGCCTTTTCTCTATCTCTTCTAAACACATATCATACCGTCATGCAGATTGCTTGTTTTAAACCCCATTGAAACATACGATCCGATGCCTTCTCCCAACTTTGAATTCCCTGTATTTGGGGCTGAAGAAGAAAATTACGACGAAATTCCATAGGAGATCTCCCGACTACTTAGACAAGAGAAAATGTCCATTGAGCCTCAAAAAGAGTTGCTGGTAACAGTCAACTTAGGATCAGAAGAAGAGAGAAAAGAAGTCAAGATTGGGGCACTGCTCAGTCCAACTGTCAAAGAAAGTTTGACGAAACTTCTCAAAGAGTTTCCCGATGTGTTCGCATGGTCCTATCAGGATATGCCAGGGTTGGATACCAGCATCATGGAATATCATCTACCGTTGAGATCAGAATGTTCGCCGGTAAAACAAATGTTGAGACAGACTCATCCAGACATGGCTGTTAAAATCAAAGAGAAGGTACAGAAACAGATTGACGCGGGTTTCCTCGCCACGTCAGAATATCCTCAATGGTTAGCCAACATCGTACTAGTTCCGAAAAAGGACGGAAAGGTCAGAATGTGTGTGGATTACAGAGATCTAAACAAGGCTAGTCCAAAGGACGACTTTCCCTTACCACACATTGACATGCTGGTAGACAGTACATCAAAGTTCAAAGTTTTCTCCTTCATGGATGGATTCTCGGGCTATAACCAGGTCAAAATGGCGCCGAAAAACATGGAGAAAACTTCGTTCATTACCCCATGGGGTACTTTTTGTTACAAGGTAATGTCGTTCGGCTTGAAGAACGTCGAGGCAACCTATCAAAGGGCTATGACTACTCTGTTTCACGACATGATGCACAAAGAAATCAAAGTGTATGTCGATGACATGATTGCCAAATCTAAAACAGAAGAAGAGTATGTGACCCACCTGTCAAAACTATTCGAGCGTTTGCGAAAGTACAAACTTCGCTTGAATCCCAATAAATGCACCTTCGGTGTCCGTTCAGGGAAACTCTTAGGGTCCATCGTCATCCAGAAAGGAATTGAAGTTGATCTGACAAGGTCAATGCCATTCAATAAATGCCTTCTCCGAAAACTGAAAAACAAGTCAGAGGATTCCTGGGACATTTGAACTACATCTCCAGATTCATATTCCTCATGAACGCGACATGTGGGCCAATTTTCAAATTACTCAAAATGAACCAGGACTGCGTTTGGACAGAAGATTGCCAAACCACCTTCGACAGTAATTAGGAATACCTGTTGAATCCGCCGATTCTATCACCTCTAGTGGAAGGAAGACCACTGATCATATACTTAATAGTCTTGGAAGACTCCATGGGCTGTGTACTTGGACAACAAGACGAAACCAAAAGAAAAGAGTCTGCCATCTACTATTTAAGCAAGAAGTTCATCGACTGTGAAACTCGGTACACTATGCTCGAGAAAACTTGCTGCGCTCTGGCTTGCGCAGCCAAACGTCTTTGCCAGTACATGATTCGTCACACTACTTGGTTAATCTCTGAAATGGATCCAATCAAGTATGTATTTGAAAACCCTGCTCTCACGGGAAGGATTGCCTGTTGGCAGATGTTGCTATCAGAATACGACATCGAATACCACGCTCAGAAAGCCGTTAAAGGAAGTGTTTTAGCCGATCATTTGGCTCATCAACCGATTGACGATCAGGAATCAGTCGGATTTGACTTCCCAGACGAAGATGTCATGTATCTAAAAATGAAAGACTGCGATGAACCGCTACCCAGTGAAGGTCCAGAACCAAGTTCCCAATGGGGACTAATCTTTGACGGAGCTGTCAATCATTACGGAAATGGAATTGGGGCGATCATCATAACACCTCAGGGTACCCACATTCCTTTCACCGCTAGACTTACGTTCAAGTGCACAAACAATGAGGCCGAATACGAAGCTTGTATCATGGGTCTCAAAGAACCGATCGACTTAAGGATCAAGAACTTGGATGTATATGGCGACTTAGCCCTGGTTATCAATCAGATCAAAGGAGATTCGAACACATACCAATTAGGATTGATTCCTTACAAAGACTACGCGAGAAGGCTGTTACCCTTATTCAACATAATAGAGTTTCACCACATCCCTCGTGAGGAGAATCACATGGCTGATGCATTAGCCACTCTCTCTTCCATGATTAGTGTAGGTCAATGGAATGACTTACCTAAGATCGACATAATGCGCCTTGAATGGCCCGCTTACATCTTCACGATTGAAGCAGTCATAGACGACAAACCTTGGTATCACGATATCAAATGCTTCCTTCAGAAACAAGAGTACCCACTTGGGGCATCCAGGAAAGATAGAAAAACCCTCAGAAGGCTAGTAGGCAGTTTCTTCCTGAGCGGTGATACACTCTATAAGAGGAACTTTGACATGGTCTTGCTTCGATGCGTAGACAGACCAGAAGCAGACATGCTGATAAAAGAAATTCACGAAGGGTCCTTTGGCACTCATGCCAATGGACACACAATGGCGAGAAAAATTCTAAGAGCAGGGTACTATTGGTTGACAATGGAATCCGACTGCTACAAGTACACGAGGAGGTGTCACAAGTGTCAGATATACTCTGACAAAATCCATGTACCGCCAACACATCTCAAAGTTCTCTCTTCCCCGTGGCCTTTTTCCACACGGGGAATCGACATGATCGGTGTGATTGAACCCAAGGCTTCGAACGGACATCGGTTCATCCTGGTAGCCATTGATTACTTCACCAAATGGGTCGAAGCAGCGTCATACATTAATGTAACCCGACAAGTGGTAGTCCAATTTTTCAAAAACAATCTCATCTGCCGTTATGGTGTTCCGAGCCAGATCGTTACAGATAATGGATCTAACTAGAACAATAAGATGATGAAAGAGTTGTGCGCAGAGTTCAAGATCGAACACCATAAATCATCTCCCAACCGATCAAAGATGAATGGAGTGGTAGAAGCGGCTAACAAGAACATCAAGAAGATTGTTCAAAAGATGGTTGTAACCTACATAGAGTGGCACGAGATGCTACCCTTTGCTTTTCACGGTTATCGCACATCTGTCCGCACTTCAACAGGGGCAACCCCTTTCACTCTAGTATATTGCATGGAAGCAGTGCTCCCCATCGAAGTAGAGATCCCATCAATCAGGGTATTGATGGAAGCTAAGCTAACAGAAGCTGAATGGTGCCAAAGTCAGCACGATGAACTAAATCTGATCGAAGAGAAGCGAATCATGGCACTATGCCATGGTCAGTTGTATCAACAAAGAATGAAGTAGGCGTTCGACAAGAAGGTCTGACCTCGCGACGTCAGGAAAAGAGATCTCGTGCTAAAAAATATACAATCATTTCTCACTGATTCTCGGGGCAAGTGGACTCCGAATTATGACGGCCCCTATGTGGTCAAGAAAGCTTTCTCAGGCAGTGCCTTGAGACTTGCAACCATGCACGGAGAGGAATTTGCCTACCCCACAAACGTTGACGTAGTCAAGAAATACTTCACCTAAGTAAAATAAAATAAAAAACGTCTCGGTGGATTGAAAACCCGAAAGGGCGGTCCAGGCAAAAATTAGAGACATGATCAAAAATCATCCCGGTGGACTGGAAACCTCAAAGTACAATCCAGGCAAAAATTAGGGATAATGGCAAGTAACTACGTTCGACAAAGGGGCAAGTCCCTTGGTAGCAATTACATCATCCGTCAGGAAAACTCCAGTAAAGGTCATCTTCGACAGAAGCTCAGGATGCCCGGAATTCAAAGTTGGTTGAAGGATAGTGGTCATTATGTTTCAATGTAGCCCTTTTCCCTTAAATTTTCATTTTCTAACTTTGTAAATACTCTATGGAATCACGCGTTTGGCTGATTTCCATCCTATCAATAAAATTTGAGCCCTTGTGCTTTTGTTTGCAATTCTCATTTGTTTTAGCTTTACGGAATGACATTTTAACATGAATAATGATTCTTGAATCGAAACAAAAATGAATTTACTTTTAAAAATTTTCTGCGATTAAAATAAAGATGGCAATTTCTTTTGGCTGTTGAACATCGAAAGAACATCGATCACTTCTCACGAAGTAAGCGAGCTTCAAAGTGCAGAATCAAAGTACTCCTTCTATGCCTGTGCACCTGAATGAAGGATCAGCTATATCAGATGCGACTTTCCCATCTGATACCCCCGGCGGAGTTCTTATCTCCTAAGCCCGACCAACATAGCTCCCGGCAGGGATTATCTCTCCTAAGCAAGGCATAATTGCTATCGTGAACCAGTGATACTTGTCATCCCCCACTGTGGCCGAGTATCCAGTCGTGTTCATCTACTAGTCTGTATGTCGCGGCAGTTTTCAGCATATACATACATACATCATGTATTGTTGATTTACATTCATATTCATATTGCATCACTATCACTCTTGTCGATCTTGTTCCCTAGTGATAAGAGTCTTATCAATCGAGTCGTCACATTTTTCCTCGTCAGGAAATGAATCATCAAAGCGATCTCTCCTCCAGTTTATTTCAGGATTGAAGGTGGTTCTTTGACCATTTTGATAACTTGAACCTCTGAAGAGCCAGAGAGCTTCCGAAAAACATCACTCTTCGCCATTGAAGATGATATCTTCGCTTTCCCGGATTAAGGAAAATCCCTAGAGAAAGCCTCTTAATCAGTGGTGATTCGGAAGTACAACAGTTTTTCTCCGAAAAATTCACTGACGAAAAGGTCATCGGCACCTCAAAATTGGATCACATCATATGGCATTTCTCCAAGAAGATCCCGAGAAAAGTATTATGTGGTAACCCCAAGCTAAAGCAGTCTCTCAAGAGACTCGTTTCCAGACCACTTTTTCCATCAAATGGCATCTCCCCAGGAAAATTTGGCGAGAAGTTTGAGGAAAACTGCTACACATCGCGTCCCTTGTCAATAAATTTTATTAAAAAAAGAAACTTAGACCAGTTCCTTGGTTGGAAACCAGGATCGAGGGGAAGTTTATATCAGAAACTGAGACCAGTTCCTTGGTTGGAAACCAGGATCGAGGGGAAGTTTATATCAGAAACTTAGACCAGTTCCTTGGTTGGAAACCAGGATCGAGGGGAAGTTCACATCAGCAACTGAGACCAGTTCCTTGGTAGGAAACCAGGATCGAGAGGAAGTTTACCTTTTCTAAGCATCATTACTTAGAAAAAGAATAAGGATGCGCGAACTTCCATTCATAACCATCATCAAAATTTCGGGTTTCCCATATTTAATCCTCTTGCACCCCGAATGCCCGAATACCTTCGTTATTCACACCCTCGGGTCCAAGAAGATTAAATAGGGGCATCTGTCATACCCCAAATTTTGACCACTAAGATTTCCCATCATTGTGCAAATCATCATCACAATATGGATGAACCATTAGTCTTTCCAAAGATGGGTGAGCATCCACTACAATCAGACTTAGGGTTTCAAGCCCTCTCAGAGCTCTTAGACAAAGGATCAATCAAGAAATGAAATGATCTTCAACTTGTCTAGCCTCTCAAACATCCACAAAGGATCAAGAAGACTCCCACTTCAAGGATTAAGCACAAGGCTTCTCCCTTCTAGGTGGATCAAGCCTTAAGATCGCCAGTGTCACCAAATTAGGGTTTGGTTGACCAGGGCCTCCAGATGGAAATTTTCCTCTGGGCATGATCCAATGCTTCAAAGCATAACCTATGATGCTCCAAGGGATCTCATGAACCCAATCATCAAGTCAATTTAGCCTCAGGGGATGCATTCATCAAAAAAATCAGGAATTAGGGTTTCTAGACCTAATTCACCCCTAAGTTGACTTTTGGGACAAATCATGAGCCAAGACCTCAAGAGATTATTTGAGGGTCCCTAAGACACCACATTGGTCCATTTGTAACAATGGATTGAGCCAAAAAGCTTGAGCAACAAGTTTCAATTTCATCTGAACCACAGTTAGGGTTTCGCGAGAAAAGTCAACTGTATCTTTGACTTTTGACCAAGACATGCTCCCAAACCCTAAGACATGATTCAATACACCCTATAACACCTATGAAATCAATCCATCAAGTTTGATTTAGGTCAAGGACTTGATTTCATTGAGGATCGCACAGTTTCGAATTCATCTGACAAAAAGTCAACTGTGCACAAAAGTCAAACTTTGACTTTTTGAGATTTTTCATAATTATGGTTCTTTGACCCCAAAATGATGTTAATTTATGATTGAAATAATCATTCATCAAGAAAAATCAAGAAAAGTGGGATAACTTGTAAAAGGGGTAACCATAAAAAACTTAGAAAATTTTCTAAGTTATGGAACAAAGTGGCTATGGTACCAACTTTGGAGGATCATAACTCCTAAACCACAAGGCCATTTTTTCCCATCCATAGCTGGATTGGTAGCTCTAATTACATTCTACAAAAGCTTCAACTACACCTCAATCCAATTCATCATGGATTTCCAAAAAGTATCAAAACCAATTATGATCAAACAGTTATTGTATCATATGAGGGATTTCCAAAATGGCCAAGAACTCCATCAAATTCCACTTGAGCCATCAGATATGACAATGGCAATATGCCTTGCTGAAAACTGCCAAGGCTAGGCAGAATTTTGTACTTTTGCTCGATTTGGCAAAATCAGATAATTCAAAGCCTTGTCATCACTTTGGACATATCTGAGGATCAAATCTAAAGGGAACAAACACTGATCCAAGCCTCCAAAGTCTTTGGAACAAGAAGTAGCATGCCAAACCTAGAAATCCCTAAAAGAGGGACAGGACTCCAATTTTGGATTGGAGCATTTAATGGATTCACCAAGGTGGCATGGACTGACACATTTGCAACTAAATTCAGTCAAGATTCATCCAACAACTAGGGAACCACAACTCTGTGCTCTAACCTCTAGTCAATGGCTAGAGGAGACTTGGATTCCTATTGATTAACATTGGCCAAACCTCAGCTGCAGTTGCCATTCACTATTGATGCCAAAACAAACTTGCTCCACTAAAAATAGAGCTCATTTGTGCTCAGTTTGAGTACCCCAAAGCCATCAAACAAATGCTTTCCTCAAAATTACCTTCTCACTTCCAAATTTGCCTTCCAAAGCAAGTCACTATCGGGTTTTGAGTTTGAGAGCAATTCCAATGAAACCAATCACCCATGCACCTCATAAACATCATATAGAAGTGATCCAAACACTCACATAATATCTGGAACACCAAAATCACAAATCACCAGCCAATTGCTCAAGCCTTTGACAGATTTGCAGTTAGGGTACCATCTCAAGTTCCAGATCATTTCAATCCATTCCAAACATCCAGACACACTCCATTGCACCAAGGGAAGCTATCCAGATCATTAGAATCTAGGTTTAACACCTCTAACCCAAAACACGATCACCAGCTGCAAGAGGTGAGCATGAGCTCTTCTAACTCTATGATCCATGCATATTTTGCTGCACAATAATTTGGCCATACGGTCACAATCATGCCTAGAGTGTTTACCCTCAATCAATTGCTTTGTATGAATCATGTATGGAATTTTTGAGCCTTCATGCAGAATTTAGGGTTCTTGAGGTTTCTCTTTGATTTCTTATTCCATGCTTAAAATAAATGAAATTAAAGACCATATACATGATCGTGAGGTTGAAACGAGTAGATTGATATGTAGATTGCATGATATAATCAAGTATTCAGTGAGATTGGATAGAAAAAGCAAATTTGTAGAAACAGAGGAAGGGCGCATGTTCTTGGCGCCCTTTTTCAAATATTTGAATATTTGAATTTTGTGATTTTATTTAATTGATTCAAAAATTAATTTCTCTCTGAGTTTTAATGATTTTGAGTTGGTTCTTTTTTAATAATTCACCAAAATGTTAAAATATTTTATTTTATCAAAAAATCCCAAAAATATTATTTATTTCATATAATTGATATTTTTGCCAAGAATTAATATTTTAATTGTTTTTGACATTTAAAATATTCTTTCCTTCTTAATTTTGCAAATTTTAATGATTTCTAATCATTTTGTAGGTCAAAACATGATTTTTGAAACATTAATCCAAGATCACAATTTGTTTTCCACATGTTAAACAATTTTGATCATTTTAATTGAATTTTTTATTCAATTAAAATACATTTTGGAAACAAATTAGGGTTTTGATTAATTCAACCCTCATCAAACTTTTTCAAACACTTTTGGGCCTCTAATAGAGTGTAAGACCCAATTCCCCTTTTAACCAAAATAATTTTGGGCCTCAGATATTGTATAAGTCCCTCTGCGTTAAAAGAAAACCTCTTCGCGATCGCCAGTTGAAAAAAACAAACTTTTGGGCCTCTTCTCGAGCTATAAGACCCATTCAAAACCATTGGTCCTCTCCTCGAGCTATAAGACCCATTCAAAACCATTTTGGGCCTCTAATAGAGTGTAAGACCCAATCCTTTATAAATACAAACCTATTTTGGGCCTCAAATATTGTATAAGTCCCGTTGTATTTCAAAAGTTCGGCTCGATCATTGCCCGTTTAAAACAAACCATTTGGGCCTCTAATAGAGTGTAAGACCCAATCCCCTTTTGAAACCAAAAACTTTTCGGCCTCAGTCACTGTATAAGACCCACAGTGTTTTCAAAACCTCGGCGCGATCAACGCCCTTTTCAAAATTAACCATTGGGCTTCTCCTTGAGCTATAAGACCCATTTTTGTTCACTTTTAATCATTTTGGGTCTCTTGAGAGAGTGTAAGACCCGTCCCCTTGTACAGAAAACCTTTCTTAGGCCTCAGTCACTTGTATAAGTCCCTGTACAAAATGACAGTGCGATCACTGATAAAACCTTGGGCCTCTCCTTGAGCTGTAAGCCCCAAAATCTTTTCAAAAACACTTTTTCCTTTGATTTTGAATATAATATTGTTATCAAAGCTTTCTTTGTTGAACAAACTAACCAAACAACATGGAAGCTCTACAACCGAGTAAGTGTTTACCCGTTTTCATTTACCGCTTTCATATGTATATAATTGTATTGTGGGGCTGTGTCTTCTTTCATAAACTCATATCGACTGTGTAATACTAGTATAGATATTTAGAGATTCCCGGGCAACTACGTCTAGAACTAGACAAAAACTCGTCTCCTTACCTCCGACGTTCTCCCGGATATTTCAACATAACCTAAACGATGAGAATTTTCTTTTACAACAATTTTAGATAACTAGATCTAAGAAATCCCCCCTTTGAACAGTTCATATACAGAAGGCCAATGTTCCAAGTGAAATTCTTCTGGAACTGTTCATCAGCCTCCTCTTGGGCTTTGTGCAAGGACTCACTGGCTTCCTAAAAGCATCCCCGCCTCCTCTTGGGCGTTGTACAAGGACCCGTCGGCTTCTTAGAAGTTTTCACAGCCTCCTCTTAGGCTTCATATAATGATTCTTCCTCCGGGAAGATAGCCTCCTCTTGGGCTTCGTACAAATTGTCCCTTCGGCTTCTTAAAAGTTTTTTCTCGCCTCCTCTTGGGCTTCGTACAAATTGTCCCGACGACCTCTTAAAGGTATAGGAATAGAAATTAGTCATCTTAATAGAACAATCTTTCAAAGAGTCTAGATCTTCCTACGGCAAACATACTGTCTCTTGATCTCTCTTAAGCATAGTACAAAAGATAAAACTCTAGACTCGGACAATCTAATCCCCTTGAGTCTCGAAGACATTCTCAAGTTCCTTTCAAAAATATGAAAAAAACACCCGGAGACTTGGGAAGTCTCAATACCCTTCAAATTCCCCGTTTCCTTAAAGAATAGGATATAATCCCGGTCCTCAGATCAAATCCATGAGTATAACAGTACCCATATAAGAACTGATTTTCTCTTTTAACCAACATACTGGACCTGTCACTCAACTGACACAGTAACCCTAGCCTCCTCTTGGGCTTTGTACAATGATTCTCCCCAGCAGAGTTAACCTTTGCAGCCTCCATCTCGGTCTTCGTACGAGATACAAAAGCACTCTCTTGTTGAGTCAAACCTTTGCAGCCTCCATCTCGGGCTTCGTACGAGATACCAAATAACTCTCTTGTTGAGTATAAAAGACTCTCTTGTTGAGTCAAACATTTTTAGCCTTCATCTCGGGCTTTGTACGAGATACAAAACACTCTCTTGTTGAGTATAAAAAGACTCTCTTGTTGAGTCGATCACCTTTAGCCTCCATCTCAGGCTTCGTATGAGATACAAATCACTCTCTTGGTGAGTATAAAAGACTCTCTTGTTGAGTCAAACCTTTTGCCTCCGTCTTGGGCTTCGTACAAGACACATAAAAACCCCTCTTGTTGGGCCAATAGCCTCCTCTTAGGCTTTGTATAAGGAAAACCCCAGTTGAGTCAATCAACCTTTTAGCATCAAAGTTGTGCCTTGTTCATAACATACAAACATCAACAACTCCTTTTCCCTCGTCTAATTGCTGTAAGCGGTAAGCCTCTGGATTATTTACATCCACGCCACTGTCACTCTTTTAGCATGAGAAATTCCTAAGGAAAGATGACATTTCTCTAAATTGAGTTAAAGTCTTCTCCTTCAGGTTGAAAATCCCCTATAAAGGAAATTATGGCATTGTTGGATTCGCATATCCCAGTTAAAGTAATTCTCCTTTATAATCAGTCACCCAATAATTGTGACAAACAGACCCCTTTTAGAGATGACAAATTCTCTCTAAAGTAAACACCCTTTTAGCTTCACATCTTGGGCTTCGAACAAGATACAAATAGACCCTTCAGCTTCACATCTTGGGCTTTGAACAAGATACAAACCACCTTTAGCTTCATGTCTTGGGCTTTGAACAAGACACCAAAACACTATTTCCTCCCATAGAATAGGAGGAACTACGATCGCTCTGATTTCCCTATCCCGGGAATACGTAGGCATAAGATTGAAAAAGAATTTTAGCGAGCACACTAAAAAAACCCAAAGTCCCCTACCTCCATCCAATCTGGCGCATGATCCCAACAAATTCCCCATGAACAATCCCGGTATTTCCTTCTGAACAAAATAAGCAGAGAGAAACCCACGAACTAAACCCGCATCTGTAAACCAACAGTTTTGACTGTTTAACCTCAGTTTGCAAGCAGGGTTAATAGGAGACATCTATTTCCCTTCCTTCATCAGCTTCAATAGGATAAAAAATGAATCGAACTGTAGTACCAAAGCGATAGTGATTCGAAACCACAAAAACCGCGCTACATCATGCATAGAATGTTTCCCCTCAATTAATTGCCTTGTTTGAATCGTGTATCAAAATTCTCAGCCTTCATGCAAATTTTAGGGTTCTTGAGGTTTTGTCTTGATTTCTTATTCCATGCTTAAAATAAATGAAATTAAAGACCATAGACATGATCGTGAGGTGAAAACGAGCAGATTGATATGTGGATTGTGTGATTTCATCAAGTATTCGGTGAGATTGGATAGAAAACGCAAATCAGCCAAACTCAGAACATGCGCGTGTTCTTGGCTCCTTTTTTGAAAATTCAAATATTTGAATTTTTTGATTTTATTTATTTGATTCAAAAATTAATTTCTCTCTGAATTTTAATGATTTTGAGTTGATTCTTTTTTTAATAATTCACAAAAATGTTAAAATATTTTATTTTGCCAAAAATTCCCAAAAATGTTATTTATTTCATATATTTGATATTTTTGTAAAGAATTAATGTTTTATTTGTTTTTAACATTTGAAATATTTGTTCCTTCTTGATTTCCCTAACTTAATTGATTTTCAATCATTTTGTGGATATAAACATGATTTTTGACACATTGATCCAAGATCACCACTCATTTTTCACATGTTTTCAATACTTTTTATTAATTTTTAAACAAAATTAATTCCTTTTTAAACAAAATTAGGGTTTTGATTAATTCAACCCTCATCAATCATTTTCAAACTCTTTGGGCCTCTAATAGAGTGTAAGACCCAACCCTTGTTGTACAAAAAACCATTTTGGGCCTCAAATATTCTATAAGTCCCGATGCAATAAAAAATCTCGCCGCAATCGCTAGTTTAAAATCATTTGGGCCTCTCCTTGAGTTGTAAGCCCCATCACTTGTACAAAAACATCTTTGGGCCTCTTGATAGAGTGTAAGTCCCACATCTTTGTAAATAAAATAATTTAGGCCTCAATGCATTGTATAAGTCCCGATACAGTTTCAAAAATTTCGACGCGATCGTCATTTCCAAACTATTTTTTTACTTGGGCTTCTCCTTGAGCTATAAGTCCCACTTCTCTTTACTTCTCTAATAGAGTGTAAGACCCAACCCTTTGGTAAACAAAACCTTTTTGGGCCTCAGTGTATTGTATAAGTCCCAACACCGTCAAAAAAAGATTGGCACGATCGTCGCTTTTTTAACAAAAGAACCTTGGGCTTCTCCTCGAGTTGTAAGTCCCATCTCTTGTACATAAAAACTTTTTGGGCCTCATATATTGTATAAGTCCCTCTGTACAGTTTCTAAAACAACGGTGCAATCATCGTTAAAACTTGGGCCTCTCCTTGAGCTGTAAGCCCCAACAAACTTTTCAAAGCACTTTCTCCTTTGACTTTGAATTCAAATATCTGTTTTTATCAAAACTTTTTTTGTTGAACAACTAACAAAACATCATGGAAGCTCTACAACGGGTAAGTGTTTATCCGCTTTCATTTATGGGTTTCATTTGTATATAACTGTATTGTGGGGCTGCTTCACTGTAAGCCTTCTTTCACATCCTTTTATATACTTGTCATATATCCACTGTGTAATACTAGTATAGTTATTTAAGAGTTTTCCCCGGCAACTACGTCTAGCACTAAGTAAAGCCTTGTTGGTTACTCTTAAATACAAACAAAACTAGATCCCCCGTAGGATTCCAGATACAGTCTTCCCTTCTCTTGGGGTTAAACAATATGGAACAAAGAGAAAGGCAGTATTCTCGGTGAACCTTTTCTCAGACTGTCACTCTTAGAAATTGTCAAAGAAACTCTACTCCCCAGAATTGATCTATTCTCCGTGAATAACATCTCTTGAGTTTCTTCTAAATTCTCGAACTTTCCTGGAATGATCTCTTCTCTGTGAATTGCATTTCTAAAAGCATCCCCGCCTCCTCTTAGGCGTTGTACAAGGACCCTTCGGCTTCTTAGAAGTTCTCATGCCTTCTCTTGGGCTTAATACAAGGACTCTGACGACCTCTTAAGGGTATAAGACAGAACTTAGTCATCCTTTGCTAGAGAACTCTTTTCAGTGTCAAACCTCTGGCCACTTTAGGGTTGATACTCATCCCTTAATGCCTGTGCCTCCTCTTGGGAATTGTACAAAAGATAAAACTCTAGACTTGGACAGTCTAATACCCTTGAGTCTCAAAGACATTCTCAAGTTCCTTTCAAACATAGGAAAAAACATTGATCACTCTGAAACTCGGTCTCTCTCATGAGAGTTCTCCACCCTTGGACCTGCCTATAGATCTAATCCTCAACAGTAACATAGCCTCCTCTTGGGCTTTGTACAATGATTCTCCCCAACGGACCTAACCTTTTCAGACTCTCTTGTTGATTATAAAAGACTCTCTTGTTGATTCAATCTCCTTTTAGCCTCCATCTCGGGCTTAGTACGAGATACTAAAACACTCTCTTGTTGAGTATAAAAGACTCTCTTGTTGAGTCACATTCCTTTTAGCCTCCGTCTTGGGCTTGGTACAAGACATATAAAAAAATCACTCTCTTGTTGAGTATAAAAGACGCTCTAGTTGAGTCAATCTCCTTTTAGCCTCTATCTCGGGCTTCGTACGAGACAGCAAAACACTCTCTTGTTGAGTAAAAAAGACTCTCTTGTTGAGTCAATCACCTGTCAAATAGACTGTCTTGTTGAGTCAACCTTTTTAGCCTATGCCATGGGCTTTATACAGGACAAATAAAAGTACTCTCTTGTTGAGTCAAACCTTTTAGCCTCTGTCTTGGGCTTCGTACAAGACACACATAAAAGCATTCTCTTGTTGAGTCAGTCACTTATTGAGTCAACCCTTTTAGCCTCTATCTCGGGCTTCGTACGAGACAACAAATAAAAGGCACCCTCTTATTGAGTCAGTCGCCTCCTCTTAGGCATTGTATAAGGAAACCTCGGTTGAGTCAATCAACCTTTTAGCATCAAATTTGTGTCTCGCTCACAGCATACAAACATCAACAACTCCTCTTTAGAGATGACAAATTCTCTCTCATCCAAAACCCTTTAGCTTCACATCTTGGGCTTTAAACAAGATAAAAATCACCTTTAGCTTCATGTCTTGGGCTTTGAACAAGACACCAAAACAACCTTTTTCCTCCCATAGAATAGGAGGAACTACGATCGCTCTGATTTCCCTGTTTCGGGAATACATAGGCATAAGATTGCAAAAATATTAGCGAGCATACTAATCAAAAACCTAAAATCCAGTACCTTCATATATCCATCAAAATCATTAGACCTAACACCTTACCAGAAACCTAGCCCCTAGTCCAGACACTGTTCTTAAGCAAATAACCTTAAAAAACGAACCCCCTATTTTGATAGCATCTGTAAACCAACTATTTTGACTGTTTAACCTCAGTTTGCGAGCAGGGTTAATTGGATACATCTATTTCCCTTCCTTAATCACCTCAACAGGATAAAAAATGAATCGAACTGTAGTACCTAAGCGATCGTGATTCGAAACCACCAAAAAATCGTGCTACAGAAAAAATGGCGACCACAGTGGAAGGCATTCTTTCTAGCCTCTTTTAAGGTGAAGTCTTAAAATTCACCAAACACTACAGAAATGACGACTCTGCTGGGGAGTCATTGTCTGTATAGGATCATAAGCCTAGAGGTCTAGGGTATTAAGACCAATATATATACTGCTTTTCCTAATTGATATATGTGTTTATTTTTCTGCTAATGGGAATGCGTGTGATTCCGCATGTGGAAAGATTGAGTATACACCTAAGATAGGGGATGACATTATACGGGTAATCTTAAGGGGAGTGAATCCCAGTTAAGAGTCCCCGGTCGACCATCAAACTCAGTGGAGACTCCCTTTGCAGATGCATTGCCTATACGCTTCGGTTGTTGAAAGTAGTGTGGTCGATTGGGTTATCTGAGAAGCTGAGGTTTTTAGTAGACTGAAACCATTTTGAAGTGTAGAAGCTATCAGAAATAGTTGTCACGCGATACTACCCTCATTTGAGATCACTCTAAGATACATCAGCTTGTTGGCGATCCACTTGATGTTGTTATCCCAAGAGGGGTCAATGATTTTGCATACAGGTACAAAAAATCATCAGTATAAACCTTTGGGGATGGGTAGAGCCTTGACTTCATGACACCGACCCTTTGACCCCATGTTTTTGTGTGCTGCATTCATACATTCATTTAAAAAACCTTTAAACAAAGAAACATTTCTCTTCTAGTCCCTCTTTTTCAAATTAAACTAAGACAATGTTTGCAAATGTCAGAGAGAGAGAGATTGCGTTATGGATTTCGGTAGAAGAAAGACTCACAAGTATACCTTCAAGGTTCCAAAGTTAGAGGATTTAATAGGGTTGGCTAGGATGATCACCAACCCTGAGGTTTTCAGAGCCAAGTATGGAGGACTGTTGTCTCTATTAAGGGTCCATGTAATTAAAGGAATCATGTTTATGCTCATTCAGTTCTATGATCCGGTCTATCACTGTTTCACATTCCCGGATTATCAGCTAGCACCAACACTGGAGGAGTATTCTCACCTGAATGATCTACATATCACTGATCAAGCTCCTTTTTCTAGACTGGAAGAAATTCCAAAAGATCAAACCATTGCAAGAGCAATTTATTTGGACGAGTCAGAAGTTAGGACTCAGATGACCACTAAGGGTGAAGTCCAGGGTTTTCCAGCCCAGTTTTTTATAAAGAGAGCCCTGTACTTTGCCAGTATAGGGAATGTGGCCGCTTTCGAGAGCATCTTTGTTTTGTTCACCTACGGGTTATTTTTGTTTCCCAACATTGATAACTTTGTAGATATCCATGCCATTAAGATATGTATGATTGGAAATCTAGTACCAACCTTACTCGCAGATGCTTATCATTCTATACACTTAAGGAATTTATACAGTGGAGGAATGATTACATGCTGCGTACCCCTGCTATAAAAATGGTTCATTTCCGATTTGCCCAAGTCTGCTGCATTTTGGGATCAAAAAAGTACTTTACGTTGGTCGCAGAGGATCATGTCTCAAACCAACTCTGACATCGATTGGTACAATCGAATCTATGACGGGATTAGGATCATTGACCATTGTGGAAATTTCCCAAACGTACCCACTATAGGAACTAAGGGGGGAATCAATTATCATCCGGTATTAGTTCGTCGTCAATTTGGATACCCAATGAGGCATGTCCCGCGTAATGCTCATCTGGAAGATCTTTTCTTCAAGGAAGGAGAAAATGACAGGGCACTAAAGACAGAAATAGTGCATGCCTGGAAACACGTTCATAGGAAAGGAAGAAATTCTATAGGAAAACCAGACTGTGTCTCGGTGGAGCCTTATCTCCACTGGGTACAAACTAGAGCTCTCAAGCTGAGGATGCCTTACCCTCGTCAGGAAGTTCTTCCGTTAAGGGACTCTGTCCTTTATTTTATGTCTGATACGGAAAAACTTCAGGTTACTCTCAACAAAGTTCAGCATGAGAAGAGGTCTTGGGGGAACAAGTACCGCATTCTTAATGTGGAGTGTAAGAAAATACAGCAGCTATTGAAAGAAAAAGATGCTCTGATTGAGATTTTAGAGCAACATGCTGTAGAAAATCAGGATGACCAGAGGAATTTGCTCGCTCATTTCACTTGGCAAAGGAATGACAACCCGACAACGACTCAAGAGCCCCAGTCAAAGAAAAGGAAAGCACCAGAACCAGCACCTGAGCTCTCCTCAGAGAAGACTCGGGATCCTTTAGTTTAGACATTTCCTTTTACAGCACTTTGTAATCTACTGTATTTCCATTTCCGCAATCTTTGAATTCAATAAAACGGGGTTTCCCCCAGAGTTTGATATTTGTAATCCTATTGTCGGAGTTTCTTTTGATTAAATAACAAAAATAATTAATCATGTAAGTTCCTGGATTGGCTGGAATTTTGGTAAAACAAAGGTTATTCAATGTTGATGTCAAGGTGCTGATGTTGTAACATTGAAGTCTTAACACTGGGCTGTGTTAAGTAGTTAAGTGCTAAAGTTGGATGTCTGATGTCACACAGGTGATGTTGTGACATTAGACCTGTAGAATTAATAACAGCAAGACATGTTATTAGGGCACGCGTATTAGCTGGAATTGTGGAGAGTGGTTAACTCATTGGATGAGAATATCTTGGGATAGATATTTTCTGTTACATGGGAGATTTGATTGCAGGTTTGTTGGAGAATTAAAAGGTTGAAGATTTAAAAAGATTTTGGGGATAAAATCTGTTTTGAAGATTCAGTTTTAATTAACAAATCTGATCAAATATTGTGACAAGTCCAAGCCCAATTCAAGGAGCTATATAAAGCGCACAAGACCAAAGGAATAGGTACAGAAATACGGGGAGAAGATCAAGAGCAGAGGCTGAGTGTCTTGAGTATTTTGTATAAGGTGTATAACCAGAATTCTAGGGTGAATTGTTGTGTCGTATTCTGTCCTCTCTAAAGCTGTGAAGCAAAGAGAGTTGTATTACTTGATCAAAGCTGTGAAGCAGAATCAAGGGTTCTCAAAGAGGTTGTTCTTTGAGTGGTTTTAGGGATTGAGTAGTGTTCTCATATCTAAGTGGTTTCTTAGGTAGAAAGTCACTAGTAGGAATTAAGATTAGGAGATTGTCAACTGGGTTGTTGAGTCTGTAATTTAATTCTACAAGTAGTGAAATTCATCCCTGGCTTGGTAGCCCCCAGACGTAGGTAGTTAGACCGAACTGGGTGAACAAATCATTGTGTTAATTTATTTACTGTTATTGTTGTCCATTGTGCAGAGTGTGTTGTTGTGACATCACACCTTAACATCACACGTCTGATACCAGAATTTCAATTGGTATCAGAGCAGGCATCCTGTCTGTCTCTGGGTGAGATCTAGGGAAGTTACTTTCTGGTGTAAAGATGGACAAAGAGGTTGGAGGATTTGTCAACAGACCCCCTATATTGGATGGTTCCAATTATGATTATTGGAAGCCTAGGATGACCACCTTCTTGAAATCCTTGGACAGCAGGGCTTGGAAGGCCATTATTAAAGAATGGAAAGCACCTGTTGTGTGTGAGAAGGATGATGCTGGTAAAGATAAAGAAGGCACCTCTAAACTGAAGCCTGCAGAAGAATGGACCAAGGAAGAAGATGAGCTTGCCCTTGGAAATTCAAAAGCCCTAAATGCTATCTTCAATGGAGTTGACAAGAACATATTCAGGTTGATCAACTCATGTGAATCTGCTAAGGATGCATGGGATATTTTAAAGGCTACACATGAAGGATCATCTAGAGTAAAGATGTCAAGACTTCAGATTCTAACATCTAAGTTTGACAGTCTGAAGATGAAGGAAGATGGGACTATCCATGACTTCCATATGAGTGTTCTTGAGCTGGCCAATGCATCCAGTGCTCTTGGAGAAAAGATGTCAGAAGAAAAGCTTGTAAGGAAGATCCTTAGGTCCCTTCCTAAGAGGTACAAGATGAAGGTGACTGCGATTGAAGAAGCTCAAGACATCAGCAAGATGAGGGTTGATGAGCTCATTGGATCTCTTCAAACTTTTGAGCTTGCTTTGAATGAGGAAGAACCAGAAAAGAAGCCCAAAAGTATAGCTTTGGTCTCCACTCCTGCAGAAGCTAAGAAAGTTACAGATGATGATTCTCAGGAAGATCTGTCTCAAGCCATTGTTATGTTGGGAAGACAGTTCAACAAGGTGTTCAAGAGGATGAACAATAACTCCAGGCCTAATGTCGAGAACATCTCTTATGACATCAGCAAGCCAAAAGAGAAGGATGAAGAGAAGACTCCAAGATAAAGGAGGTCTGTGCTTTGAATGTGAAGGGTATGGACATGTCAAGAAAGAGTGTCCCACATTCTTGAAGAAGCAGAAGAAGGGCATGACAGTTTCCTGGTCTGACTCTGATAGTGAAAGTGAAATTGAGTCAGCAAAGCATGTTACAACTTTGACAGGAATTATTGAACCTGATGATGATAGTGATGGAGAAGTCACTTATGATGAGCTAGCTTCAACCTACAAAGAGTTGTGCTTAAAAAGTGTTGAACTATGTCAGGAGAGGAATCAACAGAAGAAACAGATTGCTCAGCTAGAGAATGACAAAGCTGAATTGGAAAAAGAAGTCGTATGTGTCAAAGCTCATCTTAATCATATGACTAAATCTGTTAGAATGTTGAACAGTGGGACAACCACTCTTGACAAGATACTACAGTCAGAAAAAGCTGCTGGAGACAAAGCTGGGATAGGTTATGTGGCTGAGGATAAGGGAACTTCAGAAGCAAGTACTTCAGGTTCAAAGAAGGAAGTGTCACAACCTTTGTCTCAACATCAGCCAAAGAAGCAGGATCCTACCCTAAGAAAGCTGATGTTTCACAACCTAAGAAGATTGAGAAGAAGACTGGTCCTAATCAGAAGAGAAAGCAGCCACAAGGAGCTAGTCAGTATATGCCCCCACAACACCACAAGAGCATGCAAGCTGCTCAGTTCAAACAGCACATGTCTTATCAGGTGTCTCAACATCAGGGGTATGGTTACACCAATGCTGTTCCTCATATCTATGGAAAAAGAAAGCCACACCATCATGGGAGACAATCTAGGAAACAACATTCTCAGCCTCCTTATGGAAGAAGATACCAGCATAATAGAAGGCAGGCCAGTTATGGTAGGAGGAGACCACATTATGGATGGCAGCCTAAGCAATCTCATCATGGCAGAAGATTCAGAGATGAAAGGGTGAGATGCTATTATTGTGGTAGGTTTGGACATATGCAGTACTCGTGCTACAAGCTGCATGGATACCCTCAGCCTCAAAACAGATGGAAAAAGTACATGCCCAAAGTAGTAAAACAACGGGTTCCTAAAGCTAAGGTCACATGTCTATTGGCTCACACATCAGATGGACATTTTGCTATGGATGCATGGTACTTTGACAGTGAATGTTCAAAGCACATGACTGGATCCAAGAAGCATTTGGTAGAGTTCAATCCTTGCCATGCGAATGATGTTATTTTTGGCAATGGTGAAAAAGGAGTAGTAGAAGGAGTTGGAAGAATGAAGAATCATGATGGTCTTACTCTTGATAATGTGCTCCTTGTTCGAGGGTTGAGTGCTAATTTAATTAGCATAAGTCAACTTTGTGATGAAGGTTACAACGTAAGCTACACCAAAGATGAATGTGTGGTAGCTGATGAGCAGAATGAGGTAGTGATGAAGGGAGTAAGATCCAAAGATAATTGCTATCAGTGGATACCTCAAGTGGACAACTTATCTAGTGATGATGTTGTAACATCAGATGATGACATCAAGTGTGAAAGTATGGTGAAAAGTCAATCTGGGTTAATGACTTATGGTGCTGTTACTCCTAAGTTGGATGATGTGAGTAGTCAGTTATGTGAGCAAGATGAAGGAGTCAACAATGCTGATGGAAGGATCAAAAGCTGTGACCTTAAGAAGTGTTGGGAGCTGAATACTTGCAAGGCCAAGAAAGATGACAACCTGACTAATGACTCCTATAGTTCAGAAGAAAAACTCCACAAGTTGACAATCCTTAGATTGGAAGATGCAGATGCTAGAGCTGATGTTAAAACATCTCAAGTCAAGAAAGGTACTTCTAGCCTTAAAATAAAGAAGAGTGATGATGAACTAATTGCAAAAGTGGTTCCTGGGGTTGCTAAACGACTGAAATCAAGGAAGAGGAAAGCTATTGAGTCACCTCCAAAGATGATAACTGATAAGCAGAAGATCTATGTGGATGGTACTACAAAATCTAGGAGTAAAGTGTTCATCTCTTCCAGAAATAGGAAGATCAGAGATAAGTCTGATGATAATGTCCAGGATATCTCTCAAATGAAGGAAGCCGTTGTTGTTAGAACTTCTGAGAAAATTCAAAAGGCCATACTAGATAACAATCCTGTGCTTTTCATGGAAAAAGAATTGGGTATGGATACTCTGGATATGGTTGAGTTTGCTAGGATATGGCTCAGAGAGGGTGTGGGAACTTATGGTATTCAGGTGTGTATGAATAAGTTGCTCTGACTGTGTTTTATTAGGAGTTTCTTGAAGGACTTCCTTGTGCAATGAGTCCTTTGAATGGTGATGAGAAGCTGATGTCCCAAAAGATGTTATAACATCATGTTTGCTGGTGGTTATGTTTGGAAGATGATTAAGCTTGGACATGTGGAGTTGGATGCTCTAGCCTTTCTGGTCAGAAGAGGTGGAGATTATGGTCATGTGTTCAGTAGTTTGTTCTGGCAAAGCATGACTACTGTCTTTGAAGACTTCACCAGTTTCAACAACTACTGGTGGATGTAAGGAATTGTGATCTCTTGAAGAGACTGGATCTCAGTAAAGCTTATAAGTAAGCTGAGAATTTGTGGAGTTTGTGACACAGTGTTGAGTTTGGATTATTTTGCTGATAGTAAATCCAGTACTGGAGCATATGTAATACCCTGGTGTCAAGAGTGTCAAGAGTATCCTTGGTGAAGGATGTCTTTGTTCTGGATCTGAAGCTTGGTGCTTACATTATACCTAAGGAGCATCTACATAGTCATACGGGAGAATGATGAAGTAGAAAGTCTACCTTGGATGGAGAATGTAGAGAAGACTGAAGTAGATCAGGTATTGATTTATTGGAAGTCTGAAGAGTATGATAGGGAATGACTGTATGTGGAAAAAGAGACAGTGGTACCGAAATGAATGTGCTCAGCAAGTGTTCATATTCATCTAGAGCAATTGACAGGGGGAGTACTTGTCTATGGATTTCGCAGCAAAGGTGCATTTATTGTGAAGATTGTATGCTTGTGGAGATTGGTTGCTTCTTATGAGGATATAATGTCAGATAGCGTGTTATGACATTAGGCTATTGATTGGTGTGGCTTTGAATGGTTCTAGTCATATGAAGCAAATTGCTTGAATCATGGCCTTGAATAGATGGGTGTCATAGGACTTCTTGTTGAGGTTTGTCAAATTGTGGCTAAAAAGGGGGAGATGAGAAATAGCCAAGAGGTTCAAGTGTCAAAGATTGCTAAATGCTGCTAGTTGTGATGCAGTAGTGCAGATATTAAGGGGGAGAATCTGATGAGCTGCTAGTGAAGATATCATAGCATTTGACGAGTGCAGCCAAGCAGACATCAAGGGGGAGAAGTGCTGCACATTGTGAGCTACTGAACAACTGTGATGCTGGTTCATATTTTTGAGGGGGAGCACCAATTGGCTGTTGTCAATAATGAAGATGGTGCTGCAGCAGATCAAGTAATGAAGACCTTGAAGATTGTCAAACTGCTGCTGATGAAGTGTTTGTGTTTTTCAAATTACTGAAGATTTTCCGCTGCTGAAGACTCTGAGGGTTCAGAGGGTGTTTTAGCCAAAATTAGCCAAAGAGGGAGTTTGTAAGTTCCTGGATTGGCTGGAATTTTGGTAAAACAAAGGTTATTCAATGTTGATGTCAAGGTGCTGATGTTGTAACATTGAAGTCTTAACACTGTCCTGTGTTAAGTAGTTAAGTGCTAAAGTTGGATGTCTGATGTCACACAGGTGATGTTGTGACATTAGACCTGCAGAATTAATAACAGCAGGACATGTTATTAGGGCACGCGTATTAGCTGGAATTGTGGAGAGTGGTTAACTCATTGGATGAGAATATCTTGGGATAGATATTTTCTGTTACATGGGAGATTTGATTGCAGGTTTGTTGGAGAATTAAAAGGTTGAAGATTTAAAAAGATTTTGGGGATAAAATCTGTTTTGAAGATTCAGTTTTAATTAACAAATCTGATCAAATATGGTGACAAGTCCAAGCCCAATTCAAGGAGCTATATAAAGCGCACAAGACCAAAGGAAAAGGTACAGAAATATGGGGAGAAGATCAAGAGCAGAGGCTGAGTGTCTTGAGTATTTTGTACAAGGTGTATAACCAGAATTCTAGGGTGAATTGCTGTGTCGTATTTTGTCCTCTCTAAAGCTGTGAAGCAAAGAGAGTTGTATTACTTGATCAAAGCTGTGAAGCAGAATCAAGGGTTCTCAAAGAGGTTGTTCTTTGAGTGGTTTTAGGGATTGAGTAGTGTTCTCATATCTAAGTGGTTTCTTAGGTAGAAAGTCACTAGTAGGAATTAAGATTAGGAGATTGTCAACTGGGTTGTTGAGTCTGTAATTTAATTCTACAAGTAGTGAAATTCATCCCTGGCTTGGTAGCCCCCAGACGTAGGTAGTTAGACCGAACTGGGTGAACAAATCATTGTGTTGATTTATTTACTGTTATTGCTGTCCATTGTGCAGAGTGTGTTGTTGTGACATCGCACCTTAACATCACACGTCTAATACCAGAATTTCAAATCATTGCATATCATTCATCATTCTCGCATAAACACATTCTTCTTCCCTGCGAATCTCACGTTTGTGTCTCGATTCAAAGTCAAAGTGTCTCATTCGTACAATACTCGGGCCAATCGACAGAAAAAGATGGATGATCTCAAGGAAGAGAACATAGAGTTGAGAGAAGAGATCGACACTCTGAAAAAAGATATGAGAAAGCTTCATAACAACATGCAAACTCTGGCAGAAGTTCAGATACAACAACAGCGGACTGTAATCTCAGAGATCACATCTACGCCCATAGTGGAGAAGTATGATCCTAGGTATAAAATGCCAAAAGATCGTCCCTGGGGCATGCCACTCAACGATATACTAGAAGGATATATTCTGCCGATCATAGAAGATCCAGAAACTGTAGCAGGAGCCACTAGGCCTGAAGGTTACAAACTTCGGGAAAGCACAAGGGCATGACAACAACTCCTGAAGGTTACAAACTTCGGGAAGCACCAAGAGTCTCTGCCGTAATGACTGTACCACCACCCGTGGTACACACTGTCCTAGAAGGATAGGTTATTAGATACCATCTGGTGGAAACAAAAGTATGTTCGACAGAATGAATGAGTTCCAGGAACAGTTCCTGGAGATGCAGAGAGAACTGCAAGCCCTTCGCGGTCAGGATCTATTCGAAAAAGACACTGCATACCTTTGCTTGGTCCCCAATGTGAAAGTTCTGCACAAATTCAAGGTGCCCGAATTTGAGAAATACAAGGGTAACTCTTTCCCTCAGAGTTATTTGGTGATGTACGCTCGAGGGATGTCAACTCAGATTAAGAACCAGGAGCTACTGATCCACTATTTCCAAGATAGTTTAACCGGTGCCGCACTCAAATGGTACATGGGTTTAAACCGCACTAAGATTGCTACTTTAGGAGATCTTGGCGCTGCTTTCGTTCAGCAGTATAAGCATAACCTGGACATGGCACCTGACAGAGATCAAATCAGATCGATGTTACAAAAGGACAAGGAAACCTTTAAGGAATATGCTCAGAGATGGTGTGAAATTACCGCCCAGATTTGTCTACCTCTTGAGGAAAAAGAGATGACAAAGATCTTCTTGAAAACCTTAAGGTCATTTTACTACGACATAATGGTCGCCAGTGCGCCCAGTGACTTCACCGAGATGGTGGGCATGGGAGTTCATCTTGAGGAAACCATCCGAGAAGGACGTTTAGTTAAAGACGCTGGATGATCAAGTAGTACAAAATGATACGGTAGTGCACTCCCTAAGAAAAAAGAGCAGGATATTGGGAATATATCTCTCAGAAAGCAAAGGCGACGTTACCAACCATTAGCAGTTGTTCCTACGTATCAACCTCATGTTGCGCAGAGCCAACCGATTCAACAACAATATTAGCAAAGGACACAATAGACTCTTCAGCAGGCTCGTCCTCCGTACAACAACAACCGTACAATGCAACCGCCAAGGTTCGACCCTATACCAATGTTGTACGCAGAACTGTTTCCACTATTACTAGTAAAGGGGCATGTCCAAACCAGGACTCCTCTTACAGTACCAGAAAATCTGCCTTTTTGGTTCAAGACAGATCAGACTTGTCTTTACCATCAAGGAGGACCAGGGCATAATGTCATACCCCAAATTTTGACCACTAAGATTTCCCATCATTGGGAAAATCATCGTCACCATATGGATGAATCATTATGCCTCATCAGTCTCCCCAAAGATGGGTAAGCATCCACTACTATCAAAGATTTGGGTTTCAAGCCCTCTCTGAGCTTTAGACAAAGGATCAATCAAGAAATGACATGATCTTAAACTTTTCTAACCTCTCAAACACCCACAATGGATCAAGAGGACTCCCATATCAAGGGTTAAGCACAAGGCTGCAACATTCTGAGTGGATCAAGCCTCAAGATCGCCAGTGTCACCAAATTAGGGTTTTGGTCGACCAGGGCCTCCAGATGGAAATTTTCCTCTGGGCATGAGCCAATGCTTGAACGCATAACCTAAAATACCCCATGGAAAATCATGAACCCAATCATCAATTCAATTTGGCCTCAGGGGATGCATTCATCAAAAATCAGGAATTAGGGTTTCTTGACCTAATTCACCCCTAAGTAGACTTTTGGGACAAATCATGAGCCAAGACCTCAAGAGAAGATTTTAGGGTCTCCAATACACTACCTTAATCCATTTGCAACAATGGATTGATCCCAAAAGCTTGAGCAACAAGTTTCAAGTTCATCAGATCCACAATTAGGGTTTCGCGGGAAAAAGTCAATCGTGCCTTTGACTTTTGACCCAGGCACGCTCCCAAACCTTGGGACATGATTTAATACACCCTATAACACCCATGGAACATGTCCATCAAGTTTGATTTAGGTCAAGTACATGATTTCATAGAGGATCGCACAATTTGGAATTCATTTGACAAAAAGTCAACTGTGCATAAAAGTCAACTTTGACTTTTTGAGATTTTTCACAAATATGGTTCTTTGACCCTAAAATGAAGTTAATGTGTGATGGGAATCATCATTCATCAAGAAAAATCAAGAAAAGTTGGATAACTTGTAAAAGGGGTAACCATAAAAAACTTAGAAATTTTCTAAGTTATGGAACAAAGTGGCTAGGGTACCAACTTTGATGGATCATAACTCCTAAACCACAAGGCCATTTTTCCCCATCCAAAGCTGGATTTGTAGTCCTCATTGCCCTCTACAAAAGCTTCAAACATAACTCATTTCCAACACTTAGTGAAATTTTCACTAAGTCAGAATCTGCCTTCACTTTTTTCCAGATGTAGGGGGATTTTTCACTTGGATCCAAAAGGTATCAAAACCAACTATGATCAAACAGTTGTTTTATCATATGAGGGCTTTCCAAAATGGCCAAGAACTCCATCAAAATCCACTTGAGCCATGAGATATGACAATGGCAATATGCTTTGCTGAAAACTGTCATGGCAAGGCAGATTTGGGAGTTTTGCTCGATTTGCTCAAATTTTGCAAAGGGCAAGCAACTCTATCCATCTGAACACCTTAAGGGGGGACCAAGGAGGAACCAACTCCGATCCCAAGCCTCCCAATCCCAAGTCTTTGGAACCAAAAGTAGCATGCCAAACCTAAAAATGCCTAAAAGAGGGACAAGACTCCAATTTTGGATTGGAGCACTTAATGGATGCACCAAGGTGGCATGGACTGAGCCATTCCCAACTAAATTCACTCAATACTTATCCAAGACCAAGGGGACTAGCAGCCTGTGCCCTAATCTCTAGTCAATGGCTAGAGGAGACTTGGATTCTTATTGCTCAACATTGGCCAAACCTCTGATGCAGTTGCCATTCACTATTGCAGCCAAAACAAACTTGCTCTACTATAAATAGAGCTCAATTGTGTTCAGTTTGAGTGCACCAAAGCACTACAACACTTGCTTTCCTCAAAATCTCTTTCTTTAGGCAAAAATACCTTCTTTAGTAAGGTAACTCTGAGTTTTTGAGTTAGAGAGCAATTCCACCATAGCTCATGATCCAAACACATCCAATATGTCATATCTAAGCTGTCCAAACTCTCACAAGTGACCTGTAACACCAAAATCACAAAGTCACCTCTCAAAACCTCAAAATAGGACTTTTGTGCATTTTTCAAGCCATGTCTTAATTCAGCCACTTTCCAAACTAGATAAAACCTCAAACACACTCCAAATATCATCCTTGAACTGTCCCAAATGGTTCCCAATATCTGGAACATCATTTGAGAGAGTTGCTATTTTGGTCATTTTTGCCCCTTTAGCAAGAAAGGGCCAACTTCCATTCCTGAGGTTTCCAGTTGGTTCCAACCATCCTAAAAGCTTCTAAGAGATCATTTGAGGGTGTCCAAAGCATCAAATCATTTCTGGAACAAGAGGCGTGGCAGATTGCACAAAAGCTCCATAAAGAGGTAAGCATCACAACTTGGATTCTTTGAATCATGCTTTATTTTGATGTCCACTGATCATGCATCTCTTATACATGTTATATGTGTTGTGTTTGCACCAATTTATCATGTAATTCATGCTTGTATCAAGAGATGGCACAGAAAATGCAAATCATGGCCTATTTCAAAACCACTATCGGGTTTTTCAATAGGAGCATGATCTGAAAAAATACCACCACCATTGGATTCCTTGTGAAATTCTAGGCAGGATAAACCTAAATTTTGTCTCAATCCATGGAGAAATGAGAAAGTTATGGCCTTCACGTTTTCAACCAAAATCTTGCCTTGCCTTGCCTTGGGCCAGGCCAAAAATAAGGCAAGCCTTGTATATTTGTGGTTGTGTTTCAATCAACGGATATATCACCACCCTAGTGGTAAGGCGCGTGCCCTATACACAAGAGGTCTGGGGTTCGAATCCCCCTCGCCCCAGACCCTCTTTTTTTTACCACTTTTTCATATTTTATTATTTTTCTTATTATTTTTAATGATTTGAAAAATTAATAACTCCCTCAATTTTAATTATTTTTTATTGGTTATTTTTGCAAAAAATACAAAAATGTTGAAATATTTTATTCCAAAAAAAATTAGATTTATTTTATTTATTTAATATAATTAGTATTTTTGAGAATAAATTCATTTTTAATTGTTTTTAAACATTTAAAAGTGAACATTTACTTTAAAAATCAAAACCAAATGTGTTCTAAATCATCTTGTGATTAAAACATCATTTTTCAAACCTTAAAAAAAATCACAAATGGTTTATTCAAACTTATTTGGTATTTTATCATTTTATTTGATTTTCTTTAAATATTTACTTTTAAAGGAAAACAAAATTAGGGTTCTTTGATTTTCACCCTCACAAATCATTTTCAAACACTTTTTGGGCCTCTAATAGAGTGTAAGACTCAACCCTTTGTACAGAAAACCTTTTTGGGCCCCAGTCATTGTATAAGTCACACTGTATTTTAAAAACAACGGCGCGATCGTCGCCTCTTTTAAAAAATCATCTGGGCCTACCCTCGTGTTATAAGCCCCATTACTTTTCTTTAAACACCTTTGGGCCTCTATTAGAGTGTAAGACCCAACCCTTTATGAAAACCAAAAGGATTTGGGCCTCAGATGTTGTATTAGACCCACTGTGTTTTCAAAAACCTCGGTGCGATCGCCATTTTCAAACAAATAACCTTAGGCCTCTCCTTGAGTTCTAAGTCCCATCTCTTGTACATAAATAACTCTTTGGGCCTCTAATAGAGTGTAAGACCCAACCCCCTTTTAACCAATACCATTTTGGGCCTCAGATATTATATAAGCCCCTCTGCGTTAAAAGAAAATCTCGGCGCGACCGTCAGTTCAAAAATCAAACCCTGGGCCTCTCCTTGAGCTGTAAGCCCCACCACTTGTATAAAAATAAACTTTTGGGCCTCTTGAGAGAGTGTAAGACCCATCCCTTTGTACAAAAAACCTTTTTGGGCCCCAGTCACTTGTATAAGTCCCTCTGTATAAATTCAAAACAACAGTGCAATCACTGATAAATACTTGGGCCTCTCCTTGAGCTATAAGCCCCAACAATCTTTTCGAAGCACTTTCTCCTTTGATTTTGAATATCATATTGTTATCAAAGCTTTCTTTGTTTAACAACTAACCAAACAACATGGAAGCTCTACAACAGAGTAAGTGTTTACCCGCTTTCTTTATCCGCTTTCATATATATATATATATATATATATATATATATATATATATATATATATATAACTGTATTGTGGGGCTGCTCAGTGTAAGTCTTCTTTCATAAACTTTTATATACTTGTCAAATATCAACTGTGTAATACTAGTATAGCTATTTAGAGTTTCCCCCGGTAACTACGTGTAGCACTAGGTAAAGCCATGTTGGTCACTCTTACATACAAACAAAACTAGATCCCCATAGGATTACCAGACACAGTCTTCCCTCCTCTTGGGGTTAAACAATATGGAGACGTGAAAGGTAGCATTCTCGGTGAACCCTTTCTCAGACTGTCACCCTTAGAAATTGTCAAAGAAACTCTAACTCCCCAGAGATGATCTTTTCTCCGTGAATGGCATCTCTTGAGTTTCTTCCAAATTCTCGAACTTTTCTGGCTTGATCTATTCTCAGTGAATGGCATGTCTTGAATTTCTCGGGGTTTGGGGACCCACAGGCTTCTTAAAAGTATCCCCGCCTCCTCTTGGGCGTTGTACAAGGACCCTTCGGCTTCTTAAAAGCTCTTATGCCTTCTCTTGGGCTTAGTACAAGGACCCAGAGACCTCTACAGGTATAAGAACAGAACCTAGTCATCAATTTGCTAGAGCTGTCTTTCTGAGTCAAGTGTCAGACCAGTTAATGGGTTGACCTTCATCCCTTAACAAACCAGCCTTCTCTTGGTCATCATACAAAGATCATTCACTTATCCGAGAATCGATTTCTCAAAACACCAGTAGACTTGGACAGTCTCAATACCCTTTGGATTTCCCATTTCCTTAAAGAACAGCAAATAACCCTGATCCTCTGATCAATCCCAAAGCACAAACATACCTTTAATCAGTCGCTTTATAAGAACTGATTTTCTCTTTTATCCAACATACTAGACCTGTCACTCAATTGAAATAGTCGCCAGCACAGATAGCCTTCTCTTGGGCTTTGTACAATGATTCTCCCCACACTCTCTTGTTGAGTATAAAAGACTCTCTTGTTGAGTCAAACCCTTCAGCCTCCATCTCGGGCGTCGTACGAGATACAAATCACTCTCTTGTTTAGTATAAAAGACTCTCTTATTGAGTCAAACCTCTTTAGCCTCTATCTCGAGCTTTGTACAAGATCCAAAAACACTCTCTTGTTGAGTATAAAAGACTCTCTTGTTGAGTCAATATCCTTTTAGCCTTCATCTCGGGCTTCGTACGAGATATAAATCACTATCTCGTTGAGTATAAAAGGCTCTCTTTTTGAGTCAAACCACTTTCAGCCTCCATCTCGGGCTTCGTACAAGATAGAAAACACTCTCTTGTTGAGTATAAAACACTCTCTTGTTGAGTCAATCACCTTCAGCCTCCATCTCAGGCTTCGTACGAGATACAAATCACTCTCTTGTTGAGTATAAAAGACTCTCTTATTGTGTCAAATAACCTCCAGACTCTCTTGTTGAGTCAATCATCTGTTCAAGACTCTCTTATTGAGTCAAAACCCTTTAGCCTCTATCTCAGGCTTCGTACGAGACATATAAAAAACACCCTCTTGTTGGGTCAATAACCTCCTCTTAGGCTTTGTTTAAAGAAAACTCCGGTTGAGTCAATCAACCTTTTAGCATCAAAGCTGTGTCTCATCACAGTGTACAAACATCAACAACTCCTCTTTAGAGATGACAAATTCTCTCTAAAAAAAAACTCTTTAGCTTCACATCTTGGGCTTTGAACAAGATACAAATAGACCTTTCAGCTTCACGTCTTGGGCTTTAAACAAGATACATATACTCACTTTAGCTTCATGTCTTGGGCTTTGAACAAGACACCAAAACAACCTTTTTCCTCCCATAGAATAGGAGGAACTACAATCGCTCTGATTTCCCTGTTTTGTTAAACGGGAATACGTAGGCATACGATTGAAAAATCTTAGCGAGCATACTAATCAAAACACCTAAAGTCCCGTACCTCCATACATCAATCAAAAAGCATCAGAACTAATATCCTACCAATAGTCCAGTCATTTCATTTTTCAACAAAATAAGCAGAGAGAGGCCCATAATCTAAACCGCATCTGTAAACCAACAGTCATCTGTTTAAACTCAGTATGCAAGCAGGGTTAATTGGAGACATCTATTTCCTTTCCTTAGTCAGCTTCAATAGGATAAAAAATGAATCGACCTGTAGTACCACAGAGCGGCAGTGCTTAAGAACCACGTCCAAGAATCACTCGTTACAGAAAAATGGCGCCCACAATGGGGCTTTCGCAGGGCATCTTGTCCCTCTTATCTCTCTGGGTGAAACCTTGAATTCTCAAAGTGTCACAGAAATGGTGACTCTGCTGGGGAGTCATTGTCTGTATAGGATCATAAGACTAGAGGTCTAGGATGATTAAGACAAATATATATACTGCTTTTCCTAATTGATATCTATGTTTATTTTTCTGCTAATGGGAATACGTGTGATGTCGCATGTGGAAAGATTGAGTATACACCTAAGATAGGTGATGGCAATGCGGGTAATCTTACTGGGAGTGAATTCCAGTTAAGAGCCCCCGATCGACCATCAAACTCAGTGGAGACTCGCTTTGCAGATACATTGCCTATACGACTTTGGTTGTTGAAAGTAGTGTGGTCGACTGGGTTGTCTAAGAAGATGAGGTTTTTAGCATACTTAAGCCATTTTGTAGTGCGGAAGCTATCGGAAATAGTTGTCACGCGATACTACCCTCATCTGAGATCACTCTAGGATACATCAGCTCGCTGGCGATCCGCTTGCTGTTTTCATCCCAAGAGGGGTCAATGATTTTGCGGACAGGTACAAAAAATCACCAGTATAAACCTTTTGGGGGGGGGGGGGGGGGGGTAGAGCCTTGACTTCATGACACCCACCCTTTGACCCCATGTTTTTTCTATGTTTTTATGTTCCGGATTCATACATTCATTTAAAAAATATTAAAACCAAGAAAAAATATTCTCTTCTAGTCTCTCTTTTTCAAATTAAACTAAGACAATGATTGCAAATGTTAGAGAAAGGAGATTGCGCTAATGGATTTCGGTAGAAGGAAAACTCATAAGTGCACCATCAAGGTTCCAAAGTTAGGGGATTTAAGAGGTTTGGCGAGAATAATCACCAACCACGAGGCTTTCAGAGCTAAATATAGAGGACTGCTGTCCTTGTTAAGGGTTCGTGTAATTGAAGGAATCCTGTCCAAGCTAATCCAGTTCTACGATCTGGTTTATCACTGTTTCACGTTCCCGGATTATCAGCTAGCACCAACACTAGAGGAGTATTCTCACCTGACTGACCTGCATATCACTGATCAAGCTCCTTTTTCTGGACTGGAAGAAATTCCAAAGGATCAAACCATCGCACGAGCAATTCATTTGGACGAGTCAAAAGTCAGGACTCACATTACCACTAAGGGTGGAATCCAGGGTTTGCCAGCCTAATTCTTGACAAAGAAAGCCCTATACTTTGCTAGTATAGGGAACGTGGCCGCTTTCGAGAGCCTCTTTGTTTTACTCACCTACGGGTTATTTTGGTTTCCTAACACTGATAACTTCATAGATATCAATGCCATTAAGATTTTCCTAATTGGAAACCCTGTACCGACCTTGCTCGCAGATGCGTATCATTCGGTGTACTTAAGGAATTTATACAGTGGAGGAATGATCACGTACTGTGTACCCCTGCTTTACAAATGGTTCACTTCCCATTTGCCAAAGTCTGTTGCATTTTGGGATCAAAAGAATACTTTACGTTGGTCGCAGAGAATCATGTCTCTTACTAACTCTGACATCGATTGGTACAATCGAATCTACGACGGGATCAAAATCATTGACCGTTGTGGAAATTTCCCAAATGTACCCCTTATAGGAACTAAGGGAGGAATCAACTATCATCCGGTGTTAGTTCATCATCAATTTGGATACCCAATGAGGCATGTCCCGCGGAATGCTCATCTGGAAGGTATTTTCTTCAAGGAAGGAGAAAATGACAGGGCACTAAAGACGGAGATAGTGCACGCTTGGAAACACGTTCATAGGAAAGGACGAAAGTCTCTAGGAAAACCAGATTATGTCTCGGTGGAGCCCTATCTCCACTGGGTACAAACTAGAGCTCTCAAGCTGAGGATGCCTTACCCTCATCAGGAAGTTCTTCCATTAAGGGTCTCTGCCCTTTATTTTATGCCTGAGACGGAAAAGCTTCAGGTTAATCTCAGCAAAGTTCAGCAGGAGAAAAGGTCTTGGAGGAACAAGTACCGTATTCTCAATGTAGAGTGCAAAAAAATACATCAATTATTGAAAGATAAAGATGCTCTGATTGAGATTTTAGAGCAACATGCTGTAGAAAATTAGGATGACCAAAGAAATTTACTCGCTCCTTTCACTTGGCAAAGGAATGACAACCCGACAACGGCCCAAGAGCCCCGGTCAAAGAAAAGGAAAGTACCAGAACCAGCACCTGAGCTCTCCTCAGAGAGGACTCAGGATCCATTAGTTTATATTTCCTTTTTCAACACTTTGTAATCTACTGTATTTCCATTTCCGCAATCCTTTGAATTCAATAAAACGGGGTTCCCCCACTGTTTAATATTTGCAATCTAATTGTCGAAGTTTACTTTGAATAAACAAAAAAATGTACAATTAATATAATCATTGCATATCATTCATCATTCTCGCGTAAACACATTCTTCTTACCTACGAATCTCACGTTTGTGTCTCGATTCTAGAGTTAAACTGTCTCTTTCGTACAATACTCGGGCCAATCGTCAGAAAAAGATGGATGATCTCGAGGAAGAGAACAGAGAGTTGAGGGAAGAGATCTACACTCTGAAAGAGGATCCGAGAAAGCTTCACAACGACATGCAAGCTCTAGCAGAAGCTCAGATGCAACAACAAAGGATTGTGATCTCAGAGATCACATCAACGCCCGTAGTGGAAAAGCATGATCCTAGGTACAAAATGCCGAAAGATCATCCCTGGGGCATGCCACTCAACTATATCTCGGAAGGATATGTTCTGCCGATAGCTGAGGATCAGGGAACTGCAGAAGGAACCACTGGGCCTGAAGGTTACAAACTTCGGGAAAGCGAAGATGCCAGGGGCATGACAGCAACTCCTGAGGTTAAAAACTTCGGGACACACCGAAAGTCTCGGCCATAATAACTATACCACCACCCGTGGTACACACTGTCCCGGAAGGACAGATTCTACAGATACCTTCTGGTGGAAATGACAACATGTTTGATAGAATGAATGAATTCCAGGAACAGTTCCAGGAAATGCAGAAAGAACTGCAAGCCATTCGTGGTCAGGATTTATTTGGAAAGGACGCTGCAGAACTTTGTTTGGTCCCCAATGTGAAAGTTCCACACAAGTTCCAGGTACCCGACTTTGAAAAGTACATGGGTAACTCTTGCCCTCAGAGCCATTTGGTGATGTACGCTCGGCGAATGTCAGCTCAGACAAAGAACCAGGAGCTGCTCATTCACTACTTTCAAGATAGTTTAGCCGGTGCCGCATTAAAATGGTACATGGGTTTAAACCGCGCCATGATCGAC
Source organism: Lathyrus tuberosus (assembly GCA_022829125.1). NCBI lineage: Eukaryota > Viridiplantae > Streptophyta > Magnoliopsida > Fabales > Fabaceae > Lathyrus > Lathyrus tuberosus. The sequence goes on from JALAZF010000085.1 coordinate 10,239,176, forward strand.
ACATTTAGAGATCTTGGTGCTGCCTTCGTTCAACAATATAAATACAATCTGGACATGGCACTGGACAGAGATCAACTCAGATCAATGCCATAAAAGGACAAGGAAACCTTTAAATAATATGCTCAGAGATGGCGTGAAATTGCCGCTCAGATTTCTCCACAGCTGGAGGAAAAGGAGATGACAAAGATCTTTTTGAAAAACTTAAGCTCATTTTACTACGACAGAATGGTCGCCAGTGCGCCCAGTGACTTCACCGAGATGGTAGGCATGGGAGTTCATCTTGAGTAAGTCGTTCGAGAAGGACGTTTAGTAAAAGACGCTGGATCATCAAGTAGTACAAAACGATACGGTAGTGCTCTCCCTAAGAGAAAAGATCAGGATATTGGGAATATCTCTCTCGAAAAGCAAAGGCGATGTTATCAACCAGTAGCAGCGGTAACTCCTGCTATCAACCCTGCGCCTGTTCCTACGTATCAACCTCAGGTTGCATAGAGCCAACCTAATCAACAGTAATATTAGCAAAGGACACAACAGCCTCTTCAGCAGGCTCGTCCTCAGTATAACAACAACCGTACAACATGACCACTAGGGTTCGACCCTAAACCAGGTCTCCTCTTACAGTACCGGAAAATCTGCCTTTTTGGTTCAAAACGGATAAGACTTGTCTCTACCATCAAGGAGGACCAGGGCATAACATAGAAAACTGTCTCAGTTTTAAATCTGATGGACAAAAGCTTGTTAGGAGCGGGGTCTTATCTTTCAAAGATACGAATCTGAATGTTCTAACGAACCCGCTACCTCAACACGAGAAAGCTGCAGTCAATTTGATAGAGGGAGAGTCCAGCAACAGCTATCAAATTCATGATGTACTCTTATTGAGGGCCAACTTGGTCAAGATGCGTTGTAGACAGAGTGGATATGGCCATGTGCCACTTCATAATTATCACCAGTGTTATATCTGCTCAAAAAACAATCAAGGATGTTCGGTGGCGCAATCAGCTCTACAGGAACAATTGGATCTTAGGTGGATCTAAGAGCATCGAGTTCGTGGAGTCACTGCAATAAATCAGTGTGCATAATGGAAATCCTACTCGGCGTCAAAATCAGGATGTCCGATCTATGGGGACTGGCCTGGTGAGGTTACACTGCATCCAAAGTGGGCGTGGCCAGGTGCCACCACATAAATACGAATGCTGTAGAGTCTGTTCAGAAAATAACCAAGGATGTCACCATGTGCGGACAGCTCTTCAAGGTCAGTTGGATCGTAGAGAGTTTCGCCCATGACCGGGTTCCGAGCCAATTGACTGGACGCTAGACTACTTTGTTGATCAAATCAGAGACGTTGTCATAATCTCTGATCATCAACAGAACAAGGATGTTTGTACCATCATCCCTCTACTGGACGAATCAAAAGTTCCTAGCCAGGAGCTGATTGAAGTTACTTATGACTGTTACACCCCAATTCCCCTCGCGAATAAATAATACAAATATAAATCAGAGTAACTAAAAATTTATTTTTCCGACAGGAAACAGGGATGTCACACTTAAAGAAAGAAAATAAAAACCCTGCTCAATTATTTTGATACATAGCACAAAATAGGATAACCCCATAGGGAACCTTTTTCCATATAAAATGAATGTCAATTATGGAATAAAGCGGAAAGATCCATAACCGACTTGTTTTACAAAATGAATCGTTTTATAACAACAAAATATACATACAAAGGTCATACAAAACATATTTAACAATTGTATACAAATAACTTAAAGCGTTCCCCGACTCCCGTGCTACGTATCAGAGCAGACACCAAGACCTAAGCAAACGAAGATCTAACTCTTCCACTTGCCTCCACGCCTCTAAAGCTGACAATCTGCACTATGCCATAAAAAGCATATTCCAGCAGAAGGGTGAGAAATAACAACTAAACCAAGATTGCATAATAATATGCAAAAATACATAAAAATCACATACACAGTTATTCTCACCTCACACATCACATAGCATATGTCTATGCCTAAAACATATTATTCACAGCCAATGCATTTATCACATATGCACATCAATTGACCAATCCAATAATAAATCTCAACACACATTCAATGATTTCAAAATTTCCCACACATAATCACATAATCAATCAAATCATGATTTTCCACACATAATGCGTCCATTCACAATCACATATGTCAATCAAACATATACCATTCAATACAATTGCACATATTTCATCTCATCAATCACAATCACATTTCCATGCACAATTAATTCATGATTTATGCAAATGCACATAGATCGACACAACGACTCTATGCACATGCCATGCGGGTACCGACTTCCAATGTCACATGTCTCATCATCAGTTCACTCAGGAACTACTGGAACCATCGCTCGTTACTGAGAATCTCAAGTAACACCCCGTCGGGCCTACGATGTTCACCCGTCGCTTTAGGTCCTCAGGCATCGCCTCATATTTTCGAGGCACACGACGTTATGGATTGCTTTAGGTCTCTAAAGGAGCACACAATCATCTATAACCATCGCTTTCGGTCCTCAGGCATCGCCTCATATTTTCGAGGCACACGATGTTATAGCAGATTCATCGCTTTCAGTCCTCAGGCATCGCCTCATATTTTCGAGGCACACGATGATATAACAGATTCCCTCTGGAATCAAAGCGCCACTCAGGACGTTTCAACAATGCATATTATGATGTTTGGCATACAATGACTCATGACATTCACATTGCACCCACATACACATCCATAATCATGCATATATCATCAAATACTACACTTAGCATTTTCTTACCTTTCGGCCAAAAATCATCATCACAACGACATATAAGTCATACCACATGCATTTTCATTACAAACCACAAACCACAACAATTATGCAATCACAATCACTTCCACAAGAGATTCACATATCAAATGCTACTCACAACACATCATTATCGCACATTGAAATCAAAACCCAAAACACCACAAACCATCATCACCAACACTTATCATATATATTCACATCATATACCAGTACACAAGCCATACGATACATATTAAAAGCATATAGCATGATAACACAACAATCGCACACATTTAGCACGATAAAAACCCGACCACCCAACACTTTTCTAAAACCACGACCTAAATAAATCATCTACTGACCTCCAACCCATTTTTATTAGAAAGAGCTTTTCATTAGCTTTCCAACGCTTTGAACGGCGACCAAAACGGACTTACGGTTTGAAAATTACGACGAAAACAAAATTGGAAAATATCATGTTCGCTCCAGTATTCGCTAGGCGAACCCTAGCGAACCAAGGCAGTGGAAAACAGTCATAAAGTTTGTTAGGTGAACCATCTAACGAACGTTCGCCCGTTCCTTCGCTGGGGTTCGCCCGCGAAACCCAGAATTCGCAGCAGCGTCAACCTAGGTCATATGGGACCAAAATACATCATTTTTATCACCCAAACCCTTCTAATTCATACCAGAACAACCAAAACATGTTTAGACATAATCAACGAGTATTCTACGCGGTTTATATCGAATTTCATCCGTGAAAACATCGATTTCTATCAATCGCTCCTAATTCCAATCGATACGAAAAGTCACGAAACAATCAAAACAATTACAACAAACAACACATATACATACACAAGCAAGATATAATTGAAACTTCTCACCCTTACCCGATTATTCGCGCTCGAAACGGAGTTCCCGCGATTTTCCTCTTTTCTCTTCCTCTCCTCTTCTTTCTTTCCTTCTCTTTTCTTTCTCTTCTTTTTCTTTTCTTTCTATTTCTCTCTCTCTATTTCTATTTATAAAAATATCTAACCACGCAAAAAGACCAAAATACCCCTCAGCTCAAATATCTCCCAAACGCTCTCAAAATGCGATAAAACATAAACAATGATGAAAAATAACATTTTGTCAAATAAAAGTCAATAATAAAATAATATAAACCCAAAACCAATTAACTCTACTCTATTAAATAAATCTAACAAAACCGGGGCGTTACAATTCTCCCCCACTTAGACATTTTCGTCCTCGAAAATATACCGAGACGAACAACTCCAGACATGACTCCCGCATCCGACTAACAACCCAACATGCCAACAAAAGGCACACCACGAATAACACAATTGGCAAACCACCTTGACAATAGCAGATACAACAACGACACGACAACGACGACCACAACGACGACAAGATGCAAAGCCCATACAATGCACTTGACGACTAACTCACGACTCAAAGAAAAACCAAGATACCAACACACCGGTTCACTCTAGAACCGAAACACAACAAGATCGTTACCCTCACCATAGGTAACCCACCTCTAATTCCTCACACAGGAATTAGCTACACGAACTCGAACCAACACTATGGAAACGAGACAACAACACAAACAAGAACATAAAGTTCCACGACACCACAAGGTCTCCACAACATCAACAAAACCAGAACACCAACATCCTTGTCACACAACCATACTACAACAATGCTATAATTCACCAATCGAACATATAACCAAAACACCCAACTACATAGCAGCCCACGGATAACAGTTAAACTTTTCACATATGACTTCCATCCTGAAGCGGTCAATGGTCTCAACACTCCTACATGTTCCCAATGTTCAACCTATGACCTCTTACAAGTCCCACAAGCAAATACAAATGGTGCCACACCACGCATCCGCTGGGCACTCTGATTACTCGTAACCATCAAAATCACCAATTTCACGTCCAAAGTCTAACTCTTTCTCATTTTCACCAAAAATCACTGTTCACTGTTAATATACCCAACCGCACACTATCAGACGTCAATTCACACACCAACCCAAATCTCTAAATCCTCCCAAAAGTTCCCACTCTTTAACCATCAAAGCAGACATAAGTAAAACTTTTGACTTAACTCATCACGCACGACATAAACTTTACCAATAGGATAATTCGAGCCAAGTCATAACTAATCAGGAATTCCAATCATCCGACCGTGCCTCAATCCGAGTCACCAATCAAAAGTTATAAAGGAAACAAAATTACACGAACAGCACTGTTCGCTGGGCGAACCTCCCTCGCGAGCCTTCGCTAGCTCCTTCGCTAGGCGAGCATCCCTCACAAGCATTCGCTAGCTCCTTCGCTAGGCGAATGTTCCAGCGAACCAACTGTTAGATAAAAACAGACACAAAGTTTTCTAGGCGAACCCTCTAGCGAACCAAGGCAGCAACTACCAACATTCAAAACACCCAAACTTCGCTAGGCGAACAATCCAGCGAACCTTCGCTGACCTTCGCCAACTGGTTCGCTAGGCGAACCCATGAAAATTCAGAATTACAACAGTCTTGTTACTCATCCAAAAGCGTCCATTCCTCCATCCAAACACCTTGAACCTAAAACCCTTAAAACAATACCTCCAGATTCTCCAACACAATACAATCGCGTCCAATTCTAAATCCTGAATAGTATCGATCCTTTTATGAATCCTCAATTGTCGTAAAGCATAAGCCACGACTTTACCCTCTTGCATTAACACACTGTCTAAACTCCTCAAAGACACATCTCACAAACGGTTTATTAGGATCATCCAGAATCAAAACTGAAGCCGTAGCCAACTTCTACTTCAGCTCACCAAAACTTACTCACAACGAACATCCAGACAAACGACTCACCCTTTGCAAGCCAACTGAGACAACAGAAGTACGAACTTAGCAAAGTCTTCCATAACCTTCTATAACAACCAACTGAGCCCAAAAGTTTCTAATCTCCTTAACCAACTTCGGAACCTCTCATTGTAGAACTACATCCACTTCCGATGGATCCATAACCATACTCTCATCTGAAATAACATATCCAAGAAAACTAACCCTTTTTTTTAACCCAAATTCTCACTCGAATAACTCCGCATACAACTTCGTCTCTTTTCAACACTTGTGATTCAAATCTCAAACACTCTACCTGTTCTTCCTCAGGGTTTACAATAGATCCGAATATCCTCAATCAAAGCCATTACTAACTTATCCAAATAAATATGGAAGATACGATTCCTCTACTCCACAAACATTACAAATTCCTTACTAACACCAAATAACATCACTGCACGTTGTAATACCCAAAGAAATTCCAAAAGATATAAATTCTTAAAGTTCTTGCAAAATTCTTTTCCCTGGGTAACTGGTTACTCACATACAAGCTTAACTGAGTAAATAACAGCCTATCCCGATGATAACAAACATAACCAGTCGCATTAAGTCGATCACAGCCTCAACTCACACAATCCACCACTCTTATCAAACATTCCAAACAATTGCAAGTTCACTCAAACTCAGCCAAACCATTCCAGTTATCTATTCCTGAAAGTGGACACTTGTTCTCAATCGTTACCTTATTCAACTGTTAGCAATCCATACACAATTTCTTCACTTTGCAGTCAAAATTCCATAAATCCCCACGTGTAGCAACAACCATCTCAAAAGAACTCTCAAACATTACATCCACACCTAGGGTTTTCTCAAAATTTCCATTAATGCTCTAAAACTCCAAAGACTCTAAACCTCACCAGAACTCTAAGTTTCGCTTTCCATAGTCTCAAAACCAATACCATCATATACATCATACTTGTTATTCCATTCAACCATCCTTCCTTTTTGTTACTAACCAAACCGGAGCTCCCTAAGACAACACCTTAATGTTCCATCCATAACACATCTGAAAACCATGCACTACTGACGGCCCAACACTGTGACTTCCTGCCAATTTCCAGAACACTATCATCACAGACCAAACAAACATCTTAGTCCCATCTACTAAGAGTTTTCTACTTACTTAGCAGATCCAAACCTCAAATCTTCACCTTCGTCAAATTCGAGTTCACACTCTTCTCTCTGAGAACCACCTTTGACAATACCCAATCGTTCTCCCTCAATGACTTCCCACTAGACCAACATACCAAAACCTCTAATCCGTCTCACCTTCAGATATAAGAATCTTCCTCAACTCATCGAAACAATCCGTAACCATTTTCTTAAATTCCAAACAATTCATTGCACACACTATCAAAGCCGGAAAGACACGTCTATTCCATCCAACATAATTCCCGTCTGCTATCAACAAGAGATTAAGGGTGATCAGTTCCTCAATTTGTCAATAGACAGCCGACAATCATGATGGGGCATAAACCATCTTTACCAAACTATAATAGCATTTCTTGCATCCTGTGCACCAAACTTCCTAAGGCACAAATCCTTAGTTGACATAACCCTTACCTCCGCATTCCTTTTGGAACTGGGAACAACACTGTCCAAACAACGCTTGCAATCTTGCAATCAACGACACACTGAGCCAATGTTCCACAACTGAAGTAACTTGGAGAAGTTCCAACTTCTCCCCCACTTATCTCATTCTAACTCCTGCAGACAACGGAATAGAAAACCAGAAAGTACTGACAGTGTTCCACACACCTATCACGTACTAAGGCATAAACAACAACGACAGTATTCAACTTTCACACCAACTGACTCAACAACTTGGCCGAACGGACCGACCTGCTCTGATACCACTAATGTTACACCCTAATTCCCCTCGCGAATAAATAATACAAATATAAATCAGAGTAACTAAAAATTTATTTTTCCGACAGGAAACAGGGATGTCACACTTAAAGAAAGAAAATACAAACCCTGCTCAATTATTTTGATACATAGCACAAAATAGGATAACCCCATAGGGAACCTTTTTCCATATAAAATGAATGTCAATTATGGAATAAAGCGGAAAGATCCATAACCGACTTGTTTTACAAAATGAATCGTTTTATAATAACAAAATATACATACAAAGGTCATACAAAACATATTTAACAATTGTATACAAATAACTTAAAGCGTTCCCCGACTCCCGTGCTACGTATCAGAGCAGACACCAAGACCTAAGCAAACGAAGATCTAACTCTTCCACTTGCCTCCACGCCTCTAAAGCTGACAATCTGCACTATGCCATAAAAAGCATATTCCAGCAGAAGGGTGAGAAATAACAACTAAACCAAGATTGCATAATAATATGCAAAAATACATAAAAATCACATACACAGTTATTCTCACCTCACACATCACATAGCATATGTCTATGCCTAAAACATATTATTCACAGCCAATGCATTTATCACATATGCACATCAATTGACCAATCCAATCATAAATCTCAACACACATTCAATGATTTCAAAATTTCCAACACATAATCACATAATCAATCAAATCATGATTTTCCATACATAATGCGTCCATTCACAATCACATATGTCAATCAAACATATACCATTCAATACAATTGCACATATTTCATCTCATCCATCACAATCACATTTCCATGCACAATTAATTCATGATTTATGCAAATGCACATAGATCGACACAACGACTCTATGCATATGCCATGCGGGTACCGACTTCCAATGTCACATGTCTCATCATCAGTTCACTCAGGAACTACTGGAACCATCGCTCGTTACTGAGAATCTCAAGTAACACCCCGTCGGGCCTACGATGTTCACCCGTCGCTTTAGGTCCTCAGGCATCCCCTCATATTTTCGAGGCACACGACGTTATGGATTGCTTTAGGTCTCCAAAGGAGCACACAATTGTCTATAACCATCGCTTTCGGTCCTCAGGCATCGCCTCATATTTTCGAGGCACACGATGTTATAGCAGATTCATCGCTTTCAGTCCTTAGGCATCGCCTCATATTTTCGAGGCACACGATGATATAACAGATTCCCTCTGGAATCAAAGCGCCACTCAGGACGTTTCAACAATGCATATTATGATGTTTGGCATACAATGACTCATGACATTCACATTGCACCCACATACACATCCATAATCATGCATATATCATCAAATACTACACTTAGCATTTTCTTACCTTTCGGCCAAAAATCATCATCACAACGACATATAAGTCATACCACATGCATTTTCATTACAAACCACAAACCACAACAATTATGCAATCACAATCACTTCCACAAGAGATTCACATATCAAATGCTACTCACAACACATCATTATCGCACATTGAAATCAAAACCCAAAACACCACAAACCATCATCACCAACACTTATCATATATATTCACATCATATACCAGTACACAAGCCATACGATACATATTAAAAGCATATAGCATGATAACACAACAATCGCACACATTTAGCACGATAAAAACCCGACCACCCAACACTTTTCTAAAACCACGACCTAAATAAATCATCTACTGAACTCCAACCCATTTTTATTAGAAAGACCTTTTCATTAGCTTTCCAACGCTTCGAACGGCGACCAAAACGGACTTACGGTTTGAAAATTACAACGAAAACAAAATTGGAAAATATCATGTTCGCTCCAGTATTCGCTAGGCGAACCCTAGCAAACCAAGGCAGTGGAAAACAGTCATAAAGTTCGCTAGGCGAACCATCTAGCGAACGTTCGCCTGTTCCTTCGCTGGGGTTCGCTAGGCGAACACGCGAAACCCAGAATTCGCAGCAGCGTCAACCTAGGTCATATGGGACCAAAATACATCATTTTTATCACCCAAACCCTTCTAATTCATACCAGAACAACCAAAACATGTTTAGACATAATCAACGAGTATTCTACGCGGTTTATATCGAATTTCATCCGTGAAAACATCGATTTCTATCAATCGCTCCTAATTCCAATCGATACGAAAAGTCACGAAACAATCAAAACAATTACAACAAACAACACATATACATACACAAGCAAGATATAATTGAACCTTCTCACCCTTACCCGATTATTCGCGCTCGAAACGGAGTTCCCGCGATTTTCCTCTTTTCTCTTCCTCTCCTCTTCTTTCTTTCCTTCTCTTTTCTTTCTCTTCTTTTTCTTTTCTTTCTATTTCTCTCTCTCTCTATTTCTATTTATAAAAATATCTAACCACGCAAAAAGACCAAAATACCCCTCAGCTCAAATATCTCCCAAACGCTCTCAAAATGCGATAAAACATAAACAATGATGAAAAATAACATTTTGTCAAATAAAAGTCAATAATAAAATAATATAAACCCAAAACCAATTAACTCTACTCTATTAAATAAATCTAACAAAACCGGGGCGTTACAATGATAGTCAAAAAAATCAGAAGGCTCTTGTAGTTATCTATCTACCAGGACCATTACTATATGATCAGCTAAGGCGTTCCCTTACAAATACGGTGCAACAATAATTGAGAATGGAAAGGAAATTCCATTACCCTCCGTCGTGAATATTGCAGACATCAGTCGAGTAACACGGAGCGGTCGAATCTTCAACCGAGGAGTTGGAGAACCTAACAAAGAAAAGGAACTTCCAACAGAAGCTCCTGATCCACCAGTCGGTCAATCCAGTAATCCCGACCTTTCAAAGGGCAATGATGAGATGCTGAAGCTCATCCAAAGGAGTGAATACAACATTGTTCATCAGCTGTTACAAACTCCTTCAAAGATCTATGTGCTATCACTTTTACTCAGTTCCGAAGCCCACAAAGAGGCTCTACAAAAAGTCTTAGAGTAGGCCTTTATGGAACAGGATGTGTCAATATGACAGTTCGATAGCATCGTCTCTAACATCACTTCCTGCAACAACTTAGGGTTCAGTGATGAGGAATTACCAGAGGAGGGCAAAGGTCACAACATGGTGCTCAATATCACAGTTAACTTCCAGGACGATGCTTTAGCCAGCATACTGGTAGACACAGGATCGACCATCAACGTTATGCCGAAGTCCACTTTAATGCGACTATCATTCAAAGGATCCCCGATGAGGGGTAGTGAGGTCATCTTCAAAGCCTTTGACGGATCTCGGAAAGCAGTTATCGGCGAAGTCGACCTTCCTATAACTACCAGTCCTCACACTTTCCTAATCACTTTCCAGGTCATGGACGTCCGGGTAGCGTACAGTTGCTTATTAGGAAGACCTTGGATACACCAGGCTGGGGCATTCACTTTGAAAATGCACCAGAAATTGAAGTTCATCAAGAACGATCAACTCGTCACGGTCTGTGGAGAACAAGCCTTGATAGTGAGTAACCTGTCATTATCTACTTGTATAGAACCCGAGGAGGTTGTTGGAACTCAGTTCCAAGCACTTTCGGTGAGCAATGAAAATCAATCAGAGAAAGGAACCTCGATTTCCTCATACAGAGATGCTCTCGAAGTGATCAAAAGTAACAATATGAAAGGACGGGGACAAATTGTCATTCCTACCGATAATAAAAAAAACAAGGGTCTTGGTTTTTCTGCAACCTGCACCCAGAGAGCTGCTAACGATGAAAGTTTTCATCCCATTCAGGATTTCTTCCACAGTGGAGGTTTCCTTCATCCAGTGCCTCAAATAGTCCATACTATCAATGAGGGAGATCCCTCTGATACAGATGAGGAATGGAAGTCCTATCTTAACGAGGACGGGTATATGTCTCAAGAAGAGGTACATATGCCATTTTACTATGCTGCACAGAGTCCGAGATTTATACCGAGGTCAGACGTTGAAATGATATACGGAGGTTGTGATCCAGAAGGATGTCGTGCTCTGCAAAATTCATTAGAGGAAGACACTCTGATGAAAGACAACTTTGACCACAACTATTATGGCCCGATGGATGATCTGCCTATCTGGCAGCCGTACCCAGGAGACTTGGGGCAAGAGAATCATACCACGATGCTTATCAGCTCAGCATCATCGAAAAGAATACATGTGTCCCCGCCGTGTCATGGGATCAACACTCAGGTCATTCAGAAAATATCCAGCACGACGATGAATTTTGCAAAATTTGCAAGACTAGAATTCATTAACTATGCCTTTCCTGAGGTCAACGTCATCGAGAAGGATGACTCCTCCAGTTCCACAAAAGTGTAGGACACCTTAGGACAACCGAGTGGCAAATTCGACTACTTGGTCAAGTACACCGCTCCTGAAAGCTATCGTATCAGGCTCGAAGACATCCAGCTAACTGGATGGGGAGATTTTCCTGAGGGCACAAATCCTATGCAAAATACAACTGAGGAATCCTTCTATGACAACTCTTCCTGAGAGACAAATTCCAACGATCCTGCTCCACCAGAAATCAGCATTATTTCTGAAGACAAAATAAGGAAGGTACCAGGCTTTGTGATTCACCGAGGAGTTCTCCGCCAATGGGTTGCTGTCGATGTTCTGAAGATTGTTCATAAGTTAAAGTAATTGACATCTTTAACCTTTCACCCTACCCAGGTGAAACGGATTTTTTGATAGGGCTCGCTTTCTGTAAATATCCCTCTTCACTTTGCCCAAAGCGACAGAGTTTTGTTTTATAGGGCTGTAGTTTCAAGAATCAACTTGTTCATAAATAAAATAACGTCGTTTTGTAATTTCCGCATTAATTGTTGTTTTCTCTTTTTGGTTTTTCAGAAAATGGTAATCCTAAAAATCAATAATAAAAATAAGCAGTAAACAAAAAATACACTGAACACACTCTTGCATTCTCTCTATCTCTTCTAAACACGAATCAGACCGTCATGCAGGTTACTTATTTTAAACCCCGTTGAAACATACGATCTGATGCCTTCTCCCAACTTTGAGTTCCCGATATTTGGGGCTGAAGAAGAAGTTGACGACAAAATTCCAGAGGAGATCTCCCGACTACTAAAACAAGAGGAAAGATCCATTGAACCTTACAAAGAGCCGTTGGAAACGGTCAAATTAGGTTCGGAAAAAGAGAGAAAAGAAATCAGGATTCGGGCACTGCTCAGTCCAACTGCCAAAGAGAGTTTGACAAAGCTTCTTAGAGAATTTCCCGATGTGTTAGCTTGGTCCTATCAGGACATGCCAGGGTTGGATACCAGCATCGTAGAGCATCATTTACCGTTAAGATCGAAATGTCCGCCAGTAAAACAGAGGTTGAGACGGACTCACCCGGACATGGCCATCAAAATCAAAGAGGAGGTACAGAAACAGATTGACGCGGGTTTCCTTGCCACATCAGAATATCCTCAATGGTTAGCCAACATCGTACCTGTCCCAAAAAAGGATGGAAAGGTCAGAATGTGTGTCGACTACAGAGATCTAAACAAGGCTAGTCCAAAGGATGACTTTCCTTTACCACATATTGACATGCTGGTTGACAGTACAACAAAGTTCAAAGTTTTCTCCTTCATGGACGGATTCTCGGGCTATAATCAGATAAAAATGGCACCGAAAGACATGTAGAAAACTTCATTTATTACCCCATGGAGTACCTTTTGTTACAAGGTAATGCCGTTCGGTTTGAAGAACGTCGGGGCAACCTATCAACGGGCCATGACTACTTTGTTTCATGACACGATACATAAAGAAATCGAGGTATATGTCGATGATATGATTGCAAAATCTAAGACAGAGGAGGAGCATGTGACACACCAGTCAAAACTATTTGAGCGGCTGAGAAAGTACAAACTCCGCTTGAATCCCAACAAGTGCACCTTCGGTGTCCGTTCAAGGAAACTCTTAGGGTTCATCGTCAGCCAGAAAGGAATTTAGGTTGATCCTGACAAGGTCAAGGCCATTCAAGAAATTCCTTCTCCGAAAACTGAAAAACAAGTCAGGGGATTCCTGGGACGTTTGAGCTATATTTCCAGATTCATATTCCTCATGACCGCGACGTGCGCGCCGATTTTCTAATTACTAAAAAAAGAACCAGGACTGCGTTTGGACAGAAGACTGTCAAACCGCCTTCGACAGTATTAAGGAATACCTGTTAAACCCACCGATTCTATCACCTCCAGTGGAAGGAAGACCATTGATCATCTACCTCACAGTCCTAAAGGACTCAATAGGTTGTGTACTTGGCCAACAAGTCAAAACCAAAAGGAAAGAGTCTGCCATTTACTATTTGAGCAAGAAATTCACCGACTGTGAGACTCGGTACACTATACTAGAGAAAACTTGTTGTGTTTTGGCTTGGGCAACTAAACGTCTTCACCAGTATATGATTCATCACACTACTTGGCTGGTCTCCGAAATGGATCCAATCAAGTATGTCTTTGAAAAACCTGCTCTCACGGGAAGGATTGCCCGTTGGCAGATGTTGTTATCAGAATATGACATCGAGTACCACGCTCAGAAAGCTATTAAGGGGAGTATTTTAACCGATCAATTGGCTCATCAACCGATTGACGATCAGGAATCAATCGGGTTTGACTTCCCATATGAAGATGTCATGTATTTAAAAATGAAAGACTGCGATGAACCGCCACCCAATGAAGGGCCAAAACCAGGTTCCCAATGGGGACTCATCTTTGATGGAGCTGTCAATCATTACGGAAATGAGATTGGGGCGATCATTGTTACCCCTCAGGGTACCCACATTCCTTTTACCGCCAGACTTATGTTCAAATGCACAAACAACGAGGCCGAATACAAAGCTTGTATCATGAGTCTCGAGGAAGCGATCGACTTAAGGATCAAAAACTTGGATGTATATGGCGACTCAGCCCTGGTAATCAATCAGATCAAAGGTTATTGGAACACATACCAATCCAGATTGATTCCTTACAAAGATTACGCGAGAAGGTTGTTACCCTTCTTCAACAGAATCGAGTTTCATCACATCCCTCGTGATGAGAATCACATGGCTGATGCATTAACCACCCTCTCTTCCATGATTAGTGTAGGTCAATGGAATGACCTACCTAAGATCGACATAATGCGCCTTGAAAGGCCCGCTTACATCTTCACGATCGAAACAATCATAGACGACAACCCCTGGTATAAGTATATCAAATGCTTCCTTCAGAAACAAGAGTACCCACCTGGGGCACTAAGAAAAGACAGAAAGACCCTCAGAATATTGGATGGAAACTTCTTCCTGAGCGGTGATACCCTCTATAAGAGAAATTTCGACATGATCTTGCTCCGATGTGTAGACAGACCAGAGGCAAGCATGTTAATGAAAGAGATTCACGAAGGATCCTTTGACACTCATGCCAACAGACACACGATGGCGAAAAAAATTCTAAGAACATGGTACTATTGCTTGACAATATAATCCGATTGCTACAAGTACATGAGGAGGTGTCACAAGTGTCAGATATACTGTGACAAAATCCATGTACCGCGAACGTATCTCAAAGTTCTCTCTTCCCCATGGCCTTTTTCCATATGGGGAATCGATATAATTGGCATGATTGAGCCCAAGGCATCAAATGGGCATCGGTTTATCCTGGTAGCCATTGATTACTTCACCAAGTGGGTCGAAGCAGCATCATACGCCAATGTAACCCGATAAGTCGTGGTTCGATTTATCAAAAACAATATCATCTGCCGTTATGGTGTTTCGAGCCAGATCATTACGGATAATGGATCCTAATTGAACAATAAGATGATGAAAGAGTTGTGCACAGAGTTCAAGATCGAACACCATAACTCATCTCCCTACCGACCCAAGATGAACGGAGCGATAGAAGCGGCTAACAAGAACATCAAGAAGATTGTTCAGAGGATGGTTGTAACCTACAAAGACTGGCACAAGATGCTACCCTTTTCTTTCCACAGTTATCGCACATCTATCGACACTTCAACCGGGGCAACCCCTTTCTCTCTAGTATATGGCATGGAAGCAGTGCTTCCAATAGAAGTAGAGATCCCATCAATACCCGTATTGATGGAAGCTAAGCTAACAGAGGCTGAATGGTGTCAAAGTCGACACGACGAACTAAATTTGATCGAAGAAAAGCGAATAACGGCACTATGCCATGGTCAGTTGTATCAACAAAGAATGAAGAAGGTGTTTGAAAAAAAGGTCCGACCTCCCGTCTTCAGGAAAGGAGACCTCATGCCCAGAAAGATCCAGTCATTTCTCACTGATTCCCGGGGAAAATGGACTCCGAATTATGACGGGCCCTATGCGGTCAAGAAAGCTTTCTCAGGCAGTGCCTTGAGATTCGCAACCATGGATGGAGAAGAATTTGCCTACCCCACGAATGTTGACGTAGTCAAGAAATACTTCGCCTAAACTAAAAAAAAATGTCTCGGTGGATTGAAAACCCGAAAGGGCGGTCCAGGAAAAAATTAGAGACAAACTAAAAAAAAAATTATCCCGGTGGATTGGAAACATCACAGTACAATCCAGGAAAAAATTAGGGATAATGGCAAGTAACTATGTCCAACAGAGGCGAGTCCCTCAGCAGCAGTTACGTCATCCATCAGAAAACTCCAATTAAGGTCATCTTCGACAGAAACTCAGGATGTCCAGAATTTAAAGTTGGTAGAAGGATAGTGGTCGTTATGTTTCAACGTAGCTCTTTTCCCTGTAAATTACCATTTTCTAACTTTGTAAATACTCTTTGGAATTACGCGTTTGGCTGATTTCCATCCTATCAAAAAAATTTGAGCCCTCGTGCTTTTGTTTGCAATTCTTATTTGTTTTAGCTTTACAGAACGACATTTTAACATGATTAACGATTATTGAAATAAAACAAAAATGAATTTACTCGTAAAAATTTTTCTGCTTTTAAAATAAAGATGGCAATTTATTTTGACTGTTGAACATCGAAAGAACGTCGATCGCTTCTCCAGAAGTAAGCGAGCTTCAAAGTACAGAATCAAAGTACTCCTTCTAAACCAGTGCGCCTGAATGAAGGATCAGCTATGTCAGATGCGAATACTCCGTCTGACATCTCCGGCAGAGTTCTTACCTCCTAAGTCCGACCAACATTGTTCCCCACAGGAAATATCTCTCCTAAGCAAGGCAGAATTGCTATTTTTGAACCCAGTGGTACCTCTTCGCCCCACTGTGGTCGAGTATCCAGTCGTGTTCATCTACTAGTCTGTATGTTGCGTCAGTTTTGTCAGCATAAACATACATACATCATGCATTGTTGATTTACATTCATATTCATATTGCATCACTATCACTCTGGTCCTCTCGACCGAGTTGTCAGTTCTTTCCTCGTCAGGAAATGGTGCATCTGAACAATCTCTCCTCTAGTTTATTTCTAGATTGGAGACGGTCCTTTGACCACTTTGATAACTTGAACCTCTGAAAGGCCAGAACATGGCGCTCAATATTACAGTTAACTGCCAGGACGATACTTTAGCCAGCGTACTGTAGATACTGGATCGGCTCTCAACGTTATTCCGAAGTTTACTTTAATGTGACTATCATTCAAAGGATCCCCGATGAGGGGCAGTGAGGTCATCGTCAAAGTGTTTGACGGGTCTCGGAAAGCAGTTATTGGTGAAGTCGATCTTCCCATAACCATCGGTCCTCACACTTTCCTAGTCACTTTCCAGGTCATGGACGTCCGGGCAACGTATAACTATTTATTAGGAAGACCTTGGATACACCATGCTGGGGCAGTCACTTCGACGCTGCACCAGAAACTGAAGTTTGTCAAGAACGATCAACTCTTCACGGTCTGTGGAGAACAAGCCTTGATTATGAGTAACCTTTCATTATCCAGTTGTGTAGAACCAGAGGAGGTTGTTGGAACTCAGTTCCAAGCACTTTCGGTGAGCAATGAGTATCAATTAGAGAAAGGAACCTTTATTTTCTCATACAGAGATGCTCTCAAAATGATCAAAAGTAACAATGCGAAAGGATGGGGACAGCTTGTCATTCCTACTGATAACAAAACAAAGAAGGGTCTTGATTTTTCCTCAACCTGTACCCAGACAGTTGCTAACGATGAAAATCTTCATCCCATTCAGGATTTCTTCTGCAGTGGAGGTTTCCTTCATCCAATATCTAAATAAGTACAAACCATCAACGAGGGAGATTCCTCCGATACAGATGAGGAGTGGAAGTCCTATCTTAACGAGGACGGTTATATCTCACAGGAAGAAGTGCCTACGCCATTTTGCTATCCCGCACAAAGTCTGAGATTTATACCCAGGTCAGATGTCAGAATGATATACAGAGATTGTGATGAAATACAGCTTTGAGGAGGACACTCTAATGAAATACAGCTTTGACCACGACTATTATGGCCCAAAGGATGGCCTGCCTATCTGGCAGCCGTATCCAGGAGACTTGGGGCAATAGAGTCAGTCGAACGATGAATATCAGCTGAGCATTATTGAAAAGAATACCTGCGTCCCCACCATGTCATGGGATCAACACTCAGGTCATTCAGAAAATATCCAACACGGCGATGAATTTGCAAAGCTTGCAGGACTAGAATTCATCAACTATGCTTTTCCCGAGGTCAACGTCATCGAGAAGGATGTCTCCTCCAGTTCCACAGAAGTATGGGACACCTTAGGAAAACCAAGTGGAAAATACGACTATATGGTCAAGTACACTGCTCCTGAGAGCTCTCGTATTAGGCTCGAGGACATCCAGCCAACTGGATGGGGAGATTTACCTGAGAGCACAAGTACTATGCAAAATACAACAGAGGAATCCTCCTACGACAACTCTGCATGGGAGACAGATTCCAATGATCCTGCTCCGTCAGAAATCAGCGTTATTTCTGAAGACAAATCAAAGAAAGTACCAGACTTTGTGATTCACCTAGGAGTCCGTCACCAATGGGTTGCAGTCGATGTTCCGAAGATTGTTCATAAGTCTAAGTAATTGTCGTTTTTAACCTTTCACCCTGCCCAGGTGAAACAGATGTTTTTATAGGGTTCACATTCTGTAAATATCCCTCTTCGCTTTGCCAAAAGCGAGAGAGTTTTGTTTTATAGGGCTGTAGTTTCAAGAATCGACAAGTTCATAAATAAAATAACGTCGTTCTGTAATTTCCGCATTTATTGCTATTTTCTCTTTTCGTTTTTTCAGAAAATGGTAATCCTAAAAAATAATTCAAGTAATAAAAACAAGCCGTTTTCAGGAAATACACTGCACACACTCTTGCATTCTCTTTATCTCTTCAAAAAAACAATCATCACGTCATGCAGATTGCTGGTTTTAAACCCCGTTGAAACATACGATCCAATGCCTTCTCCCAACTTTGAATTCCCGATATTTGGGACTGAAGAAGAAGTTGACAATGAAATTCCAGAAGAGATCTCCCGATTACTCAGACAAGAGGAAAGGTCCATTGAACCTCACAAGGAGCCATTGGAAATAATCAACTTGGGCTCAGAGGAGGAAAGAAAAGAAGTCGGGATTGGGGAAATGCTCAGTCCAACTACCAAAGAGAGTTTGACAAAGCTTCTCAAAGAATTTCCCGATTTATTTGCTTAGTCCTACCAGGACACGCCAGGGTTGGATACCAGCATCGTGGAACCTCATCTACCGTTAAGATCAGAATGTCCGCCAGTAAAACAAAGGTTGAGACGGACTCATCCGGATATGGCCCTCAAAATCAAGGAGGAAGTACAGAAACAGATTGATGCGGGTTTCCTCGCTACATCAGAATATCCTCAATGGTTAGCCAACATAGTACCAGTTCCGAAAAAGGACGGAAAGGTCAGAATGTGTATGGATTACAGAGATCTAAACAAGGCTAGTCCAAAGGACGACTTTCCTTTACCACACATTGATATGCTGGTAGACAGTACAACAAAGTTCAAAGTTTTCTCCTTCATGGATGGATTCTTGGGCTATAATCAGATAAAAATGGCTGGAGAAAACTTCATTCATTTCCCCATGGGGCGCCTTTTGTTACAAGGTAATGTCATTTGGTTTGAAGAACGCCGGGGCAACCTATCAAAGGGCCATGACTACTCTATTTCAAGACATGATACACAAAGAAATCGAGGTATATGTCGATGATATGATTGCCAAATCTAAGACAGAAGAGGAGCATGTGACCCACCTATCAAAGATATTCGAGCGGTTAAGAAAATACAAACTCTGCTTAAATCCCAATAAGTGCACATTCGGTGTCCGTTTAGGGAAACTCTTGGGGTTCATCGTCAGCCAGAAGGGAATTGAGGTTGATCCTGACAAGGTCAAGGCCATTCAAGAAATACCTTCTCTGAATACTAAAAAACAAGTCAGAGGATTCCAGGGACGTCTGAATTACGTCTCCAGATTTATATTCCTTATGACCGCAACATGCACGCCAATTTTCAAATTACTCAAAAAGAACCAGGACAGCGTTTGGACAAAGGACTGCCAAACCACCTTCGAGAGTATTAAGGAATACCTGTTGAACCCACCGATTATATCGCCTCCAGTGGAAGGAAGACCACTGATTATTTACTTAACAGTCTTGGAAGACTCCATGGGTTGTGTACTTGGCCAACAAGACGAAACGAAAAGGAAAGAGTCTGCCATCTACTATTTGAGCAAGAAATTCACTGTGTGTGAAACTCGGTACACTATGCTTGAGAAAACTTGTTGCGCTTTGGCTTGGGTAGCCAAACGTCTTTGCCAGTATATGATCCGTCACACTACTTGGTTAATCTCCGAAATGGATCCGATCAAGTATGTCTTTGAAAAGCCTGCTCTCACGGGAAGGATTGCCCGTTGACAGATGTTGTTATCAGAATATGACATCGAATACCACACTCAAAAAGCCGTTAAAGGAAGTATTTTAGCCGATCATTTGGCTCATCAACCGATTGATAATCAGGAATCAATCGGGTTTAACTTCCCAGACGAAGATGTCATGTATTTAATGATGAAAGATTGCGATGAACCACTACCCAGTGAAGGGCCAGAACCAGGTTCCCAATGGGGACTTATCTTTGACGGAGCTGTCAATCATTATGGAAACAGAATTAGGGCAATTATTGTAACACCTCAGGGTACCCATACTCCTTTCACTGCCAGACTGTCATTCAAGTGTACAAACAACGAGGCCGAATACGAAGCTTGTATCATTGTTCTCAAGGAAGCGATCGACTCAAGGATCAAGAACTTGGATGTATATGGCGACTCAACCCTGGTTATCAATCAAATCAAAGGAGATTGGAACACATACCAATCAGGACTGATTCCTTACAAAGATTATGCAAGAAGGTTGCTACCCTTCTTCAACAGAATCGAGTTTCATCACATCCCTCGTGAAGAGAATCACATGGCTGATGCATTAGCCACTCTCTCTTCCACAATTAGTGTAGGTCATTGGAATGACCTACCTAAGATCGACATAATGCGCCTTGAGAGGCCCGCTTATATCTTCAGGGTTGAAGCAGTCACAGATGACAAACCTTGGTATCATGATATCAAATGCTTCCTTCTGAAATAAGAGTACCCACCTGGGGTATTCAGAAAGGAAAGAAAGACCCTCAGGAGGTTAGCAAGCAGCTTCTTCCTGAGCGGTGATACACTCTATCAGAGAAATTTTGACATGGTCTTGCTCCGATGTGTAGACAGACCAGAAGCAGGCATACTGATAAAAGAAATTCACGAAGGATCCTTTGGCACTCATGCCAACGGACACACAATGGCGAGAAAAATCCTAAGAGCCGGGTACTATTAGTTGACCATGGAATCCGATTGCTACAAGTACATGAGGAAGTGTCATAAGTGTCAGATATACTCAGACAAAATCCATGTACCGCCAACACATCTCAAATTTCTCTCTTCCCCATGGCTTTTTTCTATATGGGGAATCGACATGATTGGCATGATTGAAACTAAGGCTTCAAACGGACATCGGTTCATCTTGGTAGCCATTAATTACTTCACCAAGAGGGTCGAAGTAGCATCGTACGCTAATATAAATCGACAAGTGGTGGTTCGATTTATAAAAAACAATATCATCTGCTGTTATGGTGTTCCTAGCCAGATCATTATTGACAATGGATCTAACTTGAACAATAAGATGATGAAAGAGTTGTGCGCTGAGTTCAAGATCGAACACCATAACTCATCTCCCTACCGGCCCAAGATGAACGGAGCGGTAGAAGCGGCTAACAAGAACATCAAGAGGATCATTCAAAAGATGGTTGTAACCTACAAAGACTGGCACGAGATGCTACGCTTTGCTCCTCACGGTTATCGCACATATGTCCGCACTTCAAACAGGGGCAACCCCTTTCTCTCTAGTATATGGCATGGAGGCAGTGCTCCCCATCAAAGTAGAGATCCCATCAATCCGGGTATTGATGGAAGCTAAGCTAACAGAGGCTGAATGGTGTCAGAGTCGACACGATGAAAACTTGATCGAAGAAAAGAGAATAACGGCACTATGCCACGGATAGTTGTATCAACAGAGAATGAAGAAGGCGTTTGACAAAAAGGTCTGACCTCGCGTCTTCAGGAAAGGAGACCTCGTGCTTAAGTAGATACAATCATTTGTCACTGATTCTCGGGGCAAGTGGACTCCGAATTATGACGACCCCTATGTGGTCAAGAAAGCTTTCTCAGGCGGCGCCTTCAGGCTTGCATCCATGGACGGAGAGGAATTTTCCTACCCCACGAATGTTGACGTAGTCAAGAAATACTTCGCCTAAACTAAAAAAAAACGTCTCGGTGGATTGAAAACCCGAAAGGGAGGTCCAGGAAAAAATTAGAGACATGATCAAAAATCATCCCGATGGATTGAAAATCTCAAAGTACAATTCAGTCAAAAGTTAGGGATATTGGCAAGTAACTACGTCCAACAGGGGCAAATCCTCCAGTAGCAGTCCTGTCATCCATCAGAAAACTCCAGTTAAGGTCATCTTCGACGAAAGCTCAATATGCCCAAAATTCAAAGTTGGTAGAAGGATAGTGGTCGTTATGTTTAAATGTAGCCTTTTTCCCTTAAATTACGATTTTCTAAACTTTGTAAATACTCTATGGAATCACGCATTTGGCTGATTTCCATCCTATCAATAAAAGTTGAGCCCTTGTGCTTTTGTTTGCAATTCTTACTTGTTTTAGCTTTACAGAACGACATTTTTAACATGAATAACGATTCTTGAAATAAAACAAAAATGAATTTACTTGTAAAAAAATTTTCTGCTTTAAAATAAAGATGGCAAATTCTTTTGATTGTTGAACATCAAAAGAACATCGATCGCTTCTCCTGAAGTAATCGAGCTTCAAAGTGCAGAATCAAAGTACTCCTTCCAAACCAGTGCGCCTGAATGAAGAATCATTTATGTCAGATGCGAATACTCCATCTGACATCCCCGACAGAGTTCTTACCTCCTAAGCCTGACTAACGGTTATTCCCCATAGGGACTATGTCTCCTAAGCAAGGCTGAATTGATATCATGAACTAGTGATACTTTTCATCTCCCACTGTGGCCGAGTATCTAGTCGTGTTCATCTACTAGTCTGTATGTCGCGTCAGTTTTGTCAGCATAAACATACATACATCATGCATTGTTGATTTACATTCACATTGCATCACTATCACTCTGGTCAGTCTTATCCCCAAGTGATAAAGGCCCTCTTAATCAATCGAGTTGTCAGTTCTTTCCTCATCAAGAAATGTTTTGTCTGAACAATCTCTCCCCTCCAGTTTATTTCTGGATTGGAGACGGTCCCTTGACCACTTTGATAACTTGAACCTCTGAAAGACAGGAAGACTGTCGACGAACATCACTCTTCGCCATTGAAGATGATATTTTTGCTTTCCCGGATTAAGGAAAATCCCCAGAGAAAGGCTCTTAATCAGAGATTCGGCAATACAATAGTTTTTCTCTGAAAAATCCACTGACAAAAAGGTCATCAGCACCTCAAAATTGGATCACATCATATGGCATTTCTCTGAGAAGATCCTGAGAAAAGTATGATGTAATACCCCAAGTGGAAATAGTCTCTCAAGAGACTCGATTTCCCCAATAGAGTCGACAAATGGCGTCTCCAACAGAGAAGTTTGTACACCTCTACAACCCAGACGACTCGGTTCCCCAACAACTCTGACATCAAAAATTTTCTATCAAATGGCATCTCCCCTGGAAAATTCGGCGAGAAGTTTGACGAAAACCGCTACGCATAGCGTCCCTTGTCAAGAAAGTTTATTGACAAAAGAAACTAACACCAGTTCCTTGGTAGGAAACCAGGATCGAGGGGAAGTTTATTTCGGAAACTGAGACCAGTTCCTTGGTAGGAAACCAGGATCGAGGGGAAGTTTATATCAGAAACTTAGACCAGTTCCTTGGTAGGAAACCAGGATCGAGGGGAAGTTTATTTCAAATGAAAACTAAGACCAGTTCCTTAGCTGAAACCATGATCGAGGGGAAGTTTACCTTTTCTAAGCATCATTGCTTAGCAAAAGAAGAATGATGCATGAACTACCATTCCTAACCACCATCAAAATTTTGGTTATTCTGATATTTAGTCCTCTTGCACCCTGAATGCCCGAATACCTTCGCCATTCACACCTTCGGGTCCAAGAAGATTAAATAGGGGCATCTGTCATACCCTAAATTTTGACCACTAAGATTTCCCATCATTGGACAAATCATCATCACAATATGTATGTACCTTTATGCATCATAAATCTCCTCAAGGAATGGTTGAACATTCACCACAAACAATAATTAGGGTTTCAAGCCCTCTCTGAGCTTTAGACAAAGGATCAATCAAGGAATGACATGATCTTCAACTTGTCTAAACCTCTCAAACATCCACAATGGATCAAGAGGACTCCCACATCAAGGATTAAGCATAAGGCTGCAACCTTCTAAGTGGACTAAGCTTCAAAATCGCCAGTGTCACCAAATTAGGGTTTTAGTCGACCAGGGCCTCCAGATGGAAATTTTCCTCTAGGAATGAGCCAATGCTTCAAAACATAACCTATGATACTCCATGGGACCTTATGGACCCAATCATCAATTCAATTTAACCTCAGGGGCTGCATTCACTAAAAATCGGGAGTCAGGGTTTCTTGACCTAATTCACCCCTAAGTTGACTTTTGGGATAAAACATGAGCCAAAACCTCAAGACATGGTTTGAGGGTCTCTAATATACTACATTGATCCATTTTAAACAATGGATTGATCCAAGATGCTTGATTCCCCAGTTTCAAGTTCATCAGAACCACAGTTAGGGTTTCGCGGAAAAAGTCAACTGTGCCTTTGACTTTTTCCCAAGACATGCTCCCAAACCTTGGTACATGAATCAATACACCCTATAACACCTATGAAATCAATCCATCATGTTTGATTTAGGTCAAGGACTTGATTTCATAGAGGATCGCACAGTTTGTAATTCATCTGATAAAAAGTCAACTGTGCCCAAAAGTCAAAGTTTAACTTTTTGATTTTCTTATCAATTATGGTTCCCTAACCCTAAAATGATGTTAATGTGTGATTTGAATCAACATTCATCAAGAAAAACCAAAGAAAGTGGGATAACTTGTAAAAGGGGTAACCATAAAAAACTTAGAAATTTTCTAAGTTATGGAACAAAGTGGCTAGGGTACCAACTTCCAAGGATCATAACTTGAGATCCAAGCAACCATTTGGGATGATCCAAAGATGACTTTTTGGCTCTCATGGCATACTTTAAAAGTGTCAACTACACCTCATTCCAATTCCTCATGGATTTTTAGTTATGGAGTGATCAAAATGGTTGAAAACATGGAATGTCACTTTTTCCAACACTTAGTGAAATTTTCACTAAGTCAGAATCTGTCTTGCTTTTTTTCCAAATGTAGGGGGATTTTTCACTTAGATCCAAAAGGTATCAAGATAAACTATGATCACACATGTGTTTTATCATATGAGAGCTTTCCAAAATGGCCAAGAACTACATCAAATTCCATTTGAGCTAAGAGTTATGATAGTGGCAAAATGCCTTGCTGCAACTGTCATGGCTAGGCAGATTTGTGCATTTTGCTCGATTTGAGCAATTTGTACAAATGACAAATAAGTTTATCCATCTGAACACCTTAGGGAGGGACCAAGGAGGGAAAAACACTGAACCATAAGCCTCCCAAGTCTTTGGAACTAAAAATAACATGTCAAACCTAAATATGCCTAAAGAGGGGACAAGACTCCAATTTTGTTTTGGGGCATTCATGGATGCACCAAGGTGGCATGAACTGAGTCTTTTCCAACTGAATGAGTCAAGGATGATCTCTGAACTAGGGAACCAAAGGCCTGTGCTCTAACCTCTAGTGAATGGCTAGAGGAAACTTGAGATTCCAAAGTGATGCAATTGGCCAAACCTCTGCTGCAGTTGCCATTCACTATTGCTTGCAAAACAAACTTGCTCTACTATAAATAGAGCTCATTTGTGCTCAATTTAAGTACACCAAATCCATCAAACAAATGCTTTCCTCAAAATATCCTTCTCACTTCTAAAATTGCCTTCTAAAGCAAGTCACTATCGGGTTTTGAGTTTGAGAGAAATTCCAACCAAACCAATCACACACACGCCTCATAAACATCATATAGAAGTGATCCAAGCACTTAAACAACAATTGTAACATTGATTTCTCAGAATCACCAGCCAGTTGCTCAAGGTTTTAACCAAGTTGCAACTGAGCTGCCATGAAGTGATCCAGCCATTTTCAATCAAGTCCAAGCATTCAAGCACACTCCATATGGTGTAGGGAAGCTGTTCGGATCATCACAACTCATCTGTAACACCTCCAACTCAAAAATCACATTGCACTTGCTGTCACGACCTTCAAGTAAGCCTAAACTTGGTCATCTCTTAATCTATGCATATTTCCTCGCACAATACTTTTGCCAAATGTTCATAATCATGCATAGAATGTTTCCCCTCAATTAATTGCTTTGTTTGAATCGTGTATCAAAATTCTCAGCCTTCATGCAAATTTTAGGGTTCTTGAGGTTTTGTCTTGATTTCTTATTCCATGCTTAAAATAAATGAAATTAAAGACCATAGACAAGATCGTGAGGTAAAAACGAGCTGATTGATATATGGATTGTGTGATTTCATCAAGTATTCAGTGAGATTAGATAGAAAACGCAAATCATCCAAACTCAGAACACGCGCGTGTTCTTGGCATGTTCTTGGCGCCTTTTTTGAAAATTCAAATATTTGAATTTTGTGATTTTATTTAATTGATTCAAAAATTAATTTCTCTCTGAATTTTAATGATTTTGAGTTGATTCTTTTTTTAATAATTCACAAAAATGTTAAAATATTTTATTTTTCCAAAAATTCCCAAAAATGTTATTTATTTCATATATTTGATATTTTTGCAAAGAATTAATGTTTTTTGTTTTTAACATTTGAAATATTTGTTCCTTCTTGATTTCCCAAACTTAATTGATTTTCAATCATTTTGTGGATATAAACATGATTTTTGACACATTGATCCAAGATCACCACTCATTTTTCACATGTTTTCAATACTTTTTATTAATTTTTAAACAAAATTAATTCCTTTTTAAACAAAATTAGGGTTTTGATTAAGTCAACCCTCATCAATCATTTTCAAACTCTTTGGGCCTCTAATAGAGTGTAAGACCCAACCCTTGTTGTACAAAAAACCATTTTGGGCCTCAGATATTGTATAAGTCCCGACGCAATAAAAAATCTTGATGCGATCGCCAGTTTAAAATCATCTAGGCCTCTCCTTGAGTTGTAAGCCCCATCACTTGTACAAAAATAACTTTGGGCCTCTTGATAGAGTGTAAGTCCCACCTTTTTGTAAATAAAATAATTTGGGCCTCAATGCATTGTATAAGTCCCGATACAGTTTCAGAAATTTCGACGCGGTCGTCATTTCCAAACTATTTTTTTACTTGGGCTTCTCCTTGAGCTATAAGTCCCACTTCTCTTCATTTTCAAACTCTTTGGGCCCCTAATAGAGTGTAAGACCCAACCCTTTGGTAAATAAAACCTTTTTGGGCCTTAGTGTATTGTATAAGTCCCGATACCGTCAAAAAAAGTTTGGCACGATCGTTGCCTTTTTAACAAAAGAACCCTGGGCTTCTCCTTGAGTTGTAACTCCCATCTCTTGTACATAAAAACTTTTTGGGCCTCATATATTGTATAAGTCCCTCTGTACAGTTTCTAAAACAACTGTGTAATCATCGTTAAAACTTGGGCCTCTCCTTGAGCTGTAAGCCCCAACAAACTTTTCAAAGCACTTTCTCCTTTGATTTTGAATTCAAATATCTGTTGTTATCAAAACTTTCTTTGTTGAACAACTAACAAAACAACATGGAAGCTCTACAACGGGTAAGTTTTTATCCGCTTTCATTTTCGCTTTCATATGTATATAACTGTATTGTGGGGCTGCTTCACTGTAAGTCTTCTTTAACATCCTTTTATATACTTGTCATATATCCACTGTGTAATACTAGTATAGTTATTTTAGAGTTTTCCCCGGTAACTACATCTAGCACTAGGTAAGGCTTTGTTGGTTACTCTTTAATACAAACAAAACTAGATCCCCTGTAGGATTCCAGATACAGTCTTCCCTTCTCTTGGTGTTAAACAATATGGAATAAAGAGAAAGGTAGTATTCTCGGTGAACCTTTTCTCAGACTGTCACTCTTAGAAATTGTCAAAGAAACTCTACTCCCCAGAGTTGATCTATTCTCCGTGAATAGCATCTCTTGAGTTTCTTCCAAATTCTTGAACTTTCCTGGAATGATCTCTTCTATGTGAATTGCATTTCTTGAACTTCTCTTGGTTTGGGGACCCACAAGCTTCCTAAAAGCAACCCTGCCTCCTCTTAGGTGTTGTACAAGGACCCTTCGGCTTCTTAGAAGTTCTCATGCCTTCTCTTGGACTTAATACAAGGACCCTGATGACCTCTTAAAGGTATAATATAGAACTTAGTCATCCTTTGCTAGAGCAGTCTTTCTAGTGTCAAACCTCTGGCCACTTTAGGGTTTATACTCATCCCTTAATGCCCGTGCCTCCTCTTGGGCATTGTACAAAAGATAAAACTCTAGACTTGGACAGTCTAATACCCTTGAGTCTCAAAGACATTTTCAAGTTCCTTTCAAACATAGGAAAAACACTGATCACTCTGAAACCCGGTCTCTCTCATGAGAGTTCTCCACCCTTGGACCTGCCTATGGATCTAATCCTCAACAGTAACATAGCCTCCTCTTGGGCTTTGTACAATGATTCTCCCCAACGAAGATAATATTTTCAGACTCTCTTGTTAAGTATAAAAGACTCTCTTGTTGAGTCAATCTCCTTTTAGCCTCCATCTCGGGCTATATACGAGATACTAAAACACTCTCTTGTTGAGTATAAAAGACTCTCTTGTTGAGTCACTTTCCTTTTAGCCTCCGTCTTGGGCTTGGTACAAGACATATAAAAAAAAGCACTCTCTTGTTGAGTATAAAAGACTCTCTTGTTGAGTTTATCTCCTTTTAGCCTCTATCTCGGGCTTCGTACGAGACAGCAAAACACTCTCTTGTTAAGTATAAAAGACTCTCTTATTGAGTCAATCACCTGTCAAATAGACTCTCTTGTTGAGTCAACCTTTTTAGCCTCCGCCCTGGGCTTTATACAGGACAAATAAAAGTACTCTCTTATTGAGTCAAGCCTTTTAGCCTCCGTCTTGGGCTTCGTACAAGACACACATAAAAGCACTCTCTTGTTGAGTCAGTCACTTATTGAGTCAACCCTTTTAGACTCTATCTCGGGCTTCGTACGAGACAACAAATAAAAGGCACCCTCTTGTTGGGTCAGTCGCCTTCTCTTAGGCTTTGTATAAGGAAACCTCGGTTGAGTCAATCAACCTTTTAGCATCAAATTTGTGTCTTGCTCACAACATACAAACATCAACAACTCCTCTTTAGAGATGACAAACTCTCTCTTATCCAAAACCTTTTAGCTTCACATCTTGGGCTTTGAACAAGATACAAATCACCTTTAGCTTCATGTCTTGGGCTTTGAACAAGACACCAAAAAAACCTTTTTCCTCCCATAGAATAGGAGGAACTACGATCGCTCTGATTTCCTTATTTCGGGAATACGTAGGCATAAGATTGCAAAAATATTAGCGAGCATACTAATCAAAAACCCAAAATCCAGTACCTTCATATATCATCAAAAGCATTAGACCTAACACCTTACCAGAAACCTAGCCCCTAGTCCAGACACTGTTCTTAAGCAAATAACCTTAAAAGACAAACCCCCTATTTTGATAGCATCTGTAAACCAATAGTTTTGACTGTTTAACCTCAGTTAGCGACCAGGGTTAATTGGAGACATCTATTTCCCATCCTTAATTAGCTCAACAGGATAAAAAAATGAATCGAACTGTAGTACCCTATCGATCGTGATTCGAAACCACCAAAAAATCGTGCTACAACCGCTAAGGATGGAATCCCAAGTTTACCGGCCAAGTTTTTGATAGAGAAAGCCCTGCACTATGCTAATATAGGAAACATTACTGCTTTCGAAGATATCTTTGTTCTACTCACCTAAGGGTTATTTCTATTTCCCAACATTGATAGCTTCATTGATATCAATGCCATTAAGATATTTCTGATTGGAAACCCCGTACCAACCTTGCTCGCAGACGCCTATCATTTTATACACTTAAGAAATTTGTACAGCAGAGGAATGATCACATGCTGTGTACCCTTGCTATACAAATAGTTCACTTCCCATTTACCAAAGTCAGATGCTTTTTGGGATCATAAGAGTACTATGCGTTGGTCACAGAGAATCATGTCTCTTACCAACTCTGACATCGATTGATACAATCGGATCTATGATGAGGTAAGAATCATTGACTGTTGTGGAAATTTCCCTAATGTACCCCTCATAGGAACTAAAGGAGGAATCAACTATCATATAATTTTAGTTCGTCGTCAATTCAGATACCCGATGAGACACATCCCGCGTAATGCTCATCTGGAAGGTCTTTTCTTCAAGGAAGGAGAAAGTGACAGGGCACTAAAGACAGAAATAGTGCATGCCTGGAAACATGTTTATAGGAAAGGAAGAGAGTCTGTGGGAAAACCAGATTGTGTCTCTGTGGAACCTTATCTCCACTGGGTACAAACTAGAGCTCTCAAGCTGAGGATGCCTTACCGTCGTCAAGAAGTTCTTCCGTTAAAGGAATCTGTCCTTTATTTTATGTCTGATACGGAAAAACTCCAGGTTACTCTCAACAAAGTTCAACGGGAAAATAAATCTTGGAAGAACAAGTACCACATTGTCAATGTGGAGTGTACCAAAATACAGCAACTGTTAAAAGAAAAAGATGCTCTGATTGAGATTTTAGAGCAACATGCTATCGAAAATCAAGAAGACTGAAGGAATTTGCTCACTCCTTTCACTTGGCATAGGAATGACAACCCGACAACGGCTCAAGAGCCCCGGTCAAAGAAAAGGAAAATATCAGAACCAACGCCTGAGCTCTCCTCAGAGAGGACTCAAGATCCATAAGCTTAGACATTTCCTTTTACAGCACTTTGTAAAATACTGTATTTCCATTTTCGCAATCTTTGAATTCAATAAAACAGGGTTTCCTCACTGTATGATGTTTGCAATCTAATTGTTGAAGTTTCTTTTGATTAAAACAAATTAATTATAATATAATCATTGCATATCATTCATCATTCTCACATAACGCATTCTTCTTCCCTACGAATCTCACATTTGTGTCTCGATTCTAGAGTCAAACTGTCTCATTCATACAATACTCGGGCCAATTGACAAAAGAAAATGGATGATCGTGAGGAAGAGAACAGAGAGCTGAGAGAAGAAATCGACGCTCTGAAGGAAGATTTGAGAAAACTTCACAATGACATGCAATCTCTGGCAGCAGCTCAGATACAACAACAAAGGAATGTGATCTCAGAGATCACATCTACGCCCATAGTGGAAAAGTATGATCCTCGGTATAACATGCCTAAAGATCGTCCCTGGGGCATGCCACTCAACTATATCCCGGAAGGATATATTCCTCCGATCATGGAAGATCCGGAAACTGCAGTAGGAACCGCTGGGCCTGAAGGTTACAAACTTCAGGAAAACGAAGATGCAAGAGGCACGACAACAACTCCTGAAGGTTAAAAACTTCGGGATAGGGAAGCACCAAGAGTCACTGCCGTAATGACTATACCACCACCCGTGGTGCACACTGTCCCAGAAGGACAGATTCCACAGATACCTTTTGGTGGAAACGAAAGTATGTACGACAGAATGAATGAGTTCCAGGAACAATTCCTGGAAATGCAGAAGGAACTGCATGCCATTCACGGTCAGGATTTGTTTGGAAAAGATGCCGCAGACCTTTGTTTAGTCCCCAATGTGAAAATTCCACACAAGTTCAAGGTGCCCGAATTTGAGAAATACAAGGGCAACTCTTGCCCTCAAAGTCATTTGGTGATGTACGCTCAAAAGATGTCAACTCAGATAGAGAACCAACAGCTACTGATCCACTATTTCTAAGATAGTTTAACCGATGTCGTACTCAAATTGTACATGGGTTTAAACCGCACTAAGATCGTCACTTTCAGAGATCTTGGAGCTGCCTTCGTTCAGTAGTATAAGTATAACCTGGACATGGTACCGGACAGAGATCAACTCAGAGCCATGTCGCAGAAGGACAAGGAAACCTTTAAGAAATATGCTCAGAGATGGCGTGAAATTGCCGCCCAGATTTGTCCTCCTTTTGAGGAAAAAGAGATGACAAAGATTTTCTTGAAAACCTTGAGCTTATTCTACTACGACCAAATGGTCGCCAGTGCGCCCAGCGACTTTACTGAGATGGTGAGTATGGGAGTACGTCTTGAAGAAGTAGTCCGAGAAGGACGTCTGGTCAAAGATACAGGGCCATCAAACAGTACCAAAAGATACGGTAGTGCTTTCCCTAAGAAAAAAGAGCAAGATATTGGTAATATCTCTCTCGGAAAGCAAAGGCGATGGTACCAACCAATAGCAGTTGTAACTCCTGCTATAAACCCTGCGCCTGTTCCAATGTATCAACCTCATGTTGCTCAGAGCCAACCGAATCAACAACAATATCAGGAAAGGACACAACTGCCTCTTCAGCAGGCTCATCCTCAGTACCAAAACAACCGTACGGCGCGACCACCAGGGTTTGACCCTAAACCAATGTTGTACGCAGAACTATTTCTAATACTACTAGTCAAGGGGCACGTCCAAACCAGGTCTCCTCTTATGGTACCGGAAAATCTGTCTTTTTGGTTCAAAGCGGATCAGACTTGCCCTTACCATCAAGGAGGACCGGGGCATAACATAGAAAATTCTCTCAGCTTCAAATCCGATGTGCAGAAGCTTGTTAAGAGCGGGGTCTTATCCTTTAAGGATACAAATCTAAATGTTCAGACGAACCTGTTGCCTCAACACGAGAAGGTTGCAGTGAATTTAATAGAGGAAGAGTCTAACCACAACTACCAAATTCATGATGTACTCTTATTGGTAACCAACTTGGTCAATATGCATTGCAGACAGAGCGGATATGGTCTTGTACCGTCTCATAATTATCACCAGTGTGATATCTGCTCAAAGACTAATCAAGGATGTTCTCTGGTGCAATCAGCTCTACAGGAACAGGTGGATCTCGGATGGATCCAAGATCACCAAATCCGTGAGGTCAACATGACTTATACAAATTCCAACATCTTTCAAAACCACCACATCCGTGCGATGAATGTCAACTTGGTGGCAATACACTCAAGGAAAAGCTAACATCATGATCTTCCACGGCACAATTACGACTCCTGTCTAGTCTGCTCGGTAAATAATCAGGGTGGCTCTTTTGTACAAGAGGCCCTCCAGTGTCAGATGGATTTTGGATGGATTCAGGATTACCGTGAAAGAAGTCATTATCAAGTTAATATGATTCAAATCTTTGATATTCGCTTGATGAATACCAGCTTGGTGGAATTACATGTTAAGCAAGTCCAGCTCGGTTTTCTGACTTCCCATGATTATCAGAACTGTAAAGTATGTCGTGAAAGTGACCAAGGATGTGCACTCATTCAAAGAACGCTTCAACACCTGTTGAACCACTGGTGGCTTCTGATCTATCTAGATGAAGACACACAATAAGTCAGTATGACTAACGGGAACCCTACTAGGCATCAAATTTAGGATGTTCGATCAATGGAAACATATCTAGTGAGGTTGCACTGCATACAAAGCGGACGTGGCCAGGTGCCCCCACACAACTATGAGCGTTGTAGAGTTTGCTCTGAGAACAATCAAGGATGCCACCTCGTGCGAGCGGCCCTTCAAATACAGTTGGACCACAAAGAGGTTTAACCATGTTCAAGCTCTGGTTCGATTAACATAATACAAGACTATCATCCCAATCGAGGCAAAGAAGTTGTTTTGATCCCTAAGCAAGAAATGGCCAAAGACGTATGTGCCATATTCCCTTTACTCCATGAATAAAGAGTTCCTCTTAATAGTGGAAAGATTCTCAACCTCGAACCAATTGAGGCCAGCTACGATGGTCAGAAAAATCAAAAGGCTCATGTAGTTATCTATCTGTCGGGACCAGTACCGTACAAATCCGATAAGGCTATCCCTTACAAATACGGTGCAACAACAATTGAGAATGGAATGGAAACTCCATTACCCTTCGAGTAACACGGAGCGGTCGGATCTTCGACCGAGGAGTTGGAGAACCCAGAAAAGAAAAGGAACCTCAAACAGAAGTTCCTAATCAACTAGTCGGTCAATCCAGTAGTCCCGGCCTTTCAAAGAACAACGATGAGATGCTGAAGCTCATCCAGAAGAGCGAGTACAACATTGTTGATCAATTGTTACAAACTCCTTCAAATATCTTTGTGCTATCTCTTTTACTCAGTTCCGAAGCTCACAGAGAAGCTCTACAGAAAGTCTTAGAGCAGGCCTTTGTGGAACATGATGTAACGATAAGACAATTCAACAACATCATCTCCAACATCACTTCTTGCAACAACTTGGGGTTTAGTGATGAAGAACTACCGAAAGAGGGTCAGAATCACAATATGGCACTCAACATTACAGACAACTACCAGGACGATGCATTATCCAGCGTACTGATTGTAGCGAGCGATTTTGGATGTGGTTGCGAAGCACTACCGCTCTTTGGTATCTACAGCTCGATTCATTTTTTATCCTATTAAAGCTGATGAAGGAAGGGAAATAGATGTCTCAAATTAACCCTGCTTGCAAACTGAGGTTAAACAGTCGAAACTGTTGGTTTACAGATGCTACAAAGATTCGGGGTCTCTTTTAGGTTTATTTTGTTAAAAATAGTGTTTGGTCGATTGGTGGGAGGTTAAGATGTTAGGACGGATGTATGAAAGTATGGGATTTTGGGTTTTTGTTTAGTGTGCTCGCTAAGATTTTTCTTTCAATCTTATGCCTACGTATTCCCGTTTTTTCCGAAATAGGGAAATCAGAGCGATCGTAGTTCCTCCTATTCTATGGGAGGAAATGGTGTTTTGGTGTCTTGTTCAAAGCCCAAGACGTGAAGCGAAAGGTAGTTTGTATCTTGTTCAAAGCCCAAGATGTGAAGCTGAAGGGTCTATTTGTATCTTGTTTGAAGCCCAAGATGTGAAGCTAAAAAGGTGTTGTCTTTAGAGAGAATTTGTCATCTCTAAAGAGGGGTTTGTCTGTCACAACTGTTTATAAAGGAGAATTACTTTAACTGGGATTTGTGAATCCGGCAATGCCATAATTTCCTTTATAGGGGATTTCCAACCTGGAGGCGAAGACTTTAACTCAGTGTAGAGCAATGTCATCTTTCCTTAGGAATTTCTCATGCTAAAAGAGGGACAGTGGCATGGATGTAAATAGTCTAGAGGCTTGCCGCTTACAGCGATTAGATGAACGGGAAGGAGTTGTTAATGTTTATATACTGTGAACGAGGCACAACTTTGATGCTAAAAGGTTGATTGGATCAACCAGTGGTTTTCTTATATAAAGCCTAAGAGGAGGCTAAAAGGTTTTCATTATACAAAGCCTAAGAGGAGGCTAATGGCCCAACAAGAGGGTATTTTTGATCTGTCTCGTACAAAGCCCGAGATAGAGGCTAAAAGGGACGTGACTCGACGAGAGAGTCCTCTATGGTATCTCGTACGAAGCCCGAGATGGAGGCTGAAATCATTAGCTCCGCTGGGGAGAATCATTGTACAAAGCCCAAGAGGAGGCTATGGTAACTGTTTCAGTTGAGTGAGAGGTCCAGTATGCTGATTTAAAGAGAAAATCAGTTCTTATATGAGTAATGTTTGCACTCAGGGATTTTGATTCGAGGATCAGGGTTATTTCCTGTTCTTTGAGGAAATGGGAAATCCAAAGGATATTGAGACTGTCCGAGTCTACGGGTTTTCTTCCTATTTTTGAAGGGTGCTTGAGAATGTCTTGGAGACTCAAGGAAATTAGACTGTCCAAGTCTAGAATTTCATCTTTTGTACTATGCTTTGAGAAACAGTAGTAGACTCTTGGAAAGACTATTCTATTAAGATGACTAATTTTTGTTCCTATACCTCTAGGAGGTCGTCGGGACAATTTATACGAAGCCCAAGAGAAGGCTGGAAACTTTTAAGAAGCCGAGTGGTCCTTGTATGAAGCCCAAGAGAAGGCTATCATTCCCGAAGGAAGAATCATTATACGAAGCCTAAGAGGAGGCTATAAAACTTCTAAGAAGCCGACGAGTCCTTGTACAACGCCCAAGAGGAGGCGGTGATGCTTTTAGGAAGCCTGTGGGTCCTTGAACAATACCCAAGAGGAGGCCGATGATTTTAAGAAGCCGATGGGTCCGCAAACCCCGAGAAATTCAAGACAGGCTATTCACGAGGAATAGATCAAGCCAGGAAAGTTTGAGAATTTGGAAGAAACTCAAGAGATGCCATTCACGGAGAAAAGATCATCTCTGGGGAGTAGAGTTTCTTTGACAAGTGCTTTTAAGAAGCCCGTGGGTCCCCAAACCCCGAGAAATTCAAGACAGGCTAATCACGAGGAGTAGATCAAGCCAGGAAAGTTCGAGAATTTGGAAGAAACTCAAGAGATACCATTCACGGAGAAAAGATCATCTCTTGGGAATAGAGTTTCTTTGACAACTTCTACGAGTGACAGTCTATGAAAGGGTTCACCGAGAATGCTGCCTTTCATATCTCCATATTGTTTAACCCCAAGAGGAGGGAAGACTGTGTCTGGTAATCCTATGGGGATCTAGTTTTGACTATTTAAGAGTGATCAACGGGCTTAATGCTAGATGTAGTTGCCGGGGAAACTCTAAATATCTATACTATTATTACACAGTTGATATGAGTTTATGAAAGAAGACTTACAGCGAAACAACCCCACAATACAGTTATATGTATATGAAAGCGGTAAATGAAAGCATATAAACACTTACTTTGTTGTAGAGCTTCCATGCTGTTTGGTTAGTTGTTCAACAAAGAAAGATTGAAAACAACAGTATAATTCAAAATCAAAGGAGAAAGTGCTTTGAAAAAGAAAGATTTGGGGCTTACAGCTCAAGGAGAGGCCCAGGGTATTATCAGTGAACGCACTGTTTGAATTAGTACAGAGGGACTTATACAAGTGACTGAGGCCCAAAAATGGTTTTCTGCATAAAGGGGATTTGGTCTTACACTCTCTCAAGAGGCCCAAAGTGTTTTAAAGAAAAGAAATGGGTCTTACTACTCGAGGGTAGGCCCAAGGTTTGTTTTTCAACGGATGATGATCGCGTCGAACTTTTTGAAATACAACGGGACTTATACCATAAGTGAGGCCCAAAATAGGTTGTATTTACAAAGGGTTGGGTCTTGCACTCTATTAGAGGCCCAAAGTGTTTTTTAAAAAGAAGAATGGGTCTTACTACTCGAGGGTAGGCCCAAGGTTAAAACGACGGTTACGCCGAGGTTTTTGAAAATACCCGGAGGGACTTATACAATAAGTGAGGCCCAAAATAGGTTATTTTACAAAAAGGCTTGGGTCTTACACTCTATTAGAGGCCCAAAAGAAAAGGAGCGTGGCTTATAACACGAGGGTAGGCCCAGATGATTTTCGTTTAAAATGGCTATCGCGCCGAGATTTTCTTTTAACACGAAGGGGCTTATACAATATATGAGGCCCAAAGTGGTTTTGGTTAAAAGAGGATTGGGTCTTACACTCTATTAGAGGCCCAAAAAAATTTTGAAAATGATTTATGAGGGTTGAATTAATCCAAAAACCCTAATTTGTTTTCAAAATGTATTTTAATTGAATAAAAATTCAATTAAAATGATCAAAATTGTTTAACATATGGAAAACAAATTGTGATCTTGGATTAATGGTTCAAACATTAAGTATTGACCTACAAAATAATTAGAAGTCATTAAAAGTTGCAAAATCAAGGTGGAAAAAATATTCAAAATGTCAAAAACAATTAAAATATTAATTCTTTGCAAAAATATCAATTATATGAAATAAATAATATTTTTGGGATTTTTTGGGAAAATAAAATAATTTAACATTTTTGTGAATTATTAAAAAAAAGAATCAACTCAAAATCATTAAAACTCAGAGAGAAATTAATTTTTGAATCAATTTAAAAAATCACAAAATTCAAATATTTGAATTTGTGAAAATGGCGCCAAGAACAAGGGCAAGAACACGCGCGTGTTCTGCGTTTCCCATATTTGCATTTTCTATCCAATCTCACTGAATACTTGATCCTATCATGCAATCCACATACCAATCAACTCGTTTCAACCTCACGATCATGCCTATGGCAATTAATTTCATTTAAATTAAGCATAAAACAAGAAATCACAAAAAATCCTCAAGAACCCTAAATTCTGCATGAAGGCTGGGATTTTTGATACACGATTCAAACAAAGCAATTACTTGAGGAGAAACATTCCATGCATGATTATGAACATTTGGCAAAAATATTGTGCGAGGAAATATGCATAGATTGAGAGATGACCAAGTTTAGGCTTACCTCTAGGTCGTGAAAGCAAGAGCAAATTGATTTCTGAGATGGAGGTGTTACAGATGAATTGTGATGATCTGAACAGCTTCCCTACACCCTATGGAGTGTGTTTGAATGCTTGGACTTGATGCAAATTGGCTGGATCACTTCATGGCATCTCAACTGCACCTTGGTTAGAACCTTGAGCAATTGACTGGTGATTCTGAGAAATCAGTGTTCCAGATGTTGTTTAAGTTTTTTATCAGCTCACATATGATGTATATGAGGTGTGTGTGTGATTGGTTTGAGTGGAATTGCTCTCTAATGAAAAACTCGATTGTGACTTGCTAAGAAAGGCATTTTTTAGAGTGAGAAGTGGATTTTGAGAAAGGCAAGTGTTGTAGGCCTTTGGTGTACTTAAACTGATCACAATTGAGCTCTATTTATAGTAGAGAAAGTTTGTTTTGCAAGGAATAGTGAATGGCAACTGCTGAGTAGGTTTGGCCAATGTTGGCAAATGAAAATCCAAGTCTCCCTAGCCATTGACTAGAGGTTAGGGCACAGGTTGCTGGTCCCCTTGGTCTTGGATAAGTCTTGACTGAATTCAGTTGCTAATAGCTCAGTCCATGCCACCTTGGTGCTTCCATTGAATGCTCCAATCCAAAATTGGAGTCTTGTCCCTATTTTGGGCAATTCTAGGTTTAGCATGCTACTTCTTGTTCCAAGGACTTTGGAGGCTTGGCTCAGTGATTGTGCCCTTTAGATTCAATCCTCAGATGTGTCCAAAGTGATGGCAAGGCTTGGAATTAGATGATTTTGGCAAATCGAGCAAAAGTGCAAAATTCTGCCTTACCTTGGCAGATTTCAGCAAGGCAACTTGCCAATGTCATATCTCATGGCTCAAGTTGAATTTGGTGATGTTCTTGGACATTTTGGAAAGCTCTTATATGATACAACAACTGTTTGACCACATTTGGTTTTGATACTTTTTGGATCCAAGTGAAAAATGTCCCTATATTTGGAAAAAAGTAAGGCAAAATCCGACTTAGTGAAATTTTCACTAAGTGTTGGAACAAAGTGACTTTTCTTGATTTTGATCACTCCATAACTCAAAATCCATGAGGAATTTGGACATAGGTCAGTATGAAGCTTTTGTAGAGGGCAATGAGATCTACAAATCAAGCTTTGGATGGCAAAAAATGGCTTTATGGTTTAGGAGTTATGATCCTCCAAAGTTGGCTTTATGGTTTAGGAGTTATATCCCATTTTATTTGATTTTTCTTGATGAATGATGATTCAAATCATACATAAACATCATTTTAGGGTTAAAAATCCATTTTTGTGAAAAATCTCAAAAAGTCAAAGTTGACTTTTGTGCACAGTTGACTTTTTATCCGATGAATTCCAAACTGTTCAATTCTTCAGGAAATCATGTCCTTGACCTAAATCAAACTTGATTCACGTGTTCCATGGGTGGTATAGAGTGTATTGAATCATGTATTAGGGATTGGGAGCATGTCCTGGTCAAAAGTCAAAGCTACAGTTGACTTTTCTCGCAAAACCCTAATTGTGGTTCAGATGAAATTGAAACTTGTTGCTCAAGCTTCTTGGATTAATCCATTGTTCAAAATGGATCAATATGGTATATTAGAGACCCTCAAATCATGTCTTGAGGTCTTGGTTCATAATTGGTCCCAAAAGTCAACTTAGGGGTGAATTAGGTCAAGAAACCCTAATTCCTGATTTTTTATGAATGCATCCCCTGAGGCTAAATTGACTTGATGATTGGGATTATGAGGTTCCTTGGAGCATATTAGGTTATGTTTTGGATATTTGGCTCAAGCCCAGAGGAAATTTTCCATCTGGAGGCCCTGGTCGATCAAAACCCTAATTTGGTGACACTGGCGATCTTGAAGCTTGATCCACCTAGAAGGGAGCAACCTTGTGCTTAATCCTTGAAGTAGGAGTCCTCTTGATCCATTATGAATGTTTGAGAGGTTAGACAAGTTGAAGATCATGTCATTTCTTGATTGATCATTTGTCTAAGAACTCTGAGAGGGCTTGAAACCCTAATTTTGATAGTAGTGAATGCTTACCCATCTTTGGGGAGACTGATGAGGCATAATGACACACCCATATTGTGATGATGATTTTCAAAATGATGGGAAATCTTAGTGGTTAAACTTTGGGGTATGACACTGATAGACACCGGATCAACTCTGAATGTTATGCCAAAATCTACTCTGATGCGATTATCATTTCAAGGATCTTCGATGAAGGGCAGTGAGGTCATCGTCAAAGCATTTAACGGATCCCGAATAACAGTTATCGGCAAAGTCAACCTTCCCATAACTATCGGTCCTCACACTTTCCAAGTCACTTTCCAGGTCATGGACCTTCCCATAACTTATCATCGTCTACTTGTGTAGAACCAGAGGAGGTTATTGGAACCCAGTTCCAAGCACTTTCGGTGAGCAACGAAAACCAGTCAGAAAAAGGAACATTGATTTCCTCGTACAAAGATGCTCTCGAAGTAATCAAAAGTAACAACGCAAAAGGATGGGGACAACTTGTTATTCCTACTGGTAACAAGACGAAGAAAGGTCTTGGTTTTTCCTCAACATGTACCCAGACTGCTACTAACGGTGAAAGTTTTCATCCCATTCAGGACTTCTTCCGCAGTGGAGGATTCCTTCATCCAGTATCTCAAGAAGTACATACCATCAATGAGGGTGACTCCTCCGATACAGAT
This sequence comes from Lathyrus tuberosus, assembly GCA_022829125.1. Taxonomy (NCBI): domain Eukaryota; kingdom Viridiplantae; phylum Streptophyta; class Magnoliopsida; order Fabales; family Fabaceae; genus Lathyrus; species Lathyrus tuberosus. The sequence continues at coordinate 10,280,606 of JALAZF010000085.1, forward strand.
AAAGAGTGGAAGTCCTATCTCAACGAGGACGGTTATATGTCTTAGGAAGAAACGCATATGCCATTTTACTTTCCCATGCAGAGTCTGAGATATATACCGAGATCAGACGTCAAAATGATATACGGAGATTGTGATCCAGAAGGATGCCGTGCTCCACCAAACTCATTAGAGGAGGACACTCTGATGAAAAAAACCTTTGACTATGACTATTATGGCCCAATGGATGGCCTGCCTATCTGGCAGCCATACCCAAAAGACTTGGGGCAAAAAATCAGCCCAACGATGCATATCAGCCGAGCATCATTGAAAAGAATACATGCGTCGCCACTGAATCATTGAATCATTACTCATGGAATTCTGAGGATATCCAGTACAATGATGAATTTGCAAAGAGCGCAGGACAGCAGTTATCAACTACGCCTTTCCTGAGGTCAACGTCATTGAAAAGGATAACTCCTCCAGTTCCACTGAAGTATGGGACACCTTAGGACAACCGAGTGGCAAATACGACTTCATGGTCAAGTACACCGCTCCTGAAAGCTCTCATATCAGGCTCGAAGACATCCAGCTAACTGGATGTGGAGATCCACCTGAGAGTGCAAACACCGTACAAGATACAACAGAAGAGTTCGTCTACGACAACTCTGCCTGGGAGACAGACTCCAACGATCATTCTCCACCAGAAATCAGCGTTATTTCTGAAGACAAATCAAGAAGGAAGGTATCGGACTTTGTGATTCACCGAGGAGTTCGCCGCCAATGGGTTGCTGTCAGTGTCCCGAAAGTCGTTCATAAGTCTAAGTAGTTGTCATCTTTGTCTTAACCTTTCACCCTGCCCAAGTGAAATGGATGTTTTGATAGGGCTCACTTTCTGTAAATGTCTCTCTTCGCTTTTCCCAAAGTGACAGATTTTTGTTTTATAGGGTTGTAGTTTCAAGAATTGACAAAATCATAAATAAAATAACGTCATTCTGTAATTTCCGCATTTATTGCTGTTTTCTCTTTTCACCTTTTTTAGAAAATGGTAATCCTAAAAATAACTCAAACAATAAAAACAAACGTTTTTCAGAAAATACACTGCACACACTCTTGCTTTTTCTCTATCTCTTCTAAAAAATCAATCATCACGTCATGCAGATTGTTTGTTTTAAACCCCATTGAAGCATACGATTCAATGCCTTCTCCCAACTTTGAATTCCTGGTATTTGAGGCTGAAGAAGAAAATGATGAAGAAATTCCAGAAGAGATCTCCCGATTACTCAGACAAGAGAAAATGTCCATTTAACCTCACAAAGAGCCATTGGAAACGGTCAACTTGGGTTCAGAAGAAGAGAGAAAAGAAGTCAAGATTGAGGCACTGCTCAGTCCAATTGTCAAAGAAAGTTTGATAAAGCTTCTCAAAGAATTTCCCGATGTATTCGCTTGGTCCTATCAGGATATGCCAGGGTTGGATACCAGCATCGTGGAACATCATCTACCATTAAGTTCAGAATATCCGCCAGTAAAATAAAGGCTAAGACGGACTCACCCGGATATGGCCATCAAAATCAAAGAGGAAGTAAAGAAACAAATTGACGCGAGTTTCCTAGCCACATCAGAATATCCTCAATGGTTAGCCAACATAGTACCAGTTCCAAAAAAGGACGGAAATGTCAGAATGTGTGTAGACTATAGGGATCTAAACAAGGCCAGTCCAAAGGATGACGTTCCCTTACGACACATTGACATGCTAGTAGACAGTACAGCGAAGTTCAAAGTATTCTCCTTCATGGATGAATTCTCGGGCTATAATAAGATAAAAATGGTGCCGAAAGACATGGAGAAAACTTCCTTCATCACCCCATGGGGCACCTTTTGTTACAAGGTAATCCCATTCGGTTTAAATAATGCCAGGACAACCTATCAAAGGGCCATGACTACTCTGTTTCACGACATGATACACAAAGAAATAGAAGTGTATGTCGATGATATGATTGCCAAATCAAAGACGGAAGAGGAGCATGTAACCCACCTGCCAAAGTTATTCGAGCGTCTGAGGAAATACAAACTCCGCTTGAATCCCAACAAATGCACGTTCGGTGTTCGCTCAGGAAAACTGCTAGGGTTCATCGTCAGCCAGAAAGGAATTGAGGTTGATCCTGACAAGGTCAAAGCCATTCAAGAAATGCCTTCGCCAAAGACTGAGAAACAAGTCCGAGGATTTCTAGGACATCTGAATTACATCTCCAGATTCATATCCCTCATGACCGTGACATGCACGCCAATCTTCAAACTCCTCAAAAAGAATCAAAGCTGTGTATGGACAGAAGACTGCCAAACAGCCTTCGACAGTATCAAAGAATATCTATTGAATCCTCCGATTCTGTCTCCTCCGGTGGAAGGAAGACCACTAATCATCTACCTAATAGTCTTGGAAGACTCAATGGGTTGTGTACTTGGCCAACAAGATGAAACCAAAAGGAAAGAGTCTTCCATCTACTATTTGAGCAAGAAATTCACTGACAGTGAAACTCGATACACAATGCTCAAGAAAACTTGTTGTGCTCTGGCTTGGGCAGCTAAACGTCTTTGCCAGTACATGATTCGTCACACTACTTGGTTAATCTCTGAAATGGATCTGATCAAGTACGTCTTTGAAAAACCTGATCTTACGCGAAGGATTGCCCGTTGGTAGATGTTGTTATCAGAATACGACATCGAATACTATGCTCAGAAAGCCGTATAAGGAAGTATTTGAGCCGATCATTTGGTTCATCAACCGATTGACGAATAGGAATCAGTCAGATTTGACTTCCCAGACAAAGATGTCATGTATTTGAAAATGAAAGATTGTGATGAACCGTTACCCAGTGAAGGGCCAGAACCAGGTTCCCAATGGGGACTAATCTTTGACGGAGCTGTCAATCATTATGGAAATGGAATTGGGGAAGTCATCATAACACCTCAGGGTACCCACATTCCTTTCACTGCCAGATTAACATTCAAGTGTACAAACAACGAGGCCGAATATGAAGCTTGTATCATGGGTCTCGAAGAAGAAATTGACTTGAGGATTAAGAGCTTGGATGTATATGGAGACTCAGCCCTGGTTGTCAATCAGATCAAAGGAGATTGGAACACATACCAATCAGGAATGATTCCTTACGAAGTCTATGCGAGAAGGTTGTTACCATTCTTCAACGAAATCGAGTTTCATCACATCCCTTGTGAAGAGAATCACCTGGTTGATGCATTAGCCACTCTCTCTTCCAGATTCGTGTAGGTCAATGGAACGATATACCTAAGATTGACATAATGCGCCTTGAGCGGCCCGCTTACATCTTCACAATTGAAGCATTCATAGATGACAAACTTTGGTATCACGATATCAAATGCCTCCTTCAAAAACAAGAGTACTCACCTGGGGCATCCAGAAAAGACAGAAAGACTCTCAGGAGATTGGCTGGCAGCTTCTTTCAGAGCAGTGATACATTCTATAAGAGAAATTTCGACATGGTCTTGCTCCGATGCATAGACAAACTAGAGGCAAACATGTTGATAAAATAAATTCACAAAGGATCCTTTGGCACTCATGCCAACAGACACACAATGGCAAGAAAAATTCTGAGAGCATGATACTATTGGTTGACCCTGGAATCCGACTGCTACAAGTACATGAGGAGATGTCACAAGTGTCAGATATACTCGAACAAAATCCATGTACCACCTACGTATCTCAAGGTTCTCTCTTCCCCATGGACTTTTTCTATATGGGGAATCGACATGATTGGCATGATCGAACCCAAGGCTTCAAATGGACATCGGTTCATACTAGTAGCCATTGACTACTTCACCAAGTGGGTTGAAGCAGCGTCATACACCAATGTAACCCGACAAGTGGTGGTCCAATTTATCAAGAACAATATCATCTGCCGTTATGGTGTTCCAAGCCAGATCATTATTGATAATGTATCTAACTTGAACAATAAGATGATGAAAGAATTATGTGCTGAGTTCAAGATCGAACACCATAATTCATCTCCCTCCCGACCAAAGATGAACGGAGCGGTAGAAGCAGCTAACAAAAATATCAAGAAAATCATTCAAAAGATGGTTATAACCTACAAAGACTGGCACGAGATGCTACCCTTTTCTCTTCACAGTTATCTCACATTTGTCCGAACTTTAACAGGGGCAACCCCTTACTCTCTAGTATATGGCATGAAGGCAGTGCTCCTCATAGAAGTAGAGATCCCATCAATCTGGGTATTGATGGAAGCCAAGCTAACAGAGGCTAAATGGTGTCAAAGTCGACACGATGAACTGAATTTGATTGAAGAAAAGCGAATAACATCTCTATGCCATGGTCAGTTGTATCAGCAAAGAATAAAGAAAGTGTTTGACAAAAAAGTCTGACCTTGCATCTTCAGTAAAGGAGACATTCCGCTCAAGAAGATACAATCATTCCTCACTGATTCCCAGGGCAAATGGATTCTAAATTATGATGTCCCTTATGTGGTCAAGAAATCCTTCTCAGGCAGCGCCTTGAGACTCACAATCATGGATGGAGAGGAGTTTGCTTATCCCACGAATGTTGACGTAGTCAAGAAATACTTGCCTAAAATAAATTAAAACAAAAACGTCTCGGTGGATTGAAAACCCGAAAGGGTGGTCCAGGAAAAAATTAGAGACATAAGCAAAAAAATCTCGGTGGATTGGAAATCTCAAAGTACAATCCATGCAAAAATTAGGGATTAATAGTAAGTAACTACGTCTGACAAGGTTGAATCCCTAAGCAGTAATGCCATCCATCAGAAAAACTCCAGTCAAGGTCATCTTTGACAGAAGCTCAGGATGTCCAGAATTCAAAGTTGGTAGAAGGATAATGGTCGTTATGTTTCAATGTAGCCATTTTCCCTTAAATTACCATTTTCTAACTTTGTAAATACTCTATGGAATCACGCGCTTGGCTGATTTCCATTATATCAATAAAATTTGAGCCTTAGTGCTTTTGTTTTCGCAATTCTTATTTGTTTTAGCTTTACAGAATGATGTTTTTAATATTATTAACGATTCTTGAAATAAAATAAAAAAATGAATTTACTTGTCAAATTTTTTCTGCTTTTAAAATAAAGATGGCAATTCTTTTGACTGTTGAACATCGAAAGAACATCGATCGCTTCTCCGAAGGTGATTGAACCTCAAAGTGGAGAATCAAAGTACTTCTTCTAAACCAGTACACCTGAATGAAGGATCAACCGTGTCAGATACCATGTTTCATTTGACACCCCCCGACAGGGTTCTTACCTCCTAAGTCCGACCAACGTTTTTCCCCACAAGGACTATCTTTCCTAAGCAAGGCAGAATTGTTATCTGGAACCAGTGATACTTTTTATTCCCCGCGGTGGCCGTGTATCTAGTCATGTTCATCTATTAGTCGGTATGTCGTGTCAGTTTTGTCAGCATATACATACATACACCATGCATTATTGATTCATATACATAGTCATATTGCATTACTATCACTCTGGTCAGTCTTGTCCCCTAGTGATAAAAGTCATTTCATCAATCGAGTTATCAGTTCTTTCGTCGTCAGGAAATGTTGCATCTGAACAATCCCTCCTCCAGTTTATTTCTGGATTGGAGTTGGTCCTTGACCACTTTGACAACTTGAACCTCTGAAAGACAAGAAGACATTCGACAAACGTCACTCTTCACCATTGAAGATGATATCTTCGCTTTCCCGGATAAAGGAAAATCCCCAGAGAAAGCCTCACAACCAAAGACTCTCAGTAACACATTAATTTTTCTCTCTAAGAAAGTCAATGATAATGAAGTCATCAACACCTTAAAATTGGATTACATCACATGGCATTTCTCCGAGAAGATCTCGAGGAAAAGTATGATGTAATATCCCCAAGCAGGAAACAGTCTCTCAAGAGACTCGTTTTCCCCAGTAGAGTCAACAAATGGCGTCTCCAATAGAGAAGTTTGAACATATCTACAACTCAGACGAATGGGTTCCCCAGCAAGTCTGACATCAAAACTTGTTCCCATCAAATGGCATCTCCTCAGGAAAATTTGGCGATAAGTTTGAGGAAAACCGCTACAAATAGCGTCCCTTGTCAAAAAAAATTTTTGACAAAAGAAACTGAGATCAGTTATGTGGCTAAAGACCAGGATCAAGGGGAAGTTTATTGACAAAAGAAACTGAGACCAGTTTCGTGGATAAAGACCAGGATCGAGGGGAAGTTTATTTCAGAAACTTAGACCAGTTCCGTGGCTAAAGACCATGATCGAGGGGAAGTTTTTACCTTTTCTAAGAATCATTGCTTAGCAAAAGAAGATGGATGAGCAAGTATCCATTCATAACCACCATCAAAATTTCGGGTATTCTGATATTTAATCCTCTTGCACCCCGAATGCCCAAATCCCTTCGCCATTCACACCTTCGGGTCCAAGAAGATTAAATAGGGGCATCTGTCATACCCCAAATTTTGACCACCAAGATTTCCCATAATTGTGAAGCTCCTTACCACAATATGGATGTACTTTCATGCCTCATTAATCTCCTTAGGGATTGTTAGGCATTCTTTACAATCAAAGATTAGGGTTTTAACCCCTCTTAGAGCATTTAGACAAAAGATCAATCAAGAGATGACATGATATTCAACTTGTCTAGCCTCTCAAACATCCATGAAGGATCAAGAGGTCTCCCACATCAAGAATTAAGCACAAGGTTTCAATATACCAAGTGGTTCAAGCCTCAAGATCGCCAGTGTCACAAAATTAGGGTTTTGGTCGACTGAGGCCTTCAGATGAAAATTTCCATCTGGGCATGAGCCAATGTCTCAATGTATGGTCTAACAAACTCAAAAGGATCTCAAAATCACCTTGAGGGTCCATCTAGCAAAAAATCAGGAATTAGGGTTTTGACCTAATTCAACCCTTTGAGTTAACTTGTGAAGGGAGGTGTGGCTTGAAGCTTCAAAATGAACTGCAAAGACCTCAAATACATCACATTGGCATGTTTACAAGATTTTATTAACTCAAAGAGCTCAAGTCATAAGCCACAATAACCCAAAACCATCTGATCACAAATAAGGGTTTCTGATTGAAAAAGTCAGCCCTACCCTTGATTGTTGACCTACCCATGACCTCAAACCTTGGTGAGGGGTCCAAGACATTCCTAAATACCCTTTGAGGCCATCCATGAAGTTTAATTGAGCCCAAGGATTGATTTCACAAAAGAATCATAAAGTCAAAATTTCATCTGATGAAAAAGTCAACTGTACACAAATCCAAGTTTGACTTTTTGGGTTTTTGGTCAAACAAGGTTCCTTAACCCTAAAACAATGATACTATGTGATTTGAATCATCATTCATCAAGAAAAATCAAAGAAAGTGAGTTAACTTGTAAAAGGGGTAACCATAAGAAACTTAGAATTTTTCTAAGTTATGGAACAAAGTGGCTAGGGTACCAACTTTGCAAGGCCATATCTCCCAAACCCTAAGGCCTTTTTCTCCCATTCAAAGCTCAGATTGAAGTTCATGTTACATACTTCAAATATGTCAACTAGACCTCATTCCAATTCATCATGGATTTTGAGTTATTATTTGAGCAAAATCACAAAAAACATGAAAATGAAATTTTTCCAACACTTAGTGAAATTTTCACTAAGTCAGAATCTGCCTTACTTTTTTCAAAATGTAAGGACATTTTTCACCTTGATCCAAGTCAAACCAGGTCTTGGGGTGAACATCAAAGTTAAAGTATGCCATAAGGGATTTCCAACAAGTACCAGATCATCTCCAAATTCAATTTGAGTAGGGAGATACAACCCTTGAAACATGGCATCATGAACTGGTTTTACAAGGCAGAATTGTTCACCCAAACTGTGATCAATTGAGGACACAAAAGCACCCAAACTGATGCTTTCCTCAAAATCACCACTTGCACTCCAATTTTGCCTTCTAACTCAAGTCACCATCGGGTTTTGAGTTTGAGAGCAATTCCAACCAAACTAAGGGTTCACACACCTCACATATAACATATAGAAGTGATCCAAACTCTTACATAACATCTGGAACATCAATTTCACAAAATCACCAGCCAACTGCTCAAGTTCTTAACAGATTTGCAGTTGAGGTACCATCTCCAGTTCCAGATCATTTCCATCCATTCCAAGCATTCAAACACACTCCATAGCACCTAAGGAAGCTATCCAGATCATTGGAACCTAGCTCTAAAACCTCCAACTCAGAACTCGATCACCAGCTGCAAGAGGTAAGCATGAACTCTTCAAACTCCATGATGCATGCATATTTTACTGCACAATAATTTTTCCACATGTTCATAGTCATGTATGGAGTGATAACCCTCAATCAATTGCCATTAATCAATCGTTTATGGAATTTCATGGTGTTCATGCTGAAATTAGGGTTCTTGAGGTTTTCTTCTGATTTCTCACTCAATACTCAAAATAAATGCAATTAATCTATATGGTTGTGATCCTTGTTCAAAAACGAACAAGATTGGTACTTGAATCGTGCAAAACCATTGAGGAATCATGGAGAAAAGTGAGAAAATGCAAATCTGCAGAAAACAAGGCACGCGGGCATGAACTTGGTGTTCTTGGCGCCCTTTTTCAAATTTTTGAATATTTAAATATTTTGATATTTTTGTTAATTGATTCAAAAATTAATTTCTCCCTGAATATTTATGTTTTTGAAATGATTCTTTTTGTCAAAATTCACTAAAATGTTTAAATATTTTATTTTACAAAAAAATCCAATTTATATTATTTATTTAATATAGTTAGAATTTTTGTAATTAATTTCATTTTTATTTATTTTTTAACATTTTTAAATGGAATTCCCACTTTGATCTTTCAAAACCAATTGAATTTCAAACTCTCATGTAATTAAACATGATTTTTCAAAATGATTTTCAAGGTGTACAACTTATTTTTGGGAATATAATTGGTATTTTATACCATTTTTTCATTTAATTTCCTTTGAAAAATATCACTTTTATTTAAAATTAGGGTTTCCTCTCGATTTTAAATTTTTAAACACTTTTGGGCCTCTAATAGAGTGTAAGACCCAACCCCCTTTGTACACAAACAATTTTTGGGCCTTAGACATTGTATAAGTCCCAACACATTTTCAAAAATCTCGGCACGATCGCCAGTTCAAAATCAAAACGTCTGGGCCTCCCCTTGTGTTGTAAGTCCCATTCTCTTTTCTTTAAAAACACCTTGGGCCTCTCTTTGAGTTGTAAGACCCGTCCCTTTGTACAAAAAACTTTTTGGGCCTCAGTTGTTGTATAAGTCCTGATACGATCTTCAAAATAACGGCGCGATCACTGTTAAACCTTGGACCTCTCTTTGAGTATAAGCCCCAACAATATTTTCAAAAACAACTTCTCTTTTGATTTAGATTCAAATATACAGTTGTTATCAAAAATTTGTTTAATTTCTTTGAACAACTAACAATACAGCATAGAAGCTTGCTCACCTGTAAGTTTTTATCCGCTTTCATTTACATGCTTTAATATATATAACTGTATTGTGGTAAGCTGCTCCTATGTAAGTCCTTCTTTCATTCCCTTTCATTCCCTTTAGAGTTCTCCCCGACAACTAGGTCTAGAACTAGGTAAAGCTAGTTGGTCACTCTTTAACACTGTTAAAACTAGATCCTCATAGGATTTCCAGATACAGTCTTGCCTTCTCTTGGGCTTAAACAATATGGAACAAAGAGAAAGGCAGTATTCTCGATGAACCTTTTCTTAAACAATAGACTTGGATAGTCTAAATCTCCTCTTAAGTCTCAAAGACATTCTCAGGTTCCCTACTGAAATTCTGGTATCAGATATGTGATGTTAAGTGAGATGTCACAACATCAATATCTGCTATATGAACAAGACAATAAAAGTAACAGCACTTAAAAGCAATAAATAAACACAGAGAATTGTTCACCCAGTTCGGTCTAACAACCTACGTCTGGGGGCTACCAAGCCAGGAAGGAAGTCCACTATTAGTAGTATCAATTCATAGACTCTACACTCAACACACCAGTTGACAATCTACTCACTTAATCACTACCCAATAACACTTCTACCTAAGACACTCTTAGATATGAGACACCTCTCACTCCCCCTTATCATACCCCAAATTTTTACCACTAAGATTTCCCATCATTGTGCAAATCATCATCACAATATGGGTGTGTCATTATGCCTCATCAGTCTCCCCAAAGATAGGTGAGCATTCACTACTATCAAAATTAGGGTTTCAAGCCCTCTCTGAGTGCTTAGACAAAGGATAAATCAAGGAATGCCATGATCTTCAACTTGTCTAACCTCTCAAACATCCATAATGGATCAAGAGGACTCCCACTTCAAAGATTAAGCACAAGGTTGCTCCCTTCTAGGTGGATCAAGCTTCAAGATCGCCAGTGTCACCAAATTAGGGTTTTGATCGACCAGGGCCTCCAGATGGAAAATTTCACCTGGTCATGAGCCAAAGATCCAAAACATAACCTAATATGCTCCATGGAACCTCATAAACCCAATCATCAAGTCAATTTGGACTCAGGGGATGCATTCATCCAAAATCAGGAATTAGGGTTTCTTGACCTAATTCACCCCTAAGTTGACTTTTGGGACCAACTATGAACCAACACCTCAAGACATGATTTGAGGGTCTCTAATATACCATAATGATCCATTTGGAACAATGTATTGATCCAAGAACCTTGAGCAACAAGTTTCAATTTCATCTGAACCACAGTTAGGGTTTTGCGAGAAAAGTCAACTGTAGCTTTGACTTTTGACAAGGACATGCTCCCAAGCCCTAAGACATGATTCAATACACTCTATACCACCCATGGAACATGTCCATCAAGTTTGATTTAGGTCAAGGACATGATTTCCTGAAGAATTGCACAGTTTGGAATTCATCGGATAAAAAGTCAACTGTGCACAAAAGTCAACTTTGACTTTTTGAGATTTTTCACAAAAATGGATTTTTAACCCTAAAATGATGTTTATGTATGATTTGAATCATCATTCATCAAGAAAAATCAAAGAAAATGGGATAACTTGTAAAAGGGGTAACCATAAAAACTTAGAAAATTTTTCTAAGTTATGAAAAAAAGTGACAAAGGTACCAACTTTGGAGGATCATAACTCCTAAACCATAAAGCCATTTTTTTCCATCCAAAGCTTGATTTGTAGATCTCATTTCCCTCTACAAAAGCTTCATACAGACCTATGTCCAAATTCCTCATGAATTTTGAGTTATGGAGTGATGAAAATCAAGAAAAGTCACTTTGTTCCAACACTTAGTGAAAATTTCACTAAGTCAGATTTTTCCTTACTTTTTTCCAAATGTAGGGACATTTTTCACTTGAATCTAAAAAGTATCAAAACCAAATATGGTCAAACAATTGTTGTATCATATAAGAGCTTTCCAAAATGGTCAAGAACATCACCAAATTCAACTTGAGCCATGAGATATGACATTGGCAAGTTGCCTTGCTGAAATCTACCAAGGCAAGACAGAATTTTGCACTTTTGCTCGATTTGCCAAAATCAGCCAATTCCAAGCCTTGTCATCACTTTGGACACATCTAAGGATTGAATCTAAAGGGGACAATCACTGAGCCAAGCCTCCTAAGTCCTTGGAACAAGAAGTAGCATGCTAAACCTAGAATTGCCCAAAATAGGGACAAGACTCCAATTTTGGATTGGAGCATTCAATGGAAGCAACAAGGTGGCATGAACTGAGCTATTAGCAACTGAATTCAGTTAAGACTTATCCAAGACCAAGGGGACCAGTAGCCTGTGCCCTAACCTCTAGTCAATGGCTAGAGGAGACTTGGATTTTCATTTGCCAACATTGGCCAAACCTACTCAGCAGTTGCCATTCACTATTCCTTGCAAAACAAACTTACTCTACTATAAATACAGTTCAATTGTGATCAGTCTAAGTACACCAAAGGCCTACAACACTTGCCTTTCTCAAAATCCACTTCTCATTCTAAAAAATGCCTTTCTTAGCAAGTCACTATCGGGTTTTTCATTAGAGAGCAATTCCACTCAAACCAATCACACACACACCTCATATACATCATATGTGAGCTGATCAAACACTTAAACAACATCTGGAACACTGATTTCTCAGAATCACCAGTCAATTGCTCAAGCTTCTAACCATGGTGCAGTTGAGATGCCATGAAGTGATCCAACCAATTTCCATCAAGTCCAAGCATTCAAACACACTCCATAGGGTGTAGGGAAGCTGTTCAGATCATCACAATTCATCTGTAACACCTCCAACTCAGAAATCAATTTGCTCTTGCTGTCACGACCTAGAGGTAAGCCTAAATTTGGTCATCTCTCAATCTATGCATATTTCCTCGCACAATACTTTTGCCAAATGTTCATAATCATGCATGGAATGTTTCCCCTCAAGTAATTGCTTTGTTTGAATCGTGTATTAAAAATCCCAGCCTTCATGCAGAATTTAGGGTTCTTGAGGATTTTTCGTGATTTCTTGTTTTATGCTTAATTTAAATGAAATTAATTGCCATAGACATGATCGTGAGGTTGAAACGAGTTGATTGGTATGTGGATTGCATGATATGATCAAGTATTCAGTGAGATTGGATAGAAAATGCAAATCTGGGAAACTCAGAACACGCGCGTGTTCTTGCCCTTGTTCTTTGCGCCATTTTCACAAATTCAAATATTTGAATTTTGTGATTTTATTTAATTGATTAAAAATTAATTTCTCTCTAAGTTTTAATGATTTTGAGTTGATTCTTTTTTTAATAATTCACAAAAATGTTAAAATATTTTATTTTCCCAAAAAATCCCAAAAAGATTATTTATTTCATATAATTGATATTTTTGCAAAGAATTAATATTTAAATTGTTTTTGACATTTTGAATATTTTTTCCACCTTGATTTTGCAACTTTTAATGACTTCTAATTATTTTGTAGGTCAATACTTAATTTTTGAAGCATTAATCCAAGATCACAATTTGTTTTCCATATGTTAAACAATTTTGATCATTTTAATTGAATTTTTATTCAATTAAAATACATTTTAAAAACAAATTAGGGCTTTTGGATTAATTCAACCCTCATAAATCATTTTCAAAACTTTTGGGCCTCTATTAGAGTGTAAGACCCAATCCCCTTTTAACCAAAACAAATTTGGGGCCTCAGATATTGTATAAGTCCCTCTGTGTTAAAAGAAAATCTCGGCGCGATCGCCATTTCAAAACAAAAAACATCTGGGCCTACCCTCGTGTTATAAGCCCCATTCTTTTTAAACTCTTTGGGCCTCTTGAGAGAGTGTAAGACCAATCCCTTTGTACCTAAAACCTTTCTTGGGCCTCATTCACTTGTATAAGTCCCTGTACAAATTCTAACTCACAATGCGATCACTGATAAAACCTTGGGCCTCTCCTTGAGCTGTAAGCCCCAACATCTTTTCAAAGCACTTTCTCCTTTGTTTTTGTATGTAATATTATTATCAAAGCTTTCTTTGTTGAACAACTAACCAAACAGCCTGGAAGCTCTACAACCGAGTAAGTGTTTACCCGCTTTCATTTACTTCTTTCCTATGTATATAATTGTACTGTGGGGCTGTTTCTCTGTAAGTCTTCTTTCATAAACTCATTTCAACTGTGTAATAATAGTATAAATACTTAGAGTTTCCCCGGCAACTACGTCTAGCATTAAGCCCGTTGATCACTCTTAGAAGTAGATAAAACTAGATCCCCATGGAGATATGAAAGGCAACATTCTCGGTGAACCCTTTCATAGACTGTCACTCGTAGAAGTTGTCAAAGAAAATCTATTCCCAAGAGATGATCTTTTCTCCGTGAATGGCATCTCTTGAGTTTCTTCCCAATTCTCAAACTTTCCTGGCTTGATCTATTCCTCGTGAATAGCCTGTCTTGAATTTCTCGGGGTTTGGGGACCCACGGGCTTCTTAAAAACACTTGTCAAAGAAACTATACTCCCCAGAGATGATCTTTTCTCCGTGAATGGCATCTCTTGAGTTTCTTCCAAATTCTCAAACTTTCTTGGCTTGATCTATTCTTCGTGAATAGCCTGTCTTGAATTTCTCGGGGTTTGGGGACCCATAGGCTTCTTAAAAGAATCGGCATCCTCTTGGGCATTGTTCAAGGACCCACAGGCTTCCTAAAAGCATCACCGCCTCCTCTTGGGCGTTGTACAAGGACCCGTCGGCTTCTTAGAAGTTTTATAGCCTTCTCTTAGGCTTCGTATAATGATTCTTCCTCCGAGAATGATAGCCTTCTCTTGGGCTTCATACAAGGACCACTCGGCTTCTTAAAAGTTTCTAGCCTCCTCTTGGGCTTTGTACAAATTGTCACGACGACCTCCTATAGGTATAGTAATAGAAATTAGTCATCTTAATAGAACAGTCTTTCCAAGAGTCTACTACTGTTTCTCAAAGCATAGTACAAAAGATGAAACTCTAGACTTGGACAGTCTAATTTCCTTGAGTCTCCAAGACATTCTCAAGCACCCTTCAAAAATAGGAAGAAAACTCGTAGACTCGGACAGTCTCAATATCCTTTGGATTTCCCATTTCCTCAGAGAACAGGAAATAACCCTGATCCTCGAATCAAAATCCCTGAGTGCAAACATTACTCATATAAGAACTGATTTTCTCTTTAAATCAGCATACTGGACCTGTCACTCAACTGAAACAGTTACCATAGCCTCCTCTTGGGCTTTGTACAATGATTCTCCCCAGCGGAGCTAATGATTTTAGCCTCCATCTCGGGCTTCGTACGAGATACCATAGAGGACTCTCTCGTCAAGTCACTTCCCTTTTAGCCTCTATCTCGGGCTTTGTACGAGACAGATCAAAAATACCCTCTTGTTGGGCCATTAGTCTCTTCTTAGGCTTTGTATAATGAAAACCTTTTAGCCTCCTCTTAGGCTTTATATAAGAAAACCACTGGTTGATCCAATCAACCTTTTAGCATCAAAGTTGTGCCTCGTTCACAGTATACAAACATCAACAACTCCTTCCCCTTCATCTAATCACTATAAGCGGCAAGCCTCTGGATTATTTACATCCATGCCACTGTCCCTCTTTTAGCATGAGAAATTCCTAAGGAAAGATGGCATTGCTCTACACTGAGTTAAAGTCTTCTCCTTCAGGTTGGAAATCCCCTATAAAGGAAATTATGGCATTGTCGGATTCACAAATCCCGGTTAAAGTAATTCTCCTTTATAAACAGTTGTGACAGACAAACCCCTTTTTAGAGATGACAAATTCTCTCTAAAGACAACACCTTTCGGCTTCACATCTTGGGCTTTGAACAAGATACAAACTACCTTTCGCTTCACGTCTTGGGCTTTGAACAAGACACCAAAACACCATTTCCTCCCATAGAATAGGAGGAACTACGATCGCTTTGATTTCCCTGTTTCGGTAAACGGGAATACGTAGGCATAAGATTGAAAGAAAAAATCTTAGCGAGCACACTAAACAAAAACCCAAAATCCCATACTTTCATACATCCGCCCTAACATCTTAACCTCCCACCAATAGACCGAACACTATTTTTAACAAAATAAACCTAAAAGAGACCCCGAATCTTTATAATATCTGTAAACCAACAGTTTTGACTGTTTAACCTCAGTTTGCAAGTAGGGTTAATTTGAGACATCTATTTCCCTTCCTTCATCAGCTTCAATAGGATAAAAAATGAATCGAGTTGTAGATACCAAAGAGCGGTAGTGCTTCGCAACCACATCCAAAATCGCTCGCTACAGAAAAATGGTGAATTCACTAGGGACGTGTCATTAGGATCTATCTTACCTTTGTAGCGAGATCTTGTTCTCTTCCCATCTATTAGGTGGAAAGCTTAAAAGTGGCGCCCCGTGGGGCCGGTCTTTCTTTCTTTCTGGGATAGGACTCTTTGTTGACTTCACTAGGATCTTAGGTCAAAAAAACCCTTTAAGTTGGGAAGGAACCACAAAATGGTGTCTCCGCCGGGGAGCCATTTTATGTCATGAACATAAGATCCATAGCTTTTAAAAGGTCTAGGACATTAGGACATATATATATATATATATATATATATATATATATATTGCTTTTCCTAATTGATATATGTGTTTATTTTTCTGCTAATGGGAATGCGTGTGATGCCGCATGTGGAAAGATTGAGTATACACTTAAGATAAGTGATGGTGACGAGGTCGACCATCAACCTTAGTGGAGGCTTCCCAATGCAACCCATTCCCTCTCATAGGCAATGGGTCGATTGTGACGTCTGAGAAGCTGAGGAGCCAACCCTTTTCTAGTGCGGAAACTATCAGAAATAGTTGTCACGCGATACTACCCTCATTTGAGGCTGATGATCTATTCTCGGTGAATAGCATTCTCTAAGATTTCATACAGCTCGCTGGCGATCCGTTTACTGTTTGTCATCCTGGGAGGAGCTGATGATTTTGAGTACAGGTACAAAAATTACCCTAGTATAAACCTTTGGGGATGGGTAGAGCTTTGACTTCATGACAACGACCCTTTGACCCCATGTTTTTTCTATGTTTTTGTGTGCTGCATTCATGCATTCATTTAAAAAACATTAAAACATTCAAAAAATTTCTCTTCTACTCTCTCTGTTTTTTCAAAATAAACTGAGACTGTGATTGCAAATATCAGAGAAAAGAATTACGCTAATGGATTTTGGTAGAAGGAGAACTCATAAGTACACCTTCAGGATTCCAAAACTAGAGGATTTAAGAGGTTTGGCAAGGATGATCACAAACCAAGAGGCTTTCAGAGCCAAGTACGGAGGTTTGCTATCTCTGTTAAGAGTCCATGTGATTGAGGGAATCATGGATGCCCTCATTCAGTTCTACGATCTGGTCTATCATTGTTTCACGTTCCCGAATTACCAGCTAGCACCAACGCTGGAGGAGTATTCTCATCTGATTGATCTACAGATTACAGATCAAGCTCCATTTTCTGGACTGGAAGAAATTCCAAAGAATCAGACCATTGCAAGAGCAATTCATTTGGACGAGTCTGAGGTCAGGACTCACATGACTGCTAAGGGTGGCATACAAGGTTTTCCAGCCCAGTTCTTGACAAAGAAAGCCCTGTACTTCACTAGTATCGGGAACGTGACTGCTTTCGAAAGCATCTTTGTTTTACTCACCTACGGGTTATTTTTGTTGCCCAACATTAATAACTTCGTCGATATCAATTCCATTAAGGTTTTTCTCATTGGAAACCCTATGCCGACTTTTCTCGCAGATGCGTATCATTCTGTACACTTAGGAAATTTGTACAGTGGAGGGGAGATTACGTGCTGTGTACCTCTGCTATACAAATGGTTTATCTCTCACTTGCCTAAGTCTGCTGCTTTTTGGGATCACAAGAGTGCCTTACGTTGGTCGCAGAAAATCATGTCCCTCACTAACTCTGATATAGATTGGTGTAATAGGATTTATGATGGAATCAGGATCATTGAACGTTGTGGAAACTTCCCCAACGTACCCCTTATAGGAACTAAGGGAGGAATCAATTATCATCTAGTTCTTGTTCGTCGTCAATTTGTTTACCCGATGAGACACGTCCCACAGAGTGTTCATCTGGAAGGTCTTTTCTTCAAGGAAGGAGAAAGTGACAGAGCACTAAAGACGGAAATAGTGCACGCTTGGAAAAACATTCATAAGAAAGGACGGGAGTCTCTAGGAAAACCGGACTGTGTCTCGGTGGACCCTTATCTCCACTGGGTGCAAACTAGAGCTCTCAAGCTAAAAATGCCTTATCCTCATCATGGAGTTCTTCCACCGAGGGATTCTGTCATGTACTTCATGACTGAGACTGAAAAGCTTCAGGTTACTCTCAACAAAGTTTAACGGGAGAGGAGGTCTTGGAAGAACAAGTACAGCACCCTCAACGTAGAGTGCATAAAAATACAACAATTACTGAAAGATAAGGATGCTCTTATTGAAATTTTGGAGCAACATGCTGTAGAGAATCAAGATGACCAAAGGAATTTGCTCGCTCCTTTCACCTGGCAAAGGAATGACAACCCGGCAACGGCCCAAGAGCCCCAGTCAAAGAAAAGGAAAGTACCAGAATCAGCACCCGGTTTCTCTTCAGAGAGGACTCGGGACCCACTAGCTTAGGTTTCTGTTTTCGCACCTTGTAATCTACTGTATTTCCATTTCTGTAATCCTTTGAATTCAATAAAAAGGGGTTTCCCCACTGTTTGATATTTGCAATCTAATTGTCGAAGTTTATTTTGATTAAACCAAAAAACAATTAATATAATCATTGCATTCATCATTCTCACACCGTGTATTCTTCTTACCTACGAATCTCACGTTTGTGTCTCGGTTCTAGAGTCAAACTGTCTCATTAGTATAATACTCAGGCCAATCGTCAGAAAAAGATGGATGATCTTGAGGAAGAAAATAGAGAGTTGAAGGAAGAGATCGACGCTCTGAGAGAGGATATGAGAAAGCTTCATAACGACATGCAAGCCATGGCAGAAGCTCAGCTACAAAGGACTGTGATCTCAGAGATCACCTTAACGCCCATAGTGGAGAAGTATGATCCTAGGTATCAAATGCCGAAAGATCGTCCTTGGGGCATGCCTGTTAACTATATCCCGAAAGGATATGTTCCGCCGATCACTGAAGATCAGGGAATCATAACAGAAGTCGCTGGGCCTGAAGGTTACAAACTTCGGGAAACCGAAGGTGCCAGGGGCATACTGAAGACTCCTGAAGGTTACAAACTTTGGGAAACGCCAAGATTCACTGTCGTAGTAACGGTACCACCCCCTGTGGTGCACACTGTCCCGGAAGGACAGATTCTGCCGATACCTTCTGGTAAGAAGGAATCTATGTTCGATAGAATGGATGAATTCCAGGAACAGTTCCTAGAAATGCAGAAGGAGTTGCAAGCCATCCGTGATCAGGATCTATTTGGAAAGGACGCCGCAGACCTTTCTCTGGTCCCTAATGTGAAAGTTCCGCACAAATTTCAAGTGCCCGACTTTGAAAAATACAAGGGTAACTCTTACCCTCAGAGCCATCTGGTGATGTACGCTCGGCGAATGTCGGCTCAGACGGAGAATCAGGACCTACTGATTCACTGCTTTCAGGATAGTTTAACCGATGCTGCATTAAAATGGTACATGGGTTTAAATCGTGCTACGATTAGCACATTCAGAGATCTTGGTACTGCCTTCGTCCAACAATACAAATACAATTTGGACATGGCACCGGACAAAGATCAGCTCTGATCAATGTCACAAAAGGACAAGGAAACCTTTAAGGAGTACGGTCAGAGATGGCGCGAAATTGCCGCTCAAATTTGTCCACCTCTTGAGGAGAAAGAGATGACAAAGATCTTCTTAAAGACCTTAAGCTCATTTTACTATGACAGAATGGTTGCCAGTGCACCCGATGATTTCACCGAGATGGTGGGCATGGGAGTTCGTCTTGAGGAAACCGTCCGAGAAGGACGTTTGGTAAAAGACGCTGGATCATCAAGTAGTACAAAACGATACGGTAGTGCTCTCCCTAAGAAAAAAGAGCAAGATATTGGGAATATCTCTCTCGGAAAGCAAAGGCGACGTTCCAACTAGTAGCAGCTGTAATTCCTGCTATCAACCCTACGCCTGTTTCTACGTATCAACCTCAGGTTGTGCAGAGCCAACCTAATCAGCAAAGGACATAACAGCCTCTTCAGCAGGCTCGTCCTCCGTATAACAACAACCGTACAACACGACCATCAGGGTTTGATCCTATACCCATGTTGTACGCAGATCTATTTCTGTTACTACTGGCTAAGGGGCACATCCAGACTAAGTCTCCTCTTACAGAATCAGAAAATCTGCCTTTTTAGTTTAAGGTGGATCAGATATGCCCTTATCATCAAGGAGGATCAGTGCATAACATAGAAAACTGTCTCAATTTCAAATCTGACGTTCAAAAGCTTGTTAGGAGCGGGCTCTTATCTTTCAAAGATACGAATCCCAATGTTCTCACAAACCCGCTGCCTCAACATGAGAAAGCTGCAGTCAACCTGATTGAGAAAGAATTTAACAATGTCTATCAAATTCACAATGTACTCTTGTTGAGGACCAATCTAGTCAAGATGCATTGTAGACAGAGTGGGTACGGCCATGTGCCACCTCATAATTATCACCAGTGTGATGTCTTCTCTAAAAACAATCAAGGATGTTCTGTGGTGCAAACAGCTTTACAGGAACAGATGGATCTCGGATGGATCCAAGAGCACCGAGTTCGTGGAGTTAACATGGTTTACACGAATTCCAACGTCATTCAGAACCACGACAACCGTGCGATGAATGTCAACCTGGTGGCAATGCATTTAAGGCAAAGCCAGTATCATAATCTGCCGCGGCATGATTTACAGTTCTTGTCTGACTTGCTTGGTAAACAAATAGGGATGCTCTTTCATACAGGAGGCCCTCCAGTGTCAGATGGATCTCGGATGGATCTAGGACTACCATGATAGGAATCCCTATCAAATCAATATGGTTCAAATCTTCGACATTCGCTTGAGGAATACCAACTTGGTAGAGCTGCATGCTAAGCAGGTCTGACTCGGATTCCTAATATCTCGTAATAATCACAGCTGTAAAGCGGGTTGCGAAAATGATCAGGGATGTGCCCTTGTCCAGGAAGCACTTCAGCACTTGTTAAATCATTGGTGGATGCCAATCAACATGGATGAATATACTCAGCAAATTAGTATCAATAACAGAAACCTCACTCGGCGTCAAAGTCAGGATGTCTGACTCGTAGAAGCTAACATAGTGAGGTTACATTGTATTCAAAGTGGGCGTGGCTAGGTGCCACCACACAATTATGAACGTTGTGGAGTCTGTTCGGAAAGTAACCAAGGGTGCTACCTTGTGAAAACAGTTCTCCAGGGGCAGGTGAATCGTGGAGAAATCCGCCCGTATCCAGGTTCCGGACCCATCAATTGGTCGCCGAACTACCTTGCCAATCAAATTGAGGACGTTGTTGTAATCTCTGATCATCAAAGAACTAGGGATGTTTTCACCATCATTCCTCTGCTTGACAAATCCAGAGTTCCTAACCGGGAATGGATCGAGATTACCTATGATGGTCAGAAAAACCAGAAGGTTCCCATAGTCATCTATCTGCCGGGACCACTACCGTATGAATCATCTAAGGCAATCCCTTACAAATACGGTGCAACGATAATTGAAAATGGAAAGGAAATTCCATTACCCTCCATCGTGAATATTGCAGACATCATTCATGTAAAGAGGAGTGGTAGAATCTTCAACAGAGGAGTTGGAGAATCCAACAAAGAAAAGGAACTTCAGACGGAACTTCCCGATCCACCAGTCGGTCAATCCAGTAATCCCGACCTTTTGAAAAACGATGATGAAATGCTAAAGCACGTCCAAAGGAGTGAATATAATATTGTTGATCAACTGTTACAAACTCCTTCAAAGATCTCGGTATTATCACTGTTACTCAGTTCAGAAGCGCACAGGGAGGCTCTACAGAAAGTTTTGGAGCAAGCCTTTGTGGAACAGGATGTAACCATCACACAGTTCAATAGTATTGTCTCTAACATCACTTCTTGCAATAACTTGGGATTTAGTGATGAGGAATTACCTGAAGAGGATCTTCGTCATAACATGGTGCTCAATATTACACTCAACTGCCAGGACGATGCTTTAGCCAGCGTACTGGTAGACACAGGGTCAGCCCTAAATGTTATGCCGAAGTCCACTTTGATTCAATTATCATTCAAGGGCCCTCCGATGAGAACCAGCGAGGTAGTTGTCAAAGCGTTCGACGGATCCAGAAAAATGGTTATCGGTGAAGTTGACCTTCCCATAACTATTGGTCCTCACACTTTTAAAGTTACTTTCCAGGTCATGGACATCCGGGCAACTTACAGTTGTTTATTAGGAAGACCTTGGATACATCAGGCTGGAGCGGTCACTTCAACCCTCCACCAAAAGCTAAAGTTCGTCCAGGACGACCAACTCATCACAGTCTGTGGGGAACAGGCCTTGCTCGTCAGCAATTTATCGTCATCCACTTATGTGGAACCAGAAGGGATAATCGGAACCCAGTTCCAAGCACTTTCGCTACACAAGGATGATCAACCCGGAGGAGGAACTTCGATTTCCTCATACAAAGATGCTATTAGAGCAGTCGAGAGTACCGATACGACAGGATGGGGACAGCTTGTCATTCCTACTAGCAATACAACAAAGAAGGGTCTTGGTTTTTCTGCAACCTATACCCGGACAGTTGCTAACAATGAAAGTCTTCATCCCATTCAGGATTTCTTCCACAATGGGGGTTTTCTTCACCCAGTGTCTCAAATAGTCCATGCTATCAATGAGGAGGATCCCTCCGACACAGATGAGGAATGGAAGTCCTATCTTAACAAGGACGGTTATATGTCTCAGGAAGTGGTGCCTATGCGATATTGCTATCCCGCACAGAGTCCGAGATTTATACCTAGGTCAGATGTCGAAATGATATACGGAGATTGTGATCCGGAAGGATGCCGTGCTCCACCAAACTCATTAGAGGAAGACACTCTGATAAAAGATAACTTTGACCACAATTACTATGGCCCGATGGATGGCCTGCCAATGTGGCAGCCTTATCCAGGAGACTTGGGGCCAGAAAGTCAGCCGAGTAATGAAACTCAGCTGAGCATCATTGAACAGAATACCTGTGTCCCCACCATGTCATGGGATCAACACTCAGGTCATTCAGAAACTACTCAACATGATGATGAATTTTCAACGTTTGCAGGACTTGAATTCATCAACTATGCCTTTCCCGAGGTCAACGTCATCGAGAGGGATGACTCCTGCAGTTCGAAAGAAGTGTGGGACACCTTGGGACAACCGAGTGGAAAATTTGACTATATGGTCAAGTACACCACTCTTGAAAGCTCTCGTATCAGGCTCGAAGATATCCAGCCAACTGGATGGGGAGATACAGCTGAGAGCACAAATGCTATGCAAAATACAACAGAGGAATTCTCCTACGACAATTCTGCTTGGGAGACAGATTTCAATGATCCTGCTCCACCAGAAATCAGCGTTATTTCTGAAGACAAATCAAGGAAGGTGCCAGACTTTGTGATTCATCGAGGAGTTTGCCGCTAATGGGTCGTAGTTGATGCTCCGAAGGTCGTTCGCCAATCAAAGTAATTGCCATCTTAAACCTTTCACCCTACCCAGGTGAAACAGATGTTTTGATAGGGCTCGCTTTCTGTATATTTTCCCTCTTCGCTTCGCCCAAAGCGACAGAGTTTTGTTTTATAGGGCTGTAGTTTCAAGAATCGACTTGTTCATTAATAAAATAACGTCGTTCTGTAATTTCCGCATTAATTGCTATTTTCTCTTTTTTTTTTCTTTTTCTCAGAAAATGGTAATCCTAAAAAAAATTCAAATAAAAACAAGCAGTAATAAAAAATATACATTGCACACACTTTTGCATTCTCTCTGTCTCTTTTAAACACGAATTATCACGTCATACAGATTGCTTATTTTAAACCCCGTTGAAACATACGATCCAATGCCTTCTCCCAACTTTGAGTTCCCGGTATTTGGGGCTGAAGAAGAAGATGACAACGAAATTCCAGAAGAGATCTCCCGACTACTCAGACAAGAGGAAAGGTCTATTGAACCTTACAAAGAGCCGTTGGAAACGGTAAACTTGGGTTCAAAAAAAGAGAGAAAAGAAATCAGGATTGGGGCACTGCTCAGTCCAACTGCCAAAGAGAGTTTGATAAAGCTTCTCAAAGAATTCCCCGATGTATTCGCTTGGTCCTATCAGGATATGCCAGG
This sequence comes from Lathyrus tuberosus, assembly GCA_022829125.1. NCBI lineage: Eukaryota > Viridiplantae > Streptophyta > Magnoliopsida > Fabales > Fabaceae > Lathyrus > Lathyrus tuberosus. The sequence goes on from JALAZF010000085.1 coordinate 10,304,502, forward strand.
GTTGGATACCAGCATCGTGGAACATCACTTACCATTAAGATCGGAATGTCCACCAGTAAAGCAGAGATTGAGACGCACTCACCCGGACATGGCCATCAAAATCAAAGAGGAGGTACAGAAACAGATTGACGCAGGTTTCCTCGCCACATCAGAATATCCTCAATGGTTAGCCAATATCATACCCGTTCCGAAAAAGGACGTAAATGTCATAATGTGTGTCGACTACAGAGATCTAAACAAGGCAAGTCTAAAGGGCGAATTTCCGTTACCACACATTGACATGCTGGTAGACAGTACAGCAAAGTTCAAAGTTTTCTCCTTCATGGATGGATTCTCGGGCTATGACCAGATCAAAATGGCGCTGAAAAACATGGAGAAAACTTCGTTCATTACCCCATGGGGTACCTTTTGTTACAAGGTAATGTCTTTCGGTTTGAAGAACGCCGGGGCAACTTATCAAAGGGCCATGACTACTCTGTTTCATGACATGATACACAAGGAAATCGAGGTATATGTCGATGACATGATTGCAAAATCTAAGACAGAAGAGGAGCATGTGACCCACCTGTCAAAACTTTTCGAGCGTCTGAGAAAATACAAACTCCGCTTGAATCCCAACAAGTGCACCTTTGGTGTCCGTTCAGGGAAACTTTTAGGGTTCATCATCATTCAGAAAGGAATTGAGGTTGATCCTGACAAGGTCAAAGCCATTCAAGAAATGCCTTCTCCGAAAACTGAAAAACAAGTTAGAGGATTCCTGGGACGTTTGAACTACATCTCCTGATTCATATTCCTCATGATCGCCACATGGCGCCGATTTTCAAATTACTCAAAAAGAACTAGGATTGCGTTTGGACAGAAGATTGTCAAACTGCCTTCGACAGTATTAAGGAATATCTGTTGAATCCGCCGATTCTATCACCTCCAGTGGAAGGAAGACCACTGATCATTTACTTAACAGTCTTGGAAGACTCAATGGGGTGTGTACTTGGCCAACAAGATGAAACCAAACAGAAAGAGTATGCTATTTACTATCTAAGCAAGAAGTTCACCGACTGTGAAACTCGGTACACGATGCTTGAGAAAACTTGCTGTGCTTTGGCTTGGGCATCCAAACGTCTTCGTTAGTACATGATTCGTCACACTACTTGGTTGATCTCTGAAATGGATCCAATCAAGTATGTATTTGAAAAACCTGCTCTCACGGGAAGGATTGCCCGTTGGAAGATGTTGCTATCAAAATATAACATAGAGTACCATGCTCAGAAAGTCGTTAAGGGGAGTATTTTAGCCGATCATTTGACTCATCAACCGATTGACGATCAAGAATCAATTGGGTTTGACTTCCCAGATGAAGATGTCATGTATTTGAAAATGAAAGACTGCAACGAACCGCTACCCAGTGAAGGGCCAGAACCAGGTTCCCAATGGGGACTAATCTTTGACAGAGCTGTCAATCATTACGGAAACGGAATTGGGGCAATTATCATAACACCTCAGGGTACCCACATTCCTTTCACCACCCGACTTACGTTCAAATGTACAAACAACGGGGCCGAATACGAAGCTTGTATTATGGGTCTCGAAGAAGCGATTGATTTGAGGATCAAGAACTTGGACGTATATGGCGACTGAGCTTTGGTTATCAATCAGATAAAAGGAGATTGGAACACATACCAATCAGGATTGATTCGTTACAAAGATTATGCAAGAAGGTTGTTACCCTTCTTCAACAGAATCGAGTTTCATCACATCCCTCGTGATGAGAATCACATGGCTGATGCATTAGCCACTCTCTCTTCCATGATTAGTGTAGGTCAATGGAATGACATACCTAAGATCGACATAATACTCCTTGAAAAGCCCGCTTACGTCTTCACGATTGAAGCAGTCATAGATGACAAGCCTTGGTATCACGATATCAAATGCTTCCTTCAAAAACAAGAGTACCCACCTGGGGCACTAAGGAAGGACAGAAAAACCCTCAGGAGACTGGCTGGAAACTTCTTCCTGAGAGGTGATACTCTATATAAGAGAAACTTCAACATGGTTTTGCTCCGATGCGTCGACAGACTAGAGGCAGACATGTTGTTGAAAGAAAATCATGAAGGATCTTTTGGCACCCATGCCAACGGACACACAATGACGAGAAAAATTCTAAGAGCAGGGTACTATTGGTTGACAATGGAATCCGACTGCTACAAGTACATGAGAAGGTGTCACAAGTGTCAGATATACTCAGAAAAAATCCATGTACCGCCAATGCATCTCAAAGTTCTTTCTTCCCCCATTGCCTTTTTCCATATGGGGAATCGACATGATTGGCTTGATTGAGCCTAAGGCTTCAAACGGACATCGGTTCATTCTGGTCGCCATTGATTACTTCACCAAGTGGGTCGAAGCAGCGTCATACGCTAATGTAACCCGATAGGTGGTGGTCTGATTTATCAGAAACAACATCATCTACCATTATGGTGTTCCGAGTCAGATCATTACTGATAATGGATCTAACTTGAACAATAAGATGATGAAAGAGTTGTGAGCAGAGTTCAAGATTGAACACCATAACTCATCTCCCTACTGACCCAAGATGAACGGAGCGGTAGAAGCGGCTAACAAGAACATCAAGAAGATTGTTCAAAAGATGGTTGTAACCTACAAAGATTGGCACGAGATGTTACCCTTTGCTCTTCACGGTTATCTCACATCTGTCCGCACTTCAACAGGGGCAACCCCTTTCTCTCTAGTATATGGCATGGAAGCAGTGCTTTCCATAGAAGTAGAGATCCCATCAATCCGGGTATTGATGGAAGCTGAGATTACAGAAGCTGAATGGTGTCAAAGTCGACATGACGAAGTGAATCTGATTGAAGAGAAATGAATCACGGACTATACCATGGTCAGTTGTATCAGCAAAGAATGAAGAAGGCGTTTGACAAAAAGGTCCGACCGCACGTCTTCAAAAAAGGAGACCTCGTGCTCAAGAAGATACAATCATTTCTCACTGATTCTCGGGGTAAATGGACTCCGAATTATGACGGCCCCTACGTGGTCACGAAAGATTTTTCAGGCGGCGCCTTGAGACTTGCAACCATGGACGGAGAAGAATTTGCCTACCCCACAAATGTTGATGTGGTCAAGAAATACTTCGCCTAAACTAAAAAAAAAAGTCTCGGTGGATTGAAAACCCGAAAGGGCGGTCCAGGCAAAAGTTAGAGACAAAAATAAAAAAAAGCATCCCGGTGGATTGGAAACTTCACAGTACAATCCAGGCAAAAGTTACGGATAAGGGCAAGTAACTATGTTCAACAGAGGCAAGTCCCTCAGCAGCAGTAGTTACACCATCCATCGGAGGAAAACTCCAGTCAAGGTTATCTTCGACAGAAGCTCAGCATGTCCCAAATTCAAAGTTGGTAGAAGGATAGTGGTCGTTATGTTTCAATGTAGCCCTTTTCCCTTAAATTACCATTTTCTAACTTTGTAAATACTCTTTGGAATCACGCGTTTGGCTGATCTCCATTCTATCAATAAAATTTGAGCCCTAGTGCTTTTGTTTGCAATTCTTATTTGTTTTAGCTTTACAGAATGACATTTTGATATGATTAACGATTCTTAAAATAAAACAAAAATGAATTTACTTGTAAAACTTTTTCTGCTTTAAAATAAAGATGGCAATTTCTTTTTACTGTTGAACATCAAAAGAACATCAACCGCTTCTCCAGAAGTAAGCGAACTTCAAAGTGCAGAATCAAAGTACTCTTTCTATGTCAGTACGTATAAATGAAGGGATCAACTGTGTCAGAGACCTTATTTCGTCTGACACGCCTCGGCCGAGTTCTCATCTCCTAAGCCCGACAAACATAGTTCACCGCGAGGACTACTTCTCCTAAGTAAGGTAGAATTACTACTTTTCGACCAACGGTACTTCTTCGCCCCGCGATGGCTTAGTATCCAGTCGTGTTCATCCACTAGTCTGTATGTCGTGTCAGTTTTGTCAGCATATACATACATACATCATGTATTATTGATTTACATTCGCATTCATATTGCATCACTATCACTCCAGTCGGTCTTATCCCCTAGTGATAAAAGTCCTCTCAATCGAGTTGTCGATTCTTTTCTCATCAAAAAGTGAATCATCTGAACAATCTCGCCTCCAGTTATTTCTGAATTGAAGATAGGTCCTCGACCACTTTGATAACTTGAACCTCTGAAAAACCAGAGAGCCCTCAGTCAACATCACTCTTTGCCATTGATGATGATATCTTTGCTTTCCCGGATTAAGGAAAATCCCTAGAGAAAGCCCCTTAATCGGAGCTTCGGCAATACGACAGTTTTTCTCCGAAAGAATCGCTGATGAAAAGGTCATCGGAACCTCAAAATTTGATCCCATCATATGGAATTTCTCCAGGAAGATCCCGAGAAAAGTATGATGTAAGACCCCAAACGAAAGCAGTCTTTCAGGAGACTCGTCTTCCCTAGTAGAAACAAATGGCGTCTCCAACAGAGAAGTTTGTGCACCTCTACAACTCAGACGACTGGATTCCCCAGCGAGTCTGACATCAGATATTTTTCCTTCAAATGGCATCTCCCCAGGAAGATTCGGCGAGAAGTTTGAGGAAAACCGCTACGAATAGCGTCCCTTGTCAATTAAGTTTATTGACAAAAGAAACTAAGACCAGTTCTTTGGTAGGAAACCAGGATTGAGGGGAAGTTTATATCAGAAACTAAGACTAGTTCCTTGGTAGGAAACCAGGATCGAGGGGAAGTTTAAATCAGAAACTGAGACCAGTTCCTTGGCAGGAAACTAGGATCGAGGGGAAGTTTATTTCCGCAACTAAGACCAGTTCCTTGGTTGAAAACCAGGATCGAGGGGAAGTTTACCTTTTCTAAGCATCATTGCTTAGCAAAAGAAGATGAATGCGATCTACCATTCATAACCACCATCAAAATTTCGGGTATTCTAATATTTAATCCTCTTACACCCCGAATGCCCGAATACCTTCGTCATTCACACCTTCGTGTCCAAGAAGATTAAATAGGGGCATCTGTCATACCCCAAATTTTGACCACTAAGATTTCCCATCATTGTGCAAATCATCATCACAATATGGGTGTGTCATTATGCCTCATTAGTCTCCTCAAAGATGGGTGAGCATTCACTACTATCAAAATTAGGGTTTCAAGCCCTCTCTGAGTGCTTAGACAAAGGATCAATCAAGGAATGACATGATCTTCAACTTGTCTAACCTCTCAAACATCCAAAATGGATCAAGAGGACTCCCACTTCAAGGATTAAGCACAAAGTTGCTCCCTTCTAGGTGGATCAAGCTTCAAGATCGCCAGTGTCACCAAATTAGGGTTTTGATCGACCAGGGCCTCCAGATGGAAAATTTCCTCTGGGCATGAGGCAAAGATCTAAAACATAACCTAATATGCTCCATGGAACCTCATAAACCCAATCATCAAGTCAATTTGGCCTCAGAGGATGCATTCATCCAAAATCAGGAATTAGGGTTTCTTGACCTAATTCACCCCTAAGTTGACTTTTGGGACCAATTATGAACCAAGACCTCAAGACATGATTTAAGGGTCTCTAATATACCATATTGATTCATTTGGAACAATGGATTGATCCAAGAAGCTTGAGCAACAAGTTTCAATTTCATCTGAACCACAATTAGGGTTTTGCGAGAAAAGTCAACTGTAGCTTTGACTTTTGACCAGGACATGCTCCCAAGCCCTAAGACATGATTTAATACACTCTATACCACCCATGGAACATGTCCATCAAGTTTGATTTAGGTCAAGGACATGATTTCCTGAAGAATTGCACAATTTGGAATTCATCGGATAAAAAGTCAACTGTGCACAAATGTCAACTTTGACTTTTTGAGATTTTTCACAAAAATGGATTTTTAACCCTAAAATGATGTTTATGTATGATTTGAATCATCATTCATAAAGAAAATTCAAAGAAAATGGGATAACTTGTAAAAAGGGTAACCATAAAAACTTAGAAAATTTTTCTAAGTTATGAAAAAAAGTGACAAAGGTACCAACTTCGGAGGATCATAACTCCTAAACCATATAAGAGCTTTCCAAAATGGCCAAGAACATCACCAAATTCAACTTGAGCCATGAGATATGACATTGGCAAGTTGCCTTGTTGAAATCTGCCAAGGCAAGGCAGAATTTTGGTCTTTTGCTCGATTTGACGAAATTAGCCAATTCCAAGCCTTGTCATCACTTTGGACAAATCTGAGGATTGAATCTAAAGGGGACAATCACTGAGCCAAGACTCCAAAGTCCTTGGAATAAGAAGTAGCATGCTAAACCTAAAATTTCCCAAAATAGGGACAAGACTCCAATTTTGGATTGGAGCATTCAATGGAAGCACCAAGGTGGCATGGACTGAGCTATTAGCAACTGAATTCAGTCAAGACTTATCCAAGACCAAGGGGACCAGCAGCCTGTGCCCTAACCTCTAGTCAATGGCTAGAGGAGACTTGGATTTTCATTTGACAACATTGGCCAAACCTACTCAGCAGTTGCCATTCACTATTCCTTGCAAAACAAACTCGCTCTACTATAAATAGAGCTCAATTGTGATCAGTTTAAGTACACCAAAGGCCTACAACACTTGCCTTTCTCAAAATCCACTTCTCACTCTAAAAAATGCCTTTCTTAGCAAGTCACTATCGGGTTTTTCATTAGAGAGCAATTCCACTCAAACCAATCACACACACACACACCTCATATACATCATATGTGAGTTGATCAAACACTTAAACAACATCTGGAACACTGATTTCTCAGAATCACCAGTCAATTGCTCAAGGTTCTAACCAAGGTGCAGTTGAGATGCCATGAAGTGATCCAGCCAATTTCCATCTAGTCCAAGCATTCAAACACACTTCATAGGGTGTAGGGAAGCTGTTCAGATCATCACAATTCATCTGTAACACCTCCAACTCAGAAATCAATTTGCTCTTGCTGTCACGACCTAGAGGTAAGCCTAAACTTGGTCATCTCTCAATCTATGCATATTTCCTCGCACAATATTTTTGCCAAATGTTCATAATCATGCATGGAATGTTTCTCCTCAAGTAATTGCTTTGTTTGAATCGTGTATCAAAAATCCTAGCCTTCATGCAGAATTTAGGGTTCTTGAGGATTTTTCGTGATTTCTTGTTTTATGCTTAATTTAAATGAAATTAATTGCCATAGACATGATCGTGAGGTTGAAACGAGTTGATTGGTATGTGGATTGCATGATATGATCAAGTATTCAGTGAGATTGGATAGAAAATGCAAATCTGGGAAACTCAGAACACGCGCGTGTTCTTGTCCTTGTTCTTGGCGCCATTTTCACAAATTCAAATATTTGAATTTTGTGATTTTATTTAATTGATTAAAAAATTAATTTCTCTCTGAGTTTTATTGATTTTGAGTTGATTCTTTTTTTAATAATTCAAAAAAATGTTAAAATATCTTATTTTCCCAAAAAATCCCAAAATTTTTTGTTTATTTCATATAATTGATATTTTTTCCAAAGAATTAATATTTTAATTATTTTTGACATTTTGAATATTTTTTCCACCTTGATTTTGCAACTTTTAATGACTTCTAATTATTTTGTAGGTCAATACTTAATTTTTGAAGCATTAATCCAAGATCACAATTTGTTTTCCATATGTTAAACAATTTTGATCATTTTAATTGAATTTTTATTCAATTAAAATACATTTTGAAAAACAAATTAGGGTTTTTGGATTAATTCAACCCTTATAAATCATTTTCAAAACTTTTGGGCCTCTATTAGAGTGTAAGACCCAATCCCCTTTTAACCAAAACAAATTTGGGGCCTCAGATATTGTATAAGTCCCTCTGTGTTAAAAGAAAATCTCGGCGCGATCGCCATTTCAAAACAAAAAACATTCAGGCCTACCCCGTGTTATAAGCCCCATTCTTTTTAAACTCTTTGGGCCTCTTGAGAGAGTGTAAGACCAATCCCTTTGTATAGAAAACCTTTCTTGGGCCTCAGTCACTTATATAAGTCCCTGTACAAATTCAAACTCACAGTGCGATCACTGATAAAACCTTGGGCCTCTCCTTGAGCTGTAAGCCCCAACATCTTTTCAAAGCACTTTCTCCTTTAATTTTGTATATAATATTGTTATCAAAGCTTTCTTTGTTGAACAACTAACCAAACAACATGGAAGCTCTACAACCGAGTAAGTGTTTACCCGCTTTCATTTACTGCTTTCCTATGTATATAACTGTACTGTTGGGCTGTTTCGCTGTAAGTCTTCTTTCATAAACTCATATCAACTGTGTAATAATAGTATAGATACTTAGAGTTTCCCCGACAACTATGTCTAGCATTAAGCCCGTTAATCACTCTTAGAATCAGACAAAACTAGATCCCCATAGGATTACCAGACACAGTATTCCCTCCTCTTGGGGTTAAACAATATGGAGATATGAAAGGCAACATTCTCGGTGAACCCTTTCATAGACTGTCACTCGTAGAAGTTGTCAAAGAAACTCTATTCCCAAGAGATGATCTTTTCTCCGTGAATGGCATCTCTTAAATTTCTTCCAAATTCTCGAACTTTCTTGGCTTGATCTATTCCTCGTGAATAGCCTGTCTTAAATTTCTCGGGGTTTGGGGACCCACGGGCTTCTTAAAAGCACTTGTCAAAGAAATTCTACTCCCCAGAGATGATCTTTTTTCCGTGAATGGCATCTCTTGAGTTTCTTCCAAATTCTCGAAATTTCCTGGCTTGATCGATTCCTCGTGAATAGCCTCTCTTGAATTTCTCGGGGTTTGGGGACCCATCGGCTTCTTAAAAGCATCACCCTCCTCTTAGGCATTGTTCAAGGACCCACAGGCTTCCTAAAAGCATCACCGCTTCGTCCTGGGTGTTGTACAAGGACCCGTCGGCTTCTTAGAAGTTTTATAGCCTCCTCTTAGGCTTTGTATAATGATTCTTCCTCCGGGAATGATAGCCTTCTCTTGGGCTTCATACAAGGACCACTCGGCTTCTTAAAAGTTTCCAGCTTCCTCTTGGGCTTCGTACAAATTGTCCCGACGACCTCCTAGAGGTATAGGAACATAAATTAGTCATCTTAATAGAACAGTCTTTCCAAGAGTCTACTACTGTTTCTCAAAGCATAGTACAAAAGATGAAACTCTAGACTTGGACAGTCTAATTTCCTTGAGTCTCCAAGACATTCTCAAGCACCCTTAAAAAATAGGAAGAAAACCCGTAGACTCGGACAGTCTCAATATCCTTTGGATTTCCCATTTCCTCAAAGAACAGGAAATAACCCTGATCCTCGAATCAAAATCCCTGAGTGCAAACATTACTCATATAAGAACTGATTTTCTCTTTAAATCAGCATACTGGACCTGTTACTCAACTAAAACAGTTACCATAGCCTCCTCTTGGGCTTTGTACAATGATTCTCCCCAGCGGAGCTAATGATTTTAGCCTCCATCTCGGGCTTCGTACGAGATACCATAGAGGACTCTCTCGTCGAGTCACTTCCCTTTTAGCCTCTATCTCGGGCTTTGTACGAGACAGATCAAAACTAACCTTTTGTTGGACCATTAGCCTCCTCTTAGGCTTTGTATAATGAAAACCTTTTAGCCTCCCCTTAGGCTTTATATAAGAAAACCACTAGTTGATCCAATCAACCTTTTAGCATCAAAGTTGTGCCTCGTTCACAGTATACAAACATCAATAACTCCTTCCCCTTCATCTAATTGCTGTAAGCGGCAAGCCTCTGGATTATTTACATCCATGCCACTGTCCCTCTTTTAGCATGAGAAATTCCTAAGGAAAGATGGCATTGCTCTACACTGAGTTAAAGTCTTCTCCTTCAGGTTGGAAATCCCCTATAAAGGAAATTATGGCATTGCCGAATTCACAAATCCCGGTTAAAGTAATTCTCCTTTATAAACAGTTGTGACAGACAAACCCCTCTTTAGAGATGACAATTTCTCTCTAAAGACAACACCTTTCGGCTTCACATATTGGGCTTTGAACAAGATACAAACTACCTTTCGCTTCACGTCTTGGGCTTTGAACAAGACACCAAAACACCATTTCCTTCCATAGAATAGGAGGAACTACGATCGCTCTGATTTCCCTATTTCGGTAAATGGGAATACGTAGGCATAAGATTGAAAGAAAAAATCTTAACGAGCACACTAAACAAAAGCCCAAAATCCCATACTTTCATACATCCGTCCTACCATCTTAACCTCCCACCAATCGACCGAACACTATTTTTAACAAAATAAACCTAAAAGAGACCCCGAATCTTTGTAGCATCTGTAAACCAACAGTTTTGACTGTTTAACCTCAGTTTGCAAGCATGGTTAATTTGAGACATCTATTTCCCTTCCATCATCAGCTTCAATAGGATAAAAAATGAATTGAGCTGTAGATACCAAAGAGCGGTAGTGCTTCGCAACCACATCAAAAATTGCTCGCTACACCCCTCAATCATAGCAGTGATAACAACTTACAATAACAAAAGTAGACGACACACTTTAACGACAATACTTGATCTTGCTTAAAAGCTTCAATCAAGAACAATACACTCGTGCTTAAAAGCTTAGAGTGGACACGTTACAACTCAACTAAATCAGTCCAATTCAACCATAGAAACAGATGAATGAATGGCTCACAATACACAGACGAAAACACAAACCCTAATACTTGACACTCAGTACATAATCTCTTGTCTTTGTTCCTTCCAAGTAGGGTTGAGACTTCTTTAAAAAGAAACAGATTCTTGGGCCTGGGAAATAATAATTCTCAGAATTAATTCTCAATTAAAACTGATAAAACTCCAAATCTTTTTGCCCTAAAATAGTAACGAAATATACTCCACAAAGTAATAGGAACTGATTGTATCAGAATAGATCTTCTCCAATAAATTCGCCTGCAATCTGTCAAACAAAATCTCCCAAGATATATCAAATAATGCGCAGCACATAAAAACACAGAACTGGAAGTTCTGTCAAAAGATGTTACGACATCCGCCTTGACATCATACACCACAATCCTGCAACACATGTTAGAACCACATGTCTTGACATCAAGCATGACATCTTGATGTTACACCTTGTTTTACCAAAATTGCATCCAATAACAGAACTAACAATCTCCCCCTTTGGCTAATTTTGGCTAAAACAATATCAGCACACATTAGAGATACCTGCAGCAGAAAATAACACATAACAACACTAACATTCAGCAGAAACCCCAATCAAAACTCAAACACCCCTCAAGTCAAGGAACCACACAAGCCAAACAAAAACTCTCCCAGAAAATCAGAAAATCACAAATCTTAACTAAGCAACAACTAGCCTTACTAGCCTTTCTCTCCCCCTTTTTAGCCATAATTTGACAACCAGCTGATTAAATCCAGAAGAACCAACCTAAATTAGTCACCAAGCCCAATGTTCTGACACGCAGTCAAACATTGTCAAATTCCAAGAAAAACTGTTGAACCCAGCTTGGAAAGAGTGACACATTACTCAACAGAGATAGGTGCACAGACACCAAACAACTTTGATTGACCAAGCGATACAAACAAGGGTTTCCATATGAATTATAAAAACTACACCAAAGTGCTTCTTACTACAGCCAATCTGAGAAGGAAACATGAGTCAGTCCTCCAAGACAGTTGATACACACAAGGATCTGTTGAAGCTAGACCAGAAAATCAAGAGCACAAAACCAAAGGAGATGAAGTTCAAAGAAATGACAACAGGTGGATCCTCTACAGGGGCAACAAGGACAGGAAGAAAAACAAAAACAAGGATGAAGACCATCAAGAAAGCTCAGGTGCAACTACATGATTCTGAGGATGAGGCAGATGAAGATTGGGTTACTTTCATTAACTCAGGTGGTTGGAATGAATAGCTGAATCCAAACATGAGAACTCTTTGCTTGTAGTTTCCAAAAAATGTAATGATGAGTACTTCCATCAATAAAAATGTTCTTATTTTGCCACCTTCACATAAGACACCTGCACCAAAAATCACCTTCTTGCACTCCAACAACCATCTACTAATCCTCATATATGCAAATCCCTAATTTGCTTCTTAAATTTTCAAATTGATTTGCATCTAAGGCTTTAGTGAAAATATCAGCTAATTGCATTTCAGTAGCAACATGTTCCAAAGCAACCACTTTATCTTCAACTAGATCTCTTATAAAGTGATGACGTATGTCAATATGCTTAGTCCTGCTATGTTGAATTGGGTTCTTGGAGATATTGATAACACTCAGATCATCACAGTACAATGTCATGACATCTTGCTTGACATTGTATTCAGTTAACATTTGCTTCATCCAAACCAGTTGTGAACAACTACTTCCTGCTGCTATGTACTTGGCCTCAGTAGTAGAGAGAGACACACAGTTCTGCTTTTTGCTAAACCATGAGATAAGATTGTTCCCTAAGAAGAAGCATCCTCCAAAAGTACTTTTTCTATCATCAGCACTCCCTGCCCAGTCAGCATCACAATATCCACTCAGTTCAGTACCTGATCCATGACTGTATAGTATACCATAGTCACTAGTACCATTCACATATTTCAGAATTCTTTTCACTTGATTCATATGGCTAACCTTAGGTTCAGATTGATATCTGGCACAAACTCCTATAGCAAAGGAGATATCAGGCCTGCTAGCTGTGAGATACAGTAAGCTTCCAATCATGCTTCTGTATAAGCTTTGATCCGCACTCACTCCATGTTCATCCTTGGACAGCTTCAGGTGAGTAGGGGCAGGTGTCCTCTTGTGATTAGCACTCTCCAGGCCAAACTTCTTGACTATGTTCTTTGCATACTTGCTCTGAGAGATATATATGGAGTCTTCCATTTGTCTAATTTGCAGACCCAGAAAATAGCTGAGCTCACCAACAAGACTCATCTCAAACTCAGACTGCATCTGTTTCACAAAATGTTGAACCATTGCTTCTGACATCCCACCAAACACTATGTCATCAACATATATTTAAGTTATTAACAGTTTTCCTCCTTCCTCTTTGACAAATAATGTCTTGTCAATTCCTCCCTTTCTGTAACCATTCAGAGACAAGAATTCAGTAAGCCTGTCATACCAAGCTCTAGGTGCTTGCTTTAATCCATAAAGAGCTTTCCTTAGTTTGTAGATATGGTTAGGAAATGCTAGATCAACAAACCCCTTGGGTTGATCTACATAAACTTCTTCATTTAAGTACCCATTCAAGAAAACACTCTTTACATCCATCTGGAATAACTTGAATTTGAGATTACAAGCTACACCTAAGAGTAACCTGATAGATTCCAGTCTGGCCACAGAAGCAAAAGTCTCATCAAAATCAATTCCTTCTACCTGAGTGTAACCTTGGGCAACCAGTCTAGCCTTATTTCTGGTGACCACTCCTTGTTCATCAAATTTATTCTTGTAAACCCACTTGGTGCCAATCACATTTATTCCATCAGGCCTTGGTACAAGCTCCCACACTTCATTCCTCTTGAATTGTCCCAGCTCTTCTTGCATGGCATTAATCCAAAATTCATCTTTCAAAGCTTCTTTAGCATTTTTGGGCTCAATTTTGGATACAAAGCAAGAATTTGACACAACTTCTCTTAACCTAGTGGTAACTCCTGAGTTTGGATAACCTATGATAAGCTCTTTTGGGTGGTCCTTTTGCACTCTGATGGAAGGTTCCTTGTTAGGCTTCTTTGGTTCAGGTTCAGCAGCAATAGGACTAGGATTTACACTTCTGTCTTCAGCTTCTATTGATACATCATCAACAAATGTTCCAACATTATCCAGGACATCAGCAACTTCCTTCATTCCATAGTCATCAACAACCACATTTATAGATTCCATCATGACTCTGGTTCTGGAGTTGAATACCCTATAAGTTCTGCTATTTGTAGAGTATCCCAAAAAGATTCCCTCATCACTTTTAGGATCCATTTTCCTCCTCTGTTCACGATCTGACAGAATATAACATTTACTTCCAAAGACATGAAAGTACTTCACACTTGGTTTTCTTCCTTTCCACAGCTCATACAAGGTAGCTGAAGTACCTCTTCTCAAGGTAACTCTGTTGTGAATGTAGCAGGCAGTATTCATAGCTTCAGCCCAGGAATGGTAAGGAAGCTTTTTGGCATGAATCATTGCTCTAGCAGATTCTTGAATGGTTCTGTTCTTCCTTTCAACAACTCCATTTTGCTGAGGAGTAATAGTTGAGGAAACCGCATGACTGATGCCTTCAATAGAACAATATTTAGCAAACTTTCTATTTTCAAACTCTCTTCCATGATCACTTCTTATTATGATGACATTGCTCTCCTTTTCTCTTTGGAGTCTTTGACAGAGATCCTTAAACACATCAAACACTTATGTTTTGTCTTTGATATAATTCACCCAAGTGTACCTGGAATAGTCATCCACAACTACATAAGCATACTTCTTCCCACCTAGACTTTCCACCTGCATAGGCCTCATTAAGTCCATATGAAGAAGTTCCAACACTTTAGAAGTAGTGGGATGTTGAAGCTTTTGATGTGACATCTTGGTCTGCTTCCCAATCTGACAGTCTCCACACATTCTTCCTTCTTCAATTTTGAGCTCTGGGATTCCTCTTACGGCTTCTGTAGATATGATTCTCTTCATTCCCTTCAGATGTAGATGTCCCAGCTTTTGATGCCATACTCTGAATTCATCTTCTTTTGCAAGAACACATGTGGAGGAACTTGAGTCTTGTGACACCCATAGGTAACAGTTGTCCTTAGACCTAGCACCTTTCATGATAACTTCATCTTTCTCATTTGTGACAATGCACTCAGTTCTTGTAAAATTAACTATGAGTCCTTGATCACATAGTTGACTAATACTGATCAAATTTGCTGTCAACCCCTTGACTAGCAGTACATCATCAAGTCTAGGTGTACCTTCACAATTCAGCTTTCCCACACCCTTGATTTCTCCTTTGACACCATCACCAAAGGTCACATGGCCAGAAGAATGAAGTTTAACATCCACCAGCAAATTCTTCACTCCTGTCATGTGTCTTGAACAGCCACTGTCAAAGTACCAGTCTTCTTTAGCAGAGACTCTAAGAGAAGTATGAGCTATCAGGCTGACAACATCAATTTTGGAGATCCATTGCTTCTTTTGCTTGATGACTTGATTACCTTTATGAATGACCTGTCTGGGTGCACAATTAGGAGTACTCTTAGGGTACCCATGTAACTTATAACAGAAGGCCTTTATATGTCCAAAGCTCCCACAATGATGGCATCTCCAGCGCCTGAATTTCTTCCTAGAGGGATTCCTGTCAGGATGTTTCAACATCTATTTTAACATCACTGGCTTGGAACTAGGAATAACATCATTTGAAGCAGATCCACTGTTGAACCCCAATCCACTTTTGTCTCCTGAAGTTCTTCCAACATCAAGAATCTTGTTTAGAACATCAGTTCCACTATTCAGCATTCTGATAGACTTGGACATAGATTCAAGTTTAGAGTTCAGCACAGATACTTCATCTTTCAGCTTGGCAATGGTTTCCAGATGCTCTGTCTTTTCAGCCTGGAGTTAGGCAATAATCTTCTTCTGCCTCTCCCCTTCTTGACAGGCTTCTTCACTTTCAATGCATAGCTCTCTATAAGAATCAGTAAGCTCATCATATGTGCTCTCTTCATCCCTAGAATCATTATCAGATATATATACCTTCCAGTCAATACTCTAACATGTTGGGCAGTCTCTTCATCTTCCTCACTTTTAGTATCAGACCAGGACACAGATAAGCCCTTTTTCTGCTTCTTAAGATGTGTAGGGCATTCTGCTCGGATGTGACCATAACCCTCATAGCCATGGCATTGGATTCCTTTGTCATAATTAGACTTCTCCTCAGTTCTTGTTTTCTTCATCTGATCACCTGACCTGTTGATATCAGATGTGATGTTCTTGACATTAGGTTTATAGCTCCTGTCCATTCTTTTCAAAACCCTATTAAACTGTCTTCCCAGCAGAACAATGGCATTGGATAGCTCTTCCTGAGTTTTAGGACCACACTCTTTCTCATCATCTTCTGTACTAGACACCAAAGCTATGCTTTTGACCTTCTTTTCAGATCTGCCATTCAACCCTAATTCAAATGTCTGAAGTGAACTAATCAACTCATCTACCCTCATCTGGATGATGTCTTGAGCTTCCTCTATAGCAGTCACCTTCATATCAAATCTATTGGGAAGAGATCTGAGAATTTTTCTCACCAGCGTCTCATTAGACATCCTCTCTCCTAGGGCACTAGAAGCATTTGACAGTTCAAGTATGTTCATGTGAAAGTCATGAATGGTTTCTTCATCTTTCATCCTCAAATTTTCAAACTTTGTTGTTAGAAGCAGAAGTCTTGACATCTTGACCTTGAAAGTTCCTTCATGAGTTGTTTTCAGGATATCCCTAGCCTCCTTAGCCACTTCACATGTGTTGACCAGTCTGAAAATGTTCTTGTCAAAACCATTAAATAAGACATTCAAGGCCTTATTATTCCCAAGAGCGAGTTCATCTTCTTCCTTGGTCCACTCCTCCTCAGGTTTCAGCTTTGACACACCATTTTTTCCCACAATGACAGGATGTTTCCATTCTGTCAGAATAGCTTTCCAAGCCCTGCTGTCTAAAGATTTCAAAAAAGCAACCATGCGAGGTTTCCAATAGTCATAATTTGATCCATCTAGAATAGGGGGTCTATTCACAAATCCACCACTCTCCTTGTCCATTGTACCAAAAAGTAACAGCCCTAGATCTCATCCAGATACAGAGCAGGATGACCTGCTCTGATACTAATTGAAATTTTGGTATCAGATATGTGATGTTAAGTGAGATGTCACAACATCAATATCTACTATATGAACAAGGCAATAAAAGTAACAGCACTTAAAAGCAATAAATAAACACAGACAATTGTTCACCCAGTTCGGTCGAACAACCTACGTATGGGGGCTACCAAGCCAGGAAGGAAGTCCACTATTAGTAGTATCAATTCATAGACTCTACAGTCAACACACCAGTTGGCAATCTACTCACTTAATCACTACCCAATGAAACTTCTACCTAAGACACTCTTAGATATGAGACACCTCTCACTCCCCCTCAATCACAGCAGTGATAACAACTTACAATAACGAAAGTAGACGACACACTTTAACGACAATACTTGATCTTGCTTAAAAGCTTCAATCAAGAACAATACACTCGTGCTTAAAAGCTTAGAGTGGACACATTACAACTCAACTAAATAGTCCAATTCAACCATCGAAACAGATGAATGAATGGCTCATAATACACAGACGAAAACACAAACCCTAATACTTGACACTCAGTACATAATCTCTTGTCTTCGTTCCTTCCAAGTAGGGTTGAGACTTCTTTAAAAAGAAACAGATTCTTGGGCCTGGGCAATAATAATTCTCAGAATTAATTCTCAATTAAAACTGATAAAACTCCAAATTTTTTTGCCCTAAAATAGTAACAAAATATACTCCACAAAGTAATAGGAACTGATTGTATCAGAATAGGTCTTCTCCAATAAATTCTCCTGCAATCTCTCAAACAAAATCTCCCAAGATATATCAAATAACGCGCAGCACATAAAAACACAGAACTGGAAGTTCTGTCAAAAGATGTTACGACATCCGCCTTGACATCATACACCACAATCCTGCAACACATGTTAGAACCACATGTATTGACATCAAGCATGACATCTTAATGTTACACCTTGTTTTACCAAAATTGCAGCCAATAACAGAACTAACACAACATAGGAGAAACCCTGATCATCCGATCAATCCCCAGCCAGGATCAGTTTACCATCAGTATAACACTATCCCAAATAATAACCTTAAGGTGTCTGATATCTTAACTCTTCTGTAACCCTTAGCAAGAGTTGATTCCCCATTTGAACCTACCTTGGGATCTCAATAATCCCCAACAAAGACAGCCTCCTCTTAGGCTTTGTATAATGATCTTTCCTCAGCATAGTTAGCCTCCTCTTAGGCTTTGTATAATGATCTTTCCTCAGCATAGCCAGCCTCCTTTTAGGTTTTGTGCAATGATTCTCCCCAGCGGAGCTAACCTTTTCAGACTCTCTTGTTGAGTCAATCACCTTTTCAGACTCTCTTGTTGAGTCAATCAACTTTTCAGACTCTCTTGCTGAGTCAATCAACTTTCAGACTCTCTTGTTGAGTCAATCACCTTTTTGGACTCTCATGTTGAGTCAACCCCTTTTAGCCTCAATCTTGGGCTTTGTACAAGATAGATAAAACCATTCTCTTGTTGAGATAATCTTTTCCAGCCTCCTCTTAGGCTTGGTATAAATATTTCCCCTAGCAAAAGCCAGACTCCTCTTAGGCTTTGTATAATGATTTCTCTAGCTTGTTCAACTATAATCTCAGGCTTCTTACAGGACAAATAAAAGCACTCTCTTGTTGAGTCAAACCTTGTTAGCCTCAATCTTGGGCTTTGTACAAGGCACCTATAATACACATCAGTTGAGTAAGTCGAGTCATTTTAGCCTCAATCTTGGGTTTTGTACAAGACAGATAAATATTTCTTTCCCACCGATTCAGTCATCTTTTCAGCCTCAATCTTGGGCTTTGTACAAGACACATACAAACCCTCCCCCAACGGAGTCAAAATCCACTTTTAGCCTTAATCTTGGGCTTTGTACAAGACAGACGGAACATTTTCCTCAAAAAAGTCAAACTTTTAGCCTCCTCTTAGGCTTTGTATAATTATATCCCCAAAAGAGTCAGTCTCTTTTTAGCCTCAATTTTGGCCTTTGTACAAGACATATATAAACACACTCTTGTTGAGTCTGCCTTTTCTTGCCTCCTCTTAGGCTTTGTATAAGAACTTCCCTAGGGGAGTCAATCAACCTTTTAGCTTCAACCTTGGGCTTTAATCAAGGCACATAAAAATCAACATCCCCTCGGAGGAAATCAAAATTATCTCCGTAGGAAGTCACTTCTCTGTTTATCACTTATCAAAACAGAAATCAAAACAAACCCTAATCTAAGATAACTGCTGTAATTGGCACACTTGTTGTTTCAAATATCCAAGTTGTTGTCCATCTTTTATCCTGGAAAATCCTCTCTTTCATCTAATTGCTGTAAGCGGCAAGCCTCTGGATTAGTTACATCCATGCCACTGTCCCTCTCTTAGTATGAGAAATTCCTAAGGAAAAATGGCATTGCTCAACACTGAGTTAAAGTTTTCCCCTTCAGGACAAATCCCCTATAATGGAAATTATGGCATTGCTGGATTCACATATCCCAGTTATAGTAATCCTCCTTTATAATCAGTCACCCAAGAGTTGTGATAAACAGACGAGATGTCTCCCTTTAGAGATGACAAATTCTCTCTCAGTCAAACCTTTTAGCCTCAATCTTGGGCATTGAACAAGACACAAATACTCAACCTTTTAGCTTCAATCTTGGGCTTTGAACAAGACACCAAAAATATCTCTTTTTCCTCCCTTAGAATAGGAGGAACTACGATTGCTCTGATTTCCCTGTTTCGTTTAAACGGGAATACGTAGGCATAAGATTGCAAAATTTTAGCGAGCATACCAAACAAAAACTCTAGGTCTAGTACCTTCATACCAATCAAAATAAAATTTAGGTCCAGTACCTTACCAAAAACATCGGAAAACCCCGAACATCAACAAAAGCTCACTCACTCTCTCATATTTCCCAAGAAACTTTCCCAACCCATTAACGGATAAACACCATCAAGTACAAAGCAAAACCTAAAGCTAACAATCCGTGGATAACCACATATAGGATGGGTAATTGACAACTCCCCATTGTATAACCTGGCCCCGAACTCCCCGAATCTCTTTAAGCGTTTGTTTAGTTAAACATTCACGTGCAAGGTTAGTTTTAGATAGCTTCCCTTTCCCTTCCAGCTTCATGGGATAAATAAGAAATAAAAAAGTAGCACCCCCCCTCTTCTTCATTAAGGAGAAAACCCAAATTCCGCGATAAGGTGGTCGCGTCACCGACAAAAATTGCGCGCTACAGTATTGTTTCTATTTCTGAAACTTACATATTCATGCATGATATTGTTGATGTTTGAATGTAAAAATGTAGTGTGTTTATTGCTTTGTGTTTCTGAATCAAAGTTTGCCATGTTTGTTTGATATATTGCATGATATAACTTATTGAAATCTTATGATGTTGCACTGTTATGTGTTGATTTTTGAATCATACATTGGTTGTTAATGGAAACTAAGAACATATTTAGAATCCTGGGAGTTTTTACTCCAACTTTGGTTTTTGTTTCACTTGATTTGGTGGAGTAATGAGAGAGATTCGTGGGCTGGAAATTTTGGCCATGGTTGCATGTTTAGGGTTCGAGAGAGAGGATAATGAGAACGAAGAAGAAGAAGTGGTGGCCCCCAGTCAATCCCATGTGGCGTTGAGGTGGCCGTTTAAGGGTTGATTTAAAATAAAAATGATTTGAGTTGTATTATGTTTGGATGAGAGCTTAGCACCACTGGTCCCTGGAGGAGGTTATAGGCATTGGCAGGCGAAGGGTCTGGGGTTCGAATCCCCCTCGCCCTAGACCTTTTCCTTTTAATTTTTTTTCAACCTGAAACACTTGCCTTGTTATATTATTGCATGTTTGCATCCTTTGTTCAAACGCGCCTTTGGTTCAGTTGGCAAGGCTTTTGAGCTCTAAGCCCCATGGTGTGAGTTCAAGTCCCATGTGGGACATTTCCCTTTTTTTTTATCACTTGTTCCATTTCCTTTTATGGTTTATACCTTGTTTTTAAACTTTCATAACTTGCTCATTTTTCACTCTTTTTGATCCATTCTTTTTGCAAAATGTTCCTTAACATGTCTATTTTCTGATTATGGAAAGAAATTGGTAAAAATAATTATTTTTGAAACATTTATTAATGTTGGAAGTGAAAGGATTTTTTAGGGTTTTCATAAAACATCTTGATTTATCTTGTTTTCTTTGCCATGTTTCTTTGTTTATATTGATCAAATGGGACCTAAAGCATGTTACCTTGAAACTTGTATGATGTTATAACATTGTATGTTTTGTGTTTCCCCTCATTTCCTTGATGTTTAATGTATTTTTACATGAAAATATCCTTTGAAATACCATGAGATCTCTTTAGATCATTTGCTTTGTAACTTGAGTTTGTTTGATCAAATATGTGACATGTTTATATCTTGAAATTTGATTGCCATGTTTGGAACCATCTTTAAGTGCTCATATGCCTTGGATTGTCACTTCTGATTATATGAACTTGAAAATGTTGTCACATTCTTTTGGTTTACCTATACCACTTATGTTTGCTAAACATTTCCACATGTGCTTCCCATGAAGTGTTTTGGTCATTACCATGCTCATGATTTTTATCTTGTTTATGATATTTGTTTATCTTGAGAACTTCATTAAGTCTTCCCCAAGTGAGGCAAGCTCTTTAGCTTCTCCTCCAAAGGAAAGGCTCTCTATTGACTTTTAAGTCATAGATAGCTCATTACCATCTTGGCCTCCTTAGAGCCATTCCCTATCCTCATAAGGATTCACCCTTGGCCTTTCCTAGAGCCTATTCTCCCTTTAACCTCATTAGGTTCCCCTCTTGTGAGAACTATCCTCATAGTTACTCACTTCCCTCTTTGGCCTCGTTAGAGCCACTTACCTCATGACTTAGGTTTCACCCAGAGTTCCTCAACTCTATGTGAACATCATAATTATGATGTTCTTTCCCCTTGGCCTTTCCTAGAGCCTCTTCTCCCTTTAACCTCATTAGGTTCCCCTTTTGTGAGCACTATCCTCATTGTTGCTCACTTCCCTCTTTGGCCTCCTTAGAGCCACTTACCTCATGACTTAGGTTTCACCTAGAGTTCCTCAACTCTATGTGAACATCATCATTATGATGTTCTTTCCCCTTTGGCTTCCTTAGAGCCATTTGCCTTCAAACTTAGAATTAAGTTAGAGTTCTTCAACTCTATGTGATTCTCATCATCATGAGTATTCACTTACCCTTACAACTTAGACTTAGAGAGTTTCTTAAACTCTATATGAGCTCATACTCATTCCCCTGGGAACTTTGGCCCTAGTCAATGGTTCCTTTCTCACCCTTAGTTAGGTGAACTACGATTGCTCTGATTCTTTAGTCAGATACGTAGGCACAAGATGCAACGTCCTGGCGAGCAAACTTAGTATATACCCCCTAGGTCCTTACCTTTATCATTTTAGGTCTTTACCTTAACCATATCAGATTTCCTTAGCAAGCAAACATAGCATAACACACATACAAACAAGAGTCTCCTGTAGAGTACTACAGATACTTCGGGTGCTAACACCTTCCCTTAGTATAACTAACTCCTGAATCCCCGATCTCTTAGTTGTGTCTTCACATGGCGCAAAAGGTTTTTCTTTCGATATTTACCCTTTCCTTTAGATAAATCAAAGCCCGGTGGTGAATTTCAAAGATGTGTGATTCAAGTTAATTAATAGCTTGATATCCGATTCTCACTGCAACAGAAATGGCGACTTCACTGGGGAGAAATAATTGAGGGTTAAGCCCATCTTGTTTGTGCTTATGTGTTATTTATGTTTTTTTGCCTGTATGTTTGTACATATATGTATATCTGTATACCTGTATTGTTGGATTCTTCTGTTTGGAAGGGTGTTACTTTTGAGTGGTGAGATAAGTCCCAACCCGGATTTGAGTGCACTTATTATAGGACGATGGTATATTCAAAGAGGCTTTGAGGGAGTCGATTCCCAAAAAAGTTGACTTGAGACACCATCACTCAGTTGAGCCCCTCTTGAGAGTCTAGTCATGTTGAACGAGTCTATTCGTGAAAACGTGCTACTCTCAAACTAGGTGCCCTTGATATTGAAAACCATAATTACCTCTAACCCCACTTGGCCTTTTTAGGATGTAGTGTGAGGACTATGAGGGATTCTATTCCCGAATTGGTTGCTACACGATACTACACTCAGACGATATTCTCTAGAGAATATTATTGACTACCGAGTCATTCGGGAAATCAACAATATCCGAAAGATGGGTTGTTGACTCTGGGAACTTCTTAGAACCCTGTTCTACAGTTGACGAGCTAATAGTACATACCAATTGGGAAGGGCGGACCATGGCTCCATGCTCATGACCTTAATCCAAGCCTTTTGTGTGTGATTGTACATTTGTGAATATGTGTGCATCTATGTGCTTGCTTTGCATTCATACATCTTAAGCATTCATTTCATGCAAGTTTCATGGAACTCAGACCTCTCTTTTGTGAATATCATAGGGATATCATGGACAGTGCAAGAAGGAATACCGTCAAATACACTATCAAGAGTCCTAAATTGGATGACCTAAGGAGACTGGGTGATTTGCTGACAGACCTCGAGGGATTCAAAGACCGGTATGGGAAACTGTGGATCTTGTTGAATAAGAAGGTTGATAAAGGACTCCTCTCTACTTTGCTTCAGTTCTATGACCCAAAGTACCATTGCTTTACTTTCCCCGATTATCAACTCTTGCCTACTGTCGCGCCCTAATTTTTGACCCTAAGATCCCCGCCTTGTTCTTTGCATATTAGGTCGATCATTCGTGCATAACTAACCGCTTTATCTAGCTTTGTCTGTTTGTTTCTCTTTTAAGGGCAGGTGCTGCTACAGAAGATTCAAGGTCCTGAACGCTGTGTTGTGTGCGTGTTTGTGGAGGTTTCCTGGTCCTTGCGAGATGTGTGTGGATTCCTGTAAGATTGTGCCCTCACCCCTTTATGATCCCTAAGCAACCACCAAGCCTTTCTCCCTTAAGACTCCTCAGCTTTCCTACCACAGACACTTTGGCCTTTGTACCCACTGATATTGCAGATGACCCTCTAAGACTGATCGCTGGTTGTGTGGCAAAGTTATACTGCAAGATGGAATCTTTTCCCCCTCTGTCACCTCCTTAAGATTTAAGAGATGTGTTGACTGATGATGATATGTTCTTAAGTAATGAAAGTTCAATTTAGAAGGAACTAGAAGTTTGGAATTCAAGGTACAAATTCAAGTCCGTTGTTGTCACGAGTTTATAAGATCAAGTTTGAAGTCCCTACATCTAGTCATTTCAATTTCAAGCCTCAAGTACATCACTCATCAATTCAAGCTCATTTAGTCAAAGTGAAATAAATTCAAATAGGCGAGGTTATGGTTTACCTGAAATACAAGCCATGAGTAATGAAATTCAAGTCATCAAAGAAGGTCACTTGAAATCCAAGTTGCAACGACACGCGTCCACCAAAAAGTCTTCACCAGGGACCATGGTACCAAAGTTTGAAATTATGAACTCTTTATGCTCAAGGTTTTGTTTTATTTGTCGCAAGGAAGTTTGAACTAGAAAAAAGAGGTATGCTTCGAGTTCAGTACTCACAAAAAGCAACCACATAGCATGATTGGATTTACGGAAGTTTTGTTCATAATAAAGTACAAAGCTCAGGATATGATTTAAGTTCATTCAAGATTATAAGTCCCATGACTATGGTTTGCAATGTGATTTAACAATTGTTTTGAGAAAATTGTCATACTAGCAAAAAAGAGATTATGAGATATTTAGTGACTTCAATATTAACGGAAAGATTATCCATATCCACACATTTGACCAAAGACTATACATTACACTGGTCAGGACTGATAAGATTGATATGAAGGTACCATTTAGAAAGGCCTGACAAGTGTATACGGGCGTAAGATCATAAGGTGGTAACACTGTTCTGTTTACTTTAGAAAAGCCTGAACTTAGGCTATTCCCATTTAGGGCTTCCAAAAAACCCAACGTCACCAAGAACCGACAATGCCATTGCAATTTCAATAGAACAGAGAAACGAATCATTCTATACACCATTTACATCCATACATAATTCATATGAAAAAATAAGGATTATCTTAAAGAAATGCCTTCAAAAGCCTACAGAGAACAAAGCAAGTTGCCAAGCGATGAATCCTAAAATTCTGAAGAGATCTGTTGTTGGTACTGCAGCAGGGATTGCGGCTACCCTTGCTTTGCTTGCCCGCAGACGCTACCGGGACAATTGTGGTAGTACCCGGTGTCTTCCGTCACATGATCAAATAGTCCAAGATGCAGCTCATCTTCAAGTACCTGCAACTTCCAAAGAAAATAAGGTTATGGCGATCCTTTCGAAAACACAAATAAAATCATCTCAACGCACTTCCACAGTCAACGACGCCGCCACATTTCAGAAATGCCACCGCTGGATTCATACCTAAGTTCCCTGAGCTTTTCCCTAGAACATTGAGAACTTTAGAATGTGTTTGCAAATATAAAAGCACAAATTTTGGCTTCATAGATTATCATCCAAATACTACTAGAATTAAAAAGAGCAATACTTGCACAATTCTAAAGTAACCGATGAGGAAGATCGAGTTGAATTTCAAGTTGGGAAAGTAGTAGCTAGAACCAGTTATCCGAAATCCTCGTCTTGCCGTTCGGCAGCACCACTAGCAAAATCCTACAACGTAGTAACAAAAACATCAGGAACTTCATCAGAATCGGTCATTAAGCGGAAAAGAAAATGGAAACAAAGCCATAACAAATTCAAAAGTTCAAGTCCTAATTACTTGAAACGCCAATTGCATAGGTCTCGATTCCTGCAATATGGACCAAACATTCCCCCACTTTTTTTAACTTAAGAAGACAATCAGCCACACCAAAAAGATCCTGTTAGGAGGTAGTCAGTTTTGTTCAAATGGGCCTAAAGGAGTGAATTCATCACATTACCTCTGTATAGTCCCAAATAAGCGTTGGATACGGAGGCGAACAAACCTACTCTCTGATTTTGTTCCTATTAAACTGCGGCCATACCCTGTGCCTCACTCACAATAAGGCAGCTTTCACTTGCAAATATTGAAGGCATTGAAAGGCAGTACCATTCCTCTTGACTTTCATTTAAATCAAGAGATAACTCTGTTGTGGACAACTATCACGGGTCCTTACAGATAGCTTGGAGGCCCCACTTGGAAGGTAGTTTTGAACACACCAAGGGCCCCTCCCAAAAGCAGTCTTGACATAGTCAATAAAGTAGTTATTTCTCAATAAAGTATTAATTTCCAGGATCAACAAGAGATCATCTTTTTCTTCTTTCCAACACAAGAGTAAATACACATTTATTGAATTTGAATTTGCCAAGATCATGATCAGTATGTCAAGACAAATTGAAACTATTGCCATAATAAAATCATGTTGTTTCAGACAAGAGTCAAACGGTCACGGAAAGTCTTTGAATTATTTCAAAACCAAATCAAGCAGCAGCCTATTTCTTTCCAAAACAAATTCAGGCACAATCAAAACAATTTCATTTCCTTTCCAAAACCAAACCATGAACATGTTCAGAACCACATTATTTGGTTTCCAAAACAAGAACCTACAACGGTAAGTGCATATACGCCTATAAAAGAGGTTCACACGAAGAAAAGAAAGGGAGAAAAAAAAAACCACCAATTTCATACAATCTTACATCAGTCAACCACCACATCTCAAACTAAACCAAGTATCATTACCAATTCATCAAGTGGTACACGAAAAAGTCGTTCATCAAAATCAGTACACAAACCATTCAAGCTCATATTATAAACATCGTACCAGAAATCCAATCATACACCAAACGGTTCAAATCCTCACACTTAAACACCCACACATCATAAAAAACACATACATTCACAGAAAAATTAGTATTACTGATTCACACACACCAACACAAAAGAGAGGATAACAACCATATACACATACAATATGATTGGCACACGTAGAATAAGAATATTGAAGAGCACACAAGCAACAGGAAATTGCAGAGAAAATCACGTACACACATACGCAAGACCCGGGAATTAAGACGAATATTACACACACACAAAGCAGGCAAAGCACGCAAGGAGGTAGGGAAAGAAAGAAATTCATCCCTGATTTAAGATTCGTGGAGCTACCACGACCGTCGCCGGCCACTTCCTTGCCTTTTCTTTATCGTTTTGCTTTAACCATTGTTGTATCTTGTACTTGTAATTACCAATCATAGTGAAAATTGGGGTTGGGACTGTTGGGGGCTTGGGTTCTTTTGTTGCTTTTTTTTGTTGTTAATTTAGCGAGTGAGGATCGAGAGAGATAGAGAGATCGAATATTTTGAGAGAATGACGACGGCGAATTAGGGTTAAGAGAGAAGAGAACGAGAGAGAGGGTGACGATGGGGGGTGCTCCCTCAGTTTTTCTTTCATTTGTTTTTTTTACAATTAAACCTTTTTTTTTAGTAATTAAAAACAAAACTCTTTAATTTCCTTTTAATAAGCATGTCTTTTTTTAATTAAAGGCAAAACTTAAAATATAATATAACCTCTTTTTCTTTTATAAATAATAACCTTTTTAATATTAAAACTAAATCTTTTTATTAAAATAATGCCTTTCCATAGTATAAGTACACCTTTTTTGATAAGTCTTTAGAAATAATTAGAAACCCTTTAATATAACTTTTTAAAATATAATTCTCTTTTTTTTAAGCATCTCTTTTTTTGTATAATAAAATATTTTTTTCCTCTTTTCTTAAATATTTAAAAATTAACTCTTTTTTTTTCAATGAGGTAAACCTTTAACAAACTTTTTTAATAATAACCTTTAGTAATAAGCCTCTTAATAAACCTTTTAAAATTATCAAACTCTTTTTCTTAATAATCGTCCCCCGATTAGAAACCTCTCGCTTAGTCCTAGGTTCGTGAGCGCTCGTGTGTAGACCTTCGTTTGCTTGCTTGTATGTTCTTTACTTAACTTATGCTTGCATGTCTAAACCCTTTCAAAAATATAAAAATTTCTCGATCCAACGTCGAGCCCATTTTCTACCCATGTAAGTCGATCGCCTTAGGGCATCGCATTCGACCTACCGATCACTGGACACAAGTCTAGCACCACTTTGCTAGCACACTCGCCTAAATAATATAATTAACCGCATGAAATATCCAAGGGAAAATCCCATGCATGATAACCATGTTATTGTGCATGGTGCATATCATTAGCATTTCATAATCGACACCCCTTAAGTTAATCAATTAGACAACTTAGGATAGACTTCCTAGGTTAGTCCCCCCACAATTTTGATTATTTAATCAAACTTTAGCCTACCTAATTCTCCACACAAGAGAATTAGATGTTAATTATCTCAAATAAGGGACATACAATCCCATACCCCACAAATACAAACATTTTCAAAGAACTGTGGTGGTTTTCTTAAGATGATGACTCATCTTCCTCTCCTAAACCTTTAAACATTTAGTACCCTTAATAATAAGGAACTACAAGTGCTCTGATTCCCTTCCAACAGGATATGTAGGCACAAGATGCGATATCTTGTCGAGCACACTTAGGAATAAAAATAATAATTACCTACCCTTAAACCCTTTAGCAAAAACAAATAACAGATCATATAAAATGAATCAAGAGGTTCCTGTAGAGTACTACAGATATCTAG
Organism: Lathyrus tuberosus; assembly: GCA_022829125.1. Taxonomy (NCBI): domain Eukaryota; kingdom Viridiplantae; phylum Streptophyta; class Magnoliopsida; order Fabales; family Fabaceae; genus Lathyrus; species Lathyrus tuberosus. The sequence goes on from JALAZF010000085.1 coordinate 10,333,081, forward strand.
GATGCTAACACCTTCCCTAGGTATAACCAACCCCCGAACTTAGAATCTTAGTGCATTTGCATTGCATTGTGGGAATTCGGTTTTTCTCCCTTCCTTTGGATAAAATCAAAGACCGGTGGTGACATTAAAAATGTGATCCTAGTTAACAAATAACTATGGTATCCAATTTTCACCGCGACAGAAATGGCGACTTCACTGGGGACTCTCATAAGAGGGTTCCCCTTAACTTGAATCTTTTTTTATCTGTTATATATACTTGTTTTGCTGTTTGAAGGGATTCTTGAGTGGTGAGGAGTCCTAGACCCGGACATGAGTGTAATTATAGGAGATGATATGGTCAAGGGTACTTTGACGGAGTCGATTCCCGAAAAGTCGAATTGAGAAAATCATCGCTTAGTTTAGGTTCTTTTGAAATTAATATTGTTTGAACGAGTCCATTCGTGAAAACGGTATTAACTTTGACCAAGAACCCTTAAGACTGAGGACCGTAGCACCTTTAACCCCACTTGGCCTTTTAGAATGTAGTGCGGTGACTATGCGGGAGTCCATTTCCAAATAGTTGTCACGCGATACTACACTCGGACGAGATCTTCTTGAGAATATTATTGAATACCAAGTGATTTGGGAAGTTGATAATATCCGAAAGATGGGTTGTAGACTCTGGGAACTTTTTAGAACCCGTTCGGCAGGTACTTTTGAAACCATACTACCTTATGGGATGGGTAGACCTTGACTCCATTCACACTCCTTTGAACCTAGGACCTTTGTCTGATTGTTTGCTTATGTGTGTTTTGTGCTTTGCCTTTGTGTTGCATTAGCATCATATCATAAAGATTCATGGAACTTAGTCTCATTTGTAAACATCGTAAGAATATCATAGACTCTTGAAAAAAAAACGTTGAGTTACACTTACAATAGTCATAACTTGGACGATCTAAGGAGATTTGAGACCTTGCGGCCAGACAAAGAAGAATTCAAGACAAGTTAAAAAGCTATTCTACTGCCGCCTACCACTATTCCTGAAGACTAGTTAGTGACACCTTATGAAGAATATTCTTAGCTGACTAAGTTACTATTTCAAGACAAAGTACATTTCCTATCTTAGGTTCATGTTCAAGCTAAGATAACTACAAAAGGAGGATATATTGGAAATAAGCTATTGCTTGCAAGAAAGGAAAGGTACAAGACATCTTATCCCATTCTAGTCATCAGCCAACACTTCATCTAAAATAAGCTCAGTTGGAAGAAAGTCAAGGACTCAAGGAAGACCGTTGGAAAAGTCTCCTTAGATCTATCATTAGCTTTTATTTAGCTTTACGTTATGACTGTTGTAAGGCATACAGACACGTTTTAATTTTGTATTAAATCAATTTTTAGTATTTCGATACTAATGATTGTAACCGCTTTTTATGATTATTAAAATAAGTCTGTTGGTATTCCTCAATGATTATAAATAGCTGAGTTCCATGAACCTTGTTGCATCATACGCGTCATTTGCATCTGCATCTGCATTTCTTTATGTTCCAGGTTCTCATTCGTGTCTCTCTTCTCAGACTCCGCATCATCGATACAATACTCGAGCCGGCTGTAAGATAATAATGGATCAACTCGAGCAGGAAAACAGAGCACTTCGGGAAGAGGTTTCAACACTGAAAGGAAATATGGAGAAGATTAATGGGATGATGGAAACATTGATGGCTGCTCAGAATCAACCATCACATAGTACGGCATCACACAACACTGTTATCTCTGAGATAATATCAACACTGATCCCAGTGGTGCCCACTATAAGTGAAGTTCAGTATTCTATGCCTTTTGGTTTCCCGTGGGGAATGCCTCCTAATTTCACTCCAGCAGGATACCACCCACCGGCGTCTCAGGTCCCTGTTACAACTACTGTATTGACTGTGTCACCACCCGTGGTTAATGTTACCCCTTTCCAGCTAAAAGAGCCTGTGTTCCATGTTACTCCTAGTGAAAGTATTGGAATGGAAGAACGAATGGATGATTTCCGAGACCAATTTCTAGAAATGAAGAGAGAAATCAAGGCCCTTCGTGGGAAAGAGTTGTTCGGGAAGAGTGCCTCTGAGCTATGCTTGGTTCCTAATGTTAAGGTTCCTCCAAAGTTCAAACTCCCTGATTTGGAGAAGTATAAAGGAAATTCTTGCCCGCATAGTCACATAGTCATGTATGCCCGGAAAATGTCCGTTCATAAGGATAATGACCCACTATTGATACATTATTTCTAGGATAGTTTGACTGGCGCAGCCCTCAAGTGGTATATGGGGCTAGATAGTTCAAAGATCCGTAACTTTAATGACCTTTGTGATGCTTTTATTAAGCGATACAAATATAATGTCAACATGGCACCAGATAGAGACCAGTTGAGAGCCATGGCCCAGAAGGAAAGAGAAAATTTTAAGGAGTACGCCCAGCGTTGGCGTGAACTAGTTGCTCAAGTTACTCCACCTCTGGAGGAGAAAGAGATGACTAGAATTTTTTTGAAAACACTGAGCCCATTTTTCTATGAGAGAATGGTAGCAAGCGCCCCTAGCGATTTCACTGAGATGGTAAATATGGGGATGCGTTTGGAAGAAGGAGTCCGTGAAGGAAGATTGGTTAAAGAAGGAAGTGCTTCCAACAATGCCAAGAAATATGGAAGTAACTTCGGGGAAAAGAAGGAACAGGAAGTAAGTGCTGTGCATCAGGGACGACAAAAAAGAAGAAGGTATCAGTGACCTCAACATATCGCGGCTATATCCCCCGTCACCAACGCTACTGCTCATCAACCACAGGCTCGTCTCTCATTCAACAGTCAAAACCGTGTTCAAAGACAGTTTGATCCAATCCCGATGACCTATGCAAAATTGTATCCATATCTGATACAAAAGAATATGGTGCAGACACGAGTTCCGCCAGCCATCCCGAAGGATCTTCCGTGGTGGTATAAACCTGAGGCTCGTTGTGCTTTCCATCAAGGTGCACCCGGACACGACACCGAAGATTGTTTTCCTTTGAAACATGAAGTACAAAGGCTAATGCGAAGTGGTGTTTTGTCTTTTGAAAACTCTGGACCTAATGTGAAAACCATAAGCTCAGACTGAAACAGTCTCCTCAAAGCTTTAGTTAATTTACTGCTTTTCGCGTGTAATGCTTTTTACTTTGTTAATGCATTTGTTATTTGCATGTAAGAACTTGTTATTTTGAGGGATCGATGCAATGAATAATGTTTGTCTTGAAGAAATCCATTCGTTTCACTCATTTTTAAATGCTTTTTCTATTTTATAATGCCAATGCTGCCCAATCTCTTGCCTCAGCAAAGAACTGAATGGAGGATGATGAAATCAAACGCAAGATCTCTCGTAGTATGCTTTTGAATAAAAATCTGCTAGTGATATAAGGCATTGTTTCAAAAATCCCAAACACCGGAGATATAAGGAGATAAACCCTCGTTAACCCTTTTGAGCCTTTGAAGTAGGGTTTTTTTTTTCCAAATCCAAAAAACCCTCATACTCAACCTGGGGCAGGGTAATTTTCAAAAATGGAGTAAAATGTCACGAAGATTGGGTGGGCACAAACAAACTTTGAGCCTTATATCCTTTGTTTCTTAAACTGTGAACCAATCCAATACAACCCTTAAAAGTCCTAATTGAAGCAAGGTTTATTTCAAAAGCATACTCATTGAGATATCGTTTCCTGACTCCTATGAGGTATGCTCAAATTTATCTTGGCATTATAAAATCGGTAATTCAATCATCCAAAATGTCTTTTAAAAGAGTTTTCAAGACAAACATGGTGTTGCATTAGCAAAGTTCAGAATTAACATTTTCTACTCGCTAACACTGCTTGACATCATAGAAGCCAGTATACGAGCATCAGCAATGAGCTAGACCCTTTGAGAATTGAAACTCTGATGAGTAAATGGCGAATCATTTCAAAAGGATGATCATACACAGGGGCATGTTGCCTAAATACTTTTCTGAGCAGGGGCAAGTTGTTTCCCAGTTATTTCTTTCACAGTCTGACCCCAGGGGCAATCTTGAAGACTCAGAATCCCGTCAATCAGGGGCAGTTAAGTCGAGATTTGATGAATCTCTCCATGTTCGAAGACTCAGTGTATAGAATACCGTCAATCCGAGTCGGTTATGTCGAGATTCGACGAATCTCTCCAAGTTTGAAGACTCAGTTATATGTAACACAATCAATATGGGCCAGTTACGTCGAGATTCGACGAATCTCTCCAAGAGTTGGAATACATTGGAACACCTCGGATACCAAGTTTTCTGTAAAATCCTCTTGGAATCACTTCTTCTCATAAACCATATAACCTGGGGCATGTGAGAGTCGGAGATTATTTGGACCCATCCGCAACAACGGTTGTTCAAAATGGCGACTACTATACAGGCTATCAATACAAAGTTACATCAATCCCACGACTTTATTCACTCATACCTCAAAGGGTTTCTATCCGGTGTGATGTGACGACTCCCCAGTAAATCTCTACTTCAGGTAGTCACGACAAATCCCCGGTAAATCTCTACTACAAGAAGTTATGGCACGTTTGACGCAAGGTTTCTCCGGTCAGCAACCTAAGAATCCTCAGTGAATTTCTTTGGTTTCAACCTTCCCCAACGAGTGTTTATTTCACTCCTCATTGGATTTTATCACTATTGCAATCTTCTCCAGTAAAGGCGGATGTTTATTTCGTCCCCTCAAAATTTTATCTTCGACATTTTCAACTCCTACTGATCCAGGCTTCCCCGATGAAGTGGATATTTATTTTATCCAGTTGCAACCTTCACTCAAGACTACTTATGTTCGTAGTGGATATTTATTTTATCCTCATGAAGTCTCTTCAATCATGAGTTTGATTCGTTCCCAGTGAATCTTTCTCATCCCCAACAGAATCACAAGATTCATCTTGACAGTCCTAAATGAAGTCACGATGCTCATCCCCAAGTGGAGTGCTCTCTTTTCTCTAGGGAAGTTTGAGGCTTTGAAGTGGGATTTGTTTCCATATATGGATTTCCTTTCATCCCCAGTGATGCTTCCACTTTGCAAAGATTGGCTGAGTACCCGTATCGAGATGCTTGTCTTCATCTCCAGTTTCCTTCTTGTCGTTGCTTTGTCAGCATGAGCATAAGCATGGCATGGCATTATTTCATGTAGATTCATGGCATGTGCGTATTTTACATATTGCATTTTGTGTTTGTTGGTTTGTTCTTTCACTTTGGTTGCGCTTATCTCCAAGTGACTGGGTTTTGTCTGCTCCCTCCAAATAGATTCGTCAGCCCTAGGCAGAAAGAGCACATCCTTTCTAAACTCCCCACCCAGTTCGATCCTCGTGGAAGATGGCTGCTTTAGTTTTCTTTTCCATACTTGGATAAAGATAAACCCCTTGAGTTCAGTCCTCAATGGATGGAGTCTTGTTTGACCGTTTCTTTCCAGTTATTTCCTGGATTGAACTTTGGTCCCTGACAATCACAATTTTGGATATTTCTAAGGTATTGAACTCGGTCTAAGTGTGCATTTATTTTTCACTTTGTCTCCCCAAGAAGAGTTTATTTGAAGATCTCTACGGAAGACAGAAGATATTTATCCAACGATTATTACTGCATTTGAGCAGTTTGGTCATAAAGACTTCTACGACAAATGGCAGTTTCCTCAAAATAGTTTGTCTATCCCCAGCAGATAATAGCTTCTCTGTGGACTACCCAGTAAACCGGTAGCAATTGATCTTTTTCCTTTTCTGACTACCCAGTAAATCGGTAGCAGATGATATTTCTTTGTCAACTACCCAGTAAACCGGTAGCAAACGATCTTTCTTTGTGGACTACCCAGTAAATCGGTAGCAAGTAATATTTTCCTACCCAGTAAATCGGTAGCAGAATTACCTTTCGTCGTCTACCCAGTAAATCGGTAGCACGTAATATTTTCTTTGTTGACTACCCAGTAAACCGGTAGCAGATGATATTTTCTCTAAGGACTACCCAGTAAATCGGTAGCAAAATTACCTTTTATGGACTACCCAGTAAATCGGTAGTAGGTAATATTTTCTTTGAGGACTACCCAGTAAACCGGTAGCAGATATTATATCCCCAAAGAGGAAACTGAGACCAGTCTGTGGCTTATGACCCGAGACTAGGGGAAGTTTATTTTTACCCTTTTCAAGCGAAAAACTTGATTAAAGAAGAAACTGAGACCAGTCCGTGGCTTATGACCCGAGACTAGGGGAAGTTTATTTTTACCCTTTTCAAGCGAAAAACTTGATTAAAGAAGAAACTGAGACCAGTCCGTGGCTTATGACCCGAGACTAGGGGAAGTTTATTTTTACCCTTTTCAAGCGAAAAACTTGATTAAAGAAGAAACTGAGACCAGTCCGTGGCTTATGACCCGAGACTAGGGGAAGTTTATTTATACCCTTTTCAAGCGAAAAACTTGATTAAAGAAGAAACTGAGACCAGTCCGTGGCTTATGACCCGAGACTAGGGGAAGTTTATTTTTACCCATTCCAAGCGAAAAACTTGATTAAAGAAGAAACTGAGACCAGTCCGTGGCTTATGACCCGAGACTAGGGGAAGTTTATTTTTACCCTATTCAAGTGGATTTTGGCTCGAGGCAGACAACCTCGTAGCATTTTATTTCAAGACGTTGCAACATCCAGTTAATTAAGGAGCTTAACCATACTGGGAGACATATTTGCTTATTATCTTTGCAATATACATTATCGTTTTCATTGAGGAACACCCTACTGATCAATGTGTAATGTGATTGTCAGTTGGTAGTCTCTTTCCCCCAGTGGAGTTAGATCTTTCTCCGTGGAGTCTTATCTCGCTGAGTCGTCCCTCGTCGGGTCTTTCTTTTCCATCGTTTCAGCCAGTTATCCCCTGTGACACTTTTCTTTACAAGATCTTTGTCTTGCATTTCATATCATACCATATCATGTGCATTTGACGGTATCTTAGGGCCAGAAATTTTGTGCATGTTTGTATTTAAGTCCCTCCTATCTCGTCGAGACGAAGATTCCAATCTCCATATCTCCGGATAGAAGTAACTTAAATAGGGGCATCTGTCGCACCCTAATTTTTGACCCTAAGATCCCCGCCTTGTTCTTTGCATATTAGGTCGATCATTCGTGCATAACTAACCGCTTTATCTAGCTTTGTCTGTTTGTTTCTCTTTTAAGGGCAGGTGCTGCTACAGAAGATTCAAGGTCCTGAACGCTGTGTTGTGTGCGTGTTTGTGGAGGTTTCCTGGTCCTTGCGAGATGTGTGTGGATTCCTGTAAGATTGTGCCCTCACCCCTTTATGATCCCTAAGAAACCACCAAGCCTTTCTCCCTTAAGACTCCTCAGCTTTCCTACCACAGACACTTTGGCCTTTGTACCCACTGATATTGCAGATGACCCTCTAAGACTGATCGCTGGTTGTATGGCAAAGTTATACTGCAAGATGGAATCTTTTCCCCCTCTGCCACCTCCTCAAGATTTAAGAGATGTGTTGACTCGATGATGATATGTTCTTAAGTAATGAAAGTTCAATTTAGAAGGAACTAGAAGTTTGGAATTCAAGTTACAAATTCAAGTCCGTTGTTGTCACGAGTTTATAAGATCAAGTTTGAAGTCCCTACATCTAGTCATTTCAATTTCAAGCCTCAAGTACATCACTCATCAATTCAAGCTCATTTAGTCAAAGTGAAATAAATCCAAATAGGCGAGGTTATAGTTTACCTGAAATACAAGCCATGAGTAAAGAAATTCAAGTCATCAAAGAAGGTCACTTGAAATCCAAGTTGCAACGACACGCGTCCACCAAAAAGTCTTCACCAGGGACCATGGTACCAAAGTTTGAAATTATGAACTCTTTATGCTCAAGGTTTTGTTTTATTTGTCGCAAGGAAGTTTGAACTAGAAAAAAGAGGTATGCTTCGAGTTCAGTACTCACAAAAAGCAACCACATAGCATGATTGGATTTACGGAAGTTTTGTTCATAATAAAGTACAAAGCTCAGGATATGATTTAAGTTCATTCAAGATTATAAGTCCCATGACTATGGTTTGCAATGTGATTTAACAATTGTTTTGAGAAATTTGTCATACTAGCAAAAAAGAGATTATGAGATATTTAGTGACTTCAATATTAACGGAAAGATTATCCATATCCACACATTTGACCAAAGACTATACATTACACTGGTCAGGACTGATAAGATTGATATGAAGGTACCATTTAGAAAGGCCTGACAAGTGTATACGGGCGTAAGATCATAAGGTGGTAACACTGTTGTGTTTACTTTAGAAAAGCCTGAACTTAGGCTATTCCCATTTAGGGCTTCCAAAAAACCCAACGTCACCAAGAACCGACAATGCCATTGCAATTTCAATAGAACAGAGAAACGAATCATTCTATACACCATTTACATCCATACATAATTCATATGAAAAAATAAGGATTATCTTAAAGAAATGCCTTCAAAAGCCTACAGAGAACAAAGCAAGTTGCCAAGCGATGAATCCTAAAATTCTGAAGAGATCTGTTGTTGGTCCTGCCGCAGGGATTGCGGCTACCCTTGCTTTGCTTGCCCGCAGACGCTACCGGGACAATTGTGGTAGTACCCGGTGTCTTCCGTCACATGATCAAATAGTCCAAGATGCAGCTCATCTTCAAGTACCTGCAACTTCCAAAGAAAATAAGGTTATGGCGATCCTTTCGAAAACACAAATAAAATCATCTCAACGCACTTCCACAGTCAACGACTCCGCCACATTTCAGAAATGCCACCGCTGGATTCATACCTAAGTTCCCTGAGCTTTTCCCTAGAACATTGAGAACTTTAGAATGTGGAAATCAGTGGACTCACAACACTGCAAATAAGTGTTTGCAAATATAAAAGCTCAAATTTTGGCTTCATAGATTATCATCCAAATACTACCAGAATTAAAAAGAGGAATACCTGCACAATTCTAAAGTAACCGATGAGGAAGATCGAGTTGAATTTCAAGTTGGGAAAGTAGCAGCTAGAACCAGTTATCCGAAATCCTCGTCTTGCCGTTCGGCAGCACCACTAGCAAAATCCTACAACGTAGTAACAAAAACATCTGGAACTTCATCAGAATCGGTCATTAAGCGGAAAAGAAAATGGAAACAAAGCCATAACAAATTCAAAAGTTCAAGTCCTAATTACTTGAAACGCCAATTGCATAGGTCTCGATTCCTGCAATATGGACCAAACATTCCCCCACTTTTTTTAACTTAAGAAGACAATCAGCCACACCAAAAAGATCCTGTTAGGAGGTAGTCAGTTTTGTTCAAAAGGGCCTAAAGGAATGAATTCATCACATTACCTCTGTACAGTCCCAAATAAGCGTTGGATACGGAGGCGAACAAACCTACTCTCTGATTTTGTTCCTATTAAACTGCGGCCATACCCTATGCCTCACTCACAATAAGGCAGCTTTCACTTGCAAATATTGAAGGCATTGAAAGGCAGTACCATTCCTCTTGACTTTCATTTAAATCAAGAGATAACTCTGTTGTGGACAACTATCACGGGTCCTTACAGATAGCTTGGAGGCCCCACTTGGAAGGTAGTTTTGAACGCACCAAGGGCCCCTCCCAAAAGCAGTCCTGACATAGTCAATAAAGTAGTTATTTCTCAATAAAGTATTAATTTCCAGGATCAACAAGAGATCATCTTTTTCTTCTTTCCAACACAAGAGTAAATACACATTTATTGAATTTGAATTTGCCAAGATCATGATCAGTATGTCAAGACAAATTGAAACTATTGCCATAATAAAATCATGTTGTTTCAGACAAGAGTCAAACGGTCACGGAAAGTCTTTGAATTATTTCAAAACCAAATCAAGCAGCAGCCTATTTCTTTCCAAAACAAATTCAGGCACAATCAAAACAATTTCATTTCCTTTCCAAAACCAAACCATGAACATGTTCAGAACCACATTATTTGGTTTCCAAAACAAGAACCTACAACGATAAGTGCATATACGCCTATAAAAGAGGTTCACACGAAGAAAAGAAAGGGACAAAAAATAAACCACCAATTTCATACAATCTTACATCAGTCAACCACCACATCTCAAACTAAACCAAGTATCATTACCAATTCATCAAGTGGTACACAAAAAAGCCGTTCATCAAAATCAGTACACAAACCATTCAAGCTCATATTATAAACATCGTACCAGAAATCCAATCATACACCAAACGGTTCAAATCCTCACACTTAAACACCCACACATCATAAAAAACACATACATTCACAGAAAAATTAGTATTACTGATTCACACACACCAACACAAAAGAGAGGATAACAACCATATACACATACAATAGGATTGGCACACGTAGAATAAGAATATTGAAGAGCACACAAGCAACAGGAAATTGCAGAGAAAATCACGTACACACATATGCAAGACCCGGGAATTAAGACGAATATTACACACACACAAAGCAGGCAAAGCACGCAAGGAGGTAGGGAAAGAAAGAAATTCATCCCTGATTTAAGATTCGTGGAGCTACCACGACCGTCGCCGGCCACTTCCTTGCCTTTTCTTTATCGTTTTGCTTTAACCATTGTTGTATCTTGTACTTGTAATTACCAATCATAGTGAAAATTGGGGTTGGGACTGTTGGGGGCTTGGGTTCTTTTGTTGCTTTTTTTTGTTGTTGATTTAGCGAGTGAGGATCGAGAGAGATAGAGAGATCGAAGATTTTGAGAGAATGACGACGGCGAATTAGGGTTAAGAGAGAAGAGAACGAGAGAGAGGGTGACGATGGGGGGTGCTCCCTCAGTTTTTCTTTCATTTGTTTTTTTTTACAATTAAACCTTTTTTTTAGTAATTAAAAACAAAACTCTTTAATTTCCTTTTAATAAGCATGTCTTTTTTTAATTAAAGGCAAACCTTAAAATATAATATAACCTCTTTTTCTTTTATAAATAATAACCTTTTTAATATTAAAACTAAATCTTTTTATTAAAATAATGCCTTTCCATAGTATAAGTACACCTTTTTTTATAAGTCTTTAGAAATAATTAGAAACCCTTTAATATAAATTTTTAAAATATAATTCTCTTTTTTTTAAGCATATATTTTTTATATAATAAAATATTTTTCTCCTCTTTTCTTAAATATTTAAAAATTAACTCTTTTTTTTTCAATGAGGAAAACCTTTAACAAACTTTTTTAATAATAACCTTTAGTAATAAGCCTCTTAATAAACCTTTTAAAATTATCAAACTCTTTTTCTTAATAATCGTCCCCCGATTAGAAACCTCTCGCTTAGTCCTAGGTTCGTGAGCGGTCGTGTGTAGACCTTCGTTTGCTTGCTTGTATATTCTTTACTTAACTTATGCTTGCATGTCTAAACCCTTTCAAAAATATAAAAATTTCTCGATCCAACGTCGAGCCCATTTTCTACCCATGTAAGTCGATCGCCTTAGGGCATCGCATTCGACCTACCGATCACTGGACACAAGTCTAGCACCACTTTGCTAGCACACTCGCCTAAATAATATAATTAACCGCATGAAATATCCAAGGGAAAATCCCATGCATGATAACCATGTTATTGTGCATGGTGCATATCATTAGCATTTCATAATCGACACCCCTTAAGTTAATCAATTAGACAACTTAGGATAGACTTCCTAGGTTAGTCCCCCCACAATTTTGATTATTTAATCAAACTTTAGCCTACCTAATTCTCCACACAAGAGAATTAGATGTTAATTATCTCAAAGAAGGGACATACAATCCCATACCCCACAAATACAAACATTTTCAAAGAACTGTGGTGGTTTTCTTAAGATGATGACTCATCTTCCTCTCCTAAACCTTTAAACATTTAGTACCCTTAATAATAAGGAACTACAAGTGCTCTGATTCCCTTCCGACAGGATATGTAGGCACAAGATCCGATATCTTGTCGAGCACACTTAGGAATAAAAATAATAATTACCTACCCTTAAACCCTTTAGCAAAAACAAATAACAGATCATATAAAATGAATCAAGAGGTTCCTGTAGAGTACTACAGATATCTAGGATGCTAACACCTTCCCTAGGTATAACCAACCCCCGAACTTAGAATCTTAGTGCATTTGCATTGCATTGTGGGAATTCGGTTTTTCTCCCTTCCCTTGGATAAAATCAAAGACCGGTGGTGACATTAAAAATGTGATCCTAGTTAACAAATAACTATGGTATCCAATTAAGGATGAGTCTCCTTTTCCTATCTTCGAGAGGAACCCCAAAGAAGAAGAAATAGCTAAGAAAACTCACTTGGAGTTAGTAGACATCCAAAACAATATGACTTCCAAGGGAGGAATATTTGGTTTAACCGCTAAGTTCTTAATCGGAAAAGCTCAGTACTATGCTAAGCACTCGAATAGGGATGCCTTCGAAGCCATTTTTGCATTACTCATCTATGGATCTTTGGAGGGTGATGGCCCAGTGTCCATCAATTATGACGAATTGGTACCACATGTATGAGTCTATGATGTTACATTTGCATATTGTGTGGCATTGCATTCTATTGATGTAATTGATGTATTAATAAAGATTGTGAATGATTTGATGATGTTTGTGCTTATGCTTTATCTTTTGCTTATATCTTATATATGGATTTGTGATTACTCACCCTGCCTATTTGAATGTTGCCTCCACGTGGATAACGTGTAGGTGATCAGGCTTAGCTTTCTTGGCGCATGAAGATTTAGAATTTTGAAGTATTTTGATTTCTCCGTCGATTAGAGGGTCTTGCTCTGATATGTAACATCGGGTCGGGACCTTTGAGTCGAACGATTTACGTTCTTTTATTTGTTGGCATGAGGATGTTTTATGATATTTTATTTAAAAAGTTTTGGATTATAAAAATTGTTTTAAATTTTGATTTCCGCTGCGTGATGTTTAAATAAATTCATGATAGTAAAACCCGTGTTATGGAGCAGGTGGTTATTTGATGTGTTGACACGAAATGTGGCGCCCTTCTGAGACTTTAATCTGATTAAATGGTTGTTTTTATTCGTGATGTTTGTTGGGTAGAAAATAGTGTTACAGGTGTTACGGTGAGAATCGGATATCAAGCTATTAATTAACTTGAATCACAAATCTTTGAAATTCACCACCGAGCTTTGATTTATCCAGAGGAAAGGGTAAAGAATGAAAACCCTAAGTTAAGAGAATCTAGGTTCGGGGGTTGGTTATACCTAGGGAAGGTGTTAGCATCCTAAGCATCTGTAGTACTCTACAGGAACCTCTTGTTAGTATTTGTGTTATATTATTGTTTGCTTGCTAAGGGTATGTGCTAAGGGAAAGACCTAGGGGTTAGTTTACTAAGTATACTCGCCAAGACATCGCATCTCGTGCCTACGTATCTTGACTAAAAAGAATCAGAGCATTCGTTGTTCCCCTTAATAAGGGTGAGGAACTCTTGACTATGGTCAAGGTTCTAGGGGGAATGTAAGCATCCATGGCAAGATGCTTACATGGAGTGCAGCGACTCCAAAGTTAAGGTTAATTCGAAAGGGGGGTAAATGTTCATGGCAGAACACTTACATGGAGTGCGGCGACTCCGATCCTAAGGCTAGGATAAAGGGAAATGAATTTCTATAGTAAGACATAGAGCACGGTGGCTCTAATCCTAAGGCTAGGATAAAAGGGAAAGAGGTTGACCTAAATATTAGGCTAAGCTATCCTAATAGTGACATAGAGTCAACGAAGAGAAACCTTTCTTTTGAAATTAGATTGCAGAGACATGCTAACCTAATGTTATCACGAAATATTCAAATCCTAAGATCTACTCTAATTCAACTTGTCAGAGCCAAAGTGGAATTGAGAACATCAAGAATGCGTATCAGGATTACTTAGCGGTCATCAAGATTTCACAAGAAATGGCAGGGACAATAATCAAAGTTAAATCATAATTTAGTTCCAAATTCAATTGACATCAAGACCAAAACTTATCAAGATCAAAATTATTTATCTAATCACAAATTAACACCAATGTTTTATTTAAAATCAAAATAAATTAATACCTAAACAAAAACATGATTAATTATGTTTTAAACTAAAATTAATATCTTAATATATATTTTTTATAAAAAAAAAAACTAAACTAAAAGATAAAATTAATCCTAAAAAAGTATAAAAAATGGAAAATAGTAAATAATAATAAAAAACAATTGGGCTCCTAATGAGCCCAGGAGCATCGGCCAAAAAAAGAATAAAAAAAGAAATAGGGTTTAAACAGTACGGGCCGGTTATGTTATCCTAAGAAAAATAACACATCATGTTGATACAACACCATCAACATGCTCTTCACCCTCACACGACCTTCTTTCATGTACTCTCGCTTTCTCTCTGCTATCTCACACTTTACCCTTTCTCATTCACACAAACCTTCATTCTCATCACTTTCTCTCTCGCTCGCAATCTCTTTCGCGAAGCTCACTCTGTTTCACGACAAGCCCTTTCTCTCCCGCATCAAACCCTCTCAATTCTCTCCCTCAATCGCATCGTATTCCAATCTCGTGTAGTCTCCTTCTCAAGCTCATACTCATTAACTCCACAAGAACAGGGTCGGGAAGGGATGGAATCCGCCGCGCCATGGCCCATTAGCCGGCGACGACGGAGGTTATACTAATCTCTCCTTCGTTCGTTTCGGCGTCGGTTAGAGTTCGCAATCAACATTAATTAGCAACGAAGTAGAAATTACCATAATTCAAACAAAGCAAGGTAGAAAGTATCCAGAGATTTATCTGAGAATCAATTCGAGGTATGGTTTGAGATTTCCGACTTTCAATTTCTCTTCTTCTGCTTACTGTTGTATGTTTGTTTATTATGTTCGTGAAAATTTGTGATCATTGATGTGTTGGTGTAAGCCCTAGAGGCCAATTCTTTTGGTACTTGTATCGAATAATTTATTAATAATAAAAGGCATTTCTTTATTATGTTTGTTTTTCCAAATTGATAAAGTCCCTAGAATAGCTAGTTCGTTTAATGAAATATTAAGTGTGACTTAATCATGAGATTCCATTAAACATAAGGACACTATTATTAAAGTATCCGTAGTCGAGCTTTAATGTGAAATGGGATAACCTTAAAGCATTAAGACTATTATGTAAATAGACTGATGATCACATCTCATGGATCATGGATAAGGAGTTATCAAGTCTTAACATAGGTATGAATATTAGGAGTAATATTTATACTGGATTGACCCACTATGAGAGTACTACATAGAATGTTATGCAAAGTGTCATAAGTTACTCTCATGGTGGTAGTGGTGTATACCACCCTTCGACCTGAAACCACTATGGACCCTAGATGTAGAGTCAAGTACTTAATTGCTGATCAAACATTGTCCGTAATTGGATGACTATAAAGACAGTTGATGGGTACTTCATAAAGCATGCTGAGTGACCTAGATGGAATTTGCCCATCCTGCATAACAGGATAAATGTCTAAGGGCTCAATATTGAACTGAACAAAGATGGCACGGTATATGCCTTGTTTTCAATATAGACATAAGGGCAAAAGGGTAATTGTACACACAAGCACTATCACAAACGGTTTTGTCAGATCACATGACAATTTCGTGACTTGGGTAGCAGTGATGTGTTGCTAGATACCGCTCACTATTTATTATGTTAAATGCATGATTTAATATAATTACCAATGTCGCGAAATCCTACAGGGTCACACACATAAGGATAGTTTGATAAGAGGTAGAGTAAATAAGGAACACCGTAAGGTACGGTGTACTTAAGTAAATATGTAAAACCGTAAGGTAAGGTGCACTTAAGTGGAATACGGATTGTGGTAAGGTACCGCGTGCTTAAGTGATATACGCTACATCATAAGCAATTGTGTGCGTGCACTTAAGTGGGCTTTTTAGCTTGCAGCCCACACAAGTGGTTCTATAAATATAACCCTTGTGCATAAGCATAAACACTTGATGAAAATTCAGCTGTGAAACCCTAGCCGTATTTTCCTTTTCTCTATCTCTCACTCAAAGCCTTCAATCGTAGCAGCTGGCACTGAGACTGAAGGAAGCTGTTCGTGTGGATTGAGTAGAGTTGATGTTCATCGTACATCGCTCGTGATCATTCCTTCGATTTAGAATCAAAGGTTTCATCACCACAAGAGGTAACCATTGTATCATTGTTCATGATCTTTCATAAGGATCGCTAAAGGGAATTTTTAATTTCCGTTGCATTTTTGAATCGCAATTTCCCTTCAGTGGCATCAAAGCCATTTACGAAACCATTCATTAGATAAGTGTTTATTTTCCGTTTTTTGTTTTAATTAAATTAAATTACATAACAAATTAAATTAAATCGAGAAATTGAATTTTGGCATAAGGTTGTGTACGATTTGGATGATCGGTATTGACTATGCTTCGAAACCGACAATATTATGGTGAAGCAGCGATATATCGATCGTCCTTAAGTTACACAAATATGATCGACCAAATTTTATATGTAATATAATTAACTCTGATACAAAGATGGTATATTGGATATACTATTTCTATTTCGATCATTTAAATCACGTAATGATCATTATTCCTTTGAGTGATCCGTGTTCATTTGCTTCAAAAACCGACTTTAGCATGGTGAAGCAGTGGTATATGGATCAATCATACTGAATTATTGATCATGGTGTTTTGACGATATGAAATTGTTGCATTAAGGTTCATGACGGCACAAGGGTTGTGTTGTCTGAAAGGTCTGCGATTAGGGCCGTGATGGCACAAAAGTTATGCTTTAATTTTATGGATAGTATCAAGTGTTGACATGAAAAACGACGCCGATTTCAAATGAATTGTTCATTGAAAAAAATCGGTTGGGCGCTGCCCCCTTGACCCCCGTCCGCTGACCGGTCAGCGGAACGCCCGTTTGCATAGTGTGATCATTCGCCGAAATTTAATTTAATTAATTTAATTAACAGGATTTAAATTAATAATAATAAAAGTGTGTTTATTATTTTTCTCTTATGGTGATCAGTTATGGCCTTAGTTTTCCTTTATTTTGTTTTGGGATTTTAAAAATACGACCTGCGTGTCGTGCCTCTCTTTTAATCTCTTGATGTTACTTCTTTTCTCATCTCACTCCCTTGTATGTAAAACGAGTATTATTTAATGTAATGTAATGTTATGAAGAAGAAGACTACAAGATCAAAGGAGGACAACCTTTGAGATCTTGCTTGGAGAAGTGTAGATCATTATTAGGTTTATCTTAGGTTCTCTCATTGGCTTGGGAGAACAATTATGCTAGGGGCCATAACTGTTTCATTTTGTATGTATGTTGATGCATGTGTATATATGTTGATGCATGTGAGAGACAATTTGTATGATAAATAAGCCGGTGAGATCAAACTAATGAAAATTCCCTCAAATTGAATATTAAGTTTATGCTTTCCAAGTTTTAGAACTCAGCAAGACTAGTATCGAATAATGTAGGTTTCGCCTAATGCGAGGTGCATGTTCTATATTAGTAAGATGCAATGGGATAAATGTAATATCAAATTTCTAAAACAATGGGTCAAACTTAACTAAACAAAATATAATAAGATTATATACATTTAGAAGCAAGAGTTGGGAATAATTCATGTAATGGATTAGAATAAGGAGTTATTCACCCAACTAAAATATTCGAGAATTGTATTGGATATAATTGGAAGGGGTTTCTACCTAAATAGTTGAGTTTGTGTAATCAGCCTAACACTGACTTAAAACAAAGTGAAATATGGATCTCGATCCACTAGAAAATCTTCCAACGGGATTTTCCGAATCAAATGGTGAGGGTCATTTGGTTTGAGTAAAATAGTGGGAGCATATTTAATTAAAGGCCTAATTGAATATGTTGTTTTAATGATACTTATATTTTTCCATTATATTTTGTAGATTACAATGACAACAAACATATCTAACAACATTTTGCGATCAATCTTTGATAAGGAAAAATTGTCTGGGACAATTTTTCTGAATTGGCACCAAAATCTGAGGATTGTCCTCAAACATGACAAAAAGATGTATGTCTTAGAGACACCTGTTTCTAAGAAGGAGCCTCCTAGTTCTGCTCCTAAGGCTGAAAGAGATGCTTATAAGAAGCATGTAGATGATGCCAATGAAACTGCTTGCCTCATGCTGGCTACCATGAATTCTGAATTGTAAAAGCAACATGAAAACATGGCAGCGTTCGATATGATCGAACACCTGAAGATGCTCTATCAAGAGCAGGCAAGGCATGAGAGGTTTGATGTTTCAAAAGCCCTTTTTCAAGCCAAGATATTTGAGGGAACCCCTGTAGGTCCCCATGTACTCAAGATGATTAGGTATGTGGAGAACCTTGAAAGATTGGGATTTCCCCTAAAAAAGGAACTTGCGACTGATTTGATCCTGCAATCATTGTCGGAAAGCTTTAGTCAAATTGTCCTTAATTTCAACATGAATGATATGGACAAAACTCTTCCTAAATTGCTAGGCATGTTGAGAACTACTGAGCAAAATCTGAAGTCAAAAGGGAAATCCATTCTGATGGTCAGTAATGGAAAGAAACCGAACAAAAGGCCCACCAAGCAAGGTGGTAAATGGAAAGGAAAGGAAGTTGCCAAACCCAAACATACTACCCCTGCTTTGAAGCTTAGTGGAGGTATAACAAAGGAGGACACTTGCTTCTATTGCGGTAAGACCGGACACCGGAAGAGAAACTGCCCAAAATACCTGGAAGATAAGAAGAATGGAGCGGAGATTTCGACTTCAGGTATTTTTGTTATAGAAATAAATTTATCTACTTCTGCATCATGGGTATTAGATACTGGATGTGGTTCTCACATTTGTACTAATGTGCAGGGGCTAAAAAGGAGTAGATTTTTGGCAAAAGGTGAAGTTGACCTACGAGTTGGCAATGGAGCAAAGGTTGCTGCTTTAGCCGTAGGAACTTATGTATTGACTTTACCTAGTGGTTTAATAATTCAGTTAGAGAACTATATTATGTACCAGCAATTAGCCAGAATATTATTTCCGTTTCTTGTTTGGACAAGTTTGGTTTTTCATTTATAATAAAGAACAATTGTTGCTCTATTTATTTGAATGATATATTCTATGCTACTGCACAAATGAATAATGGACTGTATGTCCTTGATCTTGATATGTCAATTTATAACATTAATACTAAAAGGATGAAACCTAATGAGTTAAATCCAAGTTACCTTTGGCATTGTCGCTTAGGCCATATAAATGAGAAACGCATCTCCAAACTCCATAAAGATGGACTATTGGACTCTTTTGATTACGAATCATATGATACATACAGATCTTGTATAATTGGAAAGATGACAAAGTCCCCATTCACAGGAAAATGTGAAAGGGATAATGATCTTTTGGCCCTCATACATACTGATGTATGTGGACCACTGAACATACCAGCCAGAGGAGATTTTCAATACTTCATCACATTTACCGATGATTTCAGTAGATATGGTTATGTCTATTTAATGAAATACAAATCTGAATCCTTTGAAAAGTCCAAGGAGTTGAAGAATGAAGTACAAAACCAACTAGGTAAGAATATTAAAACTCTTTGATCAGATCGAGGCGGTGAATATTTAAGCCTAGAGCTTGATAACAATCTAAAAGAGTGTGGGATTCTATCCCAACACACTCCTCCTGGAACACCACAATGGAATGGTGTATCTGAGAGAAGAAATCAAACCTTGTTAGACATGGTGCGATCCATGATGAGTCACGCCGATCTTCCAAACTCCTTTTGGGGACATGCACTACTGACAGCAGCTTACACACTTAACCATGTTCCATCCAAAAAGGTTGAAAAGACACCATATGAAATATGGAGTGGTAAGAAACCACATATGTCTTACATGAAGGTTTGGGGTTGTGAAGTTTATGTGAAATGACAAATTTCAACTAAGCTTTAGCCCAAATCTGACAAATGCTTATTTGTGGGGTATCCTAAAGAAACAAGAGGGTATTACTTCTACAATCCTTCTGAGGGCAAAGTGTTTGTCGCTCGAACTGGAGTTTTCTTGGAAAGGGACTTTATTTCCAAAGGA
This sequence comes from Lathyrus tuberosus, assembly GCA_022829125.1. Classification (NCBI taxonomy): domain Eukaryota; kingdom Viridiplantae; phylum Streptophyta; class Magnoliopsida; order Fabales; family Fabaceae; genus Lathyrus; species Lathyrus tuberosus. The sequence continues at coordinate 10,353,181 of JALAZF010000085.1, forward strand.
ATCAGTGGGAGGAAAGTAGGGCTTGAAGAAATTCAAAAATCATAAAACATTGATACACCTATGGAGGAATTAGAGCAGGAACCACAAGTATTTGTGGAAGAGCAACCTGCTCAAGTAGAACAAGACCAGCGTAGGTCGAGCAGGATACGTCACCAACCAGAGAGATATGGATATCTCATAAATGATCAAGGTGATGTATTACTCATGGATCAAGATGAGCCTGTAACCTATCAAGAGGCCATAATTAGTCTTGAGTATAAGAAGTGACTACAAGCCATGAAATCTGAAATGGATTCCATGTACACAAACCCGATTTGGACCTTGGTAGAGCCTCTTGTAAGAGTTAATCCTATAGGATGCAAGTGGGTCTTCAAAAAGAAGACTGACATGGATGGTAAGGTACATACCTATAAGGCAAGACTGGTTGCTAAAGGTTATAAACAAATTCATGTTGTAGACTATGATGAAACCTTTTCACCAGTTGCAATGCTTAAATCTGTTCAGATTTTACTTGCTATCACTGCATCACATGATTATGAAATATGGCAGATGGATGTCAAGACTGCTTTCCTTAATGGGAATCTTCTTGAGGATGTGTACATGACACAACCTGAAGGATTTGACATACCAGAAGAAGCCCAAAAGATTTGCAAGTTACATCGATCAATCTATGGATTGAAGCAAGCTTCCAGAATCTGGAATCTTCGTTTTGATGAAACTGTAAAACAATATGAATTCATAAAGAATGAAGATAAGCCTTGTGTCTACAAGAAAGTTAGTGGGAGCATGATCGTCTTCCTGGTATTATATGTAGATGAAATATTAATCATTGGAAACGATGTCCCTACCTTGCAAAAAGTAAAAACTTGGTTAGGGAAATGCTTTTCTATGAAGGACCTTTGTGAAGCAGCCTATATATTAGGAATCAGAATCTATAGAGATAGATCACAAAAACTGCTTGGCCTAAGTCAGAGTACATACATAGACAAAGTGCTGAGACGCTTTAATATGCATGATTCTAAGAAAGTATTCATACCTATGCAACATGGCATGTGTCTATCAAAAACACAATCTCCTTCAACTAAGGAAGAAAGGGATCACATTAATAAGATTCCATATGCATCTGCAATAGGATCTATCATGTATGCCATGTTATGTACTCGACCAGATGTCTCGTATGCTTTAAGTGCAACGAGTAGGTACCAATCTGATCGCGGTGATGCTCATTGGGTAGATGTCAAGAATATCCTTAAGTACTTGAGAAGGACTAAGGATTCATTCTTGATATATGGAGGTTAGGAAGAGCTTGCAGTAATTAGATACACTGATGCAAGCTTCCAGACAAATTAGGATGACTTTAAATCACAATCTGGTTATGTGTTCTGCCTAAATAGTGGCGTTGTGAGCTGGAAAAGTTTAAAGCAAGAAACAGTTGTTGATTCTACAATCGAGGCCGAGTACATTGCTGAGTCATATACAGCAAAGGAAGCTGTTTGGATCAAAAAGTTCATTAGTGAACTTGGCATAGTCCCTAGCATTATGGATCCCATTGATCTCTATTGTGATAACAATGGTGCCATCGCACAAGCTAAGGAGCCTAGATCTCACCAAAGATCCAAACACATACTTAGGTGTTATCATCTCATTCGAGAGATAATAGATCGGGGAGATGTGAAGATTTGTAGAGTACCTACACTTGACAACATTGTTGAACCACTAACAAAGCCTCTTGCGCAGCAGAAGCATGATGGCTATACTAGATCTATGGGTATTAGGGGTATGCCTGATTGGCTCTAGTGCTAGTGGGAGATTGTTGGTCTAAGCCCTAGAAGCCAATACTTTTGGTACTTGTATCGAATTATTTATTAATAAATAATAAAAGGAATTTCTTTATTATTTTTTTTCCAAATTAATAAAGTCCCTAGAATAGCTTGTTTGTTTAATGAAATATTAAGTGTGACTTAATCATGAGATTCCATTAAACATAAGGACATTATTCTTAAAGTATCCGTAGTCGAGCTTTAATGTGAAATGGGATAACCTTAAAGCATTAAGACTATTATGTAGATAGACTGATGATCACATCACAAGGATCATGGATAAGGAGTTATCAATTCTTAATATAGGTATGAATATTAGGAGTAATATTTATACTGGATTGACCCACTATGAGAGTACTACATAGAATGTTATGCAAAGTGTCATAAGTTAATCTCATGGTGATAGTGGTGTATACCACCCTTCGACCTGAAACCACTATGGACCCTAGATGTAGAGTCAAGTACTTTATTGCTGATCAAACATTGTCCGTAATTGGATGACTATAAAGACAGTTGATGGGTACTTCATAAAGCATGCTGAGGGACATGAGTGACCTAGATGGAATCTGCCCATCCTGCATAACAGGATAAATGTCTAAGGGCCCAATATTGAACTGAACAAGGATGACACGGTATATGCCTTGTGTTCAATATAGACATAATATCAAAAGGGTAATTGTACACATAAGCACAATCACAAAAGGTTTTGTCAGATCACATGACAATTTCGTGACTTGGGTAGCAGTGATGTGTTGCTAGAAACCGGTCACTGTTTATTATGTTAAATGCATGATTTAATATAGGGTTAATTATACGATCCCCCTGCCATTAGG